>CM043114.1:5912364-6557235 GCA_023701765.1 Hylyphantes graminicola
GTATGCTATGCTTTATGAGGCGCAATAAGTGTAAAAAAGTCTTTACCTAAAAAATTCATTTTTTCATAAATAAATTATCTTTTTGCTAGTTAATATATTTTTCTGTTGAATACTTTAAGACTTTTTTATGCTTAGTTATCGTTTATTTTAATCTGAGGACAGCGACAACAATATCATAAATCATATTCTTATCTTAGTAATATCTTTGGGAACAAATTGCATTGGTTTTGTAATTGCACTTTACTTGTAATTTGTGTTTTATCTAACTGTTTTTTAAATTTACATTGTTTATTAACTAATGTATTTTTAATATAGTTTTATTAATAACTTTAGATTTTAAGATATAATAGTTACGTTTGAAACTGATAGTGACAGGAATGTACTGTTTTTGTAATCTTAATTTGACTAGCTAACAATTTGATATTTATTACTTGAAATGAAAAAGGACTCGACTTTAACAAATAACATGGTTATATTAAATAAAAGATATTTTTTGCGAAATAATAGAAAAAATTTGTTTGTGTAGGATTCATCGGTGCTCTGAGATTTTTTTTCGCTGTATGAATAACTCTATCATAAAATTTTTGGCCTGTGATAGCCTGGTTGGTAAAGTCTTGGGACTGGCATTCCTATGGCTGCGAGTTCGATTCCCCGCTGACTTCACGAAGGACCCCCGTGTACGCTAATGGTGACTGGTGCACGTTTATTTCCATTCGTAGTCACAAAAGTCCTCTAAGTTCCATACCAAATCAATTGGGTGACAAAGTCCATTTCTAAGGGGATCCTCTAGTTGGTCTCTGTCTCTGAAAATTAATGGATCTTACTTATGTGTGTGTAGTGTTCTGTTGTGTCAGTCTTATTTGACGAGGTCATAAGCGTGTTTCTGACAACGCACACAACCTGAATATTATATATCTATCAACCCACTTAATATATATAAAAAATTACGATGAGTACTGTGTACAACAGTAAAAGTAGTAAATGGTGTAACCTGTTTAAAAACAAATAATTGAGATCAGTTTTGAGAAAGATAAAAATGAAAACTATACCATTGGAACTGTTGCCACACATAAACGTTAAACAAGCATATTAAAGTTGTTTCGTAAATTACTAAATGTCTGAATTTCATAGGCGATTTGATTACATTTTTTAAAGACATACACTAGGAAAAAATGATGTTGTGAGATGTGAATGAATTGGGGAATCCTCATTAAAAGTGTAATGTTAACGAGTACTCATTGCTAACATTTTCATCAAATTATCAATATTTTAAAAGTTGTTACACATAGTAGTTCATTAAATTAAAAAAAAAAATAAAGCACAAAGCAACCAACACATCGTCAAATAAATATATTTGTAGAATGGAGACATTTTTCGCCAATACCTCTTTTAGTATATTTAGGAAAAAGCGTCCTATTTTTTATATCATGGATCAAAAGTTATCTAGGAAACCCTTTATACTTTCTCCATATTGAGCCAGTGGGTTAGAGAGAACTTAGTTAAATCGCTGTTTGGCACCCGTTGAAGGCATTCCGTCAGATGACATTTTGACGACATTTATATCGATGATGTCGTAAATCGATTAATGGTTGGTTGGAAGAAAATTGACTTTTAGACACCGCCATTAATGGGACCCAATAAAGATAAAAGTGGTGCATGTTTCGAATGCCGAACGGAACGATCCTTTCTTAAAAGGTATTTTATTGACCAGCAAACCATCACCAAAATTTGGAGGTAAAAGGAAAACAAAGATATTTGGCTCGAAAAAGTTGAGATCTTCAAAAAGTCGCCAAATCGGAAAGTAGACCAAAGGTAAGTTTCACAATAACTGACTTTTCACTTCAAATAAGTATATTTTCGCTTTAAGAGTTAATGAAAAATTATGTATGTTTTAGTAGTGGAGGATCGTCCCGAATTAGAAGATTTGGCTAACAATCAAATAATAGTGGAAGAGTTCACATTTTCGGCTTTTTGCTGTGGCGTGTCTGATATTGTAAGGGTTAAGAAATGGTAACTCGTGAAATTAAATTATATCAGTTGATAGAGTGTAGTACGATATTTTGCTCGTTTAATTTCCAGTAATTGATTTTGTTATTGGGTGTAGTTGAAAAACTATTATTTAAATTTTAAACCAACAATAATATCCCACTTTCTAAATTTAATTGGAAGAAAGCTGCCTCTACACAAGTCAATACTTATACTTTTAAACGTTGAAGAATATGAGTTTTGCAAAAAAAAAAAAAAAACTTTCATCTTACTTGAAATATTTATTTTGCCTGGAGTTATAGAAGTAAAGCTGGCATAAATCAATAAATCAAAGAAACTGTGCTAAGCAGATCAACCATTTATGATATTTATTGCCCCCGAGAACGAATGATTTTATTGCTTTAAAATCTATCATTTATACCCATTTTTAACCATTAGGTTGTGTAACATAGTATGATCGCTGAAAGAAATTATGCCAAATGGCTCTCCAAGCATTTGTTTAGGCTTACTTTTGAAGAGACCCATTGCTTCACTTGACAACCAGATTTTTTCGTAGGTTTTCGCTCAATGACATATATCTACCTTCCTCTCAACTCTAACTCTGTGCTTCAATCTGTTGCAAGCATGGCGAATAACAATTTGTGGGAAACTTCTTAGAAGACGGTCGTTATATCTGGCACATTAAACTTAGGCGCTTGGTTGATGAGGATATTAATTCGCCACCGTCACTTGCCTGGGTTGGAAAACCCATCTATTCTTGGCGCGATTTTCTTACTTTTTTATTATCTTGGCTGCGTTTGGGAGCGATGGCTTCCTTTGTCCGCGCCACAGGAAGGAAATAGTGCGGTTAACGATACTTAAGGGAAAAAAGCAATCAGTCCCGACTTAAAAATTTGATTTATACAGACTTTTCGGAAAAGGTTACGGGTGAAATGAATCAAGAATCGAGATTACCATTCATGATAAAAATCCCTTTTGGGGATAATTCTTGAGAACTTAATTTCATCTCAATTGCCAATGAGAGTTCGTATCGAAATGGCCAGTGGATGCATTAATGAAGTCAGCTAAATTTAGAAATGAATTATAAAAAGATGATGATTACAGATTTTTCGAAAAGCATGTTCTTTTGAAGATAAGGATGAATAGATTTTTTTGCGTGGATTTAATGAATAATCTTAATAAACATTATAGAAATAAATAAGATTTTTACTGAAAAATTTAGAAAAAAGGAATGATGATTAAGAAAAGATGAAAAGTAGTTTTAATAGTAAAATTAATGAAGCTGTAGTTTAAATCTTTAAAAACTCATTAAAACTTAGGAATTAATGGTTAGTTCCTTTTAAACAAGCAATTTTAAAATTACAAAAATTTGGGAAACATTTTTCTACAATAACATCTTCTCATAAATGTGATTCAAAGTTAATATATACAATACCTAATATTAAATAGAAGGTAATGATTGTATATAGACAGTTGTTTAATATATAAGTTAAATCACTTATTCATGACTGTTACTAAGTATAAAAATACATATTATAAATCCTTCGATGAAAATTCCGTGTTTTATCAGAAGCTTTATTGATTTAAAAAAAAACAACAACGTGTAAATATAAAGCATTTTAAAAAAATATACAACCTTTTTCTATAAATTGAAAAAAAAAACCTCGCCATTTTCATTATTACATAAACTGATTGTAATTGTGGATTTCTTATGGATTAAGTGCAGTTTATAATCATTTAATGAAAGTTAAGAATTTCTAGAATAAAGCATGAGGAAGTATGGAAACGAAAGATTCTGAGAAGAAATTTTAGGAGCACGTGATATTGTGATTAAGAACAAATAGAGAAGTCTAAGAATTATACAAATAATTCTACATTTCTACAGAGATAAGAAAAAGGAGAGTCATGTGGCTCGACCATGTAGTAGAGGGTGGATACCCAGAAGGAATATCCTAGCGGATCCAGACCTAGAGGAAGACCAAGAATTAGATGGATTGATCATGTAGAAGAAGATCGAAAGTATTGGTGAATTACCAACTCGAGGCAAAATCTGTTGTGCCATTGATGACGATGAAGAAGATAACGTGAGAAAATGGCATTGGATATAAAAGGCCTCAAGTTGCTTCGATGAATCCTAGGACTATCCATCATGACCCAGATTGGTAATTATGACCTTTATGTGAACTCGACATTAACTATTTAACTGAATTTTATTTTTTGGCCATTCAATTTTGCAAGTATGTTTTTCATTTTTTCTCACTAACCTTGTTTCCTGTCCATTTTGTAAAATGTATCTTATTTTATATGCTTACTAATCGTAAGTTTGCGAACTTACCATGCAGAGCCCTGCGGCACTGCCTTTACCATCTTATAGCGAGGATTTTGTCCAGCCCAATTCCCAATCGAAGTTAATCCCTTATCGGGAGGATTTCAATGAAGAAGTAAGGACGCTTCGCCGTGACACTAGTCATCGTCAGTTGTTTTTCGATTTCAGATTTCTATAAACTGCAATATCGAATGGTTTAACGAAAGTCATTTAATACAACGTTTAAATCTGAAATTGTTTCTAATTTACTAATGACTCTAATTCAATCTTGTAACAACTCAACATTAAAAAAAAATTGTATTTAGTGTAAAGTACACTCACTTTCGTTTCATCTATTTGTGTCAACGGATAGGACCACTCTTCAACCTTATCCCTCGTCGCACCACACATATTGCAGCGCCACCTGACGTCCATCGGCGGAACTCCATTTCCATCGCAGTCTTTATCATCACACGTTGGGGTCACTGATTTGTTCGACAAACCATCTCTGACGACTCCCCCTGAAGGGTCTTCCATGAGAGGTGACTCAGCTTTGGTCTTTTTGGACTTTTTCGGTTCCTTTTTCGGTTTCGAGACTTGTGCCAGGGCGTAGCGCATGGGCTGGGGCTCGGAACTGGAGAAAGAATCGGGGCGGACGTCGCTGCATCTGTTAGAAGATACATATTATGAAAAGGAATTTTAGTTCATTTTTAATATAATGTACAGGGTTAGCAAGAAATAAGTTGTCCTCTTCAGAGGGCTGTAGAATACGTTCTATTTGTCCAAATGAGATAAAATCTTAACTACAGATATTTCAAATGATGCGCTTCTCATTTATTTTTAAAAAATAGTGCAAAATTTTGCCGACAGGTGGCGCTGTAATACACATAAAACATTTGATATGCTTTAAAAATGCTAAATAATAATAAAAAAAAGTAGCATTACAACTGTTCAATATGCCCCCCCCCCTTCATTTTCAACCATTTTCGACTTTCGCATTTTCAGTATATGCAAATAAATACAATTAGTATTACAGCGCCATCTAACGGCATAATTTTGAATATTTTTGAAGAAATGTGAAGCGCATCATTTGCATTATCTGTAGTTCACATTTTATCTCATTTGGACAAATAGAACGTATTCTACAGCCCTCTGAAGTGGGCAACTTATTTCTTGCTAACCCTGTATGTCTTCTATAGTGAATGATAAGCTAGTTTTTGAACTAAAGAATAGAGGTTTAGAATTCGCATTCGAGACTTAGTACGTAACGCAAGGCCTGTAGGAAGAATAGGGATGGACGTAATTGCATCGGGTGTTAGATAAATTTAATGGGAGGATATTAGTTTTTATGATCTATAGTATAAATAGTGAATACCAAGCCAGTTACGGAATTAAACGAGAGGGGTTTGGAGTCTGGAATTGGAGAAAGAATAGGGGCGGAATCTGTTGGTAGGGATATATTACAATAAGGAACATATCTTTTTTTCTAATGTTTATTTTTGATAGTGAATACCATGCTATTTTGGGAATTAAACAATAAGTGATTTCCAACCCCTTCCTTAGTCCCTTCCCCATGTCGTACTGCTGGAAGACAACACAGGTTTAATCGATCGGTTTATAAAACATCTACTTTCAAAATTTCTTCCTTCAATTAACGGAAATTTTACATTAAATTGTTCTGCCGAATTATTTCCACAAATTGAAACCAGTTTCGTCACAGGAGAATATACATGTGCAAGGGAGTCCCTAAAAAACCCCACAAACTATTCGTCAAATAACGGAAATATTCCTGTAACAAAATTGCCAGTACAATTTCCGTTAATTGCCAGAATTTAAGTCTTATCTATTCATGAGTTAGATACATTTAAAAACCTTTGATAGATACAGCTTTTTGAATAAAAAGATTAACAAAATAAGTCGCACCTGTTCATGACCTCCGAGAGAGCCCTCTTGCGTATGTGGTGGTAAATCCGTGCGTACGTCACAATCATCGCTACCATCGGACAGTAGAAGTTAATGGTGGAGGTCGTCAGCTTGAAAGCTACGTTGTCAGCAAACTCAGTCTGAAATTATTAAATTTATAAGACAATAAAAAAGATTATGTAAGAAAACAAACATTAATTATAGAATAAAAGATAAGTTGTTAAATCTTCATATTAAATTTTGTTATACAAGCAGTTTAGAATTTTTTCTGATACAAGCAGTTTAGTACAATGTTATTATTGATTATTGTGTTAATCAAATAGTTGTACTCAGGTTTATTTTCATTGCAGCAATATGAATGACATGGTAAAAGAGAATGAAACCCAAACAAAAAAGAAAAATTATTGGTTCTACATGAAATTATATAAATAGAGTTACCTAAGACAGTTACCTAATTTATTCAATTACTAATGTTGTTCAATTATACAGTTTGATCTGTTTGATTGACGTGAGATCTATCTTTCGCCAACCCCGCTCCAATATGGCATAGAAAACTATTCTCTGTTTTCCTTAGTTAACTATTAACAGCAATCAAGGAACTCCCTAGAGAATCGTTGGGTAGACCTACGAGTCTTGCTCTCCGTCTGCAATGTTATTCTTTTGATAATCCTCCATGCTTCCTACAGTGCTAATGTCAGCGTTCCTAGGATTAATTAGGTGACCTTAGCACTGAATAAATATTAGTTGTTCCTTCGTTTAATTTACCATTATTTATAGTATTTATTAATTTTTATACGATCACGTAGCTCTTCAGCTTACTTGGGGTCACACTTCATGTATAACATATAATCTTGTTTTAATGCATTTTATTTAATTTTAAATATAATTTTATTGAACTTATATATAGACAGCCTATTAACAAAAATATACTATATATTAAAGAAAGTTAACGAATTTTTGGCAATTAAAATACGAGTTACAGAGCAACATCAACTATTTCTCTATGGATTACTTTTAAAATGTTAATATGAAACTGTAAGGAAGTAAATAACTGAGTTAGAAAGAGAATGCTACAGTTTTAATTTGTGTATAATACTTGTTGAGGGAGATGCACATAATAGAAAACGGAAATAAACAGAAAAATAATTTTAGAAAATGCTTTTAACTAAGGCTCAAAAATATATTTTGTGAATTACCAAAAAGCACAATACCTATAACCAGTATTCTGTAATTGGTTTCAAAGAAAACTAATATCGTGCTTAAAACCAAACCTTTTTGCTAAAGAATTCACTTACCTAAGAAAATGGAAGTTTTAAGTTAATTTGCATGTTTCATTAAAGAGGATGAAGGAAGTTGTTCGTCATAAAATATAATTAATTAAGCTTTTAAGGTATTTTGTTCATAGAATATCATTAACTTTGTGAAGAATTATATTAAGCTGAAAGAATGTAAGGGTAACTAAGGACATTTATTCTTTGTACATTGTAGCAAATAATAAAAATTAAAACACTGTAGACTGGTTTAGTTTGTTTTTACTATAAAGTTAATCAGTAATATAGTTAAGATAAGTAGAATGGGGAAAAAACAGGAAAGCTTGCTCCGGTGTCTCCTATTTAAAAAATATTTTTCATTAAAATATAGATGTCAAATATACTTCTAAAGTACGTTTTATATTTTGATATTTATTGGAAAGCTCATAATTTAATATGTTGGCGTTCAATGTGTGTATCAAAAACACTAAGACTTTTCAAAATGGGATTAACTTAAATCAAATTCGGCTTGTTCCTGCTTAAAATAATTGGTTTAGAAGTCAAGAGATTTATTTTCTCATTTTTCTGGCTTAAGGAAGAAATTTACAATAGAAATTTTATTTTATTTATTGTTTAAAATCTTTTACAATCTTTCCAAGTAATTTTATTTTTAAAATGTAGTTTCTGTCTTCTCTTTTCAGTTAGCTTTTTTATTTTAATTTACTAATTTGTTTATTTATATCAATTCAGTAATCTTTAATTCGAAATTGAAATAGGTATAGATACTTTATCAACAATTTCACTAAAACGATTACATTGTCTTTTTGAAAGACTATTTGGTACACCGAACAATTAAACATATATAAACAAATAAAGAAGCAATTAAGAAAAGGTAGTTTATGACGTGGTTCTATCACAGATAAAATAAGTTTTAAATTCAATAATATTAAACTTTTGCTAAATAGGATTTTTAACAATCGTATAATAAATACTTCTGGTAGCACATAATACACTGTAATAAAGTTAACAGATAAAAATTAAAGGATATTTGTGAAATTTGTGAAAGGCGAAAGTACCTTAAGTTAAATCGAAAAAAATATATATTAAAGCATCGTTATCTTGAAAAAAATCATATTTTTCATTTATCAAGCTATTTCTAATTCAAATTTCGTTTTCATCAATAAACTTACAGTGTGGGTGTTTATAAAAAAGTATCTTTTATATTATCTAGTGAAGAGAGGTAGAAATAATCCATACACTGAACTTAAAGATCTTTCTTCTTCATATAAAATGATTATTTAGCTATTAATTTTTAAATTAGCGTCGTTAAAAAAAGGTCACAAGCATTTATTTAAATAATGTTTGAAATTATTTACAGAGAAACATTTGTTTAATGTTTATATTTAATAGCTAAAAAATCTCTCTTCTGACTTCATTACTTGACCCTGATTCAAAAGTACGAGGCTTTTCAACTAAAACCCTGTTGTAGGTCTTGTGGAAAATTAATTTGGGATAAAAATCCATTGAACTATTTTAATAAAATCATAACAAGAAAATACTTATTAATTTTGCTTAAAGTAAAATTCGTAATTAAGAAATCATACAAGCATTTCCCAAAACCTAAAAATCAAATGAAAAAACATCTCAAATCTAATTTCATCTGTTTTTTTCTTCTATTATTTCACTCTAATTAAGTTTTAAATATAAATCAAATTATTTGTACAATTATCAGACGTTCATGTTTCAAATTTTGTAATTACTTAAGCGGACATGATTTTAATTACATAAAGGTCCATTAAAAATAATAAATATTTATGGATTGATTTCCTAATTTAAGGCTAGATTCGTTATTTTTTTAAAGCCCTATGTACGGATCCTCATTCATATATGTTTATAAATAATAAAATAGAAGTTTTAAAATTCAAATCACCTTTAATAATAACACTTAGAATAATTGTATCATGTTATCATTTTAAAAAATGCACAACATTTGATGAAACTGTAAAAATAATTCCTTAACGTAGAGTATTTTGATCAAAAAAACATATTTGAACATGTGTTCTGAACAATAAAACATATGTGAATTAATTTTCATTGTGCACTTTTGTATTCAATAGTTTAATTGCCTACAGAATGAAAATATTACAAAAATATTTGCAAATATTTTTTGCAGCATTAATATATTCGTACAATCACTGTTCACTTAGCTTTTAATTTGGGATAGTCTTCTTTAATAAAGTTAAGACTTATTTTTAAACTAAAGTATATTAAAAAAATTAATCCGATCGATTATATAAATACTGCTATTTACCATCTATAGCATACTCTTAACTTTTTAGCTTTATAAAAAATGTCATATTACATATTTAAACCAAGCCATCATTTATAAAAATTAATACATGCGATTAATTAATATGACGAAAGTTTAACAACTAAAAGAAGAATGGTTATTGACGTGGAGGAAATTTCCGTCTATCCGTATATCCATATCCCCTACCAAATTCCACTTTGACCATATAAATTGTATTAAACTAGTTGGAAATAATGCTGAAAAATAATTAAAATTATTAATATCTTTTTCCCTAACAGTTTTCTGATGTTTTTGACCTGATTGAGGCTCAATTTTTGTCATGAATGCGAAGAATTTTTGTCATGAAGCTATGAAGCAGTTTCTTTGCTAGGTAAAAATTTTGGAATAATTTTGAATGTTTTTAACATTGTTGATATACACCAGAGTAAAAGTCGAAATCATCAATAAAATGGACTGCAAATATTTATGTTGGTTAAGAGAAAAGGCAGATTTAAGATAAGTTTCTGCATATACAGTAGAATCCCGTTTATACGAATCCCGGTTATCCGAAATTCGGTTTATATAAATAAAAAAAGAACAGAGCCTTTCGGTTAAAATATGAAATATATACTCATAAATCAATACACAAAAAATAAATACGTACTTACATAGTATTACTTATTTCTCAAAATATGCAGTAATTTTTTTTTGCTGCTTAATTTTGGCCCCGTATGTTTCGGATAAGCGGGACTCAACTGTAGTATTTATTTGTGTGCGGTGTTAGTGGGTAATTCGGTTTGCAAGATAGAGAACCCGTAATTAAACTAGAACCTCAATCAAGCGTCACGTCTGCGAAGTACCTTCAGCGCACGAACTAAATTTACGGTATCTGACATTTGTGTTTATTACTTCTTGTTTTACACTTATTAAAAGTTACTCAAAACGTCAGTAAGTGGTTGGAAACATCCAAATTTTTTCAATATTTGGTCTTAAAAAGTTTGTGAAAACAACGCCATAGAAATGAAATAAATCTGATTTTTTAATCTTTATTCAACTTACGTATTGTAGCAATTAAAATATTACTGTTGTTTAAAAAATTTTCCATGTCTACTATTTTAAAAGGATAAAAGTTTTTTTTTTATTTTCTGATAAGACGAGAGTGAGGTTATTTATGGTTATTATTTTCTTTGTTGCCTTGTACAGAATAAAAGCGTTTAACCTCCGAAAAAATTTATTTTTAATTACAAAATCTGAAATTCTCAAAATCGGTATATTTGGTGTAGAGTCCATGGTAAAGTCTTTTTTTAATTTAAAAATTTGAAAAGGCTTTCATTTGCATCATTGGTAATCCGGTAAGTAGCACACAATTAAAAAAAATGTGACGAAGATTTCGGGTTAAAATGAATTATAAAAAGTGAGTTTAGTTGAGCATCATATTTAAACGCACACATCAAAATATTAAAAAAATTTGTCTGATGACTTTATTTGACTTATATTAAATTAGTCTAAATCTTGTTTACTTTTAAATTTTCAGTAAATCTTTAATTTTCAAATTAATAGGATTTCATATGTGTGTTGTAAGTATTAAGTGAAAAAAAAATTAAACTAGAAAAATTAAAAAGAAAATCGTTAATTTAATGACCACAAGTTTCATCACGAAGTTGAAAGGATTAAATCCCTAGAGGGATGTAGGAGTACACAAACTGATTAGTGATTGCTAGTTTTTCTAACGTAGTAATTTAGATAAATTTATCTTTTTTATTAATTTTAAAGTGTTGACTTAGAGAACATGGTAGAAGAACTTCAAATTTTTATAAAAATTAGCCGCCCTGATCACACTTTCGAAAAGCCACTCTCCTTATTTTTCGTGTTTACTTTAGAGCTGTATATCCTTAGATTTTAATGAACTATAAACAAAGGTGGTGCAAACTAAATATAAATATTGCATTGTCATAAACTATACCAAACTACCTTCTGTTTTACAGTTTTTGAGTTATTGCAGGAAAAATGAGGGGGATTTGGCTAAACAACAGTGAACTAGAGTGCTAGGCCAATCATAGATGGGTACACTCTTAAAAGAAACACTCCTAATTTAACTCAGTCTGAGTGGATTTTACTCCTCCAGACTGGAAAATGCACTTCTCCTTTTGGAGTGGATCCTTTGTGTGTTAAACCTCCGACAGGATCACTCCAAACGAGTGATTTTAACTCAGTCTGAGTAAATATGCATGCCTTTACGGTGCCGAAAATGCACTTCTCCAACTGGAGTGGATTTCACTCTTTTGTTTTAACAGTGTATATTCATCACTGCGAACTCACCAGACAAGACATTTTTACACAAAAAGCATACGTAAAGCAAATCCAGTTAAATGCCAGTCCAACCAGTAAAATTATATTTAATTGGATGGACTTGGTTGGTTGGTTGACGTATATTTTCAGGCTAGTGTGTTTGGTCAGAGACTCGCTTTGGAGGTTTATAAGCGGGTCTCTGACAAGCACACAAGCCTAAAAATATATGTATACCTACCAACCATGCCAGTCCAAAAAAATCTTTTTTTACTTAGTTCTATACACGTAGTGCTACTTTTTAAAGACGCTTCAAAACGAATAACAGATTGTTGATTAGAATGCTTCACTGATACTCTCCTACTTCAGAGTCCTTTTTAAAAGTACAGAAGTTTAGAGTGATCCAATAGGGTACTTGCTGTATCTTTGAAATATCTTCCAATATTATATTAACTATTGTTTAAACCCAAAAATAACAAACGTATATATCTTTTTTGCAAAATAAATCTTTAAATAATTCATAAAAATCATTTTAAAATGGCTTATTATTCATCGGTACGCCACATTATCACAAACACGCCGATTTGGTTGACGTCACCAGCATATATAAACAAACCGGTGTGATATTATTTTGCTTGCAATTAAATTGGATTTAATCTAATTTATTATTAAAATAAGAATTTTATAGATAATGGAAGGAGGTTTTACACAAGCGGATAGTTCAAATTTGTTTAAAATTGATTCCAAAATGGTGTTTCAATGTTTGTCTACAGTTACTAGTGACGTCATAGTTACCGCGTGACAGCCACAAAGCGTTTTCGGGCGTAGTGTTTCGTCCTAATTTTAAAATTCATTTTTCTCACTTTTTATGGAATATTTAAAAAAATACGGGTCTAATATTTTTGGCATAAAAATATTTTAAGCCAATTCTTTTTTAGTCAAATACACTACTATAATTGAAGAATAAAGAGTAACAAACCTCGCAGACGTCTGGAGGCTGCTTTCTGACACCTTCCCTGAAGAATGCGTGCCACCCAATAATCGGCATAATCCACAGGAAAGACCCTATCCACACGAACGTGATAACCACCAGTGCCCGCTTCTTGCTTCTTCTGCGTAGGTACTCCAGGCGTCTGGATATCGACCAGTACTGGCTGAGTAGTCAGCCGACAACCAGAACTGACACACCACCCAGGCCAGGCCCAATAGCTCTTTGAGAAAGGGTAGGTTTTTCGTATGGTTTTAGTGGTTAAATGTTTTGTGATTGGCCAAGCACTTTAGTTCACTCATATAACTTCCTAGAACGCTAAATTTCTGAAATAACTAATCCAATGGTGAATCAATCGGGAATCGAGCACCGATTGAAATAAGGCAATAAATGAAAGTTGGAAGAAATTGAGTAATCAGAAACAAGCCATTTAAATAATAAATAGTTACGAACCTCGCAGACGTCTGGAGGTTGCTTCCTGACACCTTCCCTGAAGAACGCGTGCCACCCAATAATCGGCATAATCCACAGGAAAGACCCTATCCACACGAACGTGATAACCACCAGTGCCCGCTTCTTGCTTCTTCTGCGTAGGTACTCCAGGGGTCTGGATATCGACCAGTACCGGTCTAGACTGAGTACCAGCAAGTTGAGGATTGAAGCTGTACTGGCCGAGTAGTCTGCTGACAACCAGAACTGACAGACCACCAGGCCGAATCGCCAGGTGCCCGTGAGGACGTAGGCTGAACTGATGGGCATCACGACCAGGCCTACTGTCAGATCTGCTACTGCTAGGCTCATGATGAACATGTTGCTAACCTGGAAAAGATCTTTGTGTTAGTTTTGTTTTCATGGATATGACAAAGAGTTCTATAGAAGGGTAGAGACTGAACCTACCAACACGGTGACAATTTACCCGAAGGCCGAGTGGTATGGATAGCAGGCCATAACGCTAGCAGTCCGCGCGCTGTAACGGGTGCGGGTTTGATTTCAGCCTTTGCCCTGGGAGTACTTTCTTTCTCAGTATCAAAATTATAAATTAACTAGCACTTTTGCCACTCGATTCGGGCTCCGTAGTGAGCCATGTTTGCCGATGGCAGCTCAGTGCGATTCATTTCTCTACCCTACTATAGAACTCGTTGGGACATGCTTCAAGAGTTTGAACAAAAATGTATACGACTGAAAATCATTTAGGATATATCACAATTCAAGTGGAAATATAACGTTTCTGATGCGTATAGTCACTTGGAAAGAAAACACGACATAAGAAACTGCGTGTTATTTACGACAAAGAATTTTGGATGTCTGTAATGATTAAAAAAGGCAAAAATAATATATTATAAAAAGGAATAAATTGATATAATACAATATATTGGTTTTGCAATCAAATGTATTTCAATGGACATAACAATTTTGTTATAAATTCTTGCTTGCCAATATTAAAAAAAAATATAATGAACGCTGAATTTCCTTTTATAGATAAGTTTTATTTAACTATTTCATGTTATGTTTTTATTCTTAAATCATGTATTTCCAATTAAACTGAACTTTCTGTAACAAATATTCCTTCAAAATTGAAAGCAAGGTAGCATATTTCACTTAAATAACTAAAAATTGCCTTACAACGACTTGAACGACTTTGACTATTCCAATAAAAAACTAAAGGAGCTAACTTTAAAAAGCAATGCTTAAATTTTTTTCTGCGGCGCTGCAACTAAAAAGAACAAACTGCAGTACTAATCAATCTTCAAGAATCCCTCGTAGGGGATTTCTTGAAACTCATGAAAAGAATGACTCTTTCGTTAAAATCCCATTGTGTTAGAAGTGTCTCTTTTAAAGAATGCAATGTTAGATCCGGACTTAAAGGTGTTCTTTCTCGCTTTCGAATCGATTTGTGCAAAGCAGGTGAAATGGCCGGATTTTCAAAAGTCCTATTAAGATGAAGCTCTTTTCTATTGTTACTAAAGTATTTATGAACCGTTTTCTTCCTTTTATATTAAGTCAGATTCGTTTGGCAATTGTTTGATAGGACATTCAGACTGTTGAGGATGTACAAAAATATTGCAGAATGACGAATCTAAGAGTATAAAACTTTTGTTTTCGTTTTAATGAAAATAAGGACTGCAATAAAAATTGCGGCAAAACATGGCAAACTAGTTAAGAGATGAGACTGCCATAATGATATGTAGGTTAAGAGTCCTAAATTCAAGCGAGTGGGTCCGGGTTCGAATCCCGGGTAAGGCATGGATATTTGTGTTGTCCTGAGTACATGCGGAGAACGCGCTCGCTAAATCTGGGGATTCGAAAGTCCTGTGGTCGGTTATTGCGCAGTTTAACCATGGGTGCATGTCATCTTGAGAAATTCCCCTCCCCTAAATTGAGTAGATGGCTCCATCTCGGAGTAGAAGTCAGACATCCACCCTCTCATGGGTACTCAAAAGCCGTGTGCCAACGGATGCTACTGCCTTTCTCTTGTCTTCCAGGCTATGGCCTGGAGACACACGACAACAACAACAGTCCGAAATCGGGAATTTGTACAAATAAGAAAGTTACTATTTCATAAATGAATGTAAGTATAATTAAAAAAATATATTACCATTAAAATACAATTAAAAGTACAAGGAAAATTATTAAAGTGGAAAACTTATTAAAAGAAGAAACTTTGTATAAAAGTAAAGAAGTTGAGAGTTACATTCTTTTTCACAGTAGTTAGAAGTCCATATATACCTTTAGATATATGCGATGGTTAAAACTTTTCTCGGACGCTAATGCCAAATGAAAACGTCGCTTATATGGCTCTGATAAGTTTTATAACTAAAATTATATAAAAAGTTTTTAATTTTAAAATGACTCATTACTTTATTTAAGTGTTTTAGTGGAAGGGGGGTTACATAATAAGCGAAAGTAAGCTCAAGCAGGATAAAACATGCTGATTATGCTTAGGGTTACCAAACGCCCGTATTTAGCAGGACACGTCCTTATTTAGAGGCTCTGTCCTGCCGTCCGTATTTATTTTTTTAAAATCCTTAAATGTCCGTATTTGTGAAAATTCAATCGATTTTGAAGATCTTTAAAGACGTTTGTACGCATTTCAAAGTGTAATAGTTAGTTTTCCTCGAAACGTGTTTTATGTATCCACTCAAAACATCGGTCCTTGTCTTTTAGATATATGTATAATGTATCCAAAGACATGGACGTATTAAGAAAAATTGGTTCTGTGTAGAAAAAATATGCAAATAATGTTTAAATAAGAAAATGAAATAATGTTTAATGTGCTAATAATAAGGTTTTTTCTCAATTTTAAATGTGTCCTGCTTTTCTCGCTTTTGTCCTGCTTTTTAAAAGTAAGTGTCCTGTTTTTTACTTTTTTTAACCTGGTAACCCTAATTATGCTGTCCTCCAAGGAGAAATATACCCCTTAAATAACAAAACTCCAAAAAAAAAAAAACTTTAAAATACAGGAGTGCCAAATTCAGTATAAATTAAGAATTCGCACATTTTAAGACATTTTCTTTTTCTAAATAACTAAGGCTCTAAATTTTTTTTTGGAAAATTACGAATAGAGCTTGAAATAAATTTATATACTAGATTAAATTATTGTTTAAAGTTAGAAAACTAATTATAATTTCTTTCGAAGAGGTTTAATAGATTCATGATTTCATTCTTCGTCTTTCAGTGTTTTTTGGATTAGATAATGAGGTTTCACTAATTGCTATGTTTCCGGTGGTGTAATTCGTTCCAGCTTTCATTCCTGGTCTTACTTTGACCGGTTCTCTGATTAGTGTTCTGATTCTAAGGGATTGAAGTAAACCTTTGATTCTCCCATTGTTAATCGAGAAAGAATTTATTTCAATTCAGCATTTCTGTTACCACTCAAAACATGCCCATTCAGTTTGGTGACCATCCTAAAAATTCAAATTCTCGATAATGAAGTATTTCAATATGAAAACTCCCGCAAAACATTTAACACATTTACCAATTCACCATAATCTATTAAACATAACACTAACCAGGAAATTGAAATTAAAACTCCTTCAACTGCAAATTGTAAACACGGTAATTTTCCCCGTCACTTCCCACGTAGCATTGGTTCGGATATTTGCAGCGTCACTGTCTACGGAATGAATCTGTCACTGAAGAGGAACCCTTGAATAACTATGCTAATAAACGGAGCAAATTGTATCTGCATATTGGTAGAAATTCGGTTGAAATACTTAGGTGTAACAATGCACATAAGCCATTTTATGACTACACATAAATCCTCGAAGACTAGTTACAGTAACAAGCCGCAGAATGGTAGACATTTCGCAATTTGTAGGTAAATAAGATGATTGAATTGAACTAGTTTTGGGTACACTATGTTGTGTATTTGTATGTCAGTGGTGGAGGACTTTGCAATGGTAAATATTTTGGGGACATAAATGCATTGCAATAGTAAATGACCCAGAATATTTATCTTGAAATATTATAGATTGTGGTGCAATCTTGGACCCTTTGGTTAATTTTGACATACACTAAACTCTGCTTTGTCTACTTTCCACTTAACTAATTTTACACTTACTTGGACGTTTTCGTGTTTTTCATAATATTTTATATACATAAAACAAAGTTTTTTTGCAACAAATATATTGGCAAGGAATCGCCTAGATGGTGCCTTAAAAATGGCTATCAGTTCTGGGGAATATGCCATGTCCGCAAAGGCTTGACCGTCAATGTTGCAGCCCCTTTAGAGAAAAAAATGTTTTTTTGCAACAAATATAGTCATAAAATAAATTCTGAGACAGGAGTTCCTAAATTTTTTGACAACGATAGGCTTACTTTCAAACTCGCTACTGAACAGTTTTTAGATTTTTTTTTTAATTCGATGATAATTAAAAAAAATCATAGCTTTTCAAAGCCTACTTTCAAAGTTCTATCCTGAAAATTCTTTTTGGCAACAACCCATTTAAATTTTATTCGTACAATTTGCAACAACCCAGATTCTCCTGTCTGTTCTTAAATTTTGTCAGCAGTTCGTATTTTAGACCGTTTTCAGGAGCAACTTAAATTTGTAAACCCTTGTACTTATACCTAGCCTCAAGAACAACACGTCTATATCTGGAGCTTTTCTATTATGTTGAAGGCAGCTCAGCAAATCAGGACTCACGGAGCAGAACTTTAAATAAAAGGATGATTTCTTATGTAAAACATAATCAAAACAAGTCCCTGAGCTTAAATTATGCGAGCGTTGAAACTAATTAAAACTCCAACCAAGACTGTAAATGCATTCTAAAAATTAATTGTTGTACTAAGAATAAAACGCTCCACTTATTGAACTTAGATTTTAATTAAAGCTAATAAATTAAAATTAGCAAAAAATAGATGTGATATCAGTTTTGCAAATTTCGCAAGGGGCTCTTGTTATTCAGACACTTATTTATCTTACTGGTATTAGATTTCGGGTTATACGTATTTTTTATCTATACATTATGTAAAGACTATCTCCATCTTTACTAAATTGTCTTTTACACCGAATAATGTAATAGAATATATGGAATTCACAAAAAAAGTTAATGGGGAAGGATTTTTTTTAAATGAAAACGTTTTTTACAAAAGAAAAATCTATTTTTTTGTTTAATGCGATAATACACTTAAATTTATAAGCTGTAATGTGGATTTTTTTATGATTTTGCTGAGGCATGAGTTTCTAATACTATTCATCAGGGAGATCTTTTATCGCTAAATTTCTTGGGAAGATTAAAAAGAGTATTTTTTTATAAGTATTTGCCTACGCTTTTCAGTTTTGCCCAATAAGCTTTCCGAACAAAAATAGTCATTAAATTGAACTTAAAGACTCTTATTATGTAGTTTTTTTTACTGTTTCATGTATGATAAGATCTTTCCGGACAAAAAAAATGTTTTAGTTTAAAAGGTGATTTTTGATTAAAGTAAATTTTACCTAAGCTATTTTTCCAAACACGATTTATTTAAGTGTTAAGTAGAGATATTTAAAACATTTTTAAAAGAATATTCATAAAAACATTTTACTGACTTTGAAAAGAGATTTTACGAATTGTAGCTTTATTATTTATAGCTGTTTTTCCATAGAAACAATTGCAAAAATATGTCATACTTCACGAAAATTCACAGCATTGTGTTTTGACTATCAATAGTCTTTTCGATTTTGGATATTTCCTTTAGATTTTAGTTCACAAGCTGTCAGTGTTAGTAATATATTCCTTGGGAAATATTGAAAGGAAGGGAAATTTAAATATTGTAAATATATTTTTTTTAATGAATTTCAGGTTTTAATTTTTTTTATTTGTGTCCTAATGTATAAAAATTTTGCTCAAAAATTAGAAAAATGTTTCTGTACACCAAATTTTTAGATTCCCTCAGTAGTTTATTTATAAATTTGCCGAAACAATCTTTGCTTTATAAACAACGATTATTAAGAAAAATACGACCTGGAACGCAGGTTACCGTATATGATTACCTTTTTTTTAAAAAAAAAACCAAACAAAATGCGTGCATCGGTTCCTGAAACTCGTTTCAAATGTTATAACCAATAAATGATGCCATTAAACCTCGAATGCATGAATTTTTATTTTCTTCCCAAAAATATATATATGTATCTTTAATACTCACACATTATATGAAAAATACTAAAATTTTTTAACTGCATTAGAATTTAAATAATTTCAATTTTTAAAAATTTTTCCATATGACAAAAACCCAAAGCTAAATTCCAATTTTGATAATAATGACTAGAAAACTACTAAAAATATTTCAAAATAACCCTTTTTAACTATGATTAATTTTTCAAAAGAATTTATTAGTATTTACTACTTATATTATTATTCTTTGAATACTGCTAAAACGTAATTTCACAAAAGTTAATAACCTCACTCTTTAATTTTGAATACACTTTTACTACTGTCATCTATGAGGATTATTAGTAACTAAAACTTTAAAATGAAATGTAGTAGATGAAAAAAACACAGATTTGTCTAGAAGGAGCTCTAATTTAATAGAATAAAGTGGATTATGTTACTTGTTACCAAACGGTAACAGAATGCATTAGAGGGTTAATGAATGTTTTAACGCTTAAAAAATTTATTCGATTTAACTATATTTTTTTAAAACTAAAAATATAAATTTAAAGGTTTCCTATACTCCACTACAACATCTTTCTACAATACTTTTTCGATTAACCAATCGTTCAAAAGTATATCAAGGTCATAAAAACGAAGATTTCTAAAAAACTATTCTTTCCCCGAGATTTTTGTCACAAGCATTTACTTTATCATTTTCTTTTCAATTTCGCAAGCACTTTCCTTAAAAAAATGTTTCATTTTGAAGGGCTAATGTCGTTATCACCCCATTCTGTGACACTCCTTAGGGAATTCAATAACGCAGCTCAAAATAGTGGTCTCTTTCGAGTCTTTCCTCAATTACAGAGTCGAAATAGGAATTTATATCAATGTCCATTCCCTTCAATGGGGTTTTATACAATTTTACCTTTGAAATTTGATTATTTGCGGGGATGGAGGTAGTTTTACTTGAAAAGAAAATTAAATTTGGTTGATGGCAGATAAATGAAGACTATTAGATTTGTAGAAAAGAGGTGTCTTTTGAACAAATAAAGCAAGAAAAAGGTTTTGAGTGGTAGAAGCATGATTAATAATGCTACAAATCTTGTGGATTCCCGCAATGAAAAAAAGTTAATGAAATTCATGTAGGTCACCAAGGGAAATTTTTGATTGGTGTTTAAATTTTGTTATTTGGCTTCGTATACTTGTTAACAGATATTAATTAATATAATTGAGAAGTAATAATGAAATGTAGTACATCTGAAGATAAATATATGATTTTGTGAATGAGTTTTTTTGTTATTAGGTCATTATTATTCCAGGAAAAATTTTCCTGAGTTAATCGAAAAGTTAAGCCAGAAGTCACATAAGCTAGAGCCAACTTATCATTCTCTTTTACTCAAAAAAAAAGTAACCAAACCTAGAATAACATAGTAAATTTATGTCCTATAATTATGAATTATTGCTTATTTATACACTATTTTTTTGGTACTGAACTCGGAATTCATTGTATCACTTCAATTTATTTTAAATTTTGTTTGTGAAATTACTGAAGCATAAGTACAAACTGAAATATGTAAATGGTTGTTGATGTTTGTTTTTATTTATTGAGTATAAAATGGCAAGGCAAGAATGCGTAATGGAAGGTTAAATTTAAATATTTCGAGACCAGTGGCTTGAATTATGGTTTCAGGAACATAATCCTATATATGGTTGAATTTGCCTCCTAAAAAATCTGCTGAAAATTTTAAAACTAAGTAATAAAGTTAATTTATGATTGATAAGAAGTTAGTTATCTTCTATTATCTACTATACGGGGAAAAGTGAAACACATGTAAACAATAGATTTTTTAGTAGTATCTAAGTGGTCGGTTGAGGGTCGTTGAACGTTTACGGATACATATTTCAAGCCTCCAAATGGAACTTTAACACTACCGTAAACGCCTCTTAATTTTAATCATGGAAAGTGACGAACGTTTATAGTTTCCAGAGACTTTAATATTTGGAAAGATAATGAATTTGCAGCTCAAATGCTACATCACTAAAAAAAACTGTAGATTTTTATTAATTTTAACTGGCGAAATCAAATTTCACATTTTCATTCATTTTTCTTATTTTCCTGTTTCCATTTTGGCCTCTTTTCTTCCTTCTCTATTGAGGAATTTCTGTTTAAAGAATGCATCAACAAGTCAAGACCTATTTTGAGAATTTATTTCCTCTTTAACAATAACTTTTCTCAACGACTTTTGTCAAAATATATTTGGCAAATATATAACTAGTAACGTCTCTTTTAATGGTTTTCTTGGCAAAATAATTTTACAAACGGGTTAGATTTATAAAAGAAAGCTTTTATATAAAACCATAAGTCTTTTCCAAAAATATATTTTTGTGACCTATTATTTTTTTTATTTTGCCACATATCCACTCAAGTGAGATGATAAATTGAAGTTAGTAAAAAATTTTACTAGAAAAATAGAGATAGATATACGAATACCTAAAGTCAATAGAAAGCGTTCTTTTTTAGTGGTGCTAAGAAACTCTAGGGAGTAGGACAAAATAAATGATGGATCGAGGCCAAATCACGTCGGCTGGATCATCTCCTCGGGCCAAATAGGTGTTCGTTAAAAAAAATTCTTGAATTCTTTCTGGCATTTTTCTTTTAAATTATGCGATACTTTAGCTCAAAAGATTTATTTTCGTGAGATTTTTACTTTTAGATTGCAAGAAAGTATCTGTCGACTTCGTTTGAAAGGAAGTAACAAATCCGGGACAAAAATAACGACTTAAGTCCATAATACACTGAATAGAGCCAACGAAAGGGGACTATAAACTCGACATTTGGCTGCAGAAACCAAAACGGTCAAGACCCGAATGAAAAAGATTTGAATCGATTTTAAGGCAAAGGTTCAAATATCTGGCTGACTGGACCGTGGTCCCAGTTCTTTTTTTATTATTTTAAATTTATTTTATACCACTGGACGTGAGGTATTGATTGGGGAGATATTTCATTCTTAAGTGAAAAGCGGGGGAAAAAGTGACAGTATCACATGAGGCAGTTGAAAATGATGGAGGAGGCGTATTTTTGTGCTATTTTCATTTTTGTACTTCAGAGCAACAGAGGCTTAACTTCCATTAAATTCGTATGGAAAATGTATGCTTCTAGCTCTTAAGTCCAGTTTTATTTATCAAGTATTTGAAAGTAGCAATCGTATTAAATGAAATGAAGGGAAATAAAGTTAATGTACTGTTAAATCCGATGAGATATGACGATACTTTAAATTTAACCGTGGTTTATATATTTAATTATCGATATAGTATAAGAGGTTTTATATTTATATCTTGTATAGTTTAGATCTGATATGATCGTATGGGTTTTTTCTACAATAAAGCAATCGATATTCATGGTGCACTAGTATAATTGTCGTAAGGGAAAATCCAAAATTCATCTTCACCTCGGAGATGAATGGAATGGAGTTCAAATGGAGAGATAAAAGCTTTTTTTATCCCTCTGATTTCTCTTTTGGTAAGAGTTGCTTACATTACTCATGTCCTTACGTATTGGGGATCTTATGGTATTAAATTTGTTGATTTGGAAAGCTGTTGTACAAAGTTACATTGAAAAACCGTATCTTCCTTAGCAATTGTCCACCAGTGTAGAACATATTAAAATCCCTAACTAATTCTGAAAATTATTTATATAAATACTTATACAAATAAGAATCGTTTCCAAAATTGGGTAATTACTTTTTCAGTGGATACGACTCTATCAACTTAAATCTGCATTTTCTTTGAGTAAATTATCATAATTATTATACTCTCTATTTCCCATAACTAATTAATATATTATAAAAAACAAACTTCTCTAAGTGAAACTATTCATTTTATAATTGATAGAGACGTAATAAGAGTTATGCTTAAGTACGCCGCCTATTAATTAAGCTATTTAAATAATTTAAGTTTTTTTTATTTTTAATTGTAATTAAAAAACACGCCTCCCGGTAGCGTATGTAATTACTAAAAAAGAGAGGTAATTATCTTATTTCAATTAGGGCGTTAGTTTTTGGGCTATGAACTTTTATACTGAAAATACTTTAATAAATATGATGCTACTTGATTTTGTTAAAAAATAATTAAGATTATATTTATAATTTTTCACCGAATTTATGATTTATTATACTATTTTAAGTGAAGTAATTCTTTTTATAAATATTTTTTTTCCTAATGGGGCTGCAACTTTGGCGATCAAGCCTTTGCAGACTCGGCACATTCCCCAGAAATGAGAGCCATTTTTTGTGGCACCATCTAGGCGACTCTCGCAACCAATTTTGACGCCCAGATTACAATGAATCTGAGATCTCTGTGGATGTTAAAGTATGCCGAGATTTAATTTTGCCGAGAGAACCCAGGCCAAATGGGCCCTCCAGGGAGCTTTTACATGACACATAATCATATGACATGCAAGCCCAGAATTTTCCTATCCAGAAAATCCGACGACTCAGCCGGGGCCGGAACTCACGATCTTGGGCTTTTTATAAATATTTTTTTATGGAAAAGTACAGTTAAGTACATACTTAACTTTAGAATTTTAGATTTTAATTGTACTTAGATTATTAGAAGTCCTTCTTTATTGTACGTATATGAAAATTTATGTTTCTTATGTTTATGTTTAACTAAAAACAATATGAAATACATTGTACTTAAGCTTAGTTGTATATAGAAAGAAGCGTAAAGAATACATTGATTTCAAAGAAATAAGTGAAGTTTAAATCTCTTTTTGCTTTGGAGATTTGTTGAATTGAGTTGAAATTGCCCAATTTGGAGGAGTAAGGAGTGGGAGATGAAAGTACCTGATTGAAAAATTGGTTTGCTCATCGGTGTTTTTCCTTCCTTATAGTTTGAAAATTTAAAAATAGATCGGAATTCCTACAAAATAAGTAAAATATGAACAAAAAATGCAAAGATGTGTTTCCTCTTTCTCCATTCTTTATTTTTACTAACGGAAGAATACCATTGAAATAACAATTTTTACATCAAAGTTTGCAATATTGCTTTTGGTATTTATGTGTATGTATTCAACAAAAAAACTAGAGTTTATTAGTCTGGATGTGCTTTTCAAGAGAAGCTGCATTTACCTTTTTTAAAGGTTCTACGTGTGGAGTTACTATTGAATGCTCAGGTGAAATGTTATTTGTTTCTGAAACTAATTTTAAGCTTAGGTGAAATGTTATTTGCTTCTGAAACTAATTTTAGGCTTAGGTGAAATGTTATTTGTTTCTGAAACTAATTTTAGGCTTAGGTGAAATGTTATTTGCTTCTGAAACTAATTTTAGGCTTAGGTGAAATGTTATTTGTTTCTGAAACTAATTTTAGGCTTAGGTGAAATGTTATTTGCTTCTGAAACTAATTTTAGGCTTAGGTGAAATGTTATTTGTTTCTGAAACTAATTTTAGGCTTAGGTGAAATGTTATTTGTTTCGGAAACTAATTTAAAAGTTTCTACTAACGAATATAAAGGTAATTCGTTTTCAAAATTATTTATCTTGAACTCATTGAAGAAAACCTCTCTTAACACATCAACCTCGAAGTTTTCGAATAAAAAAGGGTGGATAATAGAACATAATAACAAGGAGTGGCGATATTTTTACGCAGCATTCAAGGTCCAGTATTTTTATTATCCGACCCTTTTTTATTGCCAGTCGTAAAATACTGGGACATATGAAACAACAGATAATCTGATTAGAAATACTTATTAAAGTACTAGGCTTTTTATACTATACATATACACAATGCATATGCCAGTAACTAAATGCAAAGTAAATTATTTTCCAAGAAACAAAAGACAAATTTTATTGCTTATCATTATGTTTTTAATATAATTTAAAGAAGGTAAAAATTTATTTTTTTTAGCAAAATAAGGTTTTCTACTTTTATTAGCCTTATAAAAAATACTAAATAACCCCAATAATCATAATTTCGCAACAAACAAAATCATGGTTCTGATCTGATTCATATTAGAGCTGTAGGGAAATATTTTTTAAAATATTGATATGAATCGGGTATATTAATACAAGTGGGACAACTAATTGATTATTTAATAGTACGCATTTAAAGTCCTTTACGCACTGTATAAATCTTAAGTTGCTTTACTAAAATACTTAGAATTTATACAAATCATAGCTTATAATACAATTTTGAAAAATAACCTTTAAGGGGGAATAGGCGTGCAGGACCGGGGGTCTCCAAACTCAAGTGCCTCAATGTTAATCCAATGGGAAAAAATTATTTTCTTTGCCACATTTCTCCGGCTGTATTGAATATTTTTACAAGCGGATTTTTTTATGTCATAAATATAGCTGACTTACAGGTCTCTATCTTCCCACTTTTTGAAATTGCTTCGAATATTTTGTGTAAAATAATTTATTGAATATTAAAAAAAATATTCGTACTAATTTCAAAAAGTGGGAAGATAGAGACTTGTAAGTCAGCTACATTTATCACATAAAAAAATCCGCTTGTAAAAATATTCAATACAGCCGGAGAAATGTGGCAAAGAAAATATTTTTTTCCCATTGGATTAACATTGAGGCACTTGAGTTTGGAGACCCCCGGTCCTGCACGCCCATTCCCCCTTAATATATAGCGAAAATTATTGATGGGGAAGTAATAAATTAAGTCAGATCTTTGTTTCGATGTTTTTAGTATTAGTTTAAAGTTTGTGATTACTTTAGTTCTGAGAACCAATCGCAATAAAGCCTTATAAGTCCCCTTTGGGACATTTAACATGATTTAAACGGACAATTTATTTGTCTTAATTTTATGAAGCATAAACGGGGGAAACAGAGATTTATGAAGATTACTGGAAGAAGCAAAATATCGAAACGTAAAATAACATTTACACTGAAGAAAGGTTAAAGGTACAGTTACCAGAATATATACATTCGGTTTTAACAAAATTGTAAAGACAATTGTTTCAATAAATTGTTTAAAATCCTTTCAGTTCCAGTGATGCCATTTGGAATCATCATGTTCTGATCATAATTAAAAAAAGTAATAGGGCTGACATTTATTGGGATTAATAAAAAAAATCTAATAGAAAAAAATTGAAGAATCGAATGATGCGCTTTTTGATATCATAAATGGCTATAGGCAATCAGAATTTTATTTTCTAAAATTATGATGACAAATTGAATTTGGAACTGAAAGGGTTGGATGTTTAATCATATTTAATGTATATATATTTTAATATAAATTCATTGATATTCTTTTCATGTTAAATATAAACATTGAATAAGAATGTAGGAATATTAGATTGTTGATACGTTTTTTAACACCATTTTTCACTTTTACATTCTGTAACAGGAATATCTAATAATTATTTGATAGTCAAGTTTGTGGTTGTTATTTTAGTCAGCGATCATTTAAGTTTCCTGATAGGTTTTTGGGGCTAATTATAATAAATATATCCCGAAAGCTTATAAGGGTAAAACTTATTTAAATTACATTATTTTGTCATGGATATTAATTTTTTCAGTACTTCCAACATTTATAGTGAACTATTAGTATATCTACAATAATAATTTGTACTTTTTCTAATCAATATAAAAACCACCTAATTACTTTTTTCATGGCTTTATTATTGCTGACTGATGTCTTCAAGACAATTTTGTTAAATTTATTTACTATTACAAGAAAAGGGCTCAACATATAAAATTAACTATTGTTATTTTGAACTTTAGAATTCTAATATGAACATAATTCTAGCATTAAATTAAAAATTAATAAACAAAAAACTGATTAAGTTATATGATAGCATCGAAAAAAATGTATTATTGTTCAATAGAGAATTTTTTAAAACTAAAACTGACAATTTAATGAATTTTTCCTTGTGAAAAATTTATAACATTCAATGTATTCATGCAAACTCATAAATGTTTATGCAAGATTAAAAACAACAGTAACTAGTACATTTACTAAATCGTCCTTGAACATGAGAAAATTGAATCGAAACTTATCTCTCGCTCAAATATCTCGAGTAATTTATCTCAAAATGTGTTAGCGAAAAACATTGAAAGATAAAAACTCTGAAAGATTGATGCTTCACGCTACCTTTAACGTCGGCAATTTCGAACTACGGCTTTAAGCCCGTAGATAATGTGTGTTTTTCGATGGTTTTTCTTTCTTTAGTGAGTGCTGAAATTGTTTTTTTTATCGATATCAAAGAAAACAACAGAGATTTTGTCTTGTTTTGATGCGAAATAATGGAAAACTATCTTGATGCACTAGAAAAAGTCATTTGATATGTAAGGAGATTTAAGCTTATGAATTTAAAATATTTTTGAATAAAGTCAAGAAGATGCCCTTTGTATTAGTATTTATTTTATTTGAAATTTTGCCTGATATTTATACTTTTTGTTTCTATTTCGTAGTTAGTATTCAAGACTAAAATGTGAAAAAAGGTTTTCGTTTATGAAAAACAATGAAACATTATAAAGTAATAGTGTTAAACTATTGTTTATGTATTAGCAATAGTCTAACACTATTAGTGTTACGGTTGTTATGGTTGGAACCCCCCAAAAATCAAGTTGTATTTTAAGAGAATGATTTAATAAATACATGTTTGAAAACAAATAAAATGTTTATATATAAGTTTTTTTTTAAGAATTAATATACAACGTTTTGACCTGCAAATGTTTTTGTTTACATATAATATATCAATCCATATAATTTAAAATTATAAAAGGCGATGCGTCAAAAACTAAGCAGTAGTAATTTTTCGATTATTATTTTAAAACGAAAGGTAACTGTAATTAAAAAAACTAGCGGAAATGCTCCCAAACTTAACAATATATAATATATACTCCTTTAAATTTGACCCAGTCTCTCTTTGAAATGAATTGTATTCACAATGTTCACATCAGTATAACTGTCTTTGTTATTGCGAAAAACAATAACTATTAACACTAGTACAGATGAGAGAAAAAAAACTGTTTATCGTTCGCTATTGAGTAGAAATTTTGAGACAAATGTCTTTTTTAAGGGAAAAAGTGCAGAGTTGATTTTAAGTTTAGAAATCAAGTTAATCATAAAATATTTTACGCTTCACAACTGATAAGTTTTACTTCTTAAATTTTGTAACCGTTTTGTTGATTTATATTGTTAGTGGGGATTCAATGTTGGCTTAAATTGCTAGAATAAATCTATGGTATTGTCTATCAATACTTACGTATACTATTTCTGTACTGATGAATAACACTAGAAAAATACTTAAAAATTAAAGAGTTCAAATTGCTTCAGAATAGTTCTTAAAAATCTTCTACAAACTTGCAATCTACTCGTAAAACCTAGGATTGATACAACCTTTATCATAATTAGTTTTCCATCAGAAAATTATGTATGGGTTTCCGTTAATAGTTTGTTAAATCTCTCATATTACTATTCGGTGGCTAGAAATTGATAGTCTGAAAAGGTTGAATCAAACCAATCTATCATAGTAGAATTTAGACGGAAGCTATACTATTAATATTGAGTGATAGGAACAGTTATTTAAGCTAACTACAAAAACCAATAGCTGTTTTATAAAATGAACAAATAACTCCTATATTTTAAACGTTTGATCGCTTGTCATTAGAAGACAGATCTAGATATTACAAGTTTTGTCGATAAACCTCGGCGTTAGTTCAATATTAAAGCTTTTATTTCTAACCAAATACTAGTATTTTACGAAATTAAACGAAAATTAATTTAAACTTTATTTTGACAGAGCTTAAAAAATTTTCTGTCAAAAAATTGGAATTTGATATTGGATTTGTCAAAGTTGGTTTTTATATTAATAAGTAGACGACTCCTTGTGCAAGTTTCAATATAGGAAATCAATTCTACACTTTCTTCCTTGAAAACTGACATCTCTCTCAAAATCTTCTGTTCAATAACAACCGAGATACAATTGGTAGATCATTTTCTTTTTTCAGCTGTATTTATAAATTAACCAGGTGAACATTTTAAACATTCTTGTGTAGAATATCTTTATAGTTTCATGCTTAAAAGATTGAAGTAAGGTTTTATTTAATCATAAAATTAAAAACTTAAAACTTAAGAGGTTTATGTTAACTGATGAAACCTTGTGTCGAGTTGGTCGCTAGCAGTTTAATGACATTGATTTAAAGCAAAACTTATCAAAGTTAAGTAAGTGCTCGGTGAAAAGAAGATATACCTTTTCATATGTTTAACTTTCCACAAAGAGTTGTGAACTTTATAAATTTACAAACAACTCACGTAAATTGATAAGGTTTCTAGCTTTCCCGAAACCGCTTCCTACGTGCTGAATTCTACGGAAAGATGCGAATTTTTAAGTAGTCTTGGGATTGAAAAAGGGCGCTTGGGGACAGAGGATTTTATTTATTCCCTTTATGTGCTGATGTTTACGTTTGGATTTTGAAGATACAAACATGAAAATAAAAGTTTAACATTTTACTCCTACTCGCGAGTGCCCGGGTAATAAAATATTTATTCATATTTTCGAGCATTCTTCAGTTTACAAAAAAGCTTGAGGAAACTTCATTTGATATTATTTAAGGTAAAGTGATGCGTAAAAGTGTTTGTTTTAAAATTCCTTACTTTAAATATTGTATTTGGTCTCAAATTTGCGTATTGACATTTAGGTAATTTAACGCTGGTGTTGGTGCTGTAGGTTTCATATAAATATACTATAGTGATAGTTCTAGATTAGTTTTTGATTTGATGATCTGGGTGTTGATGTTGTAGGTGTAAAGGAATATACTATAGTGAGAATTCTAAATTAATTTTTCAATTTGATGCTACTTTTTGTGAAATTTAAGCTAATATACAGGGTGGTTATACTTAAGAAAATGTGGGCTTGTAATGAAAATGAAAACAGCAATAAACTGATTGCATTCGGAAGATAAGACACGAGCTGTTCTACCGCTGCTATGGAAGCAAAAATATATGGAATGATGATAAAAATATACGCATTCTATACAGCATTGATGGGAAAAGAAAAATAATTCAGCAATATTGGTTGGTTGGCTGGTAGACATATATTTTCAGGCTTGTGTGCTTTGTCGCAAGGAGCCGCTTATAAACCATCGTCAAGTAGGACAACACAGGACACACACATACAGAAATGACAGATGCTGACATCTGTCGCCACCTCTACAATTTAGACATGTCCCTGAAGGGGAGGGAAATTTTCTCCATGGACAATTCAGCTGTAATGAATTGTAAGATCTCTAATATACCCGTTTTAAGTTTTAAAATCTGTCTCATATTTGAATGTATAGTCAATGCAAAACTTAAACCTTGTCCCGGATTGAGCGGGATTGTCACACAAAATTCAGGACGCCTGGCCAATAAAGTTTTTGAACACATTTCATAATTTAAAGCGTATAAGTTGGTAGTACCAGATAGTATAAAATGTATTCAAAATTTTATTACATTAGTAGATTTAGTGGATCACACTGGACTCTTATAAAAATTTTGGCTTTAATCAATTGGTAACTCATAGTTTAGGATTTTTCAGCAATAATAATAGCAACGTTTAATTATTTTGTCGAGTGGAAGACACAGACATAATAATATGATGTAAATTTCATGGTCAAAATTAACTTTTTCAAATCGAGGCACTTTTTATTAATACAATAATGAATAAATAGTGCAGATTGTTTTATCTCAGGATAAATAATTAGCATCAACAAATTCTTTTTATTTCGTTTCATTAAAGAATAAAATGGGTCATTTGCTATTAATATTGCTTTTTTATAGAAAAACATATACATTTGTTTAGAAATTCGAAAAATTCGTAAAATGCAAGTATACCGCACCTAATATAACCCTACTACATATTTCACACTACCATATGTATAAACTGCGAAGATATAACCATATCCTTACTCAGATTTAATGTCTTTTCATGTCAAATCCGTATGTATTAACAAAGATAAAATGTCAAGATGGTCAAGATTAATAGCAACGCGAAGATGAATGAGGGTCGGCGCATTAAAGCTTACGTTCAATTTACCTCGAGTCTAGATAAACATATTTTGTGTATTTTATCAGCTACATCTTGTTACAAATCAACATTACTGTTTCATTTGATGCATGAGAAGGAACTTCTATACTATATTTATATTTAAAGTATTTAATGTCTAATAACAAAATATGACATTCAATTCATTTGCTTTTTTTTACCAAAATGTGTTCAAAGGCAACGCATTAGAACGAAAAAAGTTAAGATTTTTATGTTTTACAAAAGTACACTCTGATAAATGGATGCTCAAATATGGACGAAATTTTTGTCAATTTTGACGAAATAATGTAGCTAAAAATTAAATATTTCGCCAAATTAACGAAACTTGTTTCGTAATATAAATTAGAAAATATCAAATGAAGTAAAGTCGTCGCGTTGGTATTTTGGACTACTCAAGTTTAGAGAGTTCATACAAGTCCTGTGCACTCGTAGGCTGCCGTAATTAAGTGATGTAAAATTTTCAGCCAAGATCTGAAGGCTGGTTTCAAAACTCCAAGCTTTATAGATGGCTGGTTTCAGAACCTGGTAACTTCCTCATGAATGGCATGTGCCAACATTCAATTTTTTATGTGATTTTTTAATTTGAAAAAATTTAATATTAATTTGTTTACTGGTCACAAGTTAAATTTTAACTTGAACACATGATTTTTAAAAAAAGTGAGAAAATTATTTCTTAGCAAATTTTAGAGTGAATCGTTAAAAGTCAAGTGATTTCGTGAGAAAAGTATACTCCAAAGTGACGAAATTCACTTTGATGATTTAACAGTCAACAAAAAGATAGATATCTTTTTTTAAACTGTATAAGAGCATAAAAAACACTGTAAGTGAAAAACCGTTTGTAAAAATACGATAATATGAGTTTCTTGTTTACATTGTTATATGTTTGAATAGAACTGGAAGAATTGTCTTTAATATCCCAAACAATTTTACCAATTAATATTGCCTTACGATCGTTTCAACGTTTTTATCCACGTGCATTGCGATAATCGCAACATTAATTTGTTGATTTTTCTAAAAATTTCTTGGAGGTTTTAAAGTTTTATTTAAGAAACGATTAGCACAATAAAACTAACTTGAATAAACGTTTAAACATACGATAACTTGAATAAATAACTAAAAATTTTGATTTTTAAAGAATGAATAATAACGAAAAATGCAATCAAAACAAAATTCAAATTAACAGAAATTATGTTTGTTATGTAAAAGAATGTCAAATTTGGGATTTTTTTCCTCTGGGAATTTCTATCTTCTTTCTATTAAAAAAAACATCTAAGAAAAGTTCGATTTCAATCTCTATAAACGCATTACAGCAAACGAAACTTACAGTCAAATCGAAACAAAGCATATTGTATGAAATATTACAATATCCAATGAATTAAAGAGATGCACGTAAATGAACACAAACAAAGAAAAACAATGACAACATTTAAAACTACATTAGTATAGGTAGGTAGGCATGTAAGAAGTTAATGACAATTGACAGAAAAGCGTACCAATGTACTAAGTCAATTTATTAAAGTAAAATTTCATTATACAGCAAATAGTACTAAGCTGATAGTTTTCTTTTAATAAATATTTTTTATGATCTAAACGTGTTTTACTTTTCATTTTTTTTAGCTTAATTTACAAATCAACATTTATTAAGATGATTTTTCATTGAAAGTGTGGTGAAAAATTTCTTAGCTTTATTCAAATTTATTAGCGTTTGCAATTAATAAGCTACAGATTATTTTCTGCATTAAGCCTTAGATAAATTGGGCTTTTCCATTGTAATGAATGCTAATAAATATCTTGGTATTTCAATAAAGCTATAACCGAATCCAAGCTAATCAGTCACTTGCTCCCAGGTGTATGATTTCCCCTACAGAAACTTAGATTTTATCAATATAATACATTGACGTTGGGGGTTTAATGCAACGCTCTGGTCTAGATTGATTTATATAAAAGCCTCAAATTAAATTGCTCAATGAGATTTTTCAATAATGTTCATCATCATTTTTTAAAAATCTAGTTTCAATGGGAATTCTGGGTTTGATTTGTTTATAAACAAACCTAGTTATCAATCGAGTTATAGTTATAGTCCGACCACGCTAAGTTGGCAATCAAAATATTTACATTGTGGACGATTCCACTTTGAATTGAGGTTTTTAAGCAGAAGAAAAAAGGGTTGCCAGCTCAAGGCGTTTGGCGAGAAGAGGAGATTGTTGGTTTAGTTCAATCTATCACACTAGAGCTACACATCAGTTATCGGCAATAGAGGATTGTTGTTGATTGCTAGTAGCGGTTAACGATTACACGTGAATTTCTTCGTTTATTTGACTTGATCAATAATCGATTAATATCTGTGCATATTTGATAATGTCTAATGAAAGAACGATACTTAATTCCTACTTTCCTACCACCCTTCAATTAATTATCTGTTTCTTAACCTTAAAGAAACTTTTGCCCAAAAGCAATGAATCGCCAAACATAGTAACTCTTGCCCAAAACCTTCCTTACCTTTTTTCGAAGTGGACTGGTTCACAATGTAAATATTTTGATTGCCAACTTAGCGTGGTCGGACTATAAACTCATAGTTTACTTACAATTAAACAAAACAACAAATCTTTACTAACACTCAGACGATGTTAAAACAAAACGGCTCAAATTTTCTCTTCGACTGATTGCTCCGCGCGTTTTATAGTTCCGCCCATGGTCGTGGCTTCTGTGCAAGGAAACCATGAGTTTAACTATAGGAGGAAAAGTAATAACATTCTTAAGATTTGAGGATCAGATAAAAGACAAGGAAGACAAGGTTGACAAAAATAATAGTGCAGGCCTTGGATATCCTGGGAAAAAATCGTTCTACCCCTCCAACCAATAAACAAAACCTTGTTTGTGAGAGTGAAGTAAGTTAAATTCATTCGTCCCACGAATTCTATTATAGGAGGCTCAGTCGTCAGAACATCGGCTTCTTATACCAATACCACCTAGATTAAAAGGCCGAGGAACTAAGCAACAAAACGTCACACTAGTAAACCAGTAGTCAGCTGGAGTTTATGCAAGCAGTCTTCTCACTGTACAGGGTGCGGGTTCGATTCTCGTCTTCACCCTGGGTGTACTTTGTCCTTCTGTGCCAGTGAAAATTCTGTCTGTGTCTGCTTACTTGACGAAAGTTTTTTAAGCTGGTCTCTGATCTAGCACACAAGATGGAAAATACATGTACCAACCATCCTACAAAGTTTATAATATGCTAGATGCTAGTTCAGGGCTTGAACTCGTCACTTTCGTCACTTGACCAGGGTTCTAAATTACGAGGCGTTTACAGGCGATTGATTTATATAAAAGCCTCAAATTAAATTGCTCAATGAGATTTTTCAATAATGTTCATCATCATTTTTTAAAAATCCAGTTTCAATGGGAATTCTGGGTTTGATTTGTTTATAAACAAACCTAGTTATCAATCGAGTTATAGTTAAACTCATAGTTTACTTACAATTAAACAAAACAACAAATCTTTACTAACACTCAGACGATGACAAAACAAAACGGCTCAAATTTTCTCTTCGACTGATTGCTCCGCGCGTTTTATAGTTCCGCCCATGGTCGTGGCTTCTGTGCAAGGAAACCATGAGTTTAACTATAGGAGGAAAAGTAATAACATTCTTAAGATTTGAGGATCAGATAAAAGACAAGGAAGACAAGGTTGACAAAAATAATAGTGCAGGCCTTGGATATCCTGGGAAAAAATCGTTCTACCCCTCCAACCAATAAACAAAAGCTTGTTTGTGAGAGTGAAGTAAGTTAAATTCATTCGTCCCACGAATTCTATTATAGGAGGCTCAGTCGTCAGAACATCGGCTTCTTATACCAATACCACCTAGATTAAAAGGCCGAGGAACTAAGCAACAAAACGTCACACTAGTAAACCGATTTCGATTTGTTGACCAATAACGTCGTATCTTAAGATGACGTCGCATCTGCATTCATCTTATCTTAAAAATGTATTCAAATACAAGATCTAGTCACGAATGATCATTGGTCAAAACCACAGAATCGGTCCACTAATATGACGTCAAGCATTTAGTTCGCCGGCCTTCTAATCTAGGTGGTATTGCTTGTACCCGCGAGTAACGCCTTCAAAACCCGGAAGGATATTTATTGACAAAAAAAATCGACTTAATTTCAGGGTTCCCCGAGTACACTAGGGGGACGTGCTCGTGAATTTTGCGGAGTCCAAAGTCTCGATGAAGTTAGCATACGAAGTCGCTCGAAGTCCAGTTGGGTGTCAGCTCAGGTGTCGACCTTGACATTTGAATGCTGCTCCAAGTTTCGTGGGATAATTGGCTGCGTTAAAGCTCCTAAATAAGGCTAGTAGTAGTCAGCTGGAGTTTATGCAAGCAGTCTTCTCACTGTACAGGGTGCGGGTTCGATTCTCGTCTTCACCCTGGGTGTACTTTGTCCTTCTGTGCCAGTGAAAATTCTGTCTGTGTCTGCTTACTTGACGAAAGTTTTTTAAGCTGGTCTCTGATCTAGCACACAAGATGGAAAATACATGTACCAACCATCCTACAAAGTTTATAATATGCTAGATGCTAGTTCAGGGCTTGAACTCGTCACTTTCGTCACTTGACCAGGGTTCTAAATTACGAGGCGTTTACAGGCGAGGCGTTTACGAGGCTGTGTTAAAGCTCCTAAAGGAGGCTAGAAATAGGCAGCCGGAAACGATCACATTACCATTACCATTTCATTACCTCTTCACTTGATATAGGAATTACTATTATCAAGTTCGTTGGCCCATGTTAAGGATTTGTATTAAGAGGACAGACATGGTCCTACATTATCCCTTCACAATTATAAATATTAGATTATGTGTTACTTTCTATAGAGCTGCTGTTTTAAGATTTGATGACTTGAATACAGAATTTCTCAAAACGGAATGCGAAAGAAGTGTAGGCAATAACTATTTTGTTAGTTTTTATTTACTCTTCCGTAATTCTTTTTTTTTAATGTTTTGGAGAGCTCAGATAATAGGGTTTGTTGTACATCGGGCTATCTAAATGAAGTAAGAAATTCTTGCGAGGTAAGATAGAATTAATGAAGGGCTTTATTTGAGTAGCGGTCTAAGAACATTTCCAAACGAATAGTTGCTTTCATTTTTACTCTTATATATATGATATTTACCTTATTTGATACATATCTAGTTACAAGATTGACGATAGTGCCACCAGGGACGTAATGCTCTAGACTGGGAATTTTTAATAGTAGCCAGTGGCCATCAGAGTGAAAAAAAATGGTAGCCACATTTGGATTTTTAGTAGCTATTTTCAAATTTAAGTATATATACGACAAAAAGAATACGTGCGATTTTCCACAAAACAAAATTTTTACAAATACATTTTTGATGTGGAAAAATGACAGTAAAAAAAGGATCATACCAAATCTGTAAGTTAATGTGATTGGCCGAAAGGAAAAAATTATTTCATGTACACACACAGTTCAACTTTTCGGAGAATTCTTGACCACGATTATTCATGAAATTTTCTCATATCAGAATTGTTTAAGTGAATAGCTGAGATCTTAATCAGTGGTAAATCAATCACCTGTAAATTGCCGATAGTTAAAAATCAAATTTGCATTTAGATTTTCGTTGCCCAGCTCTATTTACGTCACACGGAGGCCGACTCAGTGACGTTACACAAAACGCCGGTCAATGATGAGGGGAAAATTTCACCGATGAGCAACAATTACTGTCGTCAAGTCTTTCTTCCCGGCAGAATCAAATCGAAGCGTTTTATTATTATTATTTTAGAAATGCAGCTTCAATATTAATTATTTGTTGAACAAAACTAAAAAATTATGATCGCCACTTTTGGCGACTGGGGTTCAATTTTTAGGTAGCAACTTTCGATGGAATAGTTGCCAGTTGGCGACTGGCGACCGCTAATCTAGAGCTTTACAGGGACGGAGATATGCTATCACACAAATCTTATCGGCAGTTATCAATGTAAAATCGCTATATATCTCATAGTGTCGGATAGAATTAGGTAAAATAAGCATAGAAAGTGAAAGGTATTTCTGAATCTTGCCATAAATCCAGTTTTACTCATTAGGATACATAACGTCCGAACCCTTTGTAGTGCCATAGGAGTAAAACAACTTTTTTTATCTTGTCTTTGTAAAGCATATTTTACTACTATAGCAACCTCGATAGGTTGTGGATAAATTTCTTAAATCTTTAGTTTCATTTCTGTCCTTATCAATTGCTGATCGAGATCGACATCTTTTATGAAAATATTTTTTTATTATTAAAAGACTTTATTTTTGAACACCACACTCACATAATTACTGTTATATGTCCCCAACACGCATTTATCAACTTCATAACAAATTTACTACACCATGAAGTTCTCGCACATATGAAATAATTTATAATATAATATGATAAAAAATAATAGTAATTCCAAATAATAAATTTTTAATATTTAGAATCATTTACCATATAATTAATAGAATTCGTCTGTACAACATTTTATGCAATTCCTCAGCTCTTATAAATTAACAACCGATAAACAAAAATGGTCAATGAAATACGATAGATTCTACTAAATGGTTAAAAAGTAATTGGTAACTTAGTATTGTCCGGCTGTCTATTTGATGCTCCCTGGTTAAAAAGTTTTTAACAATAAACAACAAACTTCTACCTGATAGTACAGTATAACTTAGGAGCTGGATAATTTTTTACATCTTACAAATAGTTATTTTTATCTTAAATTCAGTGCTGGTGATTGTTAAATCAGCAGTGTTTTGACGCCACGTTGGATGTCTGAATAAGGTTGTGCTGGGTGGCATTAGGATGTCATTTCGTAACTTGACCGTGGTTTAAAATTACGAGACCCATAACCGTACTTCCCCAAATGGCCCGCTACTTCTCAACTGCTTATTTCAACCTAAAATATATAAAAGTTCACTAATGTAGAATAGAAATTACAGTATTGTTGTTATTCCACTGTTAAACTTAAGCATTTCGAATACAAATCAGGAAATCGTGAGACGAAGCGTCTGTTGTAGGAATTCGTGCAAAGTCAATTCGGGAGTCCTCTGCGTGCGTGGAATGGAACTATAAGAGATGTGTGAGCATTGATATGTTATGTTTAGACGTTTCCTTGCGAAGAGCTTAGTAGGGAGAGAATATATAAACGATTCTTTTCGAGCTATTTTAAGAAAGAGTTCTTGAATAGTAGAGTAAAAGTTTATATAGCGCTCGGAAAATAGTTTTCTGATTCAAAAGTATTATTCATTTTAGAAAAGTTTAAAAGTATCCAGATTAACAGAAAAGATAGCTTTTTGGATTAGAATCTATTTAAAATGTTAAGTTTTATCATACAATACTGGGTAAAGTATCTTAGGAGGTTATTGTAGATAGTGTAAAATAAATAACTTACATAATTGTTTTCTTTGAATGCAAAAAAAAAACGATTTTTACTCGATAAAAACTGTTAAACTTGTAAAATATTTGCTTAAAAATTTCTTGAGTATTTAAAGTTAGTATAGAATGCCATTGTTGTAGCATAATTAGCATTAAATTTTTCTTCTTCAAGGTTATAAATATTGGTTGAAAGGTTTTTTCTTGTTTATTTACAAAATTATCTTAAAATAAGGTTTCAATTAAAATTCTATAAAAATGAGGACATTCTTGAAAATCTGTGATATTGAGGATTTCATTTGAAAAATTTTACTACAAAATCTATTTTTATAACCCTTCGGAAAATATACATGATTGTATGACACTGGACTATTGCCACATGAACCAATCCCCTTAAAATGTTCTTTGAAAGCATTCTTTATTTTATTATTTCTAAAGCAAAATATACAATCAAATTAAGAACTTTGTAGTTAATTGTCAATGGATGTTTTCGAAGATTAAAAAAATTGAATTATTTTACAAAAAGCAATTAACTTGAATTTTATATCATTGAGCAATGTATCTATGCACCACCAATTAAATTGTTTGAAAACATTGTTGTTTTATAATTTTGAGAGATAAAATTTTAATAATTGAACTGCCATTTCAATACGTAATGTTAAGAAATTTAAACAAAATTGCAACTCTTAAAATGAAAGTAATGTTATTTTCTTACTTCTTAAATATATATATATATATATAAAAAAGAGATTTAATATTTTAATTTATTTTTATTTTATTTAAATTATAGACAGCCTATTTTAACAATTACCTTTTTTTATAAAATCCATTACTTAAAACTAATGACATGAATGACCAAAGACGGGGGACATTAATTGAATATCAACAAACTAATGACGATAAAAAACTACCATAAATATTTTAGTATTTTGGTTTCATTATTTAAGATTTTAGTGATATTTATATTTTCTAATAAAGAAATATAACTTTAATGCAATATTATATATTTAACCAGTATTCTAAAAACGAAATTGCTATTTTCTTCTTAAAATAAAAGAATTATTTACCGTTTTGATATTTTACGAGCAATTTAGAATTAATAAAATTCGCTGTAGCAGTATAAATAGTATTAATCAAGTAAGTTTGCGCTATAATTTCTAATTTCGTATGAGTATTATGCAGGATATGTAAAGTATTATTGATGACTTGCAAGGCTAAACTATGTCCTACTTAAAAGATCAATTGTATTCGAATAAAAAAATATTTTCTTATTTAATAAAGTATCTGCCCTGCAAATGATATTTGTGTAGGGTTATGTCGGTTCAGAAACAAAATTAGGTCAAAATTATCACCTCGACTTTATTAGTGAAATAAAAACTTAAGCTTTATAGCTAGCAGATGTTGCCTAGCCGGTAAGGTAGTTACGACACCCCCTTGTCAAGCGAGTGGGCAAGGGTTCGAATACCGGATAATGCGTGGATATTTGTCCCGTACGTGTGAAGAACGTGCTCATTAAAATCTGACGTCTTGTGGTTGGTCATAGAGCAGTTGCTGTAGGTGCCGGTTTTCTGGAGAAAACACACCGCCCCTTCAGTGACGACGTGCCAAAATTGAGAAGGGGAATTACTTTCGAAACAGATGTCAGACTTCCCACTTTATAGATGCTCTAAGCCTTGTGCCAAACATAAGCTACTTCATATCTTCTTTTTTCAGGCAATGTCCTGGAGGCACACGAAAAAAAAACTAGGAGATGTTTTGAAAAATTAGGTAAGCAGCTTCTATGAATGTACCTAATGGACTGTGCAAATGGACAACTGGAACGGTTTCGCCTTCAGTGACGTCACAGTTACGTCAACCGTTGACTTAACCCCACCAGCAGCTAATTCGACCATACTACAACGGTTACGCCTGCAGTGACGCCACAGTTACTTCAAGTCTCTGTCATTGCATCATTGCCTTATTACCACAACAAACCCCGCTCCACACTATACCAATTAACAATTAAATAATTTATTATATATGTCTATATAAAAGTGACTGAATATCGATACCTGGATAACTATACTGATACCATTGATCTTAGTTAGAAGAGGGTCTGGTTAGTGCGAATCGAAAATTGCATTGAAACAGCATTTGATTAATGTTTATTCGCTCAAAAGGATACCCTTTTTCAAAAAATCATATACAACAGATGGAAGTTCTCAGATACTGTGAAGTGTTGCGAAAACTGTAGTTTCTTATTCCGGGGAATTTAATAAAAGTACAATGATTGAAGAACGTGCTCTGAAAGGTATTGAATCGCTTTCTCTACAGCATTCATATTTAACTAACAAACTTGCTCTTCTTTGAGGCTTTGAACAAGCAACTGGCAAATTGCCACTTCAGAACGAAATTAAAGGATTTTGAAGTCGTTTAATAAAAGTTCACCGCTGATTTAGGACCAAGTGCTAAGGAAAGCAATATGTAAGAGAATGTTTGGTCACAAATTTTGCCCATAGTTTTGAATTTATGAAGTCAAATTTGTGCCCATTGGACTTGTTTTCTTACTTTTTATTTTACATATTTTTATTACAATACTATACAAATAAATAATTCAACTTGATAGACTCATGCTCATAAAAAGCAATACATCAACCGACAATTAAAACATGTTTCAAATATATTCGAGATTATCTGTCTTAGAGTTCAAATATTTGTTGAAACTATTACTATTTTAAGGACGGGTTGCTAACTATTTTATTAAACTAGTTAACTAATAGGTTTTTCAGACAACATTTTGTGCGAAATTGTTTGTCAAAGACAATTTTATTTTGGAGCCCGGATGGCCGAGTGGTTAGCATCGCAGGCCAGCAGTTTACGCGCTATAACTGGCGTGGGTTCGATTCCCGCCTTCGCCCTGGGTGTACTTCCTTTCTCTGTTACAATAAAAACTCTTTCTGTGTCTGTCTTATTTGACGAAGGCTTATAAGCTGGTCTCTGATCAAGCACAAAAGCCGGAATATATATGTACCTACCATCAACTTAATTTTGCTTACAATACCTGGGAACGTAAAATTCAAGATTACGTATGATTTATAATATTGCAAAATTTTTGAACACATCTATCAACTTAAGTATATCTTCGCCATTCGAAAGCCAAACTGGTTGAGGTACATTAATCATGTGGTTAATTGGAAACTGTTTTGCTTATCAAAGTAAACCTTGACTGATTTTAATTTAGTTTAATGCAAATGAACAGCTTAAAAATTCACGTTAAAAGTTACTTAAATAGAATGAAATCCAAATCACATCCGAGAAAACTTCGAACTCGGAACGAAATCCACAAGAGTTTCTTATTACAGTACCTAAATGATTCTCACGAGAAGACATTTCCATGAATTTTAATTACAAACTAAGCCATCTTGGCCACGAAAAGAGAATCCAATTACGAATCTGCTAAGGAATACACACTCTTTCAATTACAAGATGTCACATACGACGCCCATTGACCAAGAAGTCCAAACGGAAGCTTAGCAAATGGAGTGACAAAAGAGTGACAAATGACACAGGAAATTTGTTCTTTGCTTTTAGATGGAAATACAGGGTCTTTTGGGACAGAATATCTCTTTTGAAAGCTTTAGGGTTGCATGGAAATAATCATTATTTTATCTTTACTTAGATTCTAAAGGGTATTTTGACCTAATTGTGCTCTGAATGAAGGTAAAGTGAGAGTTTTCTCAGTAATGGGTACCGTAAATGCAATGATTAATTCAAAATTGAATATCAAACAGTTCTTAAGATAAATTGGATATTATTTCTTTAAGAGATTTAAGTGACATACACGTAGCTGTACACATCAAAGTTCCCTCGTTATTTGAAAATTCTGTGATGTAACGGTGTGATACTATATGGCTGGCTTTGACACTGAAGGGTGGCTTTAGAAGGTTGATCATTAATAATTTAATTCCTCTAGTTAATAGACGCGGAGTTACTTTTGTAGTATTATTTTGAAGAAACTTGTTATATGGTTGGAAAAATTGTATTAAACAGAGGAAGATTCATATATTTATTACAATTTTATGAGGTTGTAATTCATTCAGCCATTTCCCCTACATTAATAAAAGGCCGAATAATCAAACCACGCAATTACTGAAGTTAAAGGAATAGGAAGTTATTGGAAGGATTAATTTAGTGTGTGATACCAAATGTGTGGTGCGTCATGTGTGTGATGCGTCATTTGTTAGCATTTTTATCGAAAATTTAGACTTTTCTAATGTAAAATCTCTGCTTTAGAAAATTTTACAACCTGTTCATTAAAAAAATATCAATGCCAACCACAATATAAATAATTTTGACACCGAGTCCTTTTAATAGAATTTAATTTTGAATTTTTGAGCCATTTTCAGGTTTTCCTGATGATAGAAAATTAGTTAGTAATATGCCAGGTGATTTCTTAATATATGATATTTAAATAATCTTTTCCTCACAGTGTCAGAAAAAAGTTTAGTTGATAATATTAAAACTTATGTTGATTTATTGATTATTTTACGATTTCAAACCTTCACCAAAAACAAATAGTCACTCTCTCCTCTCTCTCTCTAACAATTTTAATAAATATTATTATGCGTATTATTTATTTATTTATTTATTTATTATAGCAAATTGCAATTTTTGCTTCTGTATTTACATTTTCATACCGGATTTTATTTTATTTTAAATATATTATCATTGTTGAAAGCGAAATTAAACATTTTATCAAAAAAGTGTAGGGTTGTTTTTTTATAATCATTATTTAAGCCTTTTATTAACAGGAACATTGTTAAAAAACATAAAAAAACACCAGTAAAATACAATGCAAAAACATTTTTTGTCGAGTGTGTTTTAGCGTAAAAAATTATAAAAGCAAAAGCAGAAAGATAAACAAAATAAGGAAATGTCGAATAAAATGATGCAGGTAATATTATTGTTAAATAAACTCAAAAATTATTCTTTAAGGATTTGCAGAACAAAGCTGAAGCTTCTCTGAGCTTTCTGCTCCTATATATCAAAAAATATGGACGGAAGCAAAACCGTTGCAAACTCTAAGACTTTATTTCGAAAACTGATTTTTTCTTACAAAAACAATGTTGCCACAGACAAAACTTTAAACATAAAATTAAATAAATAAATAAACTGCAATTAACAACTGTACATTGTAAACAAAATTCATATTAGAGAATTCTTTACAAACAGCAACATACTCCCACCTTGCAAAGGTTATCACTTTGCAACAGAAAATTTGATATTTAGAATTATCAGCACAATTTAGAGTCCAAAAAGAGTCTTTTTAAAATAAAAACAAGTTCGATAGTTCGACAATGAATCTCAATGTCTCTTCCTTAACGATCTTCTGGCAGCCTGTAGCACATCTACATCAGTTCCGGATATTTCCAAAGGGTACAGCCGCTGAAAGGGGCGGATTCTCTCCCCCCTGGAGGTCTTCAATCTCGCTACTCTTGGAACCCCATCTCTACCGGGAAAGACTTCTAAAATAATCCCAAGAGGCCAATCGATGCGCCGTATGTTATCTTGACCAATTAAAACAACGTCACCCACATTCAAAACGTCATTTCTCCTGATTCCTTTGTGAACTAATAGAGCGAGGTATTCATTTCTGAATCGTTGCCTGAGATTTTCGCGTAATTTTTGTAAATACTTTACACGTTTTATCAAGGAAGATCGGTCTACACTGTCAAGATCTGGAGTTTCGCTGTTACCCCCACTGTAAATGAACATGTCAGGAGTCAATGGTACCAAGTCATTTGGATCATCTTGCAGGTAAGTAAGGGGCCTAGCGTTTATCACTGCCTCGCAGTCACACAGTATCGTGTTCAGCTCTTCATAGTTGACAGTAGACTTCCCCAACACCCGGCGCAGGAGTTCTTTCAGCATTCTAACCATACGCTCCCACCAACCACCCCACCAGGCTGCTGTGGGTGGAATGAATTTCCAAGTGATTTTCCGAGCGGTTGAGAACACAGCTATTTCTTCCCAGTTTAAACCTTTCAAGGCATTGTTAGTCCCTACAAAATTCGTGCCGTTATCTGAATATAGGACGGAAACTCTGCCTCTTCTGGCAATGAATCTTCTCAAAGCTTGAATGTAAGCATCTGTACTGAGCGACTCGACCAGTTCAAAGTGGACCGCTCGGTACACTGCGCATGTGAACAAAACTATCCAAGCTTTACCCTTTGTCTTCAAGTTGAGAGGACCGGCATAGTCGACACCAGACACTTCAAAGACTTTAGTCTGTGTAATTCTCTCTCTAGGCAGTGGAGCAAAGGGTACTTCAACTGGTCGGGATTTGTAGCGTTGGCATGGCACACATTTAGACAAAACTTTCTTTACCAACTTTTTCCCTCTAAGTATCCAAAACTTTTCTCTTAGTTTGGCAAGTACAATTGAAGAACCGGCATGCATAGCTTTTTCATGTTCTTCGCGAATTAATTTCTCAACGATAGTACACGCAGGTAAAAGAACTGGTAATCTGAATTCCACGTTTTCGTCACTCTCCACAAGTTTTGTTCTAATTCTCAAAATTCCATTTTCATCTCTAAATGCTTGCATTTTCGAAAGGAACTTATCATCTTGAAAAGTCTTTGACTGTATGGATTTAAAAAACAAAGATTCTGCTTGTTGAAATTCTTCAGAGCTCAAATTACCTTTCAGTTTATGTTCGTGTGAAATGTTATGGATAAAACGTAAACCCCATGCTAGTACTCTGATATTCTTACTGTAAGAAGAAAAACGATCACAACAGATATCTTCATCGTCAATATTTATCATGGATGAGACAACCGTTTTTCTTTTTTCTTTGATTACTTCTTCTTCATTTACATCTCTTTCTGGGTCGACAGCTGGCCATTCATGAGGAGATAGGTACAACCAGCTGGGTCCTTCCCACCATTTTAGGCAGCAAAGCTGTTGGGATGAACATCCTCTACTTGGGAGGTCTGCAGGATTTGAGGACCCAGGTACATGTCTCCAGGCTTCAACTGGTGTCAGTTGCCTGATTTCTTGGACACGGTTCTGTACAAATGCACCCCACACATCTTCTCGTTTCAGCCAAGCCAACACTGTTGTAGAGTCTGTCCAAAAATAAACATTCTTTGTTTTAAACTCCTTTAGGACTTCAGTAGAAAGACGAGCAGAAATGGTGGCACCAAGAAGTTCCAGCCGAGCAATTGTTGTTTCTTTCTTTCCGCAAGGAGCAATTCTTGTTTTACTTTGTATAAGCTGCACATGAACAGTAGCTCCATCATCAACTCGTAGAAAGGCAACCGTTGAATAGGCAAGTTTGCTCGCATCACAGAAAAAATGCAACGAAAAGTTTTCGGCCCCTACTTCACAATGCAACCATCTTGGCACTTTCAAATTCTTTAGATGCTCGAGCTCATTTAGCCACTTTAGAAAATCTTGGCGAGTTTTACTGTCAATTTCTCCATCCCAGCCGATCTTAGACTTCCACAAATCTTGTAACCAGAGTTTTGGACGTAGCATCACAGGGCTGGTAATTCCTATTGGGTCAAAAACTTTGTGTGAAGCAGCCAAAATATTTCGTTTTGTGATTACTTCATTCTTGGCTTCTGTGACATCAGGAAGACTTATAGAAAGGGTATCATTCTGTTTGTCCCACATCATTCCCAAGATATTGGTAGGACTTTCTATAGACTCCGACGGGCCACTGTACTCCCACCCTCTTAAATCGAACTTCCTTTCAGCCATAATTTCACTAGCTACTTCGATAAACTGCTTCAACTCTGCTTCAGACTTGACACTAATTAGACAATTGTCCACATAAAAGCTGTTTAACAGATGTCGTATAATATCTTCTGGGTATCTTTTATTCCCATGGAGAGCTTCATCAAGCTTCGTTTCCAAATGGTATTTTATCGTTGCAGCAAGCAAGAATGGACTGCAGGACACTCCAAAGACAACTCTGCAATGACGATAATATTTTAGCTTGCCATCTTCATTGTACCACAGAAAGCGTAAGAAATTTCTATCTTGTTTATTGAGACTGATTTGAAGAAAGGCTTTGCGAATGTCAGCTGTTGCACCAAATTTAAACATTCGAAACCTAGATATTAGGGAGGGTATTAGTTCTATCAAATTTAGTCCCTTTTCGACGCAATCATTTAGACTTGGAGATCCTTTTTGTTTAGAAGAAGCATTGAACACGGGCCTAATCTTTGTGGTACTATTTTCCTTCACTACGTGTCGATGGGGTAAATAATGACATGGTAACATCATCTCTTCTTTTGGAACTTCTTCGATGATGTTTTCCTGCTCCCACTCATTGAATACTTCTCCATAAGCATCGTATAACTTTTCATTTTTCAGCTTGCGGCTTGTCACTTCTAGCCCTCTGAGTGCTAAGTCGAAATTGTTTGGCAATGGCAAGTGGGTATCGATCCAGGGCAAGCAAACATGAAAACGCTGATCTTCATTGACATCCACAGTCTTTAGAAAATGATCCATTGTGGCTTCATGAAGTTCTTCTTTAGTTTTCTGTTCTGATGGATCTTGAATACCGATAGAATCCAATCGCCACATATCTGATATGTCCATGTCTTTCACTAACAGGGAAGTTACCATCATAGCATTAGCAGATGCGACTTCATTATCAGGAACTTTGCCCAGCAGAGTCCACCCGAGCAATGTTTCAATTGCCACTAAACCGCTTGATAGGACCTTTCGCTGACCAGTCATAATTTTCCCAAAAATGTCCGCTCCAATTAAAACATCTACCGGATGAGACACTGCGCCAACATCACTTAGGATAATATCCATTTCTTGCAGCTCTTTCAGCCAAGGCCCTGGACATACAGGTGAAACATCACTGCAAATGGTTACTTGATCCAACGCTTCAAAGTTGCAAGCAAAATTGTTCTTTATACTTTTTAGTCTTATTCTGTAGCATGAGTGTTTCGATTCTTCAGATTTTACTCCACCGAAGAGGGAATGCACTAAAGTCTCCTTTTTTACCGGATTATAACCCATCTCTTCTGCAAGACTCTTTACAACATAAGATTTGGAAGATCCCGTGTCTAAAATAACTCGTACGAGGATTTCCTTCTTATCTGATATTAGTTTGCACTTTAGGGTCTGGAGAAACACTTTAGGATTTCCACTTACATTAGACATAGTAACTTCATTGTTAACTTCAGTTTCTTCTGTCTTTTTAACGTCATTTTTCTTTGATTCGTTTGCTTCGCACATCAAGGGCACATGTTTTCTCCCACACAATATACATTTGAGAAACGCTCTGCATTTACGGGCAGTGTGGCCGGGAGTCAAGCAGGCAAAACAACACTGCTTTTCTCGGACTACACTCTTCCTCTCTTCCAAACACATCTTTTGGGCAGAGAAACAGTCAGCACTAGCATGTTTACCCATGCAGAAAATACAAGATTTCTTACTATCTTTCGTTGAAGTTGTCAGCAAGTTCGCCGCGGTAGGGATTTTATTCCATTGCTTCTTATTTGGAGGCTGTTTGCTTCTAGGTTCATTCAATCCAAAGCCTGACATTGCTAAATTGATCCTTTCTTCCCCTTCCACTTCTGTCTTAATAAATTGCATGAGATTATTTAGTCTCTCCTTAGCATCAGCTGAAGAGGAAGAACTCGGATGCCTGTTCCATGCCTTCAAGAAGTCTTCATTGAAACACGATTCAACCATAGGATATAAAATGGAAGCACACTTATCAGTCGTGACACCTAAAGAGTCCAAAGCCCTCATGTGAGACTCCACTTTATCATACAGAGACGTCATAGATAATTTTTCATTTTTATGAACTGATATTACTAATTTTAAGAGCTCTCTAACATATACTTCAACCAACAAATCTTCCCTACCAAAACGAGCTTTCAAACTTTCAATTACTTTCGCATAATTTGCCCCTGTTGGCGGGAAACTGTCTACGACTTCACGAGCACGAGACCCAGTAACAGTGGCTTGTATCAAATACTGGAATTTGTTTTCGGGGGCGATATCATTATCATCATGAATATGTTGGAATTGACTCCAAAATGCGAGCCATTCTTTAATATCACCACTAAACTGACGAAATTCCAATTTCGGCAGGGTAAATTTTCTTTTCGAGTTGCCGTTTTCTCCGGTCGCAGTCTGATTTTCTATTTGGCCTTGCTCTTGAATGCGAATTCTGGCCAGTTCTAGTTCGTGCTCCATCTTCGCTTTCTCAAAATTCAATTTAGATTCAGCTTCAAGTCTTGCTTTTGCTTCTTCAAGTCTTACTTCTTTATCAGCTTCGAGCTTCAGTTTTTCTAAGTTAAGCCTAGCTTCTTCTTTATCTGCTTCGAGCTTCAGTTTTTCTAAGTTAAGCCTAGCTTCTTCTTTATCTTTATCATTTTCTTCTTGAGATTTTCTCTCAGAAATAGCATTTTCCAGCATCGTCTTAACAAAATCCGGATCATTTTTGTACTCGTCACTATTCAAAATTATGTTCTTTAGTTCAGCTACTTTTGTATTTGGCGGAACATCTTCGCCAATTTCCATAGCAACGGCTTTCAGATCTTCCTTTTTGAAGTTTTTTACTTCTTTAAACATCTTGAGAATCAACTTCCGTCCTGTCGCGGACGCCAGAAATGTTAAATAAACTCAAAAATTATTCTTTAAGGATTTGCAGAACAAAGCTGAAGCTTCTCTGAGCTTTCTGCTCCTATATATCAAAAAATATGGACGGAAGCAAAACCGTTGCAAACTCTAAGACTTTATTTTGAAAACTGATTTTTTCTTACAAAAACAATGTTGCCACAGACAAAACTTTAAACATAAAATTAAATAAATAAATAAACTGCAATTAACAACTGTACATTGTAAACAAAATTCATATTAGAGAATTCTTTACAAACAGCAACAATTATATTGCTTATAGAGGGATTTAAGTTGTTGAATGGTAACATTTTTTAAACTGTTTTACGTGCCATCATATTTTGCCATAACAGGTTTTTTCAGGTTGGACATATCAGAGAGTTGACAAACTTTTGCTGTTGACTCTTCGTGTTGAACGGTGTGTGTTTAAAGAAGGTTAGTAATCTTCTCAACTTATTCAGCAAAGTGATCCAAATATCACTTTTTTATTAGAAAATGAAAACTATTTTTTTTTAAACCAAAAGTTAAACACCACCTGTCTAGTATGGTGTGTGACATTTAGTTTATTTTACGTTGAACCTGTTATTTAAAGTTGATCCCTTAAAAATACTACGTTTTCTTTTAAATGTTTTACTTTAATATACTTACTTTAAGTGTATAAATTTAAAAGCGTATGAAAAATAGAAAACGCGTAAAAATTTCCAAAGCAAACACGTTATCCAAATCGTCAACTTCTATTTCTTTCGGAATACAACTGTACTAAAAGATGACTTATGACTTTATGACTTTCTTGGTGGGGGGCAAGTTCGCCGAACACTGCGACCTTAGGTCTAATGTATTCAAACCCAGAAATGACACAATCCCAAGAGACACACAAAAAAAAAGAGACGACACAAACGCATAGACAAATAACAACATTTATTGACGATTACAAACATCCATGCCTGACCGGGATTCGAACCCGACCCCAGCAGCTCCAAAGGCTAGTGTCCTAACGATTGTGCCACCGGGGCGGCAATGTTTTATTTTAATATACTTTAATTACATAAATTTAGATGTGTATGAAAAAAAATAGAAAACCTCGTACAACTTTCAAAAGCAAACATGTTATCCGAATCGTCAATTTCCATTTCTTTCGAAATACAACTGCAATTATTTATCATGTGTAGTAAAACATTTACAAAATCTGAAACAAAGTATACTTAAAAAAAAAAAAACTAAACAAACATAGATTTATCTATCCTCACTATGATGATTACTCCAGGACACGAGCTAATTGGTTACTAAATTAGGATTGATGTATTAGTGTGAATTTGGATTATTAAAATAGGAGTTTGGGGAATTCTATTTTGGAAACACTGGTAGTTCCGTCATAGTACGGAATGTTTGTTCCTGACTCTAGATTCATTAGTGACGATTGATGAAAATTGTTGCGTTGGATTTGTTCAAGGCTTTCAATTATAGAAAGCGATGTCTCTAGTCATGTGGCTAAGTAATGTTATCTGTTGTTCGAATAAGGTTGGATAACTTATTGTGATGTTTTACTAATATATATTTTCTGGCTTATGCAATTGAAGTACTTGATGATATATGTAAGTGCAGGTTTTTTTTAAAAGATTTTGATTTTATGATTTTATGTCAAATGTCTTGTTTTCGTGTTAGAGAGGGAATTTTTTAAAGAATTAATTACATTCCTTCACGATTTTCGTCCTTTTTTACGGACAACTGATAAAGGAGCGGGGAAGAAATTCCACTATTCGAAAGCTATCGAGTATTTTTGTTCTGTTTTTTTGAAGCGATCTCATAGACTTAAAATGAAATGAAATATTTTAAAATACAGTGGTGGCCAAAAGTGTGGACACATTTTTAAAGTTTCATATGTTTCAACTGATACCTGTGTTCTTGCATCTATTAAATTTCGCTTAAATATAAACATTTAAATATTAAATTGAAGGTAATTTAATGTAGAATGTCATTAAACAAGCAGAATTAAAGTATCTGTATTACAAATAAAGTTATGCTAATTTTAGTTGAACAAACAATCGCAATCAATGGATTCTCTTGTGCTGAAATTGCAATACAAGTTGGTGGTTAAATGACTTGCAAAACTAAGACAGATCAACTATTAGTTGCCTAACTTATTCGTAATACGGATATTGTAATACTGTATTTATTTTTAATTCTCCATGAAATTACTTTGATGATGATGATGTTGTGTCCATGGATATAGATAATATCCATGGATATATAATAACCAAAGGTCTCACAGACGGCTTCAGCGATCTTCAAACAGTGTTCCTCTTAAAGATTAAATTACTTTTAATTTGAAAAAAAAAACTGTTCAATTTGATATACAATTAATATATTCTGTAATCACACAAAGTTGAAAAATATGAAATTTTCAGAAAGTGTCCACACTTTTGGCCACCACTGTATTGTTTTTTGTTTTTGCGAAGTAACAAATTAAATATAAACACGTAGGTACTTAAATTGTTAAATTTTTATTTGAATATATTTAATTAGTTTATTTATAGAATTTTCCTTTTTTTATGCTTGCTATTCGTATCAAGATCTGTTGAAGTGGAATACAGTTATGCAGTTTTGTCTAGTTTCATTGCTTGGAAAAGTAACGCAAATCCTTAAATTAAGACCGACCGTGACAATATAGCTGTTTGGGGCATTATTATGGGTACACCCGTGCAATGCCGGAGATGTGAAGGTAGTATTACTAAGAAATCAGTTATTGTTTCGTGAAATTAGAAACAAAAAAGTAAATAATACCCAAAAATTACACGAATAAAGATTGTTGTTTACTCTTCAACATAAGACATAACAGTATACAAAGCATTTACTACCACATTTTCCCGAAAGAAAATGTTTACATGTATATTCTAAAGAGGTACCTCAACAAACAAAAAACATTCTACTTCAGGAATAATAAAAACATTACTACCTAAGAAAACCACAAACCATGGTCATTTCTTATTTAGTTATGCGTTTTCTTTTGCTGTTTTGAATGTTTATACTTTCTCTACCAAGTATGGAGATATGCACTACTTTCTCGTTTTGGTGCATGATATATTATCTGATGTTAACATAAAAACTGTTTTGCGTTGCACAAAAACTTGAAATCGTCAGAAAAGTTTTTTTAGAGTATGAGATTTGCAGTTATCTCTCTACATACATTCTTACAAAATGATATTTACCTCTAGAAGTACATTCCCTTTGAAATGTGTATTTTTTAAGATATCACCTTATATATAAAAATAAATTATGCCATTGAGATGAAGTTTACATTTAGATTTTTTGATTTTTCTTGTACTTGCTGGTAATTTCAATTGGCACAATTTCAATTGTTTTTAGTACTTAGTTATAGTGCCATATAATGGAGAGGCATGTTTGGAAAATTTTCATCACCAATTGACATTAACATAACCCTCCTACTTAAGGTCGATTCTTATAATTATATTTGTAACTGTTTGGTATGTTTAAGTCAGTTTGAATAAAACTAATATATAAATTAGTCTTCTTCTTTGAAATAATATCTTTTATCCGATATCTTGTGGACGATTCCATGCTGTGATGAATAATGAAATTAATGAACTAAATCAAACCATTATTACATTATTATAAGTAACGTTGATGTGTGTTAAACAAAGCACGCGTTAATTTCTTAAAATACTAACATTAATCAAATTAAACCTAAAGAAACTATGTAAATTTAGTTGAGTTTTCTTTTATTGTTAGACGTATTCTTCTTTCTTACTTAAATTCTACCAAACAGTGTTTTATGCATTGCTTTTTTATAACGCTAATGCAATTAAAAGAAACAAGTATCTGCTTAAGTTAATTAACAGCAACAACTTGAAAAATCCTTTACAAGGTTAAAAACACCAAACTAAAAATGCCTGCTGCGAAAATATTTCTTGAGAGGTACTTAAGAACACGAAAAATACCTTAGCACAAACGCCTATAAATCAAAACTACAAAGCTTTTAAATTTACACGTTGCTATAAGAAATGCCTTAAACTTCGTTTTCCCATTATTCCATAGAAAAAAAAGTTCGGGTTATCGTGAATTTTTTTTTGGCCATCATTTCCATTGCAGATTGGAATTTCATTTTGAAAGTCAAACGCGCAGGGACTAGTGAGGGAGGTTTTAGTCTTTAATGAATATTTAACGATACGACTGGGCGTCGAGGAGAACGAGGGTATCGAAAAGATAGTTTGACAAAAAAGTAATTAAAGTTCAGAAAAGTTCGAGTAAAATCGTTTTGAAAAGAGAATTTGGAGTAAAATACACATAAAAAAGAATTGGGAGTAAAATAATACACAATTACAAGAGAATGTGAAGTCAAATAATAATGAGAAGAAAATGTGAAGTTAAGTAGGTACAAAAAGCTAATTTGGTGTGAAATAGGTATGAACAGCGAATTTTAAATTTAATAGGTTTGAAAAGATAGTTTGGGGCAAATAGTTTTAATACAGATTTGAAATGAGAATTTAGGTTGAAATAAGTTTGGAAAGAAATTTATAGTAAAAGAGGTTTAAAAAGAGAAATTAGAGTAAATAGGATTAAAAAGAAAATTTTGAGTAAAACCAACTCAAAAAGAGAAATTTGAATAAAATAGATCTGAAAAAAAAAGTAAATTAGATTTGAAAATAGAATTATGATGACAGTACTTTTATTGAGATATTTTTTTTAGTATATGATTCTATTAGTGAATACTGGGTCAATATTTACCAAAGTTACATTCTCAATAGAAACTCGTGGAAAAAAATCGATGTGCTTATTGATGAGGAAAGTGATAGGAGCGAATGTGGACAAGGGGAATTCATTAGTTAATATAGTTATGAAGCAATGTAGAATAAAGAAATAAAAAAAACACTGATGGATTGCTTTAACCAACGAACCATGGGAAAATGTTCCATATAGAATACTTTTGTATCACTGTCATGTCAAGGAGCAATCTATTCGCAAAATATTTGGCTTTTATCTATTTCCCCAAACTAACTTTTGGGTGTTTCATTGTATTTCTAATAATAATATTCAATTTCTTTTGCGAAACTTCACATCATTCGCATCATCAGGAGGACCAACTGGGCCAAGATATATTAAACAGGCACATACCTTTATACACGGAATGATTTATTTCAGAGATTATCTCAGCCAGCATAATTCGTTTATGGGATGACTATGTTAAACACCGGTTAATGTTGTTTTCCATTGCTCTGACTAGTTATTTCTAACTTCGAGCCGTTTTTGGTTTGATTGAAACGTTTTCGGCTGCCTGTTCCTAGTCTTCAAGAAAATAAGAGATTTAAAACATGCACTTACGTTTTTGAATTTGTAACTCTCATAAGTTGAGTTGAGTTTCATTACCGTGGCACTAGACCTACATGAGAGTTATTGGCGAAGGGCGTCGTAATTTAGAACTACAGTCAAGTGATGAACCGACACCTGAATAGGCACCCACCTCAACTTTTAGGGACGACACTGTAAGTAGCGTCGATTCATTAGAGCCTATTTTTAACGTGCACTCCCTTTAAACAGCATATTATTATATTTGTTGGACATTTTGTCTGCACAGTCTGCCTGACAAGAGATCTTTCGCATGCAAATCAAACGCCTTACCGACTGGGCTTCCAATTTCCTTAGCATTTATAAAGATACGTTCATTTTGTCCAACAATTATTTTCTTAACTATACCTAACAGTTTGTCAAAAATAAACTTTCTTAGATTTTTGTCACACTAACTTCAGAATATTCGACAGACGGGGACAGTTACTGAATGATCCCCAAATGTGATAAGAGCTTTTTGCCATTTAGAATAATAGAGCGAGATGGCGAAATTTTATAATCAGGCACCAAAGAGATTTTATGGATGTCGCCTCGTAAAAGATTCAGAGATCGCCTCTTTAAACATGCAACTTAAATAATTAAGAAGTATTTTGTGAGGGAAGTTGTTTATACCTTTGATGGAATCACTATTTTTGCAATTGATTAGAGAAAAGATTTTGAGTTTATCGATATTGTCTGCATTATTTATTTGAGTACTAAAAGATAAAACGTATTGCTTTTTCTTCTAATGTGAATATAGGTACAAGAGGTTGACTGAACTAAATTAATTTTATTTTTATTTTTAGAATGAATCATTCACAGAGGTTTTCAGCTTATTTCCATTATTTTTTTAATCGTCAAGAGAAAATAGTTCCATTGCAATACATTTTTTTAGCTAATACTAAAAACGAATGTATATTTATCTATGTTAAGGGGAACTTGCCATTAAAGTTACGTAAGTGCAAATTCACTAAGCATTGTTTCGTTTGGAAATCAAAATATATTATGGTTTAGGAAGTAATAAATAATGGTTATCAGAACCTTTATTAATAATACCATTAAGTTTTCTAAAATTTTATTTTTGATAGCTTTAAAAATAACCAATAAAATACCATTAATATTGTCATAACTTATCGATTTGATTCACTTTCTAAAAAAATATACAAACAAATAGTTTTGGAAAAATAAATTATGTGCGTCTAGTGAAATATCCTTGCTGTTTTTCTAGTGTCCAATTGATTTTATTCTCAGATAGATCTACGTTCACAGATAAAGAAGAAAAAAACCCCTACAACTTGCGTAAAACAATTCACCCTTGAGCAGTTTTGTGGTTGATAACCCGATAAAGTTCGAAAAAACTTTTTAAAGAACTCTCCAATTGAAATAAATGACGCCGCCATTTTTTCTCTTGAAGATTCTATACAAGAGCTAGGTAATGAACATCTAGGGAATTCCCATAGAAGTTGCTATGTGTGTTTAAAAGGCATACATCGAAGAATTACGTTTAAATATAAAAAAATTCAACTTCGATTTTTAAAATTCAATATAGGCCCAAATGTATGAGTTTTTAATAATTAGTATAATTTGTTATGTTGTATTTCAAATTTAAATAAATTAAATAGCTCTATTATGTTGAATTAGATTATTTCTGAAGCCGTAACTATACACTAGGGTGGAGCGAAAAAGACTTTTTTTCGAAAATCAAAAACGGCTAGTGCGGAAAAGTTGCCTTATGGCAAGGTTATTAATGGGGTAAAATCTTAACTAAATCAAAAAATATCTTCAGCTGCCCAAATGATCTTGAAATTTTGCCATTTTCTAAAAAATCGGCTAAAATTTGTCCGAAATCCCTGTAGCTTCAAAATTATAACGGGTAAAAATTATTTAATGAAGAAAAATAGTATTTTGACACTTCAACTTGCATTTTAAACCAAAAAACCGTTGAAAAAATCATAATTACTGTATCTGATGACCCACGAAGCGACCCCTGCTTAACCCCACAGTATCTACATGAAATGTGGTAAAACTGTGCATCTGACCCGAAAAATATTTTTTTGGTTCCTGTCAAACAGAAAGATACCTCCCAAATAGTTTATTAATGTTTTTAAGCTTAAAAAAGATATCCGTGTCATTTCGGTAAATTTCCGGCAGGCCCGTCGCGTGGGCAGGGGACTGCAGCAGTCACCCCATTTGTAACTTCTTTATACTATTTGTGGTTTTCTAACTAACATCATGAAACTATCTAAGCAACATATAGAAGAGTTGAAATTTGAAATTACAGCCTTGCCTACAGGCCTGTCAGCCGGGAAGGTGAAAATGACGGTCATGCTCGATAAGCGGTTATTGATGGTTCGGTTGCAATGGTTCAGTTGCGATTTCTTTTGAAATATGTATTCTGGCATGAAAAGTAGTAAAAGTACTTACCAAATTTTTATTCAGTTCTTTGCTTGTTTTCTTTCAGAAAACAAGAAAGAACTCACCACGTGGAGGTGGTTGCAAATCGAGTTCCACCACCCTCCTTCCCTTTCATAGGTGTACTTTAAAGTTCTCGCATAGCTTTCAGGAACTGACGATTGTTTTCAAATGTTGGTAAAGCATTTCTTGATGCAATTCTGTATTTTATAAATCCGTCAAGGGCATCATGTCCTCAAACTGCAGCAGGAGCCTCTATAACAAGTTTAATACAACGCTCTACTGCTTATGTGTATGGCATGGATATTTTACAATATTAATTTCATCAGGAACCTCCAATATCATGGCATTAAGTTCATCAGAAATGTTGGGTGTTAGAGGAGGCTCTGAAATTTCAACGCGACTCCAATCAATCATATAGAAATATTCTTCGCCTTCAAAATTGAGTTTAGGTTTTTCAAACCTGCGAATATTGGGTCTTTCTTTTGGCAATTTTATGCACTTTGGATTTCTTCAAAGTCTAAGTTCTAACATGCCTCCTGCTGTCAGTTAGAATTGACAACAAAAATTTTCTGTCTGTCTACGTTCTTTAGATCATCAGGCATAAATATCGAGGATTTTTTTAAATCATGTTAAACACATGCGGAATGTCATCTCGACATGATGACTTTGTTTTTATTTCAGTGGTTAATCAATCGTAAACTCACATCATCAAAACTGGATCTTTTTAGTTCAGTCTCAAGTGTTCTTGCCGTGTATGTATAAATAATGTCTCATGATATCAGCATGTGTTGGTAGAATATTTTTTTAAGCATTCTGGAGCACCAAATACCGGACAAAAGTCATTTAAACATGTTAAACCCATATTGAAGCTAACTACTTTTATCATCAACGAATTCTCATAAACTGGCACACTAATACAAAATAGAAAAGTGAACACGAATTAATGGAGAAAATGCAGTTGAGAGAACTAGTTGACTATCACACACTGATACTCATATGCCAACGTCCCATCATCAAACAACCATGATGGGGGGGTAGGTGTAAGACAGAACCTCCTCAAGTGGGTACTTGACCATTGATTTAATGTTAACATGTGGGTTTCTATGCATTCCAAGGGGAACTTAACTGTCGATTATTATGTGATGCGTTTTAATTTAAAACGCTACAAATGGGGTAACTGCTGCAGTCCCCTGCCCACGCAACGGGTCTGCCGGAAATTTACCGAAATGACACAGACATCTTTTTTAAACTTAAAAACATTTATTAACTATTTGGGAGGTATCTTTCTGTTTGACAGGAACCTAAAAAAAATTTCCGGTCAGATGCACCGTTTTGCCACAATTCATGTAGATACTGTGGGGTTAAGCAGGGGTCGCTTCGCGGGTCATTAGATACAGTAATTATGAATTTTTTAACGTTTTTTTGGTTTAAAATGCAAGTTGAAGTGTTAAACTACTATTTTTCTTCAATAATTTTTACCCGTTTTAATTTTGAGGCTACAGGGATTTCGGATAAATTTTAGCCGATTTTTTAGAAAATGGCAAAATTTCAAGGTCATTTGGGCAGCTGAAGATATTTTTTGAATTAGTTAAGATTTTACCCCATTAATGACCTTGCCATAAGGCAACTTTTCCACACTAGCCGTTTTTGATTTTCGAAAAAAAGTCTTTTTCGCTCCACCCTACTATACACTCTTAAAACAAAAGAGTGAAATCCACTCCAGTTGGAGAAGTGCATTTTCGACACTGCAAAGGATTGAATATTAACTCAGACTGAGTTAAAATCACTCGTTTGGAGTGATCCTGTCGGAGGCTTAACACACAAAGAATCCACTCTTTCCGGATAAGTGCATTTTCCAGACTGGAGGAGTGAATTTAACTCAGACTGAGTTAAAATCGCTCGTTCGTTTTAAGAGTGTAAATAGTCTAAGGCACAAATGTTTTCTGTGTTGATTTTTTATGGGAAAATAATAAACACATGGTAAGAAATATTTATCATTGATGTTGAAATGCTTGACGTTTGTCAAAAGGTCAATAAGATCGTAGGAAACAATTATGTTATAAACAGCTTATAAATCTGTAGTTACCATTAACCAATATTTCCCTCATTAATGGTTTTAAAGACGCATGTATCCAATTCCAACAACCTAGAACCCATAAATACATTATATCGCACATTGCAGGATCCCACATGTTAACTTAATAGAAGATATGATATTTGTCCTTGCACGTCTCTGTATTGTCTAGTAGACAATGTGTGTTTGCCTTAGATTATTTGATTATGGCCCTATTTCTCCTGGGGTACGGCTTAATCTTCATGAAGCCCACGCCCAAAGATAGAATGTCTACTAATTCACACATGCGAGTCTTTTAATTATCAAATTAAGTTTAAAGATAATATTTTTAATGAGTATGGTTAAAGCATAAAATAAAGATCAGGAAATAGAACTATGCCGACGGCGCAATCGTTAGGACGCTAGCTTTAGGAGCTGCTGGGGTCGGGTTAGAATCCCGGTTAGGTAAGGATGTTTGTGACCGTCAATAAATGTATTTGTCTATGTGTTATTCCTTTCTTTGTGACTGTTAATATTCTTTCTGTATCTGTCCCACTTGACGAAAGCTTATCAGCAGTTCTCTGAACAAGCACCCAAGCTGGAATATATATGTACCATACCATAAGTATAACTATTCTACCACAGTAGAAAAGCTTAGTGTGAGAACGTGCTGTGTGACATTTTAAAAAGATATTGCGATTTTTAAGTCAATGAACAGATTATTTCTCCTTTAAAGGTAACAAATTCCCATCTTTTTCATAAACCTTAACTTAAATGCATTTTTTACAATTTTTCAGTACAATTTTTATAGGATCAAAGTATAAACTTAAAACTTGAAAACCCATTTCTCGTTTTCCCCTTTATATCACATATCAAGTTCTTCTACTAAAATCTTCATTTGTTTTATGTTTGTATGAGGTCAATAAATTTTCACCTTTGTCAAAATTATATTTTTATGATAAATAGATGCAAACCTGTAAAACCAATTTGCCAATACCTCAATAACATACCATTACATCTATAATATACCAATACTTCCAAAGCAAACTCCGTTTATTTAAAATCCGAGATTATTAAAAGACGGATCTCATATATATATTATATTAATGAGCTATATAGTCATTTTTCCGAGCATGGTAGACAGTTGGTAGGTAGCTACACATATATACTCCGGCTCGTGTGCTTGATCAGAGATCCGTTTTTAGGCCTTCGTCAAGTAAGACAAACACAGAAAGAGTTTTTACCGTCACAAACAAAGGAATTACACCCAGGGCGAGGGCGGGAATCGAGCCCGCACAGGTTACAGCGCACAGAATGCTGACCTGCGATGCTAACCACTCGGCCATCCGAGCCCCTGGTAGACAGCAACCAATGGGCGTATGTCTTATGCAATAACATTGAACCTTTCACTTCCTTAACCTTCAAGAAGCCGATGGCGTCTAAGAATAACTGTCTACTGATTCACATTTGCTACAGAAACAACTCTATGAGAAACCCCATTTAATGATACGGGTAATGCTTAATGGTATTTGTGTCGGGTTAGGCAGACTTTATGACACTGCACACGATATGCAGCTATCAGAGGCATCTATTGAATAATGCTGGGAGGGAAGTTTGCATTTATTTATCGTCATTGACTTCACATGCACCTGCGTGTGCAACTATGTTCGTTTCTTAGTTTATGCATATGTGTCTAAATTTAGTTCTGGGGAAACTAAACACCGTGCTTAAACTGTTTCGTAGATGGGAATATTTAAAAGTAAGTGATGTTGGAATAAAAGGAAAAATTATCATTTTAAAAGTAATGGGTAAACCTTTAAAGAACATTTCTAAATATATTTACATATTTTGAATTTCATGGCAATGATAAATATCTTGTTCAGTTTGCTTTTTATAAATAAGTCATTTGTTATTTAGACTGCATTCGATTGTTTTATAAGTTTTCATATTGTTTACGTATTCATTCAATCTTGTGTCGTATCTTCATTTGACTGTGGTTCGAAATTGCGACGAAACTCGCCAATAGCCCCCGTGTAGCTCTAAAGTGACGATAATTCAAACTAAAATAATTTACTTATTACTTATTACACGATAAAGATATAACTTTTTTTATATATACTATTGTGTACTATTTTTTTCTATTTGTTTGCCTCAACATTTTGCTTATTTGATGACATACCATACTAGGAATTTGATATATTCTAGATCTGATTATATTACGATGCTATGTGGACATGATATTTTGTTAAATGACAAAGATAATGCGTTATTATGTTGACATGATTTTATCTAATGGCACTTGTAAAGCGTATGATGGAAAACATTACCAATTATGTGGGCTTAATGTTTCTGTTTGTCGGTTTTATAATGTTTTAGCGTTGTTTCTAGAATGTTGCATTTCCCATTTTGTTACGTAAAAGTTCTTATTTTTCTGAGAATCGCTTTTTTTTATATCAGAAGTGTCAATGTACGCTTGTGAATAAAGAAGGAAAAGGTGGAATTAATAAAATCGCATTCATTTAGTGAGTATAAGCTAAACTTTGTTCAAAACTAAAAAGGTTCATAAAAAATACATGTTGGGAAAAAGGATTTTAGATAAACGAAAAAATGTCCATTCAAAACAAAAACAATGACGATTTTGCAATGATATTTCACTAAAAAGTCTTTAATACTTATATCAGACTTCACTAAAAAGTTTTTAATACTTATATCAGATGTCTTACCGATAATCCTAATCTGATGTGGGATTAGATACGATTGTTAAAGTTCTATTATATTACCTTTGTGAAAAAAAAACCAAGTTTGTTAATTGTAACTCAAGATTTAGCTCAAAAAGTCGATTTGACAGTTACTTCACTTTTTTCCGTATAGTATTTTATCTCCTCAAAAAGTTTTGAATTAAAAGAATTTGGTTTAATACTAAGCGTATAACTAAGAAATTTAATATTTCTCCTATTTTCTATGATTAAGCCTTAACTAACAAGCACATACAGTTTTTGTAAAAAAAGTTTTTTTTAGCTTTATTGATCTTTTTATATTTGTTAGTTTTACTTTATTCTATAACTATTTTTACTCCTACGCAATGATCTTTAAAATTTATATCTCAATATTAGCTCCGTTACGTTTTTAAATTATAGAAACTGTTGCTGAACTGTCTTTTTTTCTATTAACCCCTGTTTGTTTTTTTCCACTTTCTTTACTTCGTAAATTGAAATAATATTTTGGTTTTCATGAGCTCTTACAATAAAAAAGAAACTGTATATAAACGCAGACTTCCGCTCCGTCAAAAAAATTTCATTAAAATTGCATCGACTGTATGAGGTTGAAGAGCATAAAACATTACATTCTATTCTACCAGTTCTACCTGAGGCCGTGGGTTGACTAGTGTTTAGCGTCTCTGTCTCGGCATCGGAAGGTCCTGCGATCGATTCCCGATACCACTGAAGACCCACCGAGTAAAGTCGGAGTACGTGCTCGTTAAATCAGTGCGCAGTTTCGTTAAATCATGCTCGTATCATGATCATGCACAGCTCGTTAAATCATGGCGCAGTTTCCCACGGGTACAGGTCCCTGGAGACAATTTCCATACCCTTCAATGACATGTCTAAATTGCGGAGGTGTAGAAGGCAGCATCTGTCGCTTACGTGTGTGTTGTGTCTGTCTTTTGACGAAGGTTTATAAGCGGGTCTCTGTCCAAGCGCACAAACCTGAAAATATGTCTATCAAACAACCTATTCTACCAATGGATAAGTCGGTCATCTAATTTTAATTGCTGTGTATGTAACTTATGAAACAAAAAATGTGTTTTAAATTTCGTGTAATTTAATTAGAATGACTTTAAAAGAAAACGATACAATGATATATCAATTGTCTTTCAAATGTTCAGTTTCGCATGAATTTTGTTCCTTGTGCTTTTGGCATAATTTTAACATATTTTGGTTCTTTAGTTTTTATATTTACTTTAAAAACTATATCTTTTGATCAATCGCTTTTAATTTCATAACCGGACCCCTGTCTATCGATTAAGTTTATTTTTTTTTAAATTATCAAATCACAAATGCAATAACTTTTTAAAACTCAATTTTGCAAATTCATTCTATTAAAATACATGAAAAAGTTTGATTATCAGGAAAAAACATAAATTATGACTATTAGTTACCAAAAAATATCGTAAAAACTTCCATTTCTTTACCAGACAAACAGTTTTTATTACTCTTGACTCGTTTGGCGAAGTGTAGCTAAATAAAGAGACAAAAAAAATTTCAAAAGGAAAAATATTCATATTTAAGTTACTCTTGGGCTTTGACGACTTCTATATACGGAAGGAGTTTGTCACTTTTAATATAAAAGACATTTCTATTATTAGTTCACAATGAATGAAAATTCCTAAGTTTTAAATTAAAAAATGCCAGAAAGATTGGCTTGAGCAGAAAGATTATTATTTCTTTGAATTTTTATTTATATATTTACCTTCCATTTATGGTTATTCTAATAAGTAATGTTTAGAATAAATCGTTGAAAAAGGAGTCATTAAATGTTTTTACTTTAGAATGAATAAAATAGTCTGAGGCAGATTTATGTTATCATTTTACCATTCAAAACACTGAATAAAATTTATTGAAATTCCCTAAAATTATTCATTGTATAAACTACTTTTAAAAAAAGCTATTTTAGGAAGTACATGTCTAAACTAAACGTTTAGTGATTCTTATGTTGAGTTTAGAAGAAGTACAAAAAAAAATCCACGAGGAATAAAGATATTATTGTTTCAGGATTAATAATTCTTGAATTGAGCTCAGAAGAGGAGGACAAAACATAAAAAATAATACTAAATAAAGAAATTAACGTTGTAATTTAAATTATGATTCTGTTAAGCTCAAAAGCAGAGTACACATTGTTGAGAAATCTATTTCTTCTGGAACATTTTGCACTGCATTTTAGTCAAATTTTTGGAGTTGCATTACATTACTTAAAAAAAATATGCATTGGTACATCATTTCACATTATTAGAGATATATTATTAAAAAATAAACCTGCTTAAAGAAAATTAGAAATTGAAGCAGAACTAAACTACTTCAATATGTGGTGCAATTTTTCTTAATATAATAAATAAAATATTTTAAAGTACGACTGAATTCGAAATTTTAAATATCTGAATTATTGCCAAAAGATAAAATGGTGATACAGTACTTAAAAAACCACTTGTGTTTCAGCAATAATTTAAAAGAAAAAAATATATCGTGCTGATAACATACTCCCAATTTATAATAAGTATCATATTTTAAACCCATGCATTTTATGTTATGATTAGCCAATATTATTTTAGTATATAAAATACAATCGCAATTCGCAAAACGTTTCTGGGGCATTTATTTTCGAAGCAAAGTAAATCTCAGTTGACGTAACCAAAAAATGCATACATTTTACTTGTAAATTTTTCATATACTGCTATAAAGCAAAGAAAATAAATTGCTTTCCAAATACATCCTTTGCCGCAAATCCCCGTAGAATAAACTACACTTTTAAAGTACGAAATGTATAATGGAAAAAAAAAGTTGAATTTTAGCAAATTCATATGAATGGTTTTCGATATTAAAAATAATCTTTTATGTAGGAGTTTCATAAAATAAAGATAAGGAATTAAGTTATTTTTTGAATATATAACTTAAATAGATTGTAAGAAATCAAATATTATTTGAAATCAATTTTGTAAACTTCTTGGTATGAAGGATTTATTAATAATTGTTTATGCGATTAGTTCTAAATGCATCGACCCTATCAGATTAATTACTATAAAAATATAAATTATTAAATAATTTTAAATAAGCATCGTTATTATCATACATTGTTATTACTTGTTATCACTAAAACATTATTATTTTAGAATAAGTAATATAATTATTTTTCATTTTTATAATTAACCTTCATCTTTTCATTATTATCGAAATGTAATTGATCTCATTAACTAAATCAACTTTCCTTCCTTAACTAATTAAATGAATTCCATGCTACTCTATATAATGTAAAAGTAAAAAAAAAGGAAAATTAAAAAAAAAAACAATTCTGGAAAAAATAAGAAATGCCCTTATCAAGCAATTAGTTAATTCAAAAGGAAAGTTTAGCACACAGTTATTAAATATTTTCCCTACTATTTGAAGATAATTTTTTGTACACTGGAAAAATTTTGTGCAATTTTGCTCTAAAAATTTTGTGGCAGCATGTATTACTATAAACTCATAGAGTAATGTTACACCAAATTTTTGCAGTATGTCAAAAAAAAAAATTTAGTCTTATTTTGAGTACTTAATGTTGCTTAGGCATTGTGAATTCCCCAGTAAAAGCATTTCTACTTTATTATTTTTTCACACAAAAAATGTAAGCTGCTATTTCCATACATTTAGTTTCTACCAGTTTTATGGAGTAAATTTACCCCAAAATTTTACAGTCTACATCTGTTTACCCTTTACAGCCCTAAAACATGAATAATTAGATGTATCTTTCGCGATTATTTTTTTGCGTTTAAAAGTGATTGTATACTGACGAGACATCTTTTGCTTTTACTGCGGAAAATTTAATAGTCTACATATGTATAACATTTATGTAGTCCTAAAACATGTAGTATTAGATATATATTTCGTGATTATTTGTTTTACGTTTAAAAAGTGATGGTATACTGACGATACTTCGTTTGCTTTCACTTTTTACGTTTAAGGAAGTTGGGAAATATAATGCACTGGTTGCTTAGCCTAAGTAATCTGATTTTAGAAAGTTTTCAGCGTGTAAGTATTTTGCGCACGCTAGGTGTTTGTTTTCATAAAAGTTATGATTATAAAAATAGTCGAAACTTTTAGTTTTGGCAATTTATTTAAACAAAAAAAAAATCCGACATTTTTATCATTCTCAAATGGAAAGAAAATAATAAAACACTGAAGCTTTCCTAAATTCCAGTTAAAATACAGTTTTGTATAGTGAAATATTCATACTCTTTCAAAATTAAGAAAAGATTTTTTGTTAGGCGCGTCTCTATTATGCAACCTTGAGAACAATTTGAGCGTCATACTGACTTGGTCACTCGACGGATTGAATCTAAAATAAGCAATCTTATCTTGTCTACCAACAAGTTTTGGAGGAAAACTTTGTAAACTGTAAACGATTTTCAGAAAAGGGTTCAATTATGTAAAGTAAGTAAAACGCACTAACACGCTTTCTGGAAGTACAGAACATTTTCGAAAAACGGATTTTTTTCGCAGTGTACTTCTGGGAAAACCTCAGACTTGTAAGATATAAGTGTGCTCCTTTTTTTTTCTTGTCCATGTGAAAAACCAATTTTTTAAACCAGTGAACTAATAGAAAAGCACTCCAAAAATGTGTTTATTAATAATGTGAAAAATATTAGTTATGTTTCAATTCTTTCAAAAGCATAAATTAAGCTGAAGTTTATAATTTTTTTATAAAGTCTCACTGTATCTGCCACATTGCAACTTCAATATACAATGATTGAAACTTTTATCAACATCGAAAATGCAAATTTATACATAAAATATAGAGTAAAATAACAGGGAATACTAATATTCATTCTTAATTAATAAAGTAAGTGTGAAATCATCTATGAACAATAAATGTTCAAAAAATTTTTTTAATTAATGTATTGCAATGCCACTTTAACTTTACTTTTGCGGTTTGGAATTTATATTCATATCTAATAATATAATGCCATTTTATCGGAAAATATTCTTACATATTCTTACAATAACCTTTCTCACACACAGTTCTCTTACAAAATCTTTCCATAAATTACTTTACACTTATATCTTAAATCGATAAAACCACTCAACCAAACACAAAACAAGTCCCTTAAGCATCAACCGAAACAACAGAATGCATCAACAAAATACCCCATTTGATTTCTCAAGTTAATGGACAGCACAGAATATTATTCACAAAGACAGAAAACAGATCCAGTTTTAATGTCCCTCGCAGAAATATGACATCAGCCATTACGTATGCCTTTTTTCATTCTTCAAAGATGCTTTTGAAGGAATTCTATAGCAAACTTCAACTGAACTGAGGCGGAGTGGAAAGTAACTTCGACTTCTCAACCAGTGACGTCACATGAATATGGCCGATTGAACTTTGTCATTTTGGCGGGAAATACTCCTCGCGCTAAATACAACAAGTAAACAAAAGAGTTGGAAGCTCGTTATTCAGCTGAGAGGGAAAGAAAAAAAAAAGAAATATCGCCCCGCTGGGTATTTGTTCTTTTTTATGCTGGGTTGCGTGCCTAAAGCGAAATAGGAATATTCGTGAAGCAGATGAGATGCGAATGGAACACAATCCTTTTTTTTTTTAAAGAAAAGACTAATGTTTGTTGGTTTTTCTAAACAAATTAGTCTTTTGTGTGTTATTTAGAATGGAATAGTTTAAAATAGTAGTATGCATAGTTAATTATTTGTGTTCTTAAAGTTTTACATTCAAGTTTAGTTTCAAATATGTGTCTGTATCTTCATTTAGGTTATTTGAAATTAATTAGTTGATGTAGATGAAGTTTTGAACACACAAACAAAAACAAGCCTTACATTATACATTCCTTTTACAAAGTCTCTATGTTTGCTACTGTTTATTACGATTGCTTAAATTTTCTGGTTGTTTTTCCTGGTTATTTCAAAAAATACCCCAATGCTAATCATTTTTCACTTGATAAGCATTTTTTTAATGCATTCCAAATTTTTAAAGAAAATATTTTGATTAATTTTTGCAATATTTTAAGGCATATTTTAAAGATCTATTTTTAAAGAAAGTAGGAAAGTAAGAAAATTAATATTCCAATTATTATATTTGACTATTTTTCATCACTTCAAAACTTGGGTTTCATGTATTTCACACGGTTACTTTTTTGCTGAAATCAGCTCCATTTTATTCTACAATGCCCATATTTTTTAAAACGCCTAAAAACATATTTTTTGAAAGATTGAGCAAAGTTGCTTTCACATATCTAAGTAAAAGTTCCAGAAAAAAAAAATAGTTGATAAAATATTCAACTTCCAATCGGCGTCAATTTTAGTTTCGCCTTGATCCGTTCTTCTATATCCTCTACGCGATTGTGCCGTTGCGTCGACTCCCCATTCTTGTATATCAGCACACTGCGAATTTCCCCTACAGAATTTTGCCTATAAATTCTCTACTATACATACAGTTCTTTCTAGCTTCAAAACTTTGTAATCCTGGGTGTTATGTTTCTATACCTTTTTTTAAACATTTTTTTTCTGTGTGTTTGCTATTTACTTTATCATAAAATATTTTGAAATTTTTTTATAAGTTATTTTTTAGTGTAGGATGGAATCGTGAAAGTTTAGATCGACAACTCTCTTTAAATTAATTTAATAATTTTAGCATTAGTCTTATTTAAAGTAAGCATACCAACTAACAACCATTTCTAAACGAAATACGCGAAGTGTAACAATTTAATTATTTTCTTATCTACAGAATTCTATTATTATTAATAAGTTTTGTTTCTTTTTTTTACCGTTAAAATGATGTTATTGTGCAGTTCATTCATAACCACGCCATCTTCTTAGAGAATTTTTTTTCTTAATTGGTTTCTTTTTAGCACATAACTCTTAGGACCGATCTGGCTACGTCTTGGCAGGTGTGAGATCTTGAAAGAGCAAACCCATTTAAAATATGTGAATCAAACACTATAATTTTGTTGTTTTGAACTTTATTACCTATTTTGTTTCTGCAACTTTTATCCTGATTTACACTTACATTTTTAACTTAAGCATAAATAAGTTAAAATTCTATTAAATACATTATTAACGAATCGTAGAGTTAACGATTCAGAAGGCTTTTGAAGATAGTCGATATCTATCGTATTCACAGTGCAAATTCTGTTTGTGTGGAAGAAAATATAATAACTATTGTCAACGATTTTGCTAGCCTATAACGTGTGCAGTTGGAGCCTGTCAATAAAGCAATAACTCTTCGACCTACGATTAGAGAGCCGCGCCACGGTGGAATATGACGTCACAGCCAATTCCTCGCTATGTTGAGGGATTTTTCCACGCTTTTTATACGCCCATCTTTAAACTTAAATATAAAATTAAATACGTATCGGAAAGAAAAAAAAATCATCATTTATTATTTTCTCTCTTGTCTACATTGAATGAATTTTTTTTATCTCGATATTGTAAACTGCTTCAAGTTGGCATGGTTCAGAAGATCAATAATATCTAGATGGAATGATTGGATATACAATACTTATTCCATCACTCTCAAATAATCATTGCAAGGATAGTAACCCTAAGAACAAGAATCTACTTTTCTGATAATCAAAGTGTTAGGAACTGTACCAAACAAATCCGTATTATTTTCTTTATTGTCCACATCGAATGAAAAAAAAAACACTGAAAATATTAAAAACGGCTTCAAATTGACTATGATCAGAAGATCAATAACTTCTAAATAGAATGGTTGGATATACAATACTTATCGAAGCCCCCTCAAATCACCATTGCAAGGATAATAACCCTAAGAACAAGAATCTACTTTTCTGATAATCGAAATGTAAGGAACTGAATCTGTCAAGGGTAAAAAATTACCTTCTCACGCCTGAAAGAACTTAGAAGAACTTTCTCGTGTTGCCAGATACTTTTTATCTAAAAGAAATAAATATTCAGCACATTCTTCTGTTTAAATCTGACCAGTTACTAAGTGAGTTGTCAGTGGAGTAAATACGTAAAGGACTTTCTGGCTGTAGCGTATTTCGTAGATTTATTTATACTACTCAGTACATACAACTTTTTTTATCCCCAGAATAATTTTTGTGTTTCAGTGGTAGAATTAGTTCTATTAAATTGGTTTTAAATGGTTCCATAACATTCTAATTAAATTAATCAGAAATGCTTACTACGTATGTTTCGATACATTTTGTAAATAATACATCCTAACAAAATATTTCATCAAACGAAATATACAATTAAACTGTACTAAGATTCTAAAATGGGAATAAAAATGGATGTCCGTTGATTAGAATTACAAGTTTTTTTTTTAAAAAAAAGAAATAAAATATCCCCATAACTTAAATGAGTTAAGATCTACCTTACAGAACCTATTATACTCCCTGCAAAATATTGAACAATGGATTCACGAAAAACAGCTTATTTCATACAGAATTGATGAATATTTAATGACACTGAGCCTTTCTGCTTTTAAGAAGCATCTAGAAATGATTGGAGATAAAGTGTTTTGTCTAAAGTATAACCGAATCAGCATTTTTATTAATTTAAACTGGACTTACAAATTTGTTTCTGTCAGAAGTGAATCCCAGTAATAATTTTATTTTTCTAAGCTTGATCTTAGGGACGATATCCAAATAAGTTAAAGAAAAAATGAGATCTTGAACATTGTTTTCTTTAATACAATTATTTTTGTATGCTCATAAATCAATGCATTAGAGATGTACGGACTTATTTTAAGTTCTAAAAAAAAGAGAAATCATTGAAACGAGGTGAATTTTTTTATGATTAATAACACACACATGAGATGTTTGTAAACTTAATATCATGAATTTATTACGAATTTATCATGAATTTATTTCGAAGTTTTTAATTTGTGAAACTAAATTTTTTTCAAAACTAAATACATGTCATTCATAAATAATCTGAGATGAGTTCAATTGAAAATATCTCAGCTATTTCAATTGTATCCACTATCTTTTTGACTTTCTTAAACCTTTTATATATAAGACTTGCTTTCCGTTGCTCTTCCATTTAAAGTAAACTTCTTGTACAAACATATCTTTGTAAACATGTGAAGTTTATAATGTTAGTTGATAACGATATGAAAATTAGAAGTTAGCCTTCAATGCTGAACTACTCAAAACTATAATAACTGGTTAGAATTATAATTTACATAATAGTGTAACTCATATGCTTATTGAAATTACGGATAATTTTCAGAATGTATAGAATGCTAGAAAAAAAACATATGACGTGAAAAACTGGACAGAGATTGGGGCATGAATTTACGTGAAGTGGGAGGTGACAAAAGAAACAATATACATATAGCGAAACAAAAAAAATGCAAAGGAGAATATAGAATAAATATTTTTTACGATATACACATTGGGAGAATACATTCAGATTTTCTTGCAATTTGAAGTACTTTCAACAATGTACATTCTAGAAAGATACATAGTAAAAATATTCTGTGAAACTATATCACATCTGTATTTACTTTTTAGATCACAGTTGTGTGATGTTAGTTTAATAAAAAATAGGAATTTTTATGACGTAGAGAGACACGTAATCATATATTGCTCCAAAATCGTTTGAACGAAGAAAATCACTACTAGTAAAGCATTTGTGAATGTAAATTGTTGAATTTCAGAATCATGAGCTCAATGAATTTTATACCCAGATTAAATTTACAGTATTTGGGGCTGTGACAGAATTTTTTACCCTCATCCTGAAATGTAAAATTAACACATTTATTTGACGTAGAGAAAAAACAAAATACTGGAAAAACCGAAATTATTATTCAAAATTAGTTATTATTCAACTAGAAATTTTTGGTACTCATCATAGTTCTTCGATTATGGTCCAGACAAAAAAAAAGTACTACTAATCCCGCTTAAGTTAAGTAAATCATGTGTACCATGAATTTCATGTGCACTAATGAACTGACCCCCTCCCCCTTTACCACAGCTGCACCTCGGACATAATATGGGGAATGGGATTCATTCAGTTACAGTTAGAACCATCTGTTGTCAGTACAGAAAAAAGAACTAACGAATGTGATTTCATTCAACATCTAAAGAGACGTTCTAATTTAGATCTTCGCTACTTTGGTGTTTTAACAGTTTTGTGGCAGGTAACACTGTATGCAAATACTGTTCCCTAAGCCATGTGTCATTCAAAATCTTCCAATCTAATAACAGTTACAGATGATGAATAGCAGATGTTGAGTACAGTAACATTAAATTTTTGTTCTTTGGTGTACCAAACATGCTTTTCCATTTTATTAATGTAGATTTTTAGTTTTCATTTATTTTTCTCATCTAATCTAGCTTATAAATATTTCAACTTATTAAATGCTACGTTATTATTATTTTTTTTATGATAGCCGAATGTCTTACCGTCCCCTTTTTCCAAGTTGTACCTCGAACATAATATGCAGAGACTTATGTAGTTGTGCCATCAATTGTCAGTATTGGAAATGAAATAACAAGTGTGATGACTTTCGAGATCAAAAGGTGTATTAACCAGCTCTAAGAGAATATAAGAAATGTTCTACATCTTCGTTTACATTGACTTTTTGACAGTTTTGTGATAGGTGACCCTGTATATGTATACTTTTCTGTAAAGCATGTGTCATACTTATAATTATCCTGTTGAATATACGTTTAAATGCTGACAATAGTAACATTATTTTTATTATTTTTTGTTGTTTTAAACATACTTTTTTAATTATAGATGTGTTTATTTTTCATGGTTTTTTAGATTATATATTGCCCAAGAAATGTGTTTAAATTAATTAAATCCTACATAAAAATAATGGTCCATAGCCTATCTTTCTTAGAATCTTGTCAAGTTTTTATTGTGGTCCCTTTATTCCAAACTATATGTTCCGTGTATGATGTACATATATTAGCCGTCTGTTTATATAAGATATAGAATAATTTATTCTTCTCATGCCGTGAAGTGCCCAAAACAAATATTCGGAACGAGATTATTGAAAACTCTTGCTTTATTTAAGAATCCCTTACCGAGTCTTTCCATGCGATAAGATTTACATTACAAATACTTATAATATAATAGAGAATAAATGGGATAGATAGTATTGATATTTATTCAGAAATTTTCTTCGATTACTCCAAGAACTCTGAACAGCAGATTCCAATAACAGATTGCTATGCGATATTTTCATGCATAAGATTTTCCAGACAAAATCTGATGTATCGAATAAATGAAAGAACGATACAAGTATGTAACCATACCCAAACACTTATTGAAATCAGATGATGTCGGTTCTTGAATTCGGTTAGTCTCTGTGAAGCTAAAAATTTATAAAGTATAAAAATAAGTTTTGAGAATCTATAGATAAAATAAGTTTCAAAAATGTCTGTGTATTACTTTATTACTGTGTGATTTTTTAGTAAAATATATCACGAGATTAAGATTTTTTAATAATAGAATTTGTTTGATTATTTTATTGGTAATTTTTGTGATATATTATTTGATAATTTATGTAATTTTTTCCATAAAAAATTGAAATAATATATAAAATTATACATACAATTTTATATATTTAATTTAATATCTAAAAATTAAAAAAAATACGTAAATGAACGAGATGACGATTCGCTGTTTTCAGTTTTTCGGATTTTCCCAAAATTAGTTTTTAAATATCATTGTTTTTAAAGTTGCACGTTACCATCTTGTGTCTTCATTAATTCATATACTTTATGCATTAAAACGTGACTTCGTTCAAGTTCTGAAACAGTTGAACACTTATTAAGATTTTTAAACGTTTTACTTGCGTTTTTGTGTACGTTGCCTTTTCAAACTCACACCAATAGCATTCCAGTTTTTGCAAATATTTTATTATTTTAAATATCAAGAGTTCAGACAGGAATTTTTAATTAATGTCATGAATTTTGTCAAAAAAATATACCATAACAAAAGAAGACAATAAATAACGTTACATTATCTTATAAATATCAAAAACAAGAAGTTACTCATCAGGTTCGATTTACATTTGGGGAAGTAACCGTAATGGTGAGAATTATTATTGTTAAAATTTAATTTTTCTATCTTATTTCTGCAACATAATTTCTTTCTAACGCATTTTTTAATATCATTTAATAAATATGCTTATGCTGCTTATCTTTATGATAAAAACAATCATGTGAGGCGAAAGCGGGAAACAGCCTCATCTCTTTCAAGGTGTCTCGGAATAGGGCCGACAGTGGTGAGGTTTTCCCATTGCTTCCCAATACTCACGTCTCTTTGGTCAGCAAGAGAAGATTTGCTGGTTGATTAAATGAAGAGTACAGGGGAAAAGCGCTTGATTTTGTAGAAGGCTTTCCTCAATAGGCCTCTTTGGTGATGATAGCGAGAAATCGCCTAAACTGGTGTAAAGAAGCCGGTTACTCGCTTTGTTTTCTTCCGCGTCAACCCTGATTCAAGCCAGAGATCAGTGGACACGAGGAACACGTTTGTACCACGAATGAGGAACCGAAAGATAAACCGGATTTCTGTCGCCAATATGCGCCAGGCAGACACAATTACTGGAATACTCCTAAAAAATCAAGTGGTACTCTTCAAATACTGTACTCTTCAAATTTCTCACCCTGCTAAGCGTCAAGGTTACCCGGTTTCAACATATATTCAGCCCCATGTCTGGTGTTTTTGTCAGCTTTTCGTTGCCCGAGATTCAGACATGGCTTGGTACCCATAAGAGGATCATAATACATCCATGTAGAATGAATTCCACCAGTTTAGAACATCATTGAATAGTTAGTTGGGAGACAGATGGGTTGTTGTTGCTTAGCGATGAAATTGTAGCCTGGGAAACAAAACCTAAATTATCCAATGATTTGAGTTTATCCACACTGTTTTAAATTCTAGTGCTTGCTTTCACCATTATAATGGTCCCTAGTAGCTGCAATGGCTGTGTGGTGAAATGTTTTTCCATATTTCCGGTATTCAGTCGAACCATTTTTCAAGTTTTGGAAACAGAAACCTGAGAAACGGCTCAACCCAATACTGAAAATATGGTGAAGCACTTCACCACACAGTCGTTGAAGCTACTAGGAACCATTATTATGGTGAAAGCAAACACAACATTTTTAACAGTACAAATTATTAAAATATTTAGTTCGAGAGATTTTATGAGTCACCCCAAGAACTACTAACAAGATATTTTTCGAACGCTCACAATTAGCATAGTTTAAATAATTCAAATACAAAAATTATTATCACCTAAAACAATTTTCGAACCCACTTTTGGAGGATTATAGTTTTTAAATATCAAAATAAAACTTAAAAAAAAGGAGAAAATAAAAATCTTTAAAAAGGAGAAACAAGAAAAAGAAATGTTCACTTCAGCACTAGTTTCAGTGTCTATCTATTGGGAAGGATTAAATTTAATGATCATTCTTTTCACTTATAAAAACAACTTCGATTGAACTATTATATTACTTCGACGGAATAAATCTGAACTAGGAACCGATATTTTATAGTTTTTTACGATTTCAAAAAATGAGAAATGCCGATATTAAATTTTTTAAAACATCAAAAATGAAAATAGTCTGTATCTCTGATATCCAGTGATATCGCTAGACCAGAAAAACGAAATAATCATTTTCCCCAAACCAGATCGAATTCATATTTTCCGCCCTACCGATTCCCCAAGCTCAGAAGAATTCCGTCACCGCCTTTATAGCTTTCACCAAAAATCTTATTTTTCTGCGAAAGGATTCTTCACGTTGCACCATTTCGTTATATCCGTTGCACCCTATGCTTATCGCACGAGAAAACATGCAAGGAAGAGTGGCGTTAAGACTATGATTGGTTGGTATACATATATTTTCAGGCTTGTGTGCTTGGTCAGAGACCCGCTTAAAAACCTTCGTCAAGTAAGACAGACACACAACACACATACGTGACATATGCTGCCATCGATCATGCGCCACCTCCACAATTTAGACATGTCCCTGAAGGGGAGGGAAATTGTCTCCAGAAACCTGCACCCTTGGGAAACTGCGCCATGAGCACCCACAGGACTTTCGGACCCAACAGATTTAAAGTTATTGGACTCCGCATATACTCGATGGGTTTTCAGCGACCAGGGCTCGATCGCGGGACCTTCCGATCCGTAGATCGAGACTATGACCACAGGGCGCCCCACAGCCAGCGTTAAGTTAAGACTACTTTCATAGCTGAAATCATTGAAACCTGCTACTTCATCAATTAGGTAGTTTCACGTGACGTCAATCATTGAAACCTGCTACTTCATCAATTGGCTTGTTTCTCGTGACGTCAATCCTTCCTGTTTTCATTCCTGTATTTCATTGGTGGTGTGTCACAGCATGCTCTGCCCACTGCATTGATTTGCCAGTCGATACTTTTTTTCATTCCCGTGGAACTGATGCCACTCAAGATGTGAAATATTCCCATATGTGCGAATTTGAAAAAATTGGTACAATACTTGAGAAACAAACAGTCCACCCATCAATTTTTATATACAGAGAAAGATACAATAGTGTTTCTCCCATTAGGGAAAAATGTGCGTCCTCTATGTCTATCGTCCTCTATATTATTCTCTAACTTTAGACAAAACGTTTGCAGCCTAGCCCAAACTACAACTGCAACAAGTTCAGAGTATCAAACCTAAACTCGTCATTAAAAAAAAATCAGCGTATCAAAATTAGAAGTCAACGAAAATCTCCTCTTTTTTTTAAACCTTGAAGTACTTCAGTTATTTAAAAATAACGATCTATTTGTGAAACCATTTAAAAAGTCTAACCAAGACCTTTCTCCAAATCTTCTAAATCTCCATTGCCTCACAATCATCATACGAGATACTTAGGAAATGATTAAAAAAAAACGTATAAGTTTAAAATAATGTCATAATAAGTATCAAAATAAGATTATTTGAAAATTTGCATTATTTGTTCAAAAAGTGGCAAAATGAGTATTATTTTGTTTCATTTTGAAAAGGAAATGTAATTTTTCATTTACGTTTTAGCATTTAATAATGAAAAATGACGTTCTAATACTACTTTTTTCTTTTTGATTAAGTCTTTGCTGTTGCTTTGTTTTTTTAAATGGTATTTAAAAGTCATTCGGTTAAGTTAAGTTTTGAAGGTGACATGTTGTTTTAATGTTGTTTTACGTTGATAGGAAGTAATTTTCGCTTCTATTTAAGAGATAGAGGAATATTGCACATTTGCTCTTTGAAGAATAATAAAATTTAGCAAACGATAGGAGACAATTTTTTTTCAAAAGGAAATGAATGTAGCTAGTCAAATTTATTATGTAAATATGGAATATAAATTAAATGCTTTATGGTAATGTTTTGTCCTGTTGAGCACAAGTTTTGTATAAGAGTGGTATAGGTGAGTGATTTGTTACAAACCTACTTGTTTTGTTCTGTAATCTTCCGTTGATTTGTCTATCAAACGCAGATTTTTTCAATTAAAAATTATCGAAAAGTAAGATACGTTAAAAGTATTTTGAAACAGTGTTTGAAGAAAATAAAATTTCCCCGCAAAATATTTATTGGCAGCCAAAAGGAGACAAAAAAAAAACCAAGCTCAGAGATGACTTATGACTTTCTTGGTGGGGGGCAAGTTCGCCGAACACTGCGACCTTAGGTTTATTGTATTCAACCCCAGAAATGACACAATCACAAGAGACACACAAAGAAAGAGACGACACAAGCACTTCGACAAATAACAACATTTATTGACGGATACAAACATCCACGCCATGACCGGGATTCGAACCCGAGACTACCAGCTCCAAGGGCTAACACGTTAACCATTGCGCCAGCGGGCCGGCAAAATCTCAGAGATACTAAAACACATACTTGTGTTTCTGAAACACTTCATTGGACTTATTTCACTTGCAGACTTAGAATTCCATGTACTTTTGTGTGATATACGCAAAGAAAAAGCGTTTAGAAAGGTATTTTCATAAATACGCCACTGCAAAACCCCACTGGGAATGCTGATTTCAAGATCTACGAATCGAATGGGAAATCATGCTAAAAACCTTTAGTGGAATGTTAAAGTACTTTTGTTCATCAAACTGTGCATCAGTGGTAATATATTTTTGATGAAATACCAAGAGATCAATAAATCTAATGTATGAAAACGACTTTTAATTAAATATTTGGATTTCATTCTAAAGAGAATTTTCTGCATTAACGGATTTAATTTTAAAACTCTGGTTATTTGGGAATTCTTAAAATATTATATAGGAATATGTTAAAATTTTGCTTAGTTTTACGTTATGCATTTAAAATTAAATTTTAAACTACTAAATTGAAGAAATTTAAATTTTAAAATTTTTTGTCGTAAATAATTTAAAAGATTGTTAAACTATATAGCGAAAATTTGGAAATATATATTAAAATTATGAAAATTATAATGATTTAAAATTTATGTATGTTGCTGAAAAGCCTGATAGAGATTTGCCGTGAAAAAATCGTCTGTATCCCTTCATGCGGTAATTGATAAAATATAATATCTGAAAAATGTGTTATAGGACATATTTAAAAATTGTTTGGATAACCATTTTCATTTAGAAATTCTTGTAAAGCATTTATTGAAGCACAATTTAATCATGGTATAGTTAAGAAAACTACCTTTAATTGTTTCTAAACTATTAATGTAGTATTTGATTAGTTAAGTATTATGAATCCTAGTATTTTGAATCTTTCCACATTCATTTTGCAATTCAAATCTTAAATAATTAAATTTTAGACCACTTATTCATGAATAAACTTTTAATATATGGTATGAAATTACAAAATCTCTACGACGCTAGATTAAAATTGTGATCGAGAGAGTGAAAACGTCAATTGGTAAATGAAATTGAAATTACTTTAACCGTACGCATTTTCAAGATAACTTTGCATCACGCTTGAGTAATTAAAAGAATGAATACCATATTAATTAAAAAAATCCATATCCATTTGCTAATTAACAAAATGATAAGCAACTCAAGCCAAAGAATAAAAAAAACATTAAAGTTACTGCTTTTTTCGTCAATTTTATTTATGATGTGTGTTGTAAGAACAGAAAGAATAAATAGTAAATATAAAAATTAATGGAATAATATAAAAAGTAAAAAAGTAATCGGAAAAATCTTAATTGGATAATCAAAATAATTACTTTATTCTTTGGTTATTAAGATCTCAGTAAATAGAATAATTATTTGAGTAAGTTACTAAAAAAACCTCTACTATGACGGCTAGGTTTTAAAGCAAAAAAAAAAGTAATTTACATAAATTGCCGCCTCGGTGGCTGAATGGTTGGTGTACTGGCCTTTGGAGCTGCTGAGGTCGGGTTCGAATCCCGGTCAGGCATGGATATTTGTACTTGTCAATAAATGTTGTTATTTGTCTATGTGTTTGTGTCGTCCTTTCTTTGTGTGTCTCCTGTGACTGTCCCTTCTGGCGAGTGGGGTAATGGGCTACATAGCCTACGCCCTTCCCTTCTAGAGGGCGCATTTGCATTCCATTCCATTCCAATTTACATAAATTAACTATTTTTTTTACACTTTCAAGGAAACTAAGTGTTTTTAAACACTCACATGTATTTTAATTTGGAGATTTTTCGCTAACAGTCGTTAACAGTATAATTAAATTCATTTGCATAATTTTTTAAAAACATTCAAGTTATTTAAATTTGTATAAATATTTTGGTTCAATACATTTATAATACATAGTTTTATCAATAAAATCATGATAATTTTTCGCAAAAATAATGGAAGATTAATAAACTTTCTATATAAGAATATCTTTGTTTTTTTCAGAAAATTCATGTTTGTTTCTCTACAGGCAAAGCTATTAATGATTTACATAAAGTTTTTTTTTTCAGTCATTATACAAAAAAATATTTTATATTAAGTAAAGATTTTTAAAATACTTTCTTATTATAAATTTTAAATTATATTAGAATATAAGATAATACATACAATGAATTTAGAGCATTTGAAATGTGTTTCTTCTGAATCTTATAATAATTCAGCACAAGAAAATAAGCTCTGCTGATTTTTTTTACCGATCAAGTGTTTTAAAATTTTTAAAACTTACTACTACATAAATGGGCAGTTACGAATATGATTTTTTTTTCATTTAAACGCTTTTAAATCGTGTGCCAAAGTATGTGGTAAAAATTTTGAAAAAAAGTGGATTAAGGTAGGCGAAATAGACCTAAGGTCGCAGTGTTCGGCGCACTTGCCCCCCACCAAAGAAGTCATAAGTCATAAGGTAGGCGAATGCCCAAAATTCTAAAATTTTTACTATTAATTTAATCTTTTCCAAATTTGGCATAGTGATTTCAAATATAATAAACAATGCTTTTTGGGCAATTTTTTTATTTAAATATAATTGATTTATTTTAAACGGTGTTTTTCAACTAAAAAAAGGGGTTTACGCCAACACTTCTAGCATAAAAAGTTTTACATTCATTTACCTGAAATTTTTTACGGATGTTATTTCAATATTACAGATGTGTTTTCAATCTGTGCCATGAACCTCTAACATCTGGTGTAAATATACAAGTTTGTTTTAAAAAAATATCCAAGTGTAAGTTAATCGAAAAAAAAAATCAATTTTTTGTGGTTTATTTATAAAAATTTTCTTAATAACTTCTTTTCTTGTTATTTGTATGTAACTCTAGAGGGTCATTGCGTGCATCAATTCAAAACGAAGAATTTAACACATAATTAATGTTTATAGGATGAAAATTCAATGTGGCAGACTTGTTAGCGTAAACCTCTTTTTTTAGTAGAAAAACACCATTTAAAATAAATAAATTATATTTAAATTTAAAAAAATACCTAAATAGTATTATTCATTGTATTTGAAATCACTATGCCAAATTTCGAAAAGATTAAAGTAATAGTAAAATTTTTAGAATTTTGGTTAATTTTGGGTATTCGCCTACCTTAATAGCATCTATGAGCAAACAGTTCCACGAATTGCACTCATACAAAAGAATTATTAGCTGAAGAATTTTTTCCAGAGTTCACATCTTTTATAATATGATTATTTCATTAAAAAAATTCTTTTTCCGAAATCTCGTATTTTACATCAAATGCATCCCCCTTCTTGTTAGAAGAGCCCTAACAATTTATGTTCTAAGTAAATTCATGTAGCATGACAGGAACTCTTCTAATAGCTTGCCACAAAATCAGATTATACTTCTAAAGCATAAGAGAGCATAATAGAATAACAGGGACTGATTTATTTTAGAGGGTATAAAACCTCAGGAGTTTTTAAAATGGCTCCCTCCTCGTGACATGAAATATGAGTTTGTATCAAATGACTTCCTTAAATCACCGTGGTAGTCATGCACATAAAATATCTCCTATTATTTAGAGCATTATATAATATTTATGCTTTTAAAAATAAATCATTATATACAGGGTGGTGCAAATGAAAGTGGCCTTTCTTAGAAGGAGGGATAAGTCAGGAAATGCTGCCAAGTCAAAAACCACTGAAAAAACAGGTGTGTCATGTGAAGCCATTGATTGCTTCATTAGTAAGCCCAAACGGACGCTTGGCGAATTATTTGCCGGTAACTATGTCAACTATTCTCACCTGTGCACTGTGGCTAATGGCAGGTAAACTGTAGTAACTTCCATAATGACTTGGACCACTGTTGCAAGTATTCAATTGTTCTAAACTATAAAAAAAACATGCTGGGGGAAAAAGTATTTCAGAGCAACAATGGTATGACTCATTGTTGCGATTACTGCAGTTTTCCTGCCCACGGCAGACTGATCTAATCAACGCACATATTTTACACAGGTTTACCATTGTAAGATCTGAACTCGTCAATAGTCTAGTGCAGCTCTAATCTAGAAACAATGAAAAAAAAAATGTTTTGCCAAGTAAAGTCATTGAACGTTTGAATAATTTAGGAATATGACTTGGGGGAGGCTTTCAGGAAGCTTCAATAGATTTCCTCGCCAAGCATTTCTCTGCATTCGTAACTCCATGCAGGGGCCACTTTTTATTTGCACCACCCTGTATATCCACAATGGGCACTTCAAATCATATCGAATAAAATTGGTTTAGGATTTACGATATTTTCCAGTTATTTTTGCGATATAAATGTTATAATTGTACAAATTGTACACATTCGTACACGTGGTTTGCATTTGCAACTATTTATACATAATTGTACACTATGCACAAGTAATCTATTTATATTTTGTTTTTATTTAGGTTTTAAAGAATAATGAAATTAAACCAGCCTATGGTAGGTAGGTACAGCTGGGGAAAAAAAAAACGCTCCACCCTTCGTTTCTCGGCTGCTATTGGTCAAGGAACTTTATGAAATGTGTCATTTTTCAGGAAATAGCGTAAGGAATTTAGAACTGGCAACAAAAATTGCATAAGGGGTTGTCTACATATTAAAATGAGTACCAACTTTGAAAATTCCAATGGCAACACCCAATTTGTTTTACATAAAAATGTTCAGCACCTTCAAAATACCCCATGTATAAAAAATTATTATCTAGTTTGCATTATTTGCTGAGATATTAAAGCATTAATTTTGAACTCGTTTAGGGGGAAATCTCTAAAGTGAAAACAGTAATATTTGGGTTGCGTCTTTTCAAAACAACAAACTAACTGGGTTAACATAATCTCGCCAACGGATGCTAGAATTTAACTTTCTTCACTAATATTGTGATTTTTTTAAATGTTCTTATTTTGAAATTATAAATTCAGAAATAAAATAAAGGCTAGAAGATAAAAAGTTTGAATTTTAATTTAAATCGCATGTACGGTTATTTATAAGCAATGTGGTAACAATAAAATGTACTGAAAACCGAATTCCAATTATATTTTAGCATATTTACTTTTGATACTCACTTCTTGAAATTGTATTGGAAATAACACATATTTAAAAACATAGTAATCGATATAATTTAAAGTTAATTCGACAAACAAAATACATTGCATGCACTTGAAATAAGAAAAGATTTTTTTCAGACATCAATAATTTGAATAAACATTTATCAACAAATGCTTTTCAATCACCAAACGATAATGCAAGTTAGGATCGAATTCGCCAAGTAATTTTTTACACGATCCCTAAAATTCGTCTTTTTTAGTTTTTTTACAATAACTCTGCAAATAATTGTTTTTGAATTAAAAAATTTGGGATTTTGGTTCTACTTGATCTATTTTATCGATTTATGTAAAAAAAAATTGGGGTTGCTATTCATGTTTTATTTTTTATTATTTAAATTTAAATAAAAAATTATTAAAACTGAAAAATTGATGAAAAAACTTGTGTGATTTGTTTTTGGAAGATTTAGAAGTATATAATGAAAAAAAAAACTTTCTTTAATTCCTTTTATTTGTGGAGATATGAATAAAAGTTTATGAAACTTTTTTAACATTATGGGCGTTCAACTTTGAATGCTTATAGCTTAGCAAATAAGGCAAAGTAAATAATTCTTTTTAACACATGGGGTATTTTGAAGGTGCTGAACATTTTTATGTAAAAAAAATTGGGTGTTGCCATTGGAATTTTCAAAGTTGGTACACATTTTAATATGTAGACGACCCCTTATACAATTTTTGTTGCCAGTTCTCAGTTCCTTACGCTATTTCCTGAAAAATGACACCTTTCACAAAGTTCCTTGTCCAATAGCAGCTGAGAAACGTGGGGTGGAGCGTTTTTTTTTCCCCAGCTGTACATATCTAATCCAGCTTGTGTGCTTGCTCAGAGAACCGCTTATAAGCCTTCGTCAAGTTAAGCCAGCCTATTTTTATTAATTCTAGATAAGTATAAAACAGTATATTTGTGAAAAAAATAAATAGGCCCGCTAAAAATTTTCATAATACAATGAAATTGAGAAGTCTTTCAAAAGCACTCTAAAACTCTCAATTTTTCTTAAATGATTACAACAATGACAATCTTCTGGGAAATCAAAATTGTATAAATATATTTGGAACACAGTCTTCCTTCAGGAAATTTAGAAAATCGTATTTTTTCCGAAAAAATATATATGTTAATTTTTTGAAAAACCGAACAAAAATCTAAAAAAACTCTTTAGACAAAAAGGCAAAAGTTTTATAGGCTAGAATATGGACAGTTGAATGGATAGAACAACGTCACACCTTTGAAGTTTGAACATTCGGAATAATTCAGTATTATGTTCAATATTATGTGTTACAATCTTCATTAGAAAAAAGTATTTTTTGATAACATATGCATCCGTTAGGGTTTTAAATACAATACACTAGTAGCTATTTGTTATTTCCCTTTTTTATAAAAACAGTCAGGTTTCAATATGGATTTCATACACCTCTAACAATATCAAGTTCTTTTTTTTTCAATGCGCTATTTCAAAGAACATCAAAAGACGAAGGTTTTTCGTAAGCTAAAATATATAAAAAAAACATTTTTTTAAATAGAAAAATATATTAAAGCCTGCCTCAGAAGTTCATCGTATGCGTATTTTTTCGATTGCAGTTCCCCTTTTATCTTGAAGATCAATTAGCTTTCTTGTTTTACAAGGCAAGATTATTGGAAAATCGTAATATAAAAATCGATGTTCCTTTACTCGACTCTCTGATGCAGCCAAAAGCAAAACAAAACTTCAATTTTTCTCATACTAACTGAAATGACTTGACAGAATTCTAACTGAACATTATTGAAAAATCAGTTATATACATAACAATAGTGTCGAATAATAAAAGTCATTGTACAGCATGATTTATAACATGGGACAACAAAATTTTAACAATTTTCTGTGACTAAGATGAAAGTACCCAATTCTGAATGATTTCTACGTTTCAATGTTTTCAACTTACATTTTTAAAGGTGATATTTCGTGTTTAGCACGTTGAAATCATTCAGAATTGGATACTTTCATCTCAGTCGTAATTTCACTGTTGACCAGTGTAATCCAACTTCAGTAGGGGATACCGTGTTCCAGTGGGGCAAGTCCCCCCCCCCCCCATGCCATCTGTCGCACAAGATACTTTTAATTCATTTGTTGTTGTTAATTGTCATTAGAGCTATTCCGTGATCAAATCTCAATTAAGAATCCAATTAGACATATTTTTCCAATCACTAAAGTAAAGAAAAAAGTTAAACATTATTTTTTTGCTTGGTTGGTGTGTATAAAGTCGATTGCAATAAAAAATCAATATTTTCGTTCAAAAGTACTTCTTTTATTTAGCCATACATAAACTGATACAGTTTGTCAAATTTTATTCTAAATATGAGAAGTGTACACTTTTAAAATGAAAGAGTGAAATCCACTCCAGTAGGAGAAGTGCATTTTCGACACTGGAAAGGAGTAAATATCAACTCAGACTGAGTTAAAATAACTCGTTTGGAGTGATCCTGTCGGAGGTTTGACAAGCAAGGATCCACACCTTTCGGGGAAGTGCAGTTTCAAGACTGGAGGAGTGAAAATGTACTCAGATTGAGTTAAAATAGCTCGTTTGTTTTAAGAGTGTATCCGTATTAGATCTAAAAACTAAACTCCTCTGCGCAACAATCCATTACTGGGCCATGGCCAGCCTTACCCAATTCAGCTTTCGTGACCAAGGGCTCAGGGGTGATAGGCATATGTCCCGATAAGGTGGTCAGAATCACGCGGAAACCCCAGTGTTTAGTTCCATTCATGCCTGGTATCAATTTTATTGACCCACTTGCGGTATAAAAGAATGGGTGAACCTCGCCCCCTCCCATAGCCATCTAGAACGGCGGTCAGATGGCGCTGATTTTAAATTATGAATCTAAATTTGGAGTTTTATTGGAAAAAAATGAACTAAGCAACATCAATGCCAGCAACTCAATAAAAACGTCATTTTTTTAAAAATACAAATAACGAATGGTACAAATCAGCTGCTTCGGTATAGATATTTTTGAAGAGCTTGAGCATTCTCTTTTTTACCCGCACGATCGTGACAGCTCGGTCGGAAAGGGATACTATATCAGTCATTTAAAGAAAAGGACATGTTTAAGTCATTAGTAGAATTTACGTTCTTCTTATAACACCATCATAAATCTCAATTTCAGATACATTTAATCAAATTCAGATGTCCATTGAAATTGTGTCAAACCAAATTAGGGTCCTGTCTATTGTCAGGGACAGATTTCATTCACTGTTCTCTGAATAATGCCTCCTCCAGAGGGCACCTTGGGATAAAATTGAGAAGTAGACTGAACGCAACTGGTTGATAGATAGTCACATTGAGTTTCAGATTTGAAAGCCGAAAAGTGTGTATGATGGATTGTTTCAGTTATTTTATTTACCCAAAGTGGATATAAAGACATTTTGGTTTGTGTAATTATACGTGACATCTTTCACAGAAGCTCCTGACAGAGTTAAACACATATATTTATATTAATAGTGTTTATTTTTGATTTAATTTCTGTTGAAAAAGTAGCATTTTTATTTAATCAGTATTTTATTTCCAATGATTGTTTTGTTTGTAAAGTATCATCAAATTTTTGTCCCCTAGATTAAATTTATAAAAGTTTTTCAAATATATTTTAAAACATTCACAATAATTTAAGCATTCAATTATTTTACATGATGAAGTGAGAAAATACATACATTTTGAAAACAAATGCATCATTTAAAAAATATGTAATAAAGAGAAGGAAAAATATGAAAATAAAAGGAAGAAAGAAAAAAATTGAAGGGAATTCAAGGCTTTATATTTTTTTCTAAAAACATCATTTAAGTTTTTATACACGTCTTGCAAAACTTTTTAGCATAAAAAAAAGTTAGCGAAATATTTTAAATTACGAGATATGTTTTTGTGAGTTATTAGTCTTTTATCGCTTATCTTCGATTTTCATAAATTTAAAATTGATTATAAATTTTATACTGTTAGCGACTACAATTTAGTTTAACAACACTTAAGATAAAAATAAACCCTTCTATGATTTTCTTCTGAAACTTCTATGATTTATATTGGCAAAATAAAATTTAGTTTATCTTTAACTTATAAAATTAATTTTAAAAATGCGTGAATATTACCAAGACTCTACTATTTAGTTTATTATCGCGTATGTATTTAATAAAGTCCATATAAAATAGAAATGTGCAAAAGTTTCTTGCATTTTCATATGACTATGCATTTTTTTTAATATTAATTTTGCCTTAGTTAAGCTTTTCAGTCTTTTAAGATACGATTAATTTTAATCGTATCTTAAAAGACTGCATTGCTAAAAATATTATAGGAAAGAATTATTTGTTTAAAAACAAAAATGCATTTGTTTTTGGTGGTTATGTTATAATTGTTTTCCTTTTTAAAAACTTAAAGTTTACAATTATACAATACTCAATACTTAATTACCTATACAATAACAATATTTTATGTATTTTTTAGTTTAACGAGGGATGTAGAACATTTTTTTAGTTCAAATACCAAATATATAAATACCTTATGTTTATGTTTTGTCTATATACTTTTTATGTATTGGTGGGAATAATGTATAAAATATTTCAATATTGAAATATTCAAAGAAGTCTTTTTGAAAAATAGAGAACTCCCATGGAATGCAAAATAGGCTTTGTTGTAGAAGGGGGCGTCATTTTTCTTTTTATACAAAAAGAATAAATCAGTAGTTTGACACTTGCAATGCTTTCTTTTATGTATTGTAAAAGTGCATGCAATGTAATAAAATGTTGTTTGGTGAAATGTCACAATGCAAATAATACGTACTAAAAACTTACTACTTGCAAATATTACTTTTTAATATTTTATTAATTTTTTTATTAATTTAGATATGGATTTACTTTAACAAAGGTATTTAAAGAAAGATTTGTTTTGATTACAAAAGAGGAGATTTTTCATTATTCATAAAAAAAGTGAGTACAATACAATAAAAAATAATGTTTTATAAAATTCTAAAACATTCATTTAGAAATGTAAAGATATTAAAAAAATATATATTTAAAAAGTTGTATGTATTTTAAATATAGGTAATTATATTTTAGTTGTAATTTTAATTGCATTTTAGTTGTTATTTTTTACTGTACATGTAATTATAAAAGTCATTTTTTAAGTTTGGGGTGATTTCAGTTTAGTAGGAACGAATTTATTGGAAATAATTATTAGATTCGTAAATAATGTCATTCTGTGTAACTATTTTATTTATATCACGTGACTGGAAAAGATGTTTTACTATGCTAAATAGTTGCTCGCTTTGTTTTGTCACTGTACTAGTGATATCCTTTGAAACTTGACGCCAATAGTTAGATTGAGATCTATCTATATATTTTACTTATATTTATTGCAAATAAAATTCAGTTTGGTGGCACAAAATCTTATATTTACCTTTCTCAAGGTAAATGTGTTTTTCTCTGAAATGTAATAAATTGCATACATTTACAGTCAAAAAATTACCGACCATGTTACTACTATGAAACTAAATTGAAGACCACTCAAAGTCACACATTGCATATTAACTAATTCTGGCTACGTTAAAGTCTAATTAAAGTTTCTAATATAGATATGAAAGTTTACTATTTCTCAAGGCATCAACTCAAACAGGCTAAGAGCAGACACAACGCGTTTCACCAAGGTATTTTTTATTAGCAACTAAAGCATGTTAGAACTCTAAACAGGTAAAACAAGAAGCTGTTGCCATTCGGCAGTTAACAAAACTAGCAGGATAAATATAACAGGTAAAGGCGAAAATAATAATCGTCATCAGTTCTCGACATTTACATTGAGACGATTCAAGCTAAAGTCTTTCTCCGCAAGAATCCCTTGAAAACATTAATGCTTAAAAATGTGGTTTCAAATATTCACGTTTCATCAAAGAGGGTAATGCACTTCAGAAAATGAGTGGCCAAAAACATTTCATTACTTTACAGAACTTGAAATAAAGAGGCAGAATTATTCATTATAAAATGGTATATTAAGAAACGGAAAGATTTCGAAAGATATCCATATCTCGACGTCTTTACTAATGGCGATACGATAGCTTTGCATTATAATTAACTATTACAGAATTAGTTGTATCTTATTGAAACACTTACGGGTGTTTATTCAATGTTTGGTAGAATTTTGAAACATCCAATGAAGGTGTTTCAACTCGAGTCTTGTTAAGCAGTCGATATTTTAGCTGAAATCAACTCAACTTTAAGTAGCTTTATGTCTTTGCATCACAAGGGATCCAGATGGCCTAGTGGTTTGGACCATTGTGCCTGAAGTCTGCGTGCTGTAACGGGTGCAGGTTCAATTCCCGCTTTCGCACTGGGTGTATATGCCTTTCTCTGTGACAGTAAAAATTCTTTCTGTGTTGTCTTACTTGATGAAGGCTTCATGTGCGGATCTCTGACCAAGCACATAAGCCTGAAAACATATTTCTACCAACCAACTATATGTACACTGTCTTGGTTGCTATATAAGTCTAGTAGCACTAATGTCTGTAGCACTAATGTCTTACACTCTTAAAACAAAAGAGTGAAATCCACTCCAGTAGGAGAAGTGCATTTTTGACACTGGAAAGGAGTGAATATTAACTCAGACTGAGTTAAAATCACTCGTTTGGAGTGATCCTGTCGGAGGTTTAACACGCAAAGGATCCACTCTTATTGGAGAAGTGCATTTTCTAGACTTTAGGAGTGAAAATTACCTCAGACTGGGTTAAAATCGCTCGTTTGTTTTAAGAGTGTAGATGGGAAGATTTATGAAGAAAGAAAAAACGTTAATTCTAGGCACAGATAGTTTTATCACGTAAAAATTCATATGTTTCTGTTGACAGCAGGTCCACTTTCATCAGAATAATACAGAACTCTCATTGAATACTAAATCAGCCAAGCAACGGTAGATGAAATATGATATTCAGAAATTAGTTGGGGAAAATGAGTGGGAGGGAAAAAAGTTGGAGGCAATGGAAAACATTATTCTAGTGCAAATAAACTTTACCAAATAAGGTAGAATTCCGGCTTTGCAGCAGAATTGAGTTATTGTAGTTTTTCAGAATAGTGGGCGTTGTAAAAATCAAGTTCCCCAATGCTCAAAGGTTTAACAGAAATTGAAGCGAAGGAGAAATTGAAATGATGAATAAATTCTAAGGAATGTGTAGTGACTAAAGATTTTTTATATTCTGTCTCTTAACAAAATATTCAGGTTCTTTAAATTTGATTTAAAGTGTTCTCATCTAGAGATTCTATTGGGAAAAAGGTCGTTTTTAAACACCAGCAAAAATAAAGCCTTCCAAATCATCTAATGAAACAATTATATCGGTTTAAACATTTTTAACATAATTTAAAATTATATTAATTAGAACGCTTTTAGCTTTTTACATGTCCATTGTTAATCCTTTACAACCCTGAATGTCGAATAATACTAATATCGTTTCCGCACAAGAAAAAATAGTATCCTTTCAAAACTATACTTTGATCCGAAAAGAACTCTTCAAACCTACATTGCATTTGATAGGCACAAACCAAAGAAACCATTGTTGCCAGATTCTAAGTTATCATGAACTCACACACGCTTCTGACAGGACATGTTAAGTATTTTACTGCTGCCACCAGTATTATGCTTTTTTGGAGTGGCATCAGTGGCACGGTCACTTTTATCGCCACATAAAAGATTTCTGTCACTCCCAAGTCGGGAGTAAAAAGACACCTTCCTGCAATTGTGAGCCGTCACAGAAAAAAATAAACGGAATAGAATATACATCTCCTGTGGTCACTTTTGTTGAGATATTCGAGAACGCCACCACTTGTGGTTGACAAAAGTGTAACTAAATATTGTGATCCTGAGACCCCAGTAAAATTTTATGCATCGATTTGTTATACACATTTTTTCAAATAAATATACATTTAAAAGTTGGCTTTGCCTGAATTGTTTAAAAAATAACGGTAAATATTTGCTGAGAGCACATCTATTTTATTTAAGCCCTAAAATATATTTAAGCTTTAGATTTAAGCCCTAAAAGTATTTGTTTTTTTTTTTGGTCTGAATACATAAACAAGATAAGTCTCATTTTTTTTTCAATTCGTAATCCATTAAAATGTTTTTAAATGAAAAAATGACTTTAATATTTACTGATGAAAACCATTGACTATTTAATTTTTATTAAATTCATTATTGATTCATTTCATATTTAGATACATTTACCCACTCATTTGTGTTGTCAGTATTAAATGTAATCTTTATAATCTAACTGAAATTGTTGTTGAAAGTAAGGAATACTTTATTTAGTGCAGTTGCAATATTTGTAGATTTTATATAGAAATTACACAGCAAAAAAAAACCCCGCAAACCATATTAACACGATGAGAAACACCCTGATAAATCAGATTTGCTGTTTGTGAAATAAGCACCGAATTATGAGTTTACGAGGTTTTTGACTCCTATTACAAGAAAAGAGCCAGGATTGACGAAATCGAGAGACTTGTCATAAATGTTTTGCGTGTTGGTTGACTGACCGAATGATGGTTTAGGGGTTAGAAAATATCAACGTCTGGTTTCGAATCAGGCTTGGACACGTATGCTCATAATGTTTCGGAAATCATCGTTCAGAAATAGTTTCTATTCTTATCAGCTTCTGTGCAGAAAATATTAAGTAGTAAAAGTGCTTCGATCGAATCGAAGTTTTATTGATGGTGTTCTAAGTACAGGTTTGAAGTACATCTTAAAGTCCCTCAATTTGTGCAGTTGGATTTATTGCAATTTTCTACGTTAAAAAGTTGTCCGTGGCCGAGTGGTTAAGTCATCAGCCTCAGGATTCAACCTTCTCAAGAGTGCGGGGTTCGAATTCCCACCTACTGCCCGTCATCCTATAAATTGGATCTCTGTACTGGGAAAGAGTAGAAAAATCCGACTCGTGATGGATCGCCCCGACTACACTGGGACAGACGTGCTCGTTAAATATGTGGAGTCCAAAGTTCCGACGGCGTCAGCGTGCGATGTCGCTCGAAGCTCCTTTGGTTGCCCGCTCAGGTGTCGACCTCGTCACTTGACCATAGTTCTAAATTACGAGGCGCTATTGTCTGTGTTAAAGCTCCTAAAGGAGGCTAGAAATAGGCAGTCGTAATCGACTACATTGCCTTACCTAACATTAGCTGCCTCCCCTTCAGGGACATGTCTAAATTGCGGAGGTGGCAACAGATGGCAATATCCGTCATATGTGCATGTGTGTGTCTTTGTTGTCCTACTTGACGATGGTTTATAAATGGGTCCTTGCGACCAAGCACACAAGCCTGAAAATATATGTCTACCAACCAACCATTAGCTGCCTGCGAAATGATGTCAGTGTTGTCAATTGGTCCATAAGTTAGGTTAGGTTAGGTTTGAATTATCGTCGCACTAGAGCTACACGAGGGCTATTGGCGACGGGCGTCGTATTTTAGAACCACAGTCAGATGACGAGCCAACACCTGAATAGGCACCCAACGCAACCGTTAAGGGCGACATCGTACGCAGCGCTAGGACTTTGAAGGATATTTAACGTGCACTCCCTTACACGGGGTATTATTCGTCGGACATTTTGGTCCATAAGTAATTAGGAGTGTTGGCTTATGGTTTTGTTTAATTTAGGTTATATTAATATTGTACTACAGCTACTTGATGGTTAATGCCAAAAGACATCGCAATTTCATATAGCTGTCAGGTGTCAAAGTAAAGCCTGAAAAGGTGTCATTTTGTTTCGGCGTAGATTTCAATATTAAATAGAGAAAGTCGTTTTTTTTTCTTTTTCTTCATTTTTACATTTTCAAACATTCTACCCAAAACAGTTTAGTTTCAGCTATGCTTTTGTCGAACTTAGGTTTCGATTTGTAAGGAGAAGCATACAATTCCTTGGTCCTTACAAGCTAGCCACGTTCACACGCTGAAGTCTATTACGGTACGACCGCTGTCGTTCTCCCTTTGGGAAAAATAAAGGGTAAAGAGGGTAAGAAAAGAGCGACTCCGTGTTACCCTTTACCTTTACCTGTTAGTGGGTTCCAGGTTCTTACTGCAGATTTAAGGTAGGCGAATACCCAAAATTCCCCAAAATTCTAAATTTTTTACTATTACTTTAATTTTTCCCAAATTTGGCATAGTGATTTCAAATATAATGAATAATACTATTTAGGCATTTTTTTTATTTAAATATAATTTATTTTAAGCTGTGTTTTTCTACTAAAAAAAGAGGTTTACGCTAACAAGTCTACCACATTGAATTTTCATCCTATAAACATTAATTATATGTTAATTTCTTCGTTTTGAACTGATGCATGCAATGACCCTCTAGAGTTACATACAAATTACAAGAAAATAAGTTATTAAGAAAAATGTTATAAATTAACCAAAAAAAGATTTTTTTCGATTAACTTAACGTTGGACATTTTTTTACAAAAGAAACTTGTATATTTACACCAGATGTTAGAGGTTCATGGCACAGATATATATTGAAATAGCTGCTGTAAAAAAATTCAGGTAAATTAATGTAAAATTTTTTATGCTAGAGCTGTTAGCGTAAACCCCTTTTTTTAGTTGAAAAACACCGTTTAAAATAAATCAATTATAGTTAAATTAAAAAAATGCCCAAAAAGCATTGTTCCTTATATTTGAACTCTCTATGCCAAATTTGGAAAAGATTAAAGTAATAGGAAAAAATTTAGAATTTTGGGTACTCGCCTACCTTAAGGACGGTCAGGGAGGAAAAGTGGTTTTTCTACCTTCTAAACTTTTCTCCTCATCTACCGCGATGCCAAGCCTTGCTATACTTTAATTGTGATCGCAGAAGCTGAGTATAAGAGGTCCAGTGAAAAATCTGAGTTATTAATCTAGATGATTTAAAAAAGTAGTTATTTCCTGTTATCGATATTTTTAATAAAAAAAATATCGGTGTTCTTTCTTTAGGCAAAAAAGAATCGGGAAAAAGATTTCGAATGATTAATGAGGATTATTAATATAATTTTATATATTTGTTACGTTTCGCATAGTATTAAGATTTTCAAAATTGAGTTGCAAAGGTTGTTTTGCAATTAATAAATGCAATTAATAAGTGTTTTGTTTAATAATAAGATACTACGTGATAATGTATAGCCCTATAGAATTATCATAAATAAGATCTGAAGTTAATAGTAAGGCTAAAGGTTAGGATTGTAAATTGATTTTGACATTCTTTGCAGAATTTACAAGATTACATTCATTTAACTTAAACATGAAATTAGGCTGATTGGAAACGTTTTTTTATAGTCTAATCGGACGTTTCCAATTTTTATAATGTTACAAGCTAAAATTTATGTTTTCTTTTCCAAACCCTGTGAATTAAACATTGAAACCAAAAATATAAAACGATGATTTCAAATGCACAAGGAAATTCCACTTCTTTATATGTTAAAGAACAATGTTGAAAAGGTATTTTTTATATTCTTTCACATCTCTGGTGTTCAAATGTGCTTTTCGGAAAGAATCCACGAAGAAGCAAAATTGCGATTAGTGTTTTGTTCTAGGACCGAGCTTAAAAGGCGTTCTAAAAGTTGAAGAAGCCAGATGTAAGAGAGATGCAATAAAAATAATTGACATCATTCTGTCCGTCTTTATAGTATGTGGGGGTGAGGCAGCTGGTGTTTTTTGCAGTTGACTTTTTTTAAAAAAAAGGTTCTGTTTGGAAATTGCAGGATAAAGCAAGCGTTTAGTAGTAGAATACTTTACATTGAGAAATTTTGTACTCTTGTTAACAGTCCTAGTTTACCAATAAAAATACTATTAGAATATATAAATTTTTGACATAATTTAAAAACTTGATAAAATTCTTATTCTTATTCTAGTTTCTGAATAAACTAAACCGTATTAAGTTGTTTGTATTTTTTTTGTTCGTACAAAAAAGTTTGCATAAAAATATATCCTTACATTAACAGTGAACCAATTTCTACCAAAACATAGACAAATTGAATGTATAAAAATCGTATTTCTATTTAGCTATTTAAAGTTTAAGTTAGTAAAATCAATCTCATTCTGTAAAAATATGTATATGTAATTACCAGGCCTTTTCAGAATGAATAAAGTAAAAGTCCTCACCACTCTTAGATGCATTTAGAATGATAGTAATAATTATTTTTTCACAAAAGTTAACATCAATACAAATACTTAAAGAATCACGATAATTGTTAATATGGGTATTTTGAAAAAGTAGATAGATAGAAGGTGCGTGCTAGAAAACTATTTACAACATTTTATATGATAGTTTGTTTTAAAATCCTACATAGTAGTTACTAAGTATATTTTCATAAGAAAAAGCGCAGTAACCTCTTTTTACTAGGAGGAAAGTACACAGATGGTTGCTTGAAATTAAACCTTAAGTAATCTAAGCGAACTCTCCTCCATTCCTAAACAAATAACATCATAGCCTCAAACAAACCCCAGCGATTCCTACTTTGGAAAATATAAAGAAAGCGAAGATTTAAGACACTATTTGTTGCATTAGTTTGTTAAGAGTGTTTGAGAAGTAATTTCGTGCAAGATGAGTTCCAAAAAGAAGATTTAGAATCCTTCGGAGAGACAATTGCTTGCTTCTTGGGTAATTAACTTTAGTTTACAAACAAGAAACAAGGATTCGGTTATTTTAAATTGGATTTTTGTAGTGTAAGTAAATATAAATATACCAATATCGTTTCTATTAACAAAAAATAACAGTTCAGCTTTAACAAACTTAACAGCCAACTGTTATCAAACGGAAAGACCATAGTATTCTCGCTCAAAAAGCTACGAAAAGATCTTTTTCTCCAGCTATCGGCGTCATCTGTTAAATCAAACATTCTCGCCACATAGTAGATAATCTTTTCCACGTAAAAAACCCCGAAAAAACACTTTCAACCCCTTTATTTTTTTTGTACAACTCACTCTCAAAGCGGTTTATTTCGACTCGCTTATCTCATCCAGGTTTTTATATGTTATCTTTTTCTGCTTTCTGCAGTTGGTTCACCAGAAGTAAAGTTATGCCGGGTCGTTTACTGCTGCCGGCCCATCGGGGCACATTACGGCGGCTGCAGCAGCTACGGAAGTTGATCGAAATTTTGGGGCTACTGCGAAGAATAAAAATTGCCGAGAATAACGGTGAGGGAGATATGGAAGAAAATAGTTTGGTTAGTTATCACCGGTATACTTTTCTGCAATAGTTACCCAAGAATTTGAAATTTCTCTCTTGGAGTAAAGCAGTATGCTTGCGTAAAAATTATTTGAAACGTATTTAATTTTAAAAATAACTTCATTAAATATTTCATCCATAATTTTGCGTATGGTACTAATATTCTTTCTTGAGCATGGCAGTTCTTACTAGTTTTGTATCGTCTTAGCAATAAGTTATGATTTAATAAGCTGCTTTGTAGTATATAAACGTCTCTGAAGCAAAACAATCCTATCTGCGTCCATCTATCTACTGCCTGTGGTTAATTTAAGGGTTACTGAGTCAAATTCAAAGAACGCACAATCACCTTTACAAATTAGCTATAAAAGTTTTCAAAGATGAATAAACATAAAGAAAACAACTTTGAAGCTAGCGCAAATAATTTTATTGTGAATAAAATTAAAAAGTTTTTCACATTGAAACACTTCGTCCAGCTATGGCATTTACAGACATGGTACTGATAGCCAATGGTCTTAGTGCGCAGTAATTTTTTGTATATTGTTATAAAGTGATTTGTATATTGTTATAAATTAATTTGCATATTGATATAACATAAATGTATATTGTTTTAATACAAATGTGTATTGTTATAATATAAATGTATATTGTTACAAATTTATTTGGTATATTGTTCTAATTTAAGTGGTTTATTGTTATAATTTTATTGTTTTGTTTATTGTTATAATTTTATTGTTTTGTTTAATATTATAATTTTATTGTTTAGTTTCCTGTTAGAATTTTATTGCTTTGTTTATTGTTATAATTTAAAGAATTGCTAAAAAATAGGTAAATCATCTTTGTAACCATGACCATATTCCTTCAGTTAACTCCCCGTTATGGTTGGAAGATTTTTAAAGATGCCAAATATATGATTATAATAATATGATATAATAATATATATGATTTACATTTGTATACATGGCGTCATCTGTATGGAACTATTTTTTAATATAGAAAAATAAGTTTTTATCTTTCATTGCTATTCTATGTAATCGAGCCTATTGAGTTCATGCAATATTTTTTTATGTTATGTTACAATAACAAATATTTATTTTATATATATTTTTTTGTACACACAACTTTTTTACCTCCACTTTTTTTGTGATTCGACAAAAGTTTTGATTTTATCACTTAAGAAATCGAATTTGAGAGATAAATAACAAATGAAATGATAATAATGTAATTATAATTGAAACATCACTAAAATGTTCCCAAAACCTTTTAAAAATATTGCAGAAATGTCAAAAAACTACTTTTTAAATATAACGGGATTTAAGTTATGAACATTAAAGATAAATTTGAGATTGCGGTTGTTATTGTGCTTTGGGGATGGGTGATTCATTTATTGCACTCGATATGGGGGTAATCACATTTAATGGTGTAATAAACCACAATCTATAATTGATTTATGTTTACGATTTTTTTTAACCTTCAAACACCTTGTCTGCCTGCCTCCCCGGTGGGGCAATTGTAAGGATGCTAGCCTTTGGAGCTGCTGGGGTCGGGTTCGAATCCCGGTCAGTAATGGATGTTTGTGACGGTCAATAAATGTTGTTATTTGTCTATGTGTTTGTGTTGTTCTTTCTTTGTGTGTCTCTTGTGCTTGTAAAAACTCTTATTGTGTGACTGTGATGGAGTATCACCAATAACTTGCCTGTCCCCTGACTGTGAAGTGAACTCTCCTAAGTATCCCTCCGCCAAACTGAACTGTGCTTCGTTCGAAGCGAACAGTCTTACTTACTCTTTTGAATCCTGCTCTCTAAGAAGAGCCACGCTAGTAACCTATCCCTAATGGCGGGACCGTTGGTCCAGTAAATCGCCCTAAACTTCTTTATTAATTCCATAACTTAAATTGATTGTTCTAATGATGTTAAATAAAAGTCTTTCTCAATCTACACGTTGCTATCTGCTACTAAATCCCATCAAAGGTCATGGGACCAGCAAGTCTAACCACTGCGCGGTGACGTACGAGGCCTAACACGAGGCTTAGAGACTTTGTATAACGAAAGGCCGGCTTCTCGAACTTTTCCCCCGTTTCCTGTCTTCAACGAATAGAAGATGTCATCGAATCAGTCAAACATCCAAAAACTTGGAAAGGACAATTACGATACTTGGAAACTACAAATCGAGGCCATCCTGGTTAAAAACGATCATTGGAACTTTGTTACTGGAGCGGAACCAAAACCGGAAACCGATGCCGAGAAGAGCGCCAAATGGATTTCCGACGACCAAAAGGCCAGAGCCGACATTATCCTGTCCATGTGCCCGAGCGAATTGTGTCATATAAAGCAGTGCTCCACTTCTAAAGAAGTCTGGGATAAACTTAAAGATGTTTACTCATCGAAAGGTCCTGCGAAGAAACCCACATAGCCATTCATTATCCAGTAGACATCTATAAGACGTTATTCGGAAAATCCATGATATCCATTAGAATTTGAGTTTACCATCCATAGACATCTTATAGACATCCGTAGTTTCCGCCGAGTGATATCCATTAGGAATCTATTTGACAGCGATATTCTAGACATTGCGGACGTGTTTTAGACTTTCTGGATAAATTCGTGCTATGGTGAACGTCCATTAGAGGTCAACAAACTCCATGAGCAGTCTTATGTACTTTGTGGATATCTATTAGACCAACCCTAACAACAAAACATTTCTCGACGAGGTCTACAATATCTAATAAATATACCAATTCTAGACATGTTGGATACATTTTGAATTTATGGATGTGATAGAATGCACCTGGAACAAATAGTTGAAAAATGCAAAGATAGGTGGCGCCACTAATGAATTTTTAAAATGGGTTTAAAAATTATTTTATTGTTTAAAAATTATTTTTGAACTAGTTTTACATGTTACAATGTCCTACTGAGCGTTTGACATATTTTACGAATTTTTTTCACGTTCAATGCCGGGAGACGCTTCAATCGGGAATCGAACCACGGACCTTCATGTCTGTAGATCAGTGCGCTATCCGTTAAGCTACAGGGACTTGGTTGGTTAGCGCACATTTAAGTTCTTAAGAAGAAGTCAAATACTTAGCAACTAGGGAGGTTTTTTATTACTATAAAGTCCCATAAAATACTTAGAGATTTCTTTGAACCAATTTATTTTAAATTGCTAGATTTTTTTAAGACTTGAAACTCATGCTTATAATTTTTCAAAAAATAAAAGTTTCAATGAAAGGAACCACATATTGACATTTGTTATAAGTTCAAGTGTGTTTCTTTGCATTTTCATTATTTTATCGTATTGTTTTTTTAATTAAATTTTTCACATATTTCATTATTTAAGCTCATAATTCGTATTTAAAAATTATATATTCTTCCCTATAAAATTCAAAGCTTCTTAAAATCGCATATAGCGATGAAGAGTTATTTTAAATACTTTAAAAAATTTTAAAATTTACTTTTTTACGTAGTTGGTTCCTCTTATATTGCTTTTTTTTCTTGAATTTTCTAATTTGTTTTTGGATTATTTAATATACATACTTTTAGAATTTCCCTTTTTATAAAAATTAGATACCTAAGAAAAAATTGAAATGAAAATGTAAAAAAACACTATTGATTTGTTCTTTTTTTTTTCATGAAAGATAATCGTTTGTTTTCCTTTTGCCCTTTTGATTTTAGTATTTTTTAAAAATTTTCAGTTTATAAAATTCAATTACCAAAGAAAAATTAAAGTTTAAAATGTAAAAAAAACCAACATTAATGTATTCATATTTCTTTTCATTAAAAGATTACCGATTTATTTTCCTGTTTCATTTCATAAAGTTTTCAGTTTAACTCTCTAATGCATACTCTTGTCTATTGCATTCCATTATGAAGTTTTAGTTACTAATTACCCTCATAGATGACAGTAGTAAAAGTGTATTCAAAATTAAAGAGTGGATGTTATTTTTAAATCGGGTTTACGGTTTAATTTACGTTTTTTTTCAAAATTTAATCCCAAGAACAAATCCTTGGAAAATCGAAATAGGAATGTAAAAAAAATAATTTTAATAAAATGAAGAAAAAGCTTCAATTTTATTAAAATGAAGAAAAAAAACTTCAATTATTTTCTTCATTTTATTCAAATTTAATTTTAATAAAATGAAGAAAAATATTTAATTTTAATAACCTAAAACTTTAATAAAATGAGACCTTATGACTATATATATATTCTTCTTATAGTTCTTATTTTTCAATAAATAAAAATTTCATTAAATTTAGAGTTGGTTATTTTTAACTTTTCCTTATTTCATCGCTTTTTTTTAAAATTTAAATCTGGACACATTATTTAATTGAAATAAAAAAAATCTCAAGAAAAAATCTCGGGAAAATTCGGTGGGAATGTAAGAAATTAAAGAAATTTTTGCATCTTCTTTGTGGAAAATACGATGAACTACTAAAATTTAAAATTAATTTATAAAAAAAAATTGATGTTTTTAAATTTATTCGTTAGTTATTAATTTTAAGACTTAGTTTAAAATTTTCGAATCTTAGTTTATATATGTTTGAAGTCATATTTTGCTGTTCCATAGGCTTGAAGTCATATTTTGCAGTTCCATAATAAAAAATACAATTGCTTACAAAAAAATTCTTTATAATATTTGTGGATGCCTAAAAATTTACTGCGAATAAAAATGGACTATCAGAAACTACGTTAGAAAAATTATTACAATTAAAAGAATTATTTTCAAGTGTTTCTTTTTTAAGAATCGTGAAGTCATTTGCTCACTCTTTTTTTAACTTTTTCCAAAACCAGGTGTCGCTGTGTTTTTAAACTATAAATAACTTTTTATCGCCTATTAGGCGCGATTGCAATTCATCAGCGAGCTTTTTTATCGCCAATGAAATTTGAGGCCCCCTCTACGAATAATTGCTTTTCCCTTGGGCTGGGCAGTTTCAAGTGGAGCTGGATTTACAGCCCCCCTCCCCCTAGAGATAAGGACAATTTTGAACGGGAGGTTTTCTCGCATTCTGGATGTTTTAGTTACATGCCATTTTAGCTAGTTTCCTTCTGAAACACAAGCTTACTATAATACCTTTTGGCACAGTGTTTTGTAGAAGTAAAGAAATTCTAAGAAGGGATATTAGTTTTTGAAACCATATTACGTGATTAAAAGTTAATCTTTTGTAATGATTGCCCAAAAGAATAAATTTTTTATGGCACAAAAAAATCTTTTCTGAAAATTAATTTTTAAATGTTTAAAAACAAATTTGCAAAAATTAAAACTATGACTACTCAATGAAGTTGAAGTATTGGTTTATTTTAAAATTTTGCGGTATGTGTTCATTAGCGATTTATTCAGCGGTTTAAAAATATGTTTTCGGAAAAAAAAAACCACGTTTTTGGCTTAATTTATAATTTAAATTAACGAAATTGAAAGATAATGTAATGAAATTATTGAAGTGGGGTCAAAATTCCGAATTTTGCTGTTGCTGAGTGCTGAATCCTCCCAACAATGTTTTTTTCTTTGAAAAAAAGTTTCGTCTGTTAAGGTTATGTATAAGTTATATTTATAAGGTTATAATTCTTAAAAATACTTTACAGTTCTTTCAACCACAATACAGTTCTTTTGTTGTACAAAACATGTGGAAAATCAATATGGGTGACAGACGATTCCTGCAATCACAATATGATGCATGGATGTATACTTTCTTCAAGAAAATGTGTTAGAGAAAGCTTTAAAAATTTAATATTTTGGTATATTCCAAAAGGAGATATTATTGCTTGACATGCAAATCAAATGCAAAGTAGTTTGGAAATTAAGTTATGACAGTCACTTCTCATTTCGAAAAGAGTAATGAACTTGGTTTTCTAATTCTTCAGCTATCAAGCAATGTAGATGATATAGAGATAAAAGAATTGAAGAATTTTTTTTCACTCATCTGAACTTTCAGTTGAAGAAATATAACGTCGAAAAATATGGCGATGTAAAATAGTTAAAAGTATCACGGTTTTAATTTGCTTCAAATAGATAACACATAGAAACAATAGATAACTATCCTTTGGAAATATTTTATATTATGATTTTCAATAAAAATATGACGATTTTATTTTATTTCAGTTATATGATTCTTGAAAGGATTTTTTTCGGAGAGTTTTGGGCATCAGATAATATTTATTGAGGCGTGATCCGATGGGTAACCGGAAAAAAAAAAGCACAGGAAAAAAAAGCATAGGAAAAAAAAGCACGGAAAAAAAAGCACAGGAAAAAAAAGCACACGGAAAAAAAAGCATAGGAAGAAAAAGCATAATTAGAATAATTTCATAATTATCGAGATGCATTGTTCATTAACGTCGTCAATGACGGTTTAGAAGAGTTGCGAATAGAAATTTGGATTGTGGCAGGCCGTACACAAGGGGGAGAAGTAATGAATCATTTTGAAGTAATAATCGAGATGTAATTAACATATAAATTTTTTCTGTTAGAAATTATGACATCTGCGATATGCGACCCAACTTTCATACTTTTGTCCGTTTGTCTATTGACCTAGTGTCTGTCAGCGAATTTCCCATTAGATACTCAATTTTCATACTTTTTGTCCATCTGTCTGTACTTTCGGGCGGGCATATGCAATTTAATTTCAAGTTATCTCAATAAAAAAAAATAGATACTGCAATAATTATGAAAATAATTAGTATTTTGGACACAAAAGAAATTTTCATTTTCCAATTAATTACGAAATTAAATTTATAATTTAAACATTTGTATTTTTTAAAAAATTGAAAAAAGTAGTTGCCAATTTATGAAAGCGAGTTATTGCCACCCCACATTTGGCTATCACCTGACAATGTGTCGCCTAGTTAATTAGTGAGTGTCGATCTGCCAACACCTGGAACCTAGAACCACTTCTCCCCTGTTTTTTTGAATAGAACCCCAGGTCACTTCTTAGAAAATGCCACTGTGGCCAAAGTGGGTTGCTGGTAAAGGGGGAGGGGGAGCACCCGACTTTCTAAGGGGGTTGGGTAGAATTGGGTTTCATTTGGTGACAGTCGTAATTTATGGGACAATTTAAAAGCCTGTTTGAGGGAAGTGGGAATTCTGGTCGTGGTTTGTATGGTATCACTAGGCTGTGAGACGTGTACTTTGACCAAATAACTAGTGCTGGTGACGATATTTTATTTAAAAACTAATGCATTTGCATGCACAAGAGCACATTGTTTGAAGTCAACAATTTTTAAAAATCAGAATGGAAATCTATGTTTGTATTATTGGAATATCTATATACATCCCGCCATTATGACTTTGAACCACTGCCGATTTAACGTGCACCAGTTTAATATACACGGCGTTAGTCCAAGAGTTTTTGTGCTCAACAGATAATCGAAAACAATCCTCTGCAAATGACCAAAACTGAAGTTTTAATATACTAATTATATATATATTTTTTTTGAAGCTAACAAAATATTGCTACAATATTTTTTAATGCTGATATCGAATTTGGTTTCTGCTTCGAGCCGAGCCACACTCAATTATGACTTCACCTTTTTTATTATCTGAAAGAATTTGTTTTAAACTTTTTTTCTGGAGCTCATAATATTTTATTATACAGTATTTTTTTAAAGTAAGGTTAGTTTGAATTATCGTCGTACTAGAGCTACACGAGGGTTATTGGTGACGAGCGTTGCAAATTAAAACCACGGTCAAGTGACGAGCCTGTACGCAGCGTAGGAACTTTGAATCATATTTAACGTGCACTACCTCTAGTCGGGGATATTTCGACGAACATTTTTAGTTGTAAGTGCCGTTTATATTTGCCCGGACCGAACCCGGGACCTTCCTCATGCGAGGCGAACACCTTGACTGACTGGGCCAACCAGCCTCTCTCTCTCTATTTTTTTAAAAATAGTTTTCATTGATCTTTAATATGTAAAATAAAGTACATTTCTCGGAAATAGATTCAGTTATTTTTTTAATAATTAAAAGTTTTTGGGTATATCGTTCTATTTGGCATTAAGCATTTAAAATATTCAACTATTTTCAAGTTTTAAACTTTACCGGTACCACCTCTGTTAGAATAAATTCCGTATGATAAAGTTTATTGGTATTAATTATCGTTATACACTCTTAAAACAAACGAGCGATTTTAACTCAGTCTGAGTTAGTTTTCACTCCTCCAGGCTTGAAAATGCACTTCCCCGAAGGGAGTGGATCCTTTGTCTGTTAAACCCCCGACAGGATCACTCCAAATGAGCGATTTTTTTTAAACTCAGTCTGAGTTAATATTAACTCCTTTCCAGTGCCGAAAATGCATTTCTCCTACTGGAGTGAATTTCACTCTTTTGTTTTTAGAGTGTATAAAAAAGAGCTACAAAATAGGATTATTCATCATTCGATCTGAATAACCCTTTCCAAATATGTGGACAAACGTCATCAATAAACATAAGCTGAGATATCGGTAACTTATCTGTTTGTACTTTTTAATTTTGCATGCATTATGTTATGTTTCTTCCCTTTTTTTTTTTTGTCATACAACGATTCATTTCAAAGTACACTAAGTTTATAACGCAAAAGTCAATGTCAATCCGTCTGTCTGTACGTCACCCACTTTCATAGAGCAAACTATGCTGCAGACAAGTTTGACATATCAACAAAAAAAAATCTGCACATTGAAAAGGCAAATTAAAATACCAGATATTTTTTTTTTTAATTCGAAGTATTTCAGTGAGCATGTTTGACGCCATGTGTATGGCAATAATTACAGCGTTATGTTTTTCAACTTTGGTTCTTCTGGATTTACATTTGGTTGGGTGATAATCTGATCTAATTATTTTAATTTAATAAAAAAAATATTAGAAGTGCTAAGTACTTTTGGACAAACATTTTCATCATTTAGAAAAACCTAAATGCTTATTTAAGGTGCAAAAGAAGTCAATTTTATTGCAATTAAATCAACATTGCCACTTCTAATGTAACACATGTACGAGAAACTTTTTTTTATTTTACATAGAAAGGAATTAAAAGAAATTAATTTATGTGGTATAAATCAGTTTTAGTGACGTTTTAGAATGTTCTTTGGATGGTTAATTATTTTTTTATTTATGTAATAATAAAGATGCAAAAAAGAATACAATTATTTTTCATAAAAAAAACTGCAAAGTTTTGCTTCTATGTTTAAAACATTTTTACTAAATATTTTATCTTCGAACTCCAAAGTAGTTTCACAAACGATAAATAACATTGATCAAATTTGGGAAATAAAGTCATTTGGCGACTAAACGTTGTTAATAAGCGTGTGTTTTTTTTTAAAGCAGTAATTTACGTACAGTTTTCCTCTATAATTCGCATTTCTATTGCGAGGGACTGCAGCTTATCTATCTGGTTTTCACCACCTAGGGGGAAATCGAAATCGGCCGACCACCGACGCGACAGTGTTACCGTAAAGGGGCGAGGTGACCCCAGTTGGTCTCAGCAATCAATCAATAAGTGTCATGTACCCCCTCCCCCTTCCCCTCCGCATTGGGTGTGTGGCTTTACTGTTATGAACGAAACAAGTGGGTTTGTAATAGTAAGTGCCATCAACAAATGTTTCTATACAATATTTTCACACATCAAAAAAAAAAAATAATAATAAAGTCGCTCACAGCTATCCAGCTATAATTAAAACTTTTAAATGCCAAAATTATCTATTTTCAAACAACTATTTAAATGACTTAAAATTAAATTTTAAGATGTCATAACTTCTAACAGAAAAAAATAATACATTATTTATCTCGATTATAACTTCACCCCCTTATGTACACCTATACCACAATCCTAATTTATATTCGCAACCCTTCAGCCGTCATTAACGACGTTAATAAACAATGCATCTCGATAATCACGACTTTATTCTAATTATGCTTTTTTTTCCTATGCTTTTTTTTCCACGTGCTTTTTTTTCCTATGCTTTTTTTTCCTGTGCTTTTTTTCCGGGATTCCGTCTAGATTTGCTACGTTGGGTCTTTGCGCGACGGAATATTTGAACATAATTTTATTTATAAAGTTAGATAGACGACTAATTGTTTGGTTTTAAAAAGTTAATGATCCCCATTCTAATTTAACAGACAATTTTTTTGCCAGTCGGTAGCATTATTGCTCTATTAATACAACAATATTTATTAAACAGCAATTACTATTCTCCCAATATTTAAAATGTTCATATGTCTTAAAAATCACCGTGTCGTAAAATCAAATTACTTGGTTATGTTTTATGTATAGGGATACAGTATGCGGTTTAATTTTTCATAGGATATTTGACGCTTGACACTCTTTAAGACATTCTTTTCATTCTTTTCTTTCTTTTATGGTTTCTAACTAGTGAACTCATCGCTATCACACTCACAAAAATTTTATTCAACTCAAAATTTTTTTTAATTTATTCAACTTTACATTTTGAACTAGTTGTTTTTATTAGAAGTTGCAAAAAAAAAGAACAATGTATCTTGTAAAATAATACTGTATAGTACTTTGTTTTATTTTTATCTGTTGCTTCCTAATTAAAAAAAACTGTTATGTGGAATACAGCTAAGAGAAAGTAATGGGCAAAAAAATGCAATAAAAAAACCCATTTGCATCTTTCTCACGCGCCTTCCGAATGACGCGCCGCGCCTGTCAACTATTCGAATTTTCTGAGCAAACACCACACTGGTGAAAGGGGAGCAGTTTCGACCCTTCTTCCCGATTGCCCGTTAGTCCAGTAACCAGGTAGTCAAAAGGGGGTGTTTCAGGAAAAAAATACAGAAATTGTTTTCTCAACGGTTTTATATGTTTTCGAGGGTGCTGAATCCGAATATCAACTTTGTTAACAAATTCGGACATGGGAACATTAAAAAAAATTGAAAAAATCCCGAAATTTTACCTCTTTTTTTGGTTTTTTCCTTCTAGCTGGAAAAGTATTGATTTCTCAACAAAAACGTCAATACAAAAGTTAAAGTACTTTAAACAAGCTAAATAAAAGTCAATTACACTATTTATGTCAGATTAATAGCTTAATTGCTACAGCGCTCTGAAAATTGAGCAATTCCTCCTGAATGTGAAAAGTCCGAAATTTTCACTTTCAGCACACACACGCAAAATAGTACTGTCGAAATAGAGTTAGGGGTGGAGCTAATTGAAACACAAACTAATCTTGTTGCAAATGGTAGGAAACATGCTTCTAAGGAACATAATAAAAATCACAACCCGAACTGTCGCTCAAAATTTGATTTTTAGCCGCAATCTTGAAATAACATCAATTTTTTTTTTTAAAGTTACAATAAACCATAATAAGTCAAGTTTGGTATCAAATTAAAGGAAATTTTACGCTGAAAATGAATATACCATTGGTTTTAAAACCTTAATATTTACAAAGATGATTTTTGAAGGAAATGATGAGAAAACGGGCGAAAAATTTACGGAAAACGGTAAAAAAAAATATTGAACAAACTCTCATGAAATGTTCGAAAAGAATTTAGAAAGAATGGCTGAAAGTCAACATGGAACCTGGTTTTAAATCATTTGAAATGCAGTGAAATAACTTATGCAATGAGTTTGTTGAGCAGTGTTTTCCGTTAATCTAACTCATGGGTCATTCTCTGTAAAAGGGACAAATTGATGTCCCGGACACTTTTCTCTTTATTTTTAAATTATATATGCATGTTTGTGATTTGTTAGTGTAAACTGACCCACAATCTAACTAGTCCCACTTAAAAAATTTAAAATAATTATAATTTACTTACATAAAATTTCATTTAAATACCCGATTTGTCACTCCCTCACACTGTCCCTGCATGCTTTTACAACTTTTAACGTCCTAAAAAAAGTCATTTTAAATATATGATCCTTTTTGGCGGAACTAATTATGGTTAATTAGTTTCTGTAGTTTCCGAAGATGTGTCTGATGTTTTTCTACCATCAGTAGTTTTATGTAATTTGTTGAGTATGTATGTGTCCCTGGGTTATAGAGTCACTCCTACAACACTGCTTTAAAGTTTAATTTAAAACTTACTGGAAGACTAAGAAATCGAATTTAAAATGGCATATTATTCCTAAAGGATTGAGGCTTCTAAATCAGCCATCAGTTGTTTTAATCCATGAGTGATAACGTTTTTACAGTACTTTTAGTATTAAAAATATCATGGGAGTCTTTTACTGCCGTCACTCACTCAACCTCATTTACTGATTATATATAAGTGCAAGAATCTTTTTACTAGTCTCAAATTGTAGGCATTTAAATGTGGATCAACATACTGTCTCTTTATTTCATTAAAAATTCTAAGAAAATGATGTTATTTGACTTTTCCTACGGAATCGTCACTCACTCACACGTCACTAACTCACAAATCAGCTTTGAAGGTCAGTCCAAATTGGATAACTTCATCTTAGATAATTTTTTCGAAGCGCATTCAATACCGATCGGTTGTTTCGCTTCAAGTGTAATTTTTTTTAAAACGCATGCCCTTTAGATATTTTACGAGAGTGATTATTCGTTTCTTCTTCTACGTTATAATCAAGAGTTGGGGTCAAACTTGCTGACCAGGCGGCGCAATGGTTAAGGTGCTAGCCTTTGGTGCTGCTGGGTTCTTGTTCGAATTCCGGTATGGAGAGGATGTTTGTGTTTGTCAATAAATATTGTTATTTGTCAAAAAGCGTGTTTACATGAGACATCGAATCCATAGATTGAAAAGCACACTCAGCAGTTTTTCCCTCTTGGGGATTTTCGCCCAGACAGAACCGGAATTGCAGGGTTCATTAGGGTAGGGGCGGGGTTCTCAAACTCTCCAATGAAGGAGGGTTTGATGTTTCATGACATGGATTCGGCCACAGACTATCATTTGGGTTAGAAATCCTGCTCGTCCTCTTTTTCCCCTAATGGAGATTTTGGCATTCCATGAATTCGATGGCTCATGTAAAGGCGCCTTATGTGTTTGTGTCGTCTTTCCTTGTGTGTCTCTTGTTACTGTCTCTTCTGGCTAGCGGGGTAAGGAGCTATTAAGCCTATGTTCTTCCTTTCTATAGGTCGCATTAACTGTCATTTGTTATAGGGTCAAACTGTTAATTAATTATTTTTACACTAGAGCTACACTTAGGCTATTGATGACGGGTATCGTAATTTAGAACCACAGTCGCGTTATCATCAAGATATTTATGTCGAATAACTAAAATAAAATGCGGTGACATTTTTTTAACCTGCTCTTCTCGATCAGGAGTCGTTTCCTCTAAACACATTATACGCATATCAAAACCTTATTAAACACAATTTATTCCTTTGAAATTATACTTGACCAATATTCAAGTATGGTCAGCGTCGGCTCGTCACTTGATTGCTGTTCTAAATTACGACGTCCGTCGCCAAAAGCCCTCATGTAGCTGTAGCGCGACGGTAATTCAAACTAACCTAACCTAACTTCCCCATAAACAAAAAACTCGCATTCCTATAGAGATGTATTCGTGTTATGTCTACTGTAGGTTTAGTTGCGTCTGTTATTCAACCAAGCCTAATCGACATAGACTTGAATCACACGTATTTGAACTAAAACACAATGCTTAGCACTTGGGGCAAGTCAAAGAGGCATGCAATGGTTTCGGTGCTGCATGAGCATACATTGTCTATTGCGCATGCTCAGCATCTAAAGAAGTTAACGATAGTTTTCAAATGTGGAAAAAAAAATATTTGATTAAAAAAAAACATTGAAGGGATCTGAACCATTTTTTTTGCTATATATGAATAGGTGAAACACATATAATAAAAATTATTCAATTAGAAAAATATTTTTTTCTCCAGTTTTTAAAAGTGCAATTTGTCCCATTTACAGAGAATGACCCTCATGCAATAATGGTGAAAGATTTTGTAGATCTAAACAAGGTAATGCGAACAATGTGCTCCATATATGTTATGTTTGGTTTTTCATACCCATCAAATACCATTATAACTTTCCCATAAATTCTGTTGACATTATACAAGTACTTCCTTGTGACATCCCCAAATGTTGTACAAGTGTTCCAGAGAAACTAATGCACCGTTATCAAGCACGTAGGAAATACTTTTCTGGGCACAAAGAGTCTATTCAATTTTATTATTATTAATGGAATATGATGAGTTTGCAATATATTTGTCCGTTTTATTCATTCGTCGATTGCTATGGTCAATAAATGAAGTTGGTAACGTTTAGATAGCTCGTAATTGAATTTTCCGTACTGTCCTTTATTATCCAAGCAGATGTAACATGTAAGCTCGCATCCTGTATGTTAAAAGACTTGAATTTATTCGATGAGTTTCACCAGAAAGGACTAGTTATTCTACTCCTTTTTTCTCCCATAGTTTTATCCCGTAGCTGCTTAGTACTTTTTCTATTAAGTTCCATCTCTAAAAGGTATGGTAGACTAGTTTATTTTAAATATCGCTTCAAATCATGTCACGTTAGCCTTGTCTGCAATATATATGATTCCATTAACGAAATTCTACGAAGCACTTGAAAAATCAGTGGATGGATTGCCCACACACACATTGCGGTCTAAATGTATTACCTTGTTAAGATCTACAGAATCTTTCGTCCTTCTTGCTTGAGTTAGATTAACGAAAACACTGGTCAGCAAACTCATTGCATAAGTTATTTCACTGCATTTCGAATGATTTAAAACCAGGTTCCATGTTGACTTCTTTCCAGCCATTCTTTCTAAATTCTTTTCGAACATTTCATGAGAGTTTGTTCAATATTTTTTTTACCATTTTCCGGAAATTTTTCGCCCGTTTTCTCATCGTTTCCTTCTAAAATCATCTTTGCAAATATTTAAGTTTTAAAACTAAGTGGCATAAAATTCCCTTTAATTTGATACTAAACTTGACTTATTATGGTTTATTGTAAATTTTTAAAAAAAAATTGATGTTTTTTTTTCAAGATTACGGCTAAAAAACTTATTTTGAGCGACATTTCGGGTTGTGATTTTTAGTATGTTCATTAGAAGCATGTTTCCTACCATTTGCAACAAGATTAGTTTATGTTCCAATTAATTCCACCCCTAACTATATTTCGACAGTATTATTTTGCATGTGTGTGTGTGTGTGCTGAAAGTGAAAATTTCGGACTTTTCACATTCAGGAGGAATTTGCCCGATTTTCAGCGCGCTGTAGCAGTTAAACTATTGATCTGACATAAATAGTGTAATTGACTTTTATTTAGCTTGTTTAAAGTACTTTAACTTTTGTATTGACTTTTTTGTTGAGAAATTAATACTTTTCCTGCTAGAAGGAAAAAACCAAAAACAGGGGTAAAATTTCGGGATTTTTTCCATTTTTTTTAATGTTCCCATGTCCGAATTTGTTAACAAAGTTGATATTCGGATTCAGCACCCTCGAAAACATATAAAACCGTTGAGAAAACAATTTCTGTATTTTTTTCCTAAAAAAACTACCTGGTTACTGGACTACGTCAGCAAAAAGACAACACCCTTATCTTTATCAGTCAGCCATTGTACATCTGCCGTCAGGGGTGTCGGTCAGGGTTGCCAAAACAGCTGGTTTCTTTTTTTTTTCAGGTATTGGCGCGATTGAGAGATGTAATAGTTTTTATATTATAAGGAGCTTTAGTGCTGCCATCTATATGAAAAATAATAAAGTATTTTTCAACTATTAGTAATTAATATATTTATAGTTATTGGTTCTCTTATAAAATACGTTTTTAAGCGTAAAATTAAAAATACAGACGCTTTGCAGATGAAGATTTTTTAAAATCAATTTTACTTCTTTTAAAGATCATTACTCAATTTTACACAGTTATTTAATTATTTTTTATTGTGGATATCAAAAATGGAATTTACAATCTTCAAAAATTGGTTGTAGTAGACGCCTAATAGATATGCATACGTAATTGTAGTATGGCGTCTATTACTAATTGATTTTAGAGTTTTTATTGACGTCATAGATTTAGTTTAGTTGAAATAGACTACAAGGGAAGTTGAATTCTCCACTCTCCAGAGCACGTCATATAATTTGAAGACATCATACTACATTTCTACACGTTATAGACGCGGATATGCCATGATATCTAGAATTAGTAGAATCAATCGATATTGTAGACTTTTCTTCGATCTATGTCTTGCTGTTGCGGATGTCTAATATATATCCATAATATACATTCGATCGCTCATGGACATTGAGGACTTCTAAAGGACGTTTCTCATATCTCTAAGTCGTCCGGAATCTCTAGAACATGTCCGTAATGTCTAAAAATTTGACGTCAAATGCACTTTCATTAGACGTTTGTCGACGGAAACTTCGTATGTCTAGTAGACGTCGATAGACGGTAAACTCTAACTGTAATGGATATCGTGGATTTTCCTAATAACGTCTAATGGATGTCTACTGGATAATAAATTGCTATGTGGGTACATGAAGAATCTAACACAACGACTAAATATCTCTGAACTCCTTGATTTAGAAAAATAATAGTAATCACATTTTGGTAAGTTGAAAAATATAACGACGTGCACATCCATCAGATATCCAGAATATCGATGTCCAATGAATAGGAGATGATGCACAAATATTAGATGTCCCAAATATCTAAGTCTAAATTAGTTTACACGTAGATAGCTAATAGATATCCCAAAATTAGATTTTGTAGACAGATCTGTAATAGATGTCCAATCGACATCTCGAATGTCCAATGGATCTTGTAGATTACTAATAGATATCCAGTAGACAATAGTGGCTGTATGGGAAGCGACGCTCTTGAAACAACTTCTGTTTAAGAAGATGTCTTCGTCAGAAAATATGTCCGACCACATAAACAGCTTCTTCGTGACGGTCGATAAACTACAAGAAATGGATATATCAATCGTCGACGACCTACTTTCTATACTTTTGCTGTACAGCATTCCAGACAGTTTCGAAAACTTCCGGTGCGCGATCGAGTCCAGAGACACTCTCCCAGCTCCCGACGCACTAAAAATCAAAATCTTAGAAGAATCGGAATCCCGACGCGGCGGGGAAAGTCAACAAGATATCCCGAGCGCCTATTTATCTTCAAAAAGATTCAACTCGCATTCGAAATCCACCCCAGTAGCATCGAATATTGGCCCAATATTGGTATGACGTTGGCCAATATTGGTTATCTTGGGCAAATATAGCAAGTTTTACAACATTCAGCCAATATTGGCCCGATATATGAAACCAATATTTCGAAAGTTAAAATTTGCCAAGATAGGACCAATATTGCGGTATATTGGTTGGCATATACCTATTGGGCACTCGCGTTTGTCCTATTTTTCCTTGATGAGATTAAGAAGAAGAAGAACAGTCAAACGGCCCCTGCTCGGTGGCCGAGAGGTGTAAGCGACGAGCCTCACACCGAGAAGGTTCTTGGTTCTGTCCTTGTCCTAGCCATACTATAGACGTATTCGTGCTGGTAGAAAAATTCCTCTAATAAAATTCACCGGGGTGCCCGAGTACACTGCGATATACGTGCTCGTTAAATCTGTTTAGTCGAAAGTCCCGACGGCGTTAGCGTACGATGTCGCTCGAAGCATAGAATTCGAATTTGTAAAGTAGGATGTTCCTTTTTAAAATTGACCCCTAACCCCCAGGGGTCACACACCAAAAATAATGGGATACGTGTTTGCCGATTTTTCCATCTACCCAACCGTTTCGAAAAAAGTCGTCGGATAATATTGGTCCTATAATGGCAGTCAATATTGGTTGGTAATATTGGTTATACGTTGTTGGGGGATAATATTGGTCCTATAATGTCAGCCAATAATGGCCAATATTGGCAAAATGTTTCCTCCCAATGCTGGACCAATAAGGGTTAGCATATTGGCTCTACATTGTATCCAATATTGGGCCCATATTCGATGCTACTAGGGCAGTTGGAATCAAAAACAGAATGATAAAAAACAGCAAAATAAAAACATCGTGTGTTCTTATTGCTCGAAAAAGGGTCATAAATATGACGTCTGCTATAAACGCCAGCGAGAAATGAATAAAAAGAACTATCCCAATCAAAAGGAAAGCTCAACACCTGCCGTCGCCATGGCAACGAAGGAGCAAGAAAAAGGGAATTCCCCGCCAGAAGAGGCAGTCGCCGCTGTATGCTCCAGGCGAAGTAACAAATTTATCCTAGACAGCGGGGCGTCGAGTCACATGATTTTCGATAACTCAATGTTTTTCGAATTTACATCACAAGTGGACTCTTATATAACGTTAGCAGACGACAAACCCGCTAAAATAACGGGTAAAGGATCCGTCAGAATAACTGTTCCAGATGAAGAATGTGGTACAAGGACATTGAAGCTAGAAAATGTCCTATGCGTTCCTGAACTCAAAACAAACCTGCTGTCAACTTCCAAGTGTACCCGTGACAACCGAATAGTAGTATTCGACGCTCACGAAGCTAAAGTACTTTCAGAAGATGGTTCTACATTGCTCCGAGCTGAAAGAAAAGGAAATCTATATTTTGTCGAACCAATCGAAGAAAGCGCAGCTGTCGTCACCGAATTAGAAATCTGGCATCAAAAATTCGGTCACCTAAACATGAACGATCTGAAGAAGTTACGATCACAAAATATGATCAAAGGACTATCTTTCAAAAACAACAATGACTCTATTAAGGACTGCAAAATCTGCATTCAAAGTAAGCAATGTGCCACCCCTTATCGGAAAAAGTCTAAATTTGTTGCAAAAGATGTCCTCGAACTTGTACATTCGGTCTTGTGTGGTCCTATGAAGATTCCCTCACTTGGCGGATCGCGATATTTTGTGACATTCATCGATGACAAATCAAGGTACACCGAAATATTCTTCCTAAAGAACAAAGATGAAGCAAAAGATGCATTTCTGAAGTATAAAGCCTGCAATGAAAATCGTACGGGTAAAAAGATCAAGGTTTTACGAACAGACAACGGCCTAGAATACGTGGGTAAAGAATTCGACCAATTCTTAAGCCAAGAAGGATTACGCCGAGAAAAATCTGCTCCCTACAGTCCACAACAAAACGGAGTAGCAGAGGTCAAGAACAAGATTTTTTGCTCCACAGCGAGATGTCTACTCTCCCAAGCAAACCTTGATTCAAGTTTTTGGGCCGAAGCAGTTCGAACCAGCGCACACATCAGAAATCGATGTCCAACCAAAGGCGTAGCAGAAAACAAGACCCCATACGAACTATTCTTCGACAGAAAGCCATCAGCATCTTACTTCAAAATTTTCGGACAAAAAGCATTTGTGTTAAACAAACCCAAAAGATCTAAATTTGAACCAAGATCACATGAAGTAATCTTTATTGGATACTCCGACGAAGCGAAAGCCTATCGTTTTTTCGATCCCAAAACAAGAACTGTCATCGTAAGCCGAGATGCTAAGTTCATTGAAGAAATGAATCCAACTTTAGAAGAAGATGAGCAATGGTACGATTTCCCCATCGAAGATCCAGATCCAGCAGCCGACACTCACGGAGATCCCAATCCTGAGACCATGTCCCCGCCGCCAGCCGCACATCAACCAATGAGAGATGAGCAGTCCCTTGGCGACGACGACGTCACTTCAGGAGAGGAGGAGAAACCAGAACCGGATGGCGCAGAAAAGCTCCGAAGGGTTGCCGGGCGCCCACGGAAAGAGAGGACGATGAATCCAGGGCGACCAAGGAAGCTGTATCACTACGCCAAGTTGGCGACCGCCAATAGCGCCATGTTTACATCGCCGGCGAGCAGGAGCGGAGAAGTTGTGTTGACATCCCCCAGCTTCGCCGAAGCCGTACAAAGTAAACAAAAGGATGACTGGATCGCAGCCATGGAGGAAGAATATCACTCACTTCAACAACAAGAAGCTTGGAAGCTCGTAGAAAGACCAAAGAATGAAAAAATAATCCCATCCAAATGGGTATTGAAGACAAAGTTTAAACAAGATGGCACGGTGGACAAGTTGAAGGCCCGACTTGTCGCCAAGGGCTGTTTCCAAAAGCCAGGTGATTATGAAGACAGTTTTTCTCCGGTCTCTCGACTATCTTCAATTCGCGCTGTGATCTCCTATGCAGTCGAAAACAATCTGAAAGCATATCAACTGGATTTTGTAACAGCATATATCAACGGCGACATTGATGAAACCGTTTACATGGAGCTACCTGAAGGTTTTGAAGAACCAAATAAAGTTTGCCTGTTGAATAGATCGCTTTATGGGCTAAAGCAATCAGGTCGACAGTGGTACAAGAAATTACATGAAAAGCTTAACTCGCTTGGTTTTAGTGCTCTTCAATCAGACCCTTGCATTTATAAATTAAATACTGCCACTCAAGAAATCATTGTGTGTGTTTTCGTAGATGATTTGTTGTGTTTCACCGATTCAGAAAAAAGCTATCACTCCATACGGGATAAGCTAGCTTCATCATTTAAAATGAAAGATTTGGGACGTCTACATTATTGCCTAGGAATTGAGTTTTCACAAGACCAAGGAAAATTGAAGATGACACAGACAAAATACATTGATGACCTGCTTAGAAAGTTCAACATGGAAGATGCGAAGACAGTGTCTACACCATTAGACCCAAATCAAAGATTGACAGCTGACATGAGCCCAAAGACCGATGCTGAAAGATCTGAGATGAAAGACATCCCTTACCAGTCCCTGATCGGATCACTGATGTACCTCTCAGTAGCTACCAGACCCGACATCACCCACAGTGTCAACTTCCTCAGCCAATTCAACAACAATCCTGGAAAGCTCCATTGGCAAGCAGCGAAGAGAATCCTCAGATACCTGAAACTCACCAGGGATCAAGGCATCGAATTTAAGAAGACGGGTGAACCCCTCACTGCATATGCTGACGCAAATTTTGCTTCCTGCACTTCCGATAGAAAAAGTTTCACCGGATTCATCTGCAAGTACGCTGGTGGTGCCATTACATGGGAAGCAAGAAAGCAGCGAACAGTGGCCTTGTCAACAACTGAAGCTGAATACATGGCACTGTCAGAAACATCGAAAGAAGTGGTCCATCTAAGAAGATTTTTTAGTGAATTATCCCCTTCATGTGTTTGTGATCCCACAATAGTGTACAGTGATAATCAGTCTGCACAAAAGCTAGTGCGGAACCCAGTGTTTCATGCATGAACAAAGCATATTGACGTCCGTCATCACTTTGTGCGCGAAATTTACGAAAAGGGTGATATAAATGTTGTTTACTTAAGTACCAACGACATGCCAGCTGATGTTTTGACCAAATCATTGTGTGCACCCAAGCATAAGTATTGTTGTCAACTCATGGGACTTACATAAACAGACAGGCAACTCATCGTTGAGCGGGGGTTTGATGGAGTATCACCAATAACTTGCCTGTCCCCTGACTGTGAAGTGAACTCTCCTAAGTATCCCTCCGCCAAACTGAACTGTGCTTCGTTCGAAGCGAACAGTCTTACTTACTCTTTTGAATCCTGCTCTCTAAGAAGAGCCACGCTAGTAACCTATCCCTAATGGCGGGACCGTTGGTCCAGTAAATCGCCCTAAACTTCTTTATTAATTCCATAACTTAAATTGATTGTTCTAATGATGTTAAATAAAAGTCTTTCTCAATCTACACGTTGCTATCTGCTACTAAATCCCATCAGACTGTCCCACTTGACAAAAGCTTATAAGCGGTTCTCTGAACAAGCACACACGCTGGAATATATATGTACCTACCATACCATAACATTCTTTGTCTGTCTTTGAAAAATGCTTCTTATTAAAAATGACTTTGAAAAAAATACCTAAGATCAAAATTTAAAAAAGAGTATCTATTAATAAGCTACTGCATAATATTTTAAAATTTCACAAAGCTAAGGTTATAAATGTATCTGATGAATCAAATCTTACAATTAACATTGAAACGTAGTTATACATTTATTCATATGAAGTTATTTGGATCATTTTACTCATTAATTTTTTGCATATTTTTTTGTTTTTCAGATAGGAGGAAAAATCCAGAAAATGTGTTAAAAAATAACATTTTGGTATGGAATACTATTAAATTTCGCGTTTTAAATTCTTATTCCTTCATTAATACTCTCTCATGTACGAAGTTTTCAAATGCGAAATCTAGACTTTTTTTACCCACATTGCAAAACGTTTGGATAACTTTACTCAATAAAATAGTAAACAGCGAGTGTTTAATCCACTTTCATGGAGAACGTTGTATCATAAAACGGTGTAAACCCACTCAAAATATAGTAAGATGACTCTACCAAAAGAGAGTTAAAACCAGTGAGAACGGGGAATTGTACTGTTCTTGTAGCTTTATACGAGATAAATATAAATTAATTTCACTGTTTTACGATATAATGAAAGATTTGGAAAAAAATACTCAAAACTAGGCTTTCCTTTGTAATGTCAAGATGGCCAGTAGGTTTCGACTCTTTTATATTATCACTATAAAAGATGGTATCTCGTTTAATTTTGAAGCCGATAAACACTTTTTCATTATAGTAAATAAACATTTTGCGGAGGGTTTTGCTTTGCTTTCTTCAGTTTTTTTTAAAAAACTAATACAGCATGTATAATCTTCTGTCTAATCAAAGTAAATAATATACCAGTATAAACGTTAACACTCTTCTAAACTCAACTCCTTGACACAACAGTCCATTACAAAGCCAAGGCCTGCCGGGCCCATTTCAGCTTTCGTGACTTAGGGCTCTGGGGTGCTATGCATATGTCCCGGTAAGGTGGCCAGCCTCACGTGGAACTCCCAGTGTTTAGTTCCCAACCATGCTTGGTACCCATTTTATCGACCCACTCAAGGGATGAAAGGGTGGGTCAACCTCGCACAATTCGGGATTCGATCACCGGACCTGTGGCGTGGCAATGCGAAGCACTACCACTAAGCCACTGGGCCTCTAACACTCTTCTACAAGTAATTAATCTTACTAAATTCTAATTAGAAGACACGTGTAATGTGTGTGAGATTACCCTTTACTGTTAACTCAATTCATCACATCACATGAGTTTAGGTGATCCATCAGGCTCAACACGGGAATAAAGCGATTTGATTTTAACTCTTCAAGTTCAATATGCCCTCAATATATTTGAGAAAATGATGTTAAAAATCAGATTAACTCATTTTTATAATGTTTGAACGGAACATTACGGGTTGCTTGATATAGGCAGCTCTCAAAATTATAAATAAAAATTTTGAATTTTTAGAGATATGGAAACGATTCCTACTGGAAGTGTTGATCTAGAATTCACTATTCAAAAACAGAAGAATTTTGATTTATATAAAAATTACTCTATTACATGTTAAGAAGGGCTGAATATTCTTTTAAAGGGTATGACTAGGGGATTCTAAATACCTCCCGGTAGTTTGACTTTTGTATTTTTAACAACAGAGGGCGATACTGAAATTTGTTAGTTAGGGAAAAATGTGAAGGAAAAAATCCCTGAGTAGTATAAAATTCCCCGCACGACATCCCTACTACAAACTCCCTTTTCCGAAAAAGGGGGTGGCTATTCCCTGCCCCTTTAGATGGCCTCTCGTAAGCTATAACAAGCACGGTTGTTCATTCTTTATTTTTTTGTTTCGGGGAAAGTAGTGGGGTTCGAAAGAGACATAATTTGGTTTGCATTTTCAATGCTTGCTACTCAAAAGTGAATGCACAGAGTTAATGATAATTCGTTTCGTGTCAATCCATTACAAATTACCCAGACCTGTTGCTCAACATTTTTTATTTTCCTAATTTTTTTACCTTTTTGCCTAATACTAGGCGATTTCAAAACCAAAGTAAAATTTCTTTTGGGGCTCATACTTTTCTTTCAGCCATTATGACTTTGCTTCGAGCTGATTTGGCCTTCGTGTAGCAATTAATTAATTTTCTTTAGCAGCATAGCTTAACGACACATTGATATTTTTTTATGAATCACGAATGACAAATTTAAATAATTATTTAATAGTATTCTTATGAATGTATTTGTAAAATTCTTTTATAAAAGTTTTTAAATAAGTACATTTACTTTTATTTATGGTTTTGGATCATCTTCAGATTTGTCTATGAACATGTTTTTGCTGTTCATCTGGTTATTAAAATTAAGTTTTGGTTGTTTGAAATCCCCAACTTTTGGTCTTTCAATACATTTCCTTATTAACATGGTTTCATACAGTTGTAAGACAAAAAAATATTAATGCACTTTTCTAGACAAATTCAAGAACTAGAAATTTACTAGAAACATAAAATCTAATATATAAATCGTCCATAAGTCTATTTTTTTTAAAACTAAAAATATTCTGAAATCCGAAAACCTCAGTACTAGCGGAAGTAGGAAAAAGGTAAGGTAAGGTAATCGTTTCCGGCTGCCTATTTCTAGCCTCTAAAAATGGTTCAAACGTAAACAAAAAGTATTTTAACATTCAATCTGTTCTTGTGATCACGGAACTTGAATTGGATACTTGATCAGAAAATTTCTTCTGGTTGTCAGTAACACATGAATTTGTAATAAAAACTCTAATAAGAACATTACGAAAATTTAATTATAAATTGCTATTTAAACATTTTGCTTCAAAGTATGAATAATTGTTGAAATCAATGGCTCTTTTAGTTCAACTGCAGAATGGTTTCAGACAGACAGACTGATCAATGCTCAAAAATTTTTTTTTAAGAATAGGCATAATCTAAAACATGTAGAAAACACAAAATCTCCATTTTGGATTTTCGAAATGTATAGCAATACTTTCATTACCTTATATTTCATAATAGGTTAAGTTATATTTTAAATTAGGTAAAACAAATAATACATTTTTGCTTTGCAAAAATTAAGAGTATTTAAAAACTAAAAAAAATTAATTTGAATATTAATCCTCTAATGCATACTGTTACCGTTTGGTAACAAGTAACATAATATACTTTATTCTATTAAATTAGAGCTCCTCCTAGACAAATCTGTGTTTTTTTCATCTATTACATTTCATTTTAAAGTTTTAGTTACTAATAATCCTCATACTTGACAGTAGTAAAAGTGTATTCAAAATTAAAGAGTTGAGGTTATTAACTTTTGTGAAATTACGTTTTTGGCAGTATTCAAAGAATAATAATATTAGTTAGTACTAAATACTAATAAATTGTTTTGAAAAATTAATCATAGTTAAAATGGGTTATTTTGAATATTTTTAGGAGTTTTCTAGCCATCTATATATTATCAAAATTGGTATTTTGCAGTTGGTTTTTGTCACATGGAAAAAAAATTTTTAAGACAAAAATTGAAATTATTTAAATTCTAATGCAGTTAATTTTTTTTTAAGTATTTTTCCCATAATGTGTGAGTATTATTTATTTTTTTAATAAAAAAAAGGGAAGATACATATATATTTTTTTGGGATGAAACAAAAAAATTCAATGCATTAGAGGTTTAAGATCACTCTTCTCTACTTCCCCTCCCTCTCATTAAAAGAAATCCCTCGGACCCTTAAAAAAAAACTCACGAAGCATTAAATTGCCAAAATCACATAACCATCTGATCATTTTGCCCGCCCTGTCCGCTAGATAAAAAAATTCCACTTCAAATATCACTTAGTTCGTAAGCAGAAAATCCACTTTTTTTTAATTTTAATTATATGTATGATTTACACCATTTCAATAATTTATTATTCCTGAAAATAACAATCGATAAAAGATTAATAACCGAATAAAGATTTCTCTTGGTTATGCCAAAATTCTCAATATCCCCTCAGAGTAAAAATCAATAACAGATTGCTGCCACAGACCACTCTCGTTTCAGAAGTCCCCCGTTCCACTAGTCAGAAGTAAGAAACCACTGATAAGAAGCCCAATTTACGTACAACCTTTGACCTCTTGCAACTGAGGGGTGAGGGTGAATACTCGTAAAAGCTCCGTGACACCCCCCTTTTGCGACCCCCGATTTTTCCCTACCAAAAGGGAATTTCAGAGAGGGCCTGCGCAACACTAGCTAAATACTTGAATAATTTTTTTGTCACGGTCAAAATAACTTCTAAAAATCATATCTTCACTCCCTTTTAGAGTTTTACGATGAAATTTGCAGCAAATTATAAAAAAAGGTTTGAATTTTAATACTTAGCACTTATTTTTCATTAAAAAGTTTTAGTTTGTTAGGAAAATAGCAAAATAGCAGGAATATTTTTTATTTCAAATTTTAAAAAATCTGGCAGCATAAAATGAAAAAGTGAGCTTGAGGATCTTCAGAAAACTTCCTGGACTTCCTAATGCAAAAAAATTGCTAGTAAATAAACTCAAAAGCAAAGGCACGCTGTTCCAAAAACTGTCCCATAGACTTAACATGGGAAGGGAAAAAATGATGCTGGGTCTTTAGCTTCCCCTTAAATAAATATATTTTTGAAACAATATTCAAACCCCAATCTCAAAAAAAAAAAAAATTTAAACTGTTACCAAGTTTAAAACTAAACAATATATTTTATGTTATTTTTTTTGCATTAAATAAAAAAAATCAAAACCGTCCCCCTTGTCAGGGGATACGAAAGTGACATTGCCCACGATCGGACAGTTGGACAATTCCGTAAGAAAAATAAGGAAAAACGAAAAAATTTCTTCGAACTTCTTGTCCAATACAACAGCAGAACGGAATTATCTTTTTTTTTTACTTGGTACACTTTCTTTTAATCACCGTCACGGTTCCAGTGACGGGGGGGAGGGGAGGGGAGTGAAGGGCTATTTTTCGCAAACCATGGTACGCAAAAAACCACGCTTTTCAGGAATTGTCTCTTCTGTGTGCATCTTCTGATACGAGTGGATATGTCCATGCTAGCCCTTTGATTCACCAATCGGAGGATTGAGAATAACCCTATTTATCTTCATGAAGCATATATGTTGCCACTTCAATGTCAAAAATTGTCCTATTAAAATAGACTAGTTATTTTTTTAACAAAAATCGACAAAAAATTTTCAATACCCATAATACCACCATACAATTTGGCAAAAGATAATGCTTTTATTAAAGCAAGCTTATTGCTAGCATTTAAAGTAATCGTTTTAGGTAAGTCCAACTTTTTTGCACACTAATGCGATAAATAAATAATAGTAATTGATTATAGTAAAAATTCTACTTGAAAGTTAATACTTTATTAGGCGGCTTTCCTGATTGGTAGGAATGTTCCCCTTAATTTGAACAATATTCCCCCCCTTTTATTTGGAGTTCATTTCTTATGCAATCGCAAAACATACTTCTCTTCATTGTGTAGTTTATAAAAATACGAAAATTGTTTTTTAAACATAATTTAGAAATGTGAATTTTTATTCTTACAAACAAATTAGTTTAATAATTTTATTAATCGTACAAAAAAACTTTACTTTTCGCACAAAATGCATGAATATTATACTACTAGTTCACAAAGTAAGCTTTGTGTTAACGATGTTGAAACGAATTTCTTGCAAGTGTGCGAGGAGCGATTAAATTTACGAATTGAAAAGTCAGGTTAATGTATAGATTGTAATAAAAAAAAAAAAGAATTTCGTTAAATATAAAGCCAGGCCTCACAACAACATATGAACAAATTAAACTTTAATAATGAGATTTTCTACATAAAAAAAAAAAGAAAACGTTAATTTGATTTCCCGACACGTTGATTTTTTTAGCACATATGAAAAGGCTAGGAAAATAGTAATTCTTTTTTAAATAAAATATTGTTACATAAATAAGCAATAATGATACCTGAAATGGCTTTAAAAATTTAAATGGGCCCATTGATTTTTTTAAAATAAATAAAAATTGAAATAAGTTTACACCATTATTTTTAAATAATTTATCGCGAAATCTCCGTCATAAGCAAATCCAGATGACCAGATAATGTCTTGACTCATCTAATCACAGCCATGACCCCCTGCGATGTCCTAACCACGTCGAGACCGACAAACACCTATAGGACCGACACCTAACCGACACCTAGGTCATCTGGTCTGACCCTCGGGCAAGCAGTCACACGAAGTTCTCCCCGTAAAAGATAGAAGGGGGCCCCCCCCTAGTAGTGAGTAGTCTTGATGTGCTTGCCTGTGAGTGTTTTAATCTTCTTTTAATAAGTATTTATTCGGGATCGAATCCACCAAATGACAAACGTTCTTCTATCGTTGAGGATAGTAAGAAAAAAAATTAAAGATTTTATTGCATAAACTTTCCATATAATGTCCTAAAAGAAATAATAATACTCTTGGAAATCTAACAATGGTTGACATTTTTACATTATTGCACTCTATCAGCTTATTTTATAACAGTTATATTTTTATATAACAGTTATATATTTTTAGTAATTATTATTACCATGAACTCTCGATGGGCAAGCAGCGGTTCTTCTTCAATTTTGCGTGTGGCTCGTCGCTCTTTTCAAAAACCCAACACTATAAATAAAAATCCTTAAAAAAAAACCTAACAATTTTAATTAAAAAAAACCTTTCCCTTTTATTTATTTTGCTAATGAAAAATTATGTATTATAACACTAACTCGAATGTAGTTAAATCGCCTAAATAAGCAGTTATTGCAATGAGAGATAAATGAAACAGTCAGAAGGGAGTTATGACTAACGATTTGCAAAAATTTCTAAGCTTATTTCAGTGATGCGAAACTTGTTTAATGTTCAAAAGATGTTTTTATTACTTTGTTATCACTTTTTGACATCTTTCGAATGATGAATTCAGTTCTAAATTTGATTATTTTTTCCCAAATGTGTAGTTATGAATTAAGGATCTTATTCTCGGTTGCATTTGTGGTGCAATCGATATTTTTTACTAAAACAACAAATGTAAATTTTTTCCCTTGAAAACTTGAATTTGAAACCTATTTATGTTTATTGTTCCATTGTAATTTACGCATTTAAAACTTTTTCAATGCAGTTTCGTTTAGGAGGGGCAGATGTAACTGCCTGAAATGGTGACGTGTTTTAGAGACTTATTTAAAAAAGAAGGAATCAATGAATCGTTTTGAAATTCATTATGTTTATTCATTATATATATTAAAATACAAGAATCAGATTTGTTTTGTTTTTTATTTTTCAAAATAGCCACTGCAACAAAATGTGTAACCGGATAAGGTAAACAAAGCAGTACACGTAACTAATCTCCTGAGACCCTCACGGCAAAAGGCATCACTCGGTGGATTTTGAACTTCTAGAACAGTGATTGGAAATCAAAGTTGATTGTTCCGATTTTGAATGAAAGAAGTTTTACTTTTAATTATACCGTTTTTTTTCAGTGGTTTTTGGCAAAAAAACAGTAGTTTTTTTTAAAACAAATTTTGGTATTTTTGAGGTTCAACTAGAAACTAATATTAAGAGAATACGCATACCAAATTTCATGCGAATCTGTTGATAACTTTTTTAATTTTCTTGCCCGCCAATATAAAAAAAAAGTTGTTTTGAGATAAACGCGCGAAGTGCTTTTAAGTTTTTTTTTTTTAAGCAGGTAGAAAATGAGTTTGACTAAGGTCCCCCCCCCTGACAGAAGTCTTTCGGTGCTCACTAGCACCTACTTTTTGTTTTCTTAAGTTCTGTGCATAGGTTCATCATACAATAGACACCAAAAGGGTTCAGAAATATGAAAGCCAGGTAGATCTGCAACTTTTATCCCATTTTTGCTTAGAAAGCTTAGCTTTATTCCAAAATAAAACAGTTTATGTTATGCAAAGGAAGAGGGTATAGTGAGCATCCGCAATTGTCCATTTCTAGATTTAGAGATGGGCAATACCTTCTCTTATTTAACGTGCGAAAGAGAATTTAAAACTAAACAAGTAGAATTATAACAGTGGTTGTCAACCTAGAGGAGTTTCCATTTCCACACATGATAAATAAACCTTCGAAACAAAATCGCCAAACATATAGCATTTTGCTTTTTAATTTAAACATTTAATCGCCATTTATGCCCATCTTCATTTACTTTCTTTCGCAAATAAAATTGATATTCTTTATTATTCGCTCAATTAATTTGCAGCTTAAAGAAGAAAAACTTATAGTAAAACTAACCTTTATACATCCGGAGTAGGGTGGGTTACCCTTAATAACGTTGGCTTTTATATTACTACTAGCAGTATGGTCCCGCCTTACTGAGAACCCGTTAACTTCGCATTGCTTCCTTTTAGAGACATGTTTTTTTTTTACTTGTGAAAATACACTCAAAATCAAAACAAAATTAAATTCGTGTTGGCGCATGCGCACTTAAAAAAAGCAAACACTAATGGAGGATGAAGCAGCCTTAGGCGAGCGCATATCAAAACCAAACTCAATAAAACAAACTAATACAGGATGGCGTCAAACCCCCGTTTCGGCCCGGTCCATGTATTTTCAAGCCCTGTTATGGTCCCGCAATCCTACGTGGATGACGTTTTTTTTTTAATAATTATATTAATTAAAAATCACAATCAAATATGAAAAAACTAAGCCTCAGGTGCACACGTAGGTATTAAAAGGAATCTATATTAAAAATTTCGAATTTTTTTTAGAACAGTCTAAGTAGGTCTTTTGCGATCCACAGACATACACACAGACAGACAGACTCTTTCTTTTATTATTATAGATTTAACTTTTACTTCAGACCAATCGATCTCCTAACCTGAATCACTTCCATCAGGATATTATGAGCAACCCACCCCAACCCCTGATGTCAGCATTATAATTTTCTTAAACTTTTATATCCGATTGTTCCGATTTGGTTTTTATTGTTATGAAGTAACTCTATATTTGTACATAAATATGCCTCGATATTTCCATGTAATTTTAATTTGCAAACAGCTAAAATGAACAACGATTTTTAGCCTAAAATAAATTAGGAAATATTATTTGAATCAAGTACAATAAATTTGACTAATAAGCTTTCACAAAAATTCCCAATTCTATTCCTAAGGAGAAATAGTCTACCGTTTTGTCCTCCTGGACCCGTTTCGGTTCAAATTTATAAAAATGCTTTTTTAAATGATGCCTGCAGAACAAAGTAATTTGGTTTGGTTTGAATTATCGTCGCACTAGAGCTACACGAGGGCTATTGGCGACGGGCGTCGTATTTTAGAACTACAGCCAGGAGGAGAACAAAGTAATAAGCTCCTAAAATTTGAAATATGTACCTCTAATAGTTTTGGCTGGGGATATTGATACGCGAGTCAGGTCAGTCAGGACTTGTTTCTTTATAGATATAGATTGGCTTGTTTCATGTGATGAATTTCTTTCCATATCCTTCTACCTATTATTCATGTACTTCCTTCGATCGGTGCTCTGTTCCCATGTGACATTGATTCGCCAACCGTGGCTATAAATTATTATAATTCAGCATTTCGGTTGCCACTGAATGCTTGAATCATATGCCTATCAAAACATGCCTTATGTTCTAAAAAGAGAAGTGAAACTTAACATCGTTCTTTACATTCGCTAGAAAGTAAACAACAAATGAGAGAGGCCAAAATATTTATGCAAAAAATCTTTCTCTACCGTTTTCTTAATCCACTTACTATATGAACCATCAAAATAACTTTAGTTTGCTATATACTATGACGTTATCCATTATCTAAAACAGGAATAATAAACATAAAAAAATATTTACATTTTAAATGAAGTTTTTGTTCGCTTGACAAAGTGGCAACAGAGGACATAACATATAAAAATAGGATTTTGTCTTGTAATGTCTTAAATATTTTAGTTTTAAATATACTTCTAATTTTAAGTTATTCTAAAACTGAAATTTGGGACATAGCCTATTTTTTGCCTCAATATGAAGTAACCCATTTGTCTGAAAACTTATGATTCGTTATATGAAGTTAGGTGACGAGCAGACAAACAGACCGAACAATTATACACGTTTCACTTTTTACGTTAGAAACGCAGTTTGGAAGCTAAAATCAAAACACCTCCCTTCACTGCTAGCCTACCACAATTTTTATATAATGCCAATCCTTCTTTAAATTCCAAACAAACGCATAAGACAATAAGCTAATATCTGATACATTAACTAGTTTTTTGTTAGCATTTTCTTGATTAATAAAAAAAAAATTAAATAACTACTATTATAATTTTAAGATAATTTGAACTTTTTTAAAAGAGTATGCGTTACTATAACACGTAACAGAAAAACGGAAATTTTTTTCAAGGAGTCCGGTCCACGGTTTAGTGAGACAAAAATTCAGGAATGTTTCACCAAAAACGAGACGTCTGGTCCAAATACACATTTAGCAAGAGAAAAATTGCTTTTTAGAAATGTGATTAACATCAATAGCTACAGAAAGTTATAAAATATTTGTCATATCCTCTTCTTTTCAAGCAAAAATATTATTTGAGGTATCAGCCTCTATCTCAGAGAGATCTGTGGTTTTTACAAATTTTAGCGAGAACTCTCTTCAAAAGAGGAAGATGAAACTGGAAACAGTATTCAAATAGGTCCTTACAAAATTGCTAAAACTGCTGATAAAAAAAACCCTGCTGATACATGGTGTGGGGGCCAAATATCTGCCTTTGTAGTGAATCCTCCTTATCGCTTGAAGGTAAAGGGGAAGAGGGTTTTCTTGGAAGAACGTACCGGCAAGGACAATGACAATTAGGGCGGAGTTGCAAGATGTCAAATGTCAATGGGGAGTGGGAGAAGCTTGAGTTCTATGAAAGAGTGTGATTACCAGATTTTGAAATGTATCTCTTTTTAACGATCGCCAAATTGTCAAAAACTTCACTGCCATCTTGTGTATAGTAATCCAACTAAAAACATCGTTAAAAATAATTGTTTGTAGCTAAGACATTATTAAGTAGTTGGTGGTTGTCTTTTTTAATTGTTTTAAATTTTCTAATTAAGCGCCCGGTAATTAAGTAGCTAATCTGGCTGCCAATACTGCCAAAGACGACATTTCACAACAGTTAATAACTTCCACTCTTTAATTTTGAATACACTTTTACTACTGTCATCTATGAGGGTTATTAGTAACTAAAACTTCATAATGGAATGTAATAGATGAAAAAAAAAACATTTGTCGAGAGGGGGCTCTACTTTAATAGAATTAAGTGGATTATATTTCTTGTTGCCATATTTATGACAACAGTATGCATTAGAGGGTTAAACAGAAAACTTTATGAAATTAAATACAGACTAAAAAATTATAAAAAGTAAATAATTAAAACCGATTATGGTAAATTTAAAATTTGGATTTGTAAATTAATTTTATGTTAATAGCTCTGTGTTTTTTTTCTGAAGTGTTTTTTTTAAATTATAAAATGTGGGTAAAAGGAAAAGGAAATCGGTAATCTCTTAATGAAAAGAAATATGAATACATTAATGTTTTTTTTTTTACATTTTAAACTTTAATTTTTCTTTGGTAATTGAATTTTATAAACTGAAAAATTCTAAAAATACTAAAATCATAAAAAGTGGGCAAAAGGAAAAAAAATCGATTATCTTTTATGAAAAAAAATGTACAAATCAATAATGGTTTTTTACATTTTTAATTCAATTTTTTCTTATGTATAAAATTTTTATAAAAGGGGAGATTCTAAAAGTATGTATATTAAATAATCCAAAAACAAATTAGAAAATTAAAAAAAAAACAATCCAAGAGGAACCAACTAACGTAAAAGTAAATTTTGAAATAACTCTTCATCACTATTTGCGATTTTAAGAAGCTTTGAATTTTATAGGATATAATATATAATTTTTAAATACTAATTAGGAGTTTAAATAATAAAATGTGTGAAGAATTAAAATAAAAAAAAAATACGATAAAATAATCAAAATGCGAAGAAACACCCTCGAACTTATAACAAATGGCAATATGGTTTCCTATTAATGAAACTTTTATTTTTTGAAAAATTATAAGATGAGTTTAAAGTTTTAAAAAATCTAGCAATTTAAAATAAATTGGTTCAAAGAAATCTCTAAGTAATTTCATGGGACTTCATAGTATTAAAAAAAAACCTCCCTAGTTACAAAGTACTTGACTTCTTGTTAAGAACCTAAGTGTACTCTTATCAACCAAGTCACCATAGCCTAACGGATAGCTTACTAATCTACAGACATGAAGGTCCGTGGTTCGAATCCCGCTTGGGGCATCTCCCAGCATTGAAAATGAAGAACTTTGTAAAATAAGTCATACGCTCAGTAGAGGAGAATCCAACAAATAAGCCTTGTTCAAAATAACTTTTAAACAATAAAATAATTTTTAAACCCATTTTAGAAATTCATTAGTGGCGCCACCTATATTTGCATTTTTTAACTATTTGTTCTAAGTACATTTTATCACATATATAAATTCAAAATGTATCCAACATGTCCAGAATTGGTATATTTATTAGATATTGTAGACCTCGTCGAGAAATGTTTTGTTGTTAGGGTTGGTCTAATAGATATCCACAAAGTACATAAGACTGCTCATGGAGTTTGTTGACCTCTAATGGACGTTCACCATAGCACGAATTTATCCAGAAAGTCTAAAACACGTCCGTAATGTCTAGAATATCGCTGTCAAATAGATTCCTAATGGATATCACTCGGCGGAAACTACGGTTGTCTATAAGACGTCTATGGATGGTAAACTCAAATTCTAATGGATATCATGGATTTTCCGAATAACGTCTTATAGATGTCTACTGGATAATGAATGGCTATGTGGGTACTCGGTCGCGAGGGCTAGTATTGGGTATTTGTGCTTAACGATGATCTAAATTACGTGACTCTTTGCACGTCTAACTTAACAGCTAATCGCTGCTTAAAATAACAGTTTCCCCTTGTTAAATTAACAGTTTTCCTCTAAAAAATACAGTTTTCATGTAAAAAATTACCGTTTTAAACTGTAAATAAAACAGTTATTAACTGGTGTCAAAGATGACAGTTTTTAACTGTAAAAACAGCAGGTTTTTTACAGTGTAGCTTAAATAATTATTATCTGAAAAATTACTAAGATATTTATAAAAGAAAAGTATTCAAACGCAAATTAAAGACTAAAAGACTAATGCATACAGTGGTTTGAGGACTTCAACAAAGTTCAGTCTTTAGTGCATAAAAACCACACTCATTATTATCATCCAATTACAACATCCAATTATATTCATTGTATGTTTAATACCAACGTATTCAAACCCAAATGAAAGGTTAAAAGATCGTAAAAGCATAAGGCCCTTTTGAGACAGAAGTCCTGTCTTCGGTCCCTTCGTCAAAAAAAATTGCGACTGAATGAAAAACTGAAAATTATTATTTAATCACACAGATCAAAATCATCATTTTTCTACAAACGAAGTGCATAAACACACAAGATTTAGCAATCAATTAATCTAACTAAATTTTCTCGTGCGATTGATGGAGATTGAATTCCAAAATATTGGAATTAATATACGCTTTTTAAATGAGTGATTAGGTTTCCATTTTTTTTCAAATTATTGAAAAGTACTTTGATTTTTTTTTAGATTTGCAATTTTCTTCCTGTGATGCTCTAAATTTTCTCACTTTTCTGTAGCATTGTAGTTTGAACTTGTAAGTGGGTGATGGACAGGAAGATGGGCTAGCATAACCTTTAAAAAAAATCCACTTTTTACTTTATAAACGTAGTGTGGGATTTAAAAGCGAGATGTGTTTAAGAAAACTCGCACATAAAAAGCCTCCAATAAGTCACCGCCTCATCAAACCCGAATCCAGGTTTGAATTCGCGATGAGTTCCCACTGAACACAATTTCTCCTGTTCGGACTTCACATCAAATGGAATTTATAACGCATTCCGAGAGTGTCCCTGTCCTTTTCATGAAACAGGACGGTTTTTTGTCACTTCTGCTGCTACGCGACAAAAGGGATAAATAAGAAGCCCTCTAAGAAATTTCTATCACGTGCCACTGAGGGGCTTGTCAAAATCTTCTGTTTAGCAACAACCCTAAAGGTAGTTAGAAAAAATAGTACCTGATATTTTCTGGGCAAAAATAAATTTTCGATCGTAAGCTACGCACTCAACGATAATTCTTTCATTTAACGAAAATAGGAAAGATAACCGATTCCTGGGTATAATTAAGTTAATTGATACCGCTTTTGTTTATTACTTTCAACTGCGTAATATGAAATAGAAGGAACGGAAATCTTTGCGGTAGGGTTAAAAATCTGAGTTATGATATTTTGTGTTATCTAACTTGTTTTGGAGGATTCTTGAAAGTGTTTTATTAACCCTGGTATAATATGTCACTCTGGTCAGTATATACAAAACCACTCTAAACTAAAAGAGCTATGGACTTCAAATTTGATAGACGAGTTCCAACACTCTAAAAAATGAATGCTCAAAAACGACGAAATTTTCCTTAATTTTGACGATTCCATTACTGGCAAATGCTCCGAGTTTTCGTTTCCTCAAAGTGAGGAAATTTGAATCGTCATTTCATGAGGATTTGAATGTCGTCTAATCTAAAGAAATATTTCGTCATTTTTGAGCATGTGACTACAACAATGGGATTCTGTTTCCTCAAAATCAAGATACGGAATCGTCAAATCAAGATCGTATAAGTGAGGATTCGCGTGTACTCAAAAGTCACGTGATAGTTTGACGAAACAATCCTCAAAATTAACGAAATGAGGCTTGAGGATTCATGAATCGTCAAAAATGAAAGTGCTATTTCTGAGAGTGAAGTACTTGGCGTATGTCATAAGAATCTTTTCCCGAAAGTCTCGCAAACGCAAACGGTTAGATGCTATAGAACTTTTTAATTTCAAAAGTATTCCTGAGAAATGAACCTTCTTGGAAAATCTTTAACCAAATCGTAGCGTATTAACTAACTGTCATTGAGAGGTAATTGAAAGTCATTTAGTGTTTCATACCGAAAGATTTTTTTTCTCCGCTCCAGAATAGAAAATATTTGCTATTTGACACAATCTCTATTATCCCTCTCCGACCGAGCTATCACGATCGTGCGGTTGTAAAAAAGAATGTTCAAGCTGTTCAAAAATAATCATACTAAAGCAGCTGACCATTCGATAGATGTTTAAAAACTTACTTTGTTTTTAAGGAATTGCTGGCATTGATGCTATTTAACGCATTTTTTCGATAAAACTCCAAATTTAGTCTCATAATTTTAAATCAGCGCCATCTGACCACCGGTCTTAAAGGGTTATTGTTCTATTTCAGACACAAAAGCATGCTCGAGAGAACCCCGGAGAGTGGGTTCATTCATATTTTCAGCACAAATCTTTGATTTGAGAATTCTAACAGCTAACAGAAGTTTACAATAAAAAATTGAGGAATACTTTAGTTAAAAATGTCGAAGCTTCCTGAAAGTGTGCTGAATTTAAAATAAAAAATGGGGGGGGGGTTACTTATTGCAGGTGAATTTCCATTAAAGCTTTCTCTTTTTATTAAACCGATGAAAGAAAATTATATGATGAGAAATTCTTCTACTGATGTTTGATATTGATTTCGTTTTACGTATACTGCTTCAAGCAACAACCATTGAATTTTCAAAATTGACTTAGACTAGTTCAATCTGACTTAAACTACTCAATAATTAAAACGGCTAAGAAAGTTTTAGTAAATATGGAGCATTCCAGGACAAAATGGTCCATGACATTTTCGTCCATATGAGTGCAGCGTTCATTTGTATTTTAAATAGTATCGATAAATTTAAGCTTCATTTTTTGATTGACTGCATAGCATTTATTTAAAAAGGCGAAATTATAAGGATTTAATATAATTGGATGGCAAGAGCTCAACAATATTTTGCGAAGCTATCAAATAATGAAGCCAGAGGGTAGATCGAAAATCTAACCTGGTGCAAGCTCAACTTGCCGTTGACAAAGTCCTGTCACCACGTGCTATCTCCTCACTTGACCGCTATCCAAAAGTAAAAAGCCCACATTTTGAATCGCAACCCAATGCAGAGATCATCTCGAAACCAAACCAGTTGACTCAAAATTACTCCATAGCCCTTTTCTGATATTTTTTAACCCATCCTTACTTCAGCTTTTGCTAGGTCTCAGGACTACCCCTTCTCTATTGTTAAATTGGCTTAGATTTTGTGCTCTACCAACACTACTCCCCTACTAAGGATAAATAGGTTGGTAAATATATATTTCAGTTTTTGTGCTTGATCAGAGACCGTATAAGCCGGTCTCTGATCGTCCTCCGTCAAATAAGACAGACGCAAACAGAATTTTTACTCACTCAGAAAGAGAAAGTACACCCAGGGTGAAAGCGGAAATCATACCCGCAATCGGTACAGCGCGTAGACTGTTAACGTAATGGGCTGCTATTAAACCCACTAGGCCACCCATATTATGGGAACTATTAAGGATGTATTCGATGTGCAGAAAAGAAGCACGATGTCGATACTGGAAATTGTTAATTCGATCTTCGATACTAGAGGGTCAATTGCAACTTTGTCAAAATCTTCCAAAAACAACTTCCCTTCGTGGTTTCTTTGAAAGAAAAATATCATTTTTCATCTCTGGACCACCCCCCTTCCGTCGCAGAAAGAAATTCGACAAAATATTCCAAAAGAAGGACTTGTTCCCTTGGAGTTAGGTCTAAATTGCGAGGCGCCATTTTGGTTGGGCATTTCGCTACAGGCGATAATTTTACTTTTTGTTGGGTCGGTTCTTTGTATGTGAATAATAAATTGCATAGTTATTTTTGAAAAGTACTTATTGTTTTTTCGCGGACTGGCTTACTAATATTTTTTAGAAGTGATTGTCTCATGATATTGGCTTTCAAAACATATTTGATACAGTAAATTATGCAAAAATGTTTTTGTAGCGAAAAAATAAAAAATCTTTTTATGACAGTGTCAAATATGGATGTATAAATAGAACCGTCCACACATTCAATACTTGAACTTTTAAGAAAACTATCCTTATAAAACCGCCATACCAAATTTCCGGAGATCGGGTATACGGATTGGATACTCATCTTTTCATCCCTTAAGTGAGTCAACAAAATGAGGACCAAGCATGCTAGGGCACTAAACACACCGGTTTTTTTTTGTGTGGAAATTTCGGCCTAAACGTGAAGAACACACAAAGTCTCCCTTCTTGAATTTCGATCCCATCGTAACATTTCAATTACATTCTATTTCATATTGCGTAATTGAAAGTAAAAAAATGAAGGAAATTTAACCTCTATTGGATTTTTAATGGTTGGCTATAAAATAGTAATAACTTATTAAAAGATGACAATGCAATTTAATATGTTCTTAATAAAGGTAAAATAGCCAAATGACATTTTACCTTCGAATTTGTTTGATTTTAAAATTACTACTTTCATACAAGGTGGAAAAATGCATAAATCGTAATGAACTACTTTCACAGAAATTAGAAGTTCAAAAACATATAACAGTAGAGTACATTACAGTAGAGTCCCGCCTATCCGAAAGGTACGGGACCAAAATTGAGCAACAAAAATAAAAATAAAAATACTGCATATTTTGGGGGGGGGGGGGGGGGGAATCCAACTTTGTAAGTACGTATTTATTTATGCGTATACATTTAATATTTTAACCGAAAGGCTCAGGATTTTTTTTTTTTTTTTGATAAACCGAAATTCGGATAACTGGTATTCGGATAACCGACACTCTTCTGTATATTCATGGGACTGACCATCCTCTTAAAAACAAGTAACAAATATGTAATATACTTTACAATTCTTTTCCATCTTTTCACTATCTACATATGCTACGTTTGGTACTTTCAATGGAATGTATGGATGAAAATAAATGCCCCGACCAGTTCTGGTTTAAAAAGGGCCATTATGTGTGAGTCGCCATTGAAAAACGATTTTGGCACAAAAGAGGAGTACTGTGGATCGAAAGCTGCTGGGGCTGAATGAAAACCGAAATGATCTGTGAGGGATGCTTCGTGCCAAACTTATTCTAGATACTGCTGAACACAAAATCTAAAGCAACATAACATCATAACTCAAAATTTTGAATAGCACGTAGAATCCAATTTTAACCCTCTAATGCATACTTTTGCCATATGGCAACAAGTAACATATTCCACTTTATTCAATTAAAGTAGAGCTTACTCTCGACAAATCTGTGTTTTTTTCATCTTTTGCATTTTATAGTTTTGGTTACTAATAACCCTTATAGATGACAGTAGTAAAAGTATATTTTAAATTAAAGAGTGATGCTATTAACTATTGTGAAATGACGTCTTTGGCAGTATTCAAAGTGTAATAATATTTGTACTAAATACAAATAAATTGTTTTGTAAAGATAATTATAGTTCAAGAGGGTTATTTTAAAATATATTTTCTAATCATTCGTATCAAAAATGGAATTTTGTAGTTGGTTTTTGACGTATGTCAAAAATTAAAAAAATTTAAATTATTTAAATTCCAATGCAGTTAATATTTTTTAAATGTATATGAGTATTAAAGATACAAATATATTACTTCGGGATGAAAAAAATCATGCATTAGAGGGTTAAAATCCAGTTTATATGTGCATTAATATGGTTCATTTTCAAAATGCCTGTCTTACCTATAACAATTTTGCTTTTTTTGTACTCATACAAACTAACGTATGTTTGATACGATTAGATAAATTTTTAAATATCTGATAAATTAAATTTTTGAAAAAAAATATGTATTTTTTAGGGAATAAGCTTTTTTTAGGGAATATGGTTCATTTTCAAAATGCCTGTCTTACCTATAACAATTTTGCTTTTTTTGTACTCATACAAACTAACGTATGTTTGATACGATTAGATAAATTTTTAAATATCTGATAAATTAAATTTTTGAAAAAAAATATGTATTTTTTAGGGAATAAGCAAATTTGAATTTTAGAAGTGAATAAGTATTGAATATGGTAAATACATCAATTTGAAAGAACAAATTCTATAAAATTAATTGGATTACATAACAGTATTTTAATTATTAAAATCAGAATAAATTTGTTCATTTGCAATCTTTATTTTATGGTTAGATTATTTGAATAATCTAATATATTGTGCAGAAAGGAGTAAAAAAATATGTATAAAAATATTAATTGGATTAATATTTTTATACATACTTCTTTACTTTTTCTGCACAAACGTAAACTATTCTGTTTGGAAAAAGCACTTTTAATTGCAGCTTTAACTATCCAAAAGTAATTAAAAATGTCTTCATACATAAGGTTTTAAGAAAATAAATATAGCAAAATATCGTCTTTATCTGTAATTATTATACACCCACCGAAATCCAAATAGTTGTATTTGAACCCCACAAGTATGTTCAAGAATCCAATTAAAATTTTCCAAATTAATTAAACCTCATTTTTAATGACAATTTTTAATAACCTAACCATGTTACTAGTGTTAAGGAATTCTCAATAGAAAAAAATTTGTATTTGAGCTTAGCTTCGACTATTTTGTTGTTTTTGTAATTATGAGGTGTATTTTCTTTATAATTTCTTTTGTGGAAGGTAAGTAAAAACAACTTTTTTTAAAGTTGATAGAAAAACTAATATTTTTAATTGTGCACGTAAAACATATATTACGGCAGTTTTTAATAACATTTTTTATTAATATGAAAAAAATCTAAAACAAAAGTTAGCAAAAATCCTATATACCTAGCAAATGCTAATTTTTTAATAGCATATAATAAAATGATTGTAACCTATAAAAAACCTAATACTTTAAAAGTATATGCAATAAATGTTTCTATGAAACTTTTTTTAGACTTCTCTATAACTGTTTTTGCTTGTTTTGAATATTTTTCAAAATAGAATTTCTGAGATTTTCATTTTACGCAAAACATAAATACTGAAGTTCTTTATTATCAATTGCTTCCAAATTGTTACAGTAGTTTTATAACAGTATGAAAAAGGTTTTGAACTAGAATCGTGTAACACTATTAAGAATTGGATATTTTAAAACTATTTATATGCTTGTTACAATATTGTTTCTATGTGTTTTCGATATAATACTACAAATTTTTGCCGATAAATAAATTTTGGTCACTGATATCTTAATGATTTTAGTTCATGACCTATATTAATGTTTGTTAAGCATATCTTAAATTAAAACGATGTAAAAAAATTAAAAATTTGTATAGATATGTTTTGCGTTAACATAATTTTTGAAACATATTTGACTGTAATTTTCCACAAGCCGTCCCGCTGACGCAATGGTTAGAGTGCTAGCCTTTGGAGCTGCTGGGTTCGGGTTCGAATCACGTAAAGGCATGGATTTTTGTGTTTGTCAATAAATGTTGTTATTTGTCTAAGTGTTTGTGGCATCCTTCTTTGTGTGTCTCTTGTGACTGTCTCTTCTGGCGATCGGGGTAATGGGTTAAAAAAAGCCTACTCTCTTCCCTACTAGAGGGCGTAATCACTGTCATTTGTCATTTTTTTGTCATAATTTTCCACAAATACTGAAAAAAATATTTTTTTACGATTTGCTTTCTTAAAACTATTTTTATATTCCTAACTATTAATAAAATCTCTCAACTTCATTTTTGAAATAGAATTTTCAGAAACTTGATGTCAAAGGTGACCGGCCACCTTATTTAAGCTCAAACTCTTTTTCTCTCCCCCCCCCCCCCCCTCTCCCCGCTCGGCATCAATTGATTTTTGCAACATTTTAAATTGTAGCAAGTTGCCAACTACTTATTTTTTTAACATTTAGTTCAAAAACTTTTTTCAAAAGTACTGATAACAAATATGGAAATAAATTTTCCATATGCCTTAACGATTTCCAGCAAATGCAAATGCAAGCTACTTAAATTTGTATAGTTTTGTATTCATATCTTTTTTGTGTAATTTAATAAGAATAATTTAACTACTTTAGTGCATGAAATAATATAATGCATTACTCGCATTCGCAGAATACATAACTTTTTATATTACTTAAGGTATTAATTTTTTTTAAATTTTAATGATATTTTAAATCAGAAATTCAATATTGAATTATTTTGGAATTTCTCAAAACTGAATTTTTTAGTCGTTCAACTACTGAATAGATTCATTTCAAAATTAATTAGTTCTTGTATTTCATTTACCCAACCCTTTTACTTCGTTTGAACCAGCAGGATGAATTGAATTTCTATTATATCGAGATTTGAATAAGACCAAAGTGTTTTCGTGTCAAAACCTATTTAAAAACTAGTTCGCCAACATTCCGTGCCAACCTATCTTGGGTAAAAACAAATAGTAAAAGGGCAGAGGGAAAAGCGTGATTGGTCCGTTAGTTGGAAAATCTTTTAAGGTATTATTTACATACATAATGATCATCAAACAATTTAACCAATATGCTCTTTTCATTCTGATAAAATTGCGAAATTTTCTCAAATTATACTCAAATCTGTTTGACCTCAAATGACATTAATGTTTTAAACATGTTTTCTTGATAGATTCACAAATAATTTATGGAACTCTTTACATCCGCGGAAGGATCTTCTCCATAGTATATTTCTGTTTATCCAACTAAGGTTGGCGAACCAACATTATCGCTTCGGCAATACGCCCAAAGAAACTCTTGGAGAATCCTTTGGCTCTTTCGTCGCATACAATAGATTAATGATTCGTAATTTAATTCTTCCGTATGAAGTGAAATATTCGAACATGAATTAATACAAATTCTTAACTAAATTGTACAACTGCATTATTTTGTAAAACAATTAACTTCTTAACTCCAGAGCAAAATCTGCACATGACTTCTAAATTCTCTTTATATGAAACAAACATTTTGCAAGGAATTTCAAAAACATTGATAATTTGTACTTGCATAAATTTAACGGAATTCGATGTTTTATACAATACAATAAAAACTTTTTATCTAGGCAATAAACAAACAAGCTGTGACAGTTTTTTGTAATTAATAATATAAACTATAATTCATTAACCATCCTACAATTTTAAATGTCTTTACCACTAAAAAAACTATTTTTAACTTCTGCTTTAAAAAAAATTCTGCTGGTGCTAGACTTCTGAAATCATTTTAATCTCGCCATACATACACTCTTAAAACAAAAAAGTGAAATCCACTCCTATAAGAGAAGTGCGTTTTCGGCACTGGAAAGGAGTGAAAATTAACTCAGACTGAGTTAAAATCGCTCGTTTGTTTTAAGAGTGTAACTTGTTATATAAACAAACGACTGATACTTGTCAGATACTTCGGTATTGGTATTTCTGAAAAGGTGGGACATTCTTGTTTATAATAGAAAAGTTAACGTTTAAAAACCTTTAATAGGAAGTTTTGAGCTGAATTCTACAAAGCTCCATGCATGGGGACTTCAAGGGTGAAAATGTAAATTTTTCTTTCTTAACGGAAAGGGAGACCGGACATCGGCTTTCTTAACCTAAGACTTCTCTTTATGTTCATAAACTAGAAAAAAACGTTTTAGAAGCTTCATTACTCCAGCTGTATTGATTATTTTCACCCAAAGTTTCTTTTATGTGATAAATGTAGCTGTCTTAAATATCTCGAGAATTCAGTTTTTTTTAATTGGTTTGAAAGTTTTATTATATTGAAAATGAAAATAAAATCCCACCTGATTATTTGATACATCAATTTCTTATTTGACCTAATAATAGATTTATCAACTTCCGTAAATAAAATTCCTTCAAAAAATATCATGGTAATTTTTTTATAAATTAGGGGGCACACCCCCTTCTCGCTATCACTCGCCAACCTTCGGCCATTTTTTAATTATTAGTATTTTTGTTCATTTCGATTGCTGCCATTCCAGAGATAGAAATATAAGGACATTTGGGCACCATATAAGAGAATTATGTATATAGATTTTATAAAATGAAAAAAAAATTATATAAATAATTTAACGAGGTTTAAATATTGTAAACATTATTTTTTGAATTGTCTGTTGCGTTTTTTTTTTTTTTTTGTAATATGTATATTATGAGTCTGTCATATAATGTAAGGGATATTTCTGACAGCTGTTTTTCTTTTTATGAAAGAATTGGCGCTTTTCAGATGGCTTCACATTTTTCACATCGAGCATTTCCCTCTTATTCTAACCATCAGATCAAAATGCAGGGGATTTTTTTTTCTACTCCCATCTTTACAGCCGATGATAAATCTGCGGATGACACCTAGTTAACAAGGTGCGGGTGCAGGTAGTAACAGACTTATTTAGAAGAGTACAAGCTACATGTAAAAAAAAATAAACTTGTTGGAGTTTTTACGATCGTTGGGACGTGTGGCAGGAGATAATATAAAAGTACTGCGTTTTCTTAACAAGGGTGAAATATATGAATCGATAAAGGTGTCAAATTCTTTGGATAGTTTCCCAAATCACTTTTCATAACAATATTTTAGTGAAAAAAGAAGGGTGTGCGGAAATATGTCTGTGGATTTGGCCCCTTTTATATGTAGGGATTCAGATAATCTGACAACCGGTCTTGTTTGTTAGGGAGTGTAATAAATAGGTGAAAACAGGATAGGGTGAAAAATGGTGTTAAAATCGCGTAACAAGTGTGTGTGTGAAGTGATTGACACTTTTATGCCTAAAATACTTGTAAAACTTAGCTCTTTTTTACGGATATAAGGGTGTGAAAGAATCCAGTATAAAGAGTCGTTTATAATTTATGTCTATCAAAGACGTCGTTTACTGACATAAATTAAGTGTATAATATGGTTTACACATTTTTAATCTAATCTTTGAAATTTAATTTTTCTGAAAAATCATATAAATAACAACATTATTTTTTGAAAAAAAATACTTAAATGATCCAAAGCAAATGTGTAAAAAGTTATGAACATTTTAAAACGTTATTGGCAAAATTCAAATTATTGTATAAAAAGAATTAATTTCAATAAATACAAAACTTATGTATTTACGTAATACAAAAAAAAATTCAAAGAAATAAATCATTTTTGAGATTGCTACATTTATTTCAACAATATTTCTTAAAAAAGCTTCTTTTTATAAAAAGAAATTAATGAAATCAAGCAATTTTAAATCACTTGAAAAATTTCAATTAGTTTATTAACTTAAATAATATAATTCATCGTCTTAACAGATAATAATCAACTTTGAAATTCTCCAAGAAAAATAACCAGAAAATCGATCCAAACTGTCAAAAAACTAAGCCCTAATCATTAATTTTCACATTATCATTACTTCGCTTTAGTTACAGTAATAAAAGAACTGATGAAGAGAGATCTTGCAATTAAACACTTATTGTTGGAGGTTTAGATTGGATAATTGCTTTTGAAAATAACAGGATTTCGTTCTTTAAAGTAATTGTTGTGTAGATATAACAATTGAATCGCTTTTTATTGCATTTACACACTTATTGTTTGAAGTTTAATTTGAATAATTGCTTTTGAAAATAATCAGAATTAATTTTTTTATTTTCAATGACCTAAAAAAGAAATCTAAGGGTAATGAAACTATTGCGATGGGAGTTGAATAATCCGAACCCGAGATTTTGTGTTTTCTACACGTTTTGGAGGGTGCTTATTCCAAAAAAGGGGTTTTTGAGCTGTGGTTCGCGTTCGTCTTTCTCTGAAACCACTCTACAATTTGAATTAAATAAAACTACGGACTATTTGATACACAAGTTCCCTATTGGGTCCGAAAGTTCTGTGCGCAGTTTCATGTCATCGCGCAGTTTCCTTTGGGTACAGGTCAATGGAGGCTATTTCCCTCCCTTCAGGGACATGTCTAAATGGAGGGTTGCACGCAATAGATTGTAGCATATGTCCCGTATGTGTGTGCTGTGTCTGTCTTACTTGACAAAGGTTTATAAGCGGGTCTCGGACCAAGCACACAAGCCTGAAAATATATGCCTATACCCACCTATACGAGTTCCCACTTGTTGCACGTCATAATAAGGTTTTGAATTAAGGTTGTGCAAAGTATTTCTTCCATGGTACTTTTTTGTTTTATAGTTACTAATGGAATGTCAGCTGCAAATTTGACTTCATAATTCCATTAAACCTTTCAGTCCCAGTGATGCCATTTGACATCATCATGTTTCTGATTATAATTTTTGAAAATAATAATAGGGATGACATCTATTGGGATTAATAAAAAATACTTTCTAATTGAAAAAAGCTGTAAGAAACGAATGATGTGCTTTTTAATATCATAAATGGCTATAGATGATCAGAAAAAAAAATTCTAAAATGATGATGCCAAATTTTCATCGGGACTGAAAGGGTTAAAATATCTCTTTACTACAAATAAAAATAAGTGAAACACTGTTCACTGCGAATTCTTTCACTGAAATCATCACAAAACTTATCTTTTTCACAGCATCTCTTATCAGTGTTTTCTTTTTGTCACGAGCAGCACCCAAGAATTCTAAGAAGTACGCGTGGAAGAGAATCCCTAATGTTGATTCTTTGTATTCCGAAACTATTTATTATCTCGTTAAGGGCAAAAAGGGATGTTGAGGCTTTACAGAAATGTCGACTGCTTTTGACCTGAATGGTGAAAAAATTGATTTTTTTTTATGAAATACCTTTTTTACAATTATATAAATAATTAAAATAAATATCGATTGAAAAAATAGGTACATAAAACTTACTGTTATTACTATATAACTGTCTTAGTTTGCTTTAAATTACATAGTTACCATACATTTAATTTTACGAGGTTAGATTTAAAGATTGGTTGTTAAATTTTTCCGTAGGTTCTGTAAGTAGATGTGGATACTATTTAAAAATAGTTATTTATGTAAAATTTTCGTGGTTGACATCATTAAATCTACAGTTAATTAGATTTCTATGTTATTTTCATTTGCCCTGTGAAATACGGAGGGAAAAAAACGTATAGGAAAGTATTTGAAACTCGAAAGTATTTTTTAACGTTATTTTGTGTTAAATGTTAAACTGAAAAAAGGTCCGTAGGAGAATTCAATGTAAAACATTAATTTTCCTTGATAAAAAAAGAAAGTTTTTTTTTAAATCTTTATTCACTTTAATATATTTCTATTCAAATTGCATTTTAATCAATAATTGTTATTTATTTAGAATTAATATAATATGCAGTAATCAGTATATACTTTCTTCTTAAAACCTCGTATTTTTTAAACTTTTTTTAACCACTTAAAAGAATGTTGCCTAATAAATATTGGAATTTATTAAGAAATATAAACAATGTAGTTTCATACAAAATAATAAATAAAATTAAATTGTAAACAGTTATAAAATTACCAAAATGTGTCTAGTTGAATGAATATTTACCTAAAATAAAATTAATAACCAATGCTTAATCCATCTCATAAAAATAACTGCATAGAAAATAATTAAATTAAAGCAAAACTCATATAGCTTTAATAAGTTTTATGTACATATGAAATCTTTTTCAATACTATCGAGATAACATTCGAAAAATAAAAATGATTTTGTTTAACTTTATTCTTTACTTAATTTTAATTAAAGTTAATAAAAAGTAATACTTTCAAGCACTTTATTTCCCTATATTACTACAGCAAAAAAAGTTTCACCATAAAGAGAATATAAGATTTTTATGAACTTATGTTTTGTTTCAGTCAACCTGAGTTTACATTTTTAACTTAAATTTTGTAATTAAAAAAATATTTTCAAATTTAATTAATAATAATTGCAGAATTCCTTGAATAAAAAGCAATTCACTTTCAACTTTTTTTCTTAGCCGTGTAAGGTTAATGTTTAGATTTAGCAATTTGAGTTAGAGTTACTGTGTGTGTACACCAAAATTATAAAAAATATGGAGGGAGTTTTTTAATGTAAGTAATTAAGTTTTTTATGACAGGAAGAAAATAAGATATTCATAACTTATTATTTATTGATACTTTTATTCAAGTAATTGAAACTTGAATTCATCAAAAAATATAAAAGTTAAAAAGAAGCGGAGAGTCTTTAAAATTGAGGACCGTCCTAATCACGATTTACATGCTTTCTATTGAAAAAGAATTCAAATTACTTCAAATAGAAATCCATCACAGAAACTAAATTGAAAACGCGTGCTTAATTTTAAGAATTTGATATTTCATTAACACTCAAAATACGTTTTCAATCTTATGTCGACACAAAAACAAAAGCGTTTTATCGAAAAATTCTCAGAAATTCTTCACGGATATATATTTAACAGTTTTTTTTTCATTAGTAACTTCCATTTTCTTAATGCATGTATGTATAATTTTTAAAAGGTGTTTTTGAAATATAAAAAGATTCACATTAAACTTTAAAAATGCTTCTTATATATCTTTATAAAACCAATTTTGATTATTTTTATAAATAGAAATTTTGATTGAAATTCTGTAAAATCACGAGAAAATATTTAATTTATTTTTATTTACATAAACGCAATTCAAATAAATCTTAGTAGGTGTATTTAGTAATATATTTTTTTAATCAAAAAAATAGAAAGATTTCATTTTCAATGAATCATAGATTGGAAATATTGGAAAAAGTTGGTTTGTTACAGAATCTGTCACTTACACCGCTTCCACACAACATTTTACGCTCAACAGGAAACACACTAACACCTCAAAAAGAAATTCGCCAAACAGGGCCTTTGTCTAGCTCTAATTCAAACTTTTATAAGCAAAAACTAATAATTTTCTTTAATCTTCTTTTGCAGATTTGATAATTAATCTTTATCGTTTGCTAATTTTTTTGAACTTAAAAGAATAGTGATGAATTTTTTTAATAAATATCTTTTTGCAGTTACAAGTTAACTTTTCGAAAAATAAATTAGTAAAATTGTTGCTTTAAAAAAAAAGCGAAGATTTGCATGTTTTTTATGCAAATTTAAAATTTTTTATGCATCTTTCTTCCCAAAAATATAACGAACCATCAAAATAAATTTATTGTGCTGTTACAACAATCCAAATTGAATTATTACACAAAAATAAATATTTTTTTCAAGAATTTTATTTTTATTTTAAATAAAGTTTCTCGTACGTTTGATGTCATGGCAACAGTGAAAATATTGAATAAAAATGGAATTCGCATGTTATTTCAATGTAGATTAAATTGTTAGTTATTTAAATTTTAAATAAACTTCTAATTTAAATTTTTTAATGAAATTTGGAATGTAGCCTAAACTGATTTTTTGCTTCAAAATGACGTATTCCACTTGTTTGTGAGACTTGCGGTTCGTTCTGTGAAAGTGGGTGACGGACAGACAGACGGACAGACGGATTGAACGATTATAAAACCTTCCACTTTTTACGTTATAAACGTAGTGTGGAAGCTAAAATGAAATGAAAATCAGCATGGGGAAACAACATGGGGTGAAACCTTTCCCTTGAAACTCGGGTCAGCGATACCTCCAGCTTCATGCATGAAATAGTTTTTTTGCCATGAAACCGAAGTAGACTTATACAAAATTGGAGTAGCCTTGTGTTTTAAAGTTTACTCTGAAGAAGAGTAAACTTTCATGTCAAAAAATGTGTGGAAACTAGGGTCATCGTTATTGCCTCAATTTATAATGTAGATTTTAAATGCTGTTACTAGAGTATATGGTATGGTATGGTACATATATATATTCCAGCTTGTGTGCTTGTTCAGAGAACCGCTTATAAGCTTTCTAAGTGGGACAGACACAGAAAGAATTTTTACAGTCACAAAGAAAGGAATTACACATAGACAAATAACAGCATTTATTGACGGTCACAAACATCCATGTCTGTCCAGGATTCGAACCCGACCCCAGCAGCTCCAAAGGCCAGTATCCTAAAGGCGACTAGAATATATCGTTTGACATAATAGTGTGACACTCCCCTTGGTGCAACAGATCATTAGAGGACCAAAGCCTGCAGTGCCCATTTCAGCTATCGTGACCTGAGGATCTAGGGTGATAGGCCTATGTCCCGGTAAGGTGGTCAGTCTCACGAGCGGAACCCCCAGTGTTTAGTTCCCAAACATGCTTGCTACCCATTTTATCGACCCACATAAGGGATGAAAGGATGGGTCAACCTCGCTCAATCCGGGATTCGATCCCCGGATCTATGGAGTGGCAATGCGAAGCACTACCTCTAAGCCAATGGGCCAGTGTGATACTTCTTAAGGTATCCCACTACATTTGACACTTATTTTTTTAATTCAATTTTAATGCTTATATTTTATATATTTTTTTGTTCACCAACACAATTAATAATAATAATAAGTCACAATTTTTATTTTAAATGAATATATTTTGTATAATTTAAGATTTTGTGAGTAAATTTCGATGTTTTTTGCCTTTACTATAGACTTTATAACTAAAAAAATATTTAAGATTTTTTAAAAATAATAATAAATTAATAAATCTTAATTTGATACCTAGGGAATAGACTACAATCTTAGATATTTATTGCACCAATAAAAAGTTACACTCTTAAAACAAAAGAGTGAGTTGTTGTCTGAACTCCAGTTGGAGAAGTGCATTTTCGACACCCTAAAGGCATGCATATTTACTCAGACTGAGTTAAAATCACTCGTTTGGAGTGATCCTGTCGGAGGTTTAGCACACAAAGGATCCACTCCAAAAGGAGAAGTGCATTTTCCAGTCTGGAGGAGTGAAATCCACTCAGGCTGAGTTAAATTAGGAGTGTTTGTTTTAAGAGTGTATAAGTTGTCGAAGCTAAGTTAAAGATTTTATGTACTTTTTTCTATCATTTATGATAGTAAGTGTTATAATTTTTGTAATATTGCTTGAAATTACTAGTCTGTAGTCTATTCCCTAGATAATAGTTCAACAAATATGCACAAAAAATTTGAAAACATTTGGTTAAGTACTTTTTGAGAAATATGGTTTGTCGAGAAGAAAATGTTCAAAACTTACATTTTGCAGAAAATCAATTTGAAGTTTGAGGTTACATTCAAATAGCAGGAAAGCCTTCTTTTCGGTACATAAGACTTTCATCAACTTCAAGTTTCATATTTTTAATTTTTCGTGTAGATCACAATTTTCTACTAGTGGTCTTTTCTTAAGGATTTGAATGCCGTTTTTGTATAATAGAGTATTAATGGAGTACCAATGGAGTACCAATGGAGTTCTAAAATATGTGCCGCACAAACAAAACAAAGAGAATTTTAGAATCTTAAGGAGTGGTGCTTCCATTTTAAGATTATAAAAAAATTGTTTTTTGCCGAAAAATACGATTTCAACGTAGTCGGATACCTTAAGTGATATTTGGTGTGTGAATGGGGGGGGGTAACATAAACATATCAGGTACATATTATATTCCAGCTTGTGTGCTTGTTCAGAGAACCACTTATAAGCGTTCGTCAAGTGGGTTCAGACACACAGAAAGAGTTTTTACAAGCACAAGAGACACACAAAGAAAGGACAACACAAACACGTAGACAAATAACAACATTTATTGACAGTCACAAACATCCATGCCTGACCGGGATTCGAACCCGACCCCAGCAGCTCCAATGGCTAGCATCCTAACGATTATGCCACCGGGGCTGGGTAGCATAAAATACAAGAAAAATGTCTTACTAAAACCAGATTAGTTCTTGCAAACCTTAGTTGTTGTTTTTTTTGTTTGAATTATCGTCGCACTAGAGCTACAAGAGGGCTATTGGCGACGGGCGTCTTATTTTAAAACCACAGTCAGGTGACGTGCAATCCTTAAATTACAAGTTTCTTTATTCACTTCTCTGAGGTGCTCAAATGCAATCTACATGTGCTTTCATATTCTCTTTCGCTATAAACATTTACCATTCATCATGCACAAATCTTTGCTTGAAGGAGGATCAGTTATTGAAGGTTTAACAGTGAAATTTTTTTGGCATGATTTAAGGGGTCACAGGAGTCTTAAAAATGTGCAAAGAAGGAACTACAAAACATAGTTTGATCTTTCATGTAATTTTTTAACTACTCAACATATAAGTATAATTTTTTTATATGTAATTCTACAAGATTTGTTTAATATAAAACAAATTTTAAAATTTATGAAACTTTAACTAAAACTAAAATAAATAATGACAAACATAACACTGTTTGAATGCATTGTGATTAGGCTTGCGCGGCAAATTTTGAGGTCAAAATTGAAGACATGATCAAGAAAATAACTTTATATTGTACAAATATGTACAAACTAGGACTTATACCTAAATTCTCAGATCAATTTTAATTAGAACTGGTTTTTAAAAAAAATTAAAATCAAAATTTTAAAATTTTTATTAATTTTTTTTGAAAAAAAGCTCTTAAAATAATTTCTAATAAAAAATGAGCTGAGAATTTAGGTATAAGTCTTTGTTTGTACATATTTGTACAATATAAAGTCATTTTCTTGATCATGTCTTCAATTTTGACCACAAAATTTGCCGCGCAAGCCTAATCACAATGCGTTCAAACAGTGTTATGTTTGTCATTATTTATTTTAGTTTTAGTTAAATTTTAATAAATTTTAAAATTTGTTTTATATTAAACAAATCTTGTAGAATTACATATAAAAAAATTATACTTATATGTTGAGTAGTTAAAAAATTACATGAAAGATCAAACTATGCATTGTAGTTCCTTCTTTGCACATTTTTAAGACTCCTGTGACCCCTTAAGTTTGGTTGGCCTATTTCAGAATTTGAGTAAAGATACTTGCAATAATTATGGTAAAATAACACATTTTTTTACTCTCTATTAAATGACTATTTATATTGATTTATATTTAATTGTCGGTTGCTTAATTTTTTTCTTATTGGTATATCTATTTTTGGATTTAGAGGAATATGAGATTTTTGCAAGCTGCTAAATGCATTTTAAAGAAGTAATAAAAATATCCGGAATTTAAGTTATTATACAAAGTTTCACACGACTGATAAATCACAAAATACGATTTTAACATTTTGTTCAACTTATCCGATTGTAAGCTAGTTTTAAGGAATTTTCTGAGCTTATTAAAGAGCACTTTTGGCAGTAACATTTGTTGCACCCGAATCCTGGAACTTTCTAGCTGCCAAGACTATTTGGGGCATGGATTCACAATAGGGTGGGCCGAAGAAAACGTTTTATTTTATTTCGGATCGCTATAGTGAGGAAAAGTTGCCATTGGTAAAGACATGAAAAATGCACTAATTATTATTTTTTTATTACTATATCTTCCGTTCGCGCAATGCCATCAAAGTTTGCAAAAAATTGTTAAAAACCGTAATTTTTTTTAAAAAAATTTAAAACTCGTTCGATGGTTTTAATTACGTTCCTATGTCATGAATTAACTACTAAAAGTATGTAAAATCCATATTTTAGAGTAATTATGAATAATAAATGCTATAATATACAGTATAATAAGTAAAATACATTTGTGTGAAATTTTCCGGCCACTCAACGTAGTATTAAATTAGGAAAATTCGTATTTTTCGCTAAATCTCAAAGTTTTAACTTTTTGTAAATTTTAATCATACAATGATGATGGCATGATATAGGAAAGCAATTATAAACATATATCGTGTTTTAAAAAATTATGAAAAAATACGGTTTTTGACATTTTTTTGCCAACTTTGATGGCATCGCGTTAACGGAAGATATAGTAATAATAAAATAATAATTAGTGCATTTTTCATGTCTTTACCAATGGCAACTTTTCCGCACTATAGCGATCCGAAATAAAATGAAAAGTTTTTTTCGGCCCACCCTAATTCACCAGTTTTGCGGTGTATGGAAGTTATGGTTTTACCCCAAAATTGGTAAATCCTCGCTCCAAATAGTCGTGGCAGCAAGAAAGTTCCAGGATTCGAGTGCAATCCGACGCCAAAATTTTTAACAGCGTACCATTCCAGCAAACTAAGATTTTTTTTAAATCTCAGAATGACTGGAGGAATACAGACCAACAGACCGACGACGGACGTAAATCTCCACGACATCTATACCTACCTTCCATTTTTCGATGTTCTTTTGAATTTAACAAGTTGGATGTGCCACTGACTCCTTAAGGAGTCGTGTGGTTCCGATTCACCGATAACAGCACATTCTGATGAAATTCATAGTACCATTTCACCAACCGTTCTTATGAGTTCAAGTTCGTTTGTAACTTTTGCAACCGATTCTTCTGTGCTTGGAATAATACTTGGTGATTTGAAAGAGGGCATTCTATTTAAAATTACGAGGAAATTAAATCCTTCGTCTCAAGAGTAGGGCGACCAGACACATGACATACCGCATTTCGTAAAGTGATTCAGTTTGTTATTCAATAATCTAGCTATAAAAAATTGCAAATAGTCTGTTTTTTTTTCAAACAAAAACTACCCAAAAATAACAATTAGGACAATTTAATGATTATTTATTTGTCGAAAAGTTAATCACTGAAGTGAATCTGGTAATTGGCTTTCAATTCAATTATTAGTGACAGATGATGAGTTATCTGGTTGGAAAAGGCCAGGAACATTTCCTTGTATTTTTACGACTAAGTAGCTGTCGTGTAGCTTTAGTTAGTGACGTTAATTCAACCTAACCTTGCTATTTTACGATCTCGAACTAAGATTTAAAGATCTCGAACTAAGATTTAAAGATCTCGAACTAAGATTTGTTCAAAAATGAACAGTTAGTTTATTTTCATTGTAACTAACAGGTTTAAAAAAACAGGATGTTTTTCTACTTCATCAGCCTCTATCGATGAAGACTCTATCGATGATTTAGTGGCAGCGAATGTGCTAAAAAAAGTAGTGTAGACTAATGATTCACAAATCTAAAACCTTAATAAATATTCAAAGGGACAAAAAGTAAATAACATTTTAATTTGAAAGCTGATTGAATCATAGAGTAAAACGCATAATTGTGCACATTTGTGACAATAAAACGTAACTCAATTCGAAGTGTTTTTATTGCATTAAATTACAATTACTTTCAGTACAATCTCCAAGAAAAACAAGTCTTATGACAAAAGGACCACTCATGCCAGTGAATAAAAACGTTATTTGCAAATTAACTTTTGCCACTGAATTTCCACTGTGCGCTGCTATATTCTAACAATTAACGTATTTTAATTTCATTGTGTGATGGCTTAGAACCTCTCAATCACTCACAAAACTTGTGTAAATTTCTTTCAATTTATACTAATGGCACTTCACTTAATTACTAACGAACCATAAACTACATTTAATTGTGTTAGAAGAATGTTTTTTATGAAAAATTAGTTAATTATTATACAGAACGAAGCTACTTTATCTTAGACTTTTTTGCACACTCTCCCCAAGGTAATTAACTACAAGTAGAAAAAATTCAAAAGTTTTCTACTTTAACATGAATTCCACTCTTATCTGACCAACAAAGCATGACGATGGTTTTCTTTCTTGATGAAAAACTTGAGGACATATTGATATGTTTTATTTCTAACTACTAGACTTTAGTTTTTTGTGCTGAAAGCTTATCTCTGTCGCCTTTTTCACACGACGAATATTAAGTGACATAAACACTTAAAAAAATTTGCATTCAGTGCAACAGAGCGTAAATAAAAACCCTTATGAGGATTAAAAATGTGTCTTAATTCAAGAATTCCCATGACTCTCCATATCTCTCCACCTTAAAATGTAATTGAACGTGTGGGGATTAATTTCAAAGGATATAATCATTTTGGGCCTCGGTTAAAAGGGATACTTTTTTGTAAGTAACAAAACTACACAAAAGAATGCTAACAATGCTAACTTAAACCTACCCAAACTATAGGAAAAGTGTAAGCTGATGCTCAAAGCAAGGGATATAACTTTCAACCTTTTGTTTTTAAATATTTTGTAGTAATATATTTTTTGCTGTATAAGGTGAAAAACATTGCATCAAACCTTAAAATACATTAAATATATAGAATCCCTCTAAAATATAAAAATCTATAACATTTATTTAAGGCAGAGGTTTACTGCAGAGGTTTGGAGTACGTTGTTTTGCCAGATTCATATAGTTACTTAAGTATGATGTAGTTTTCCTTTTTAGGTTTGTCAATTACAGTTTATTTTTATGTAAAACCATAATTTTTAATTTTATGTCCTTTATTGGGTATAACTTTTGAAAAAAATATTTCTTTTCAATTTTTCTAATCATACTAATAGACAGGCCCTTATATAATTGCAAATTGGAATTTCAAAGCATAAAAACTCCAAAAAGTGTTTAGGACACAAAACAATTCAGAAAATTCTTTGGCGTCCAATTTCTTGAATGCCACATTTTTAGTTTAATGCTCAAACTAACACATTTTTGAGCTATAAATTACATTGATTTGGATTTTAAATTGAACTAATACTATATCTTCAGACATTCCTTCCACAAAATTTTGGCTTTTAATATTTATAATGTATATTTCTCTTCTCTAACTTTGCCCCTGGGGTATGGTACATTCAGTGACCTCATTGCTAAAGTGGTGAAGAGAGACACTGGATGAAGCTACAGTGATTCTTCAATCATGAAAACTGTATGAAAACTTTATTGCTTACAATCCCCCAGGGTTAAGGTTAATTTTTGCTTGATAGTTGCAATTTTTTACTACAAATAGGTTTAAGTGGAGTATAATAAGTTAAAAAAAATACATTTTTATAAAACTGGAGTTAGTTTCAGCGAAAAAAAGACCGTAAAACATCGTGAATGTCCTTACCATCACAATGATCTAGGGATAGAAAACCGAAACAGTTTTTAAGACTTACCGGTTTGTTGGTGACTTCCGTTTCAATGAAAATTAGTTATTATTATAAGGCCAGTTTAAACTGATTTCTTTGATAACGTTTTTTTTTAAACTGCCATCCCTAATTTTTTTTTAAAAAAATTTAATGAGCCTTGTCAAACTATTTTTTTTGTAATATATTCTAGAACTTTTATAAACCTTTATACAAACATTTTAAGTAAATTTTGAAAAAATAAATTTCACAATTTTTTATACCTGAAATTAAAAATTATGGTAGAACTGCATACATACTTCTTTTCAGTTTTCTGCCCTATTTCTTGAAAACTATTTTTTGCTTCAATTAAGAAAGTTAAATATATTTTTTTCTTGTTTTAAGTCTTGCCCACGGAGGGACCACGCATTTCGGGCGGCCAGACCAAGTACAACGTGGGGGACACCGTCGCCATCAACTGTACGTCGGCCAAGTCGAAACCTGCCGCGACACTTCGGTGGTACATCAATGACAACGAGGTACGAACAGGTGGTTTATAAGTGATTTGGACTTCTCAGAAGTAAAACTTCACGATTTGAAAAACCAACAACGACAAACAATAGGAATGAATTTGTGGTTACTTGTGGACCATCTTTTAAGTTCTCGGGTACCTCGCTGCGAGAAAAAAACATCCGAATAAAAATCCATAAACATCGACCATTTGAGATGAGAGTCGCAAATGTCGTCAAGATATTTCGGGAAATGGAGTTGTTCTATTCAACGTAGTTTAGAATCAAAAGCCTAGAAACCAAAGCTTAGAACCAAAGCCAGAAAAAAAATACTGAACAAGGAGAGCTTACAATTTATGCAGATAGTTTTATGGATGAATCTTCCTTACCGTTAGCAATGTCGAGAAAAATTGGGGCAGCTGCCAAAGTAATATTCTGGTTTTAAAGGGTATGAAAAACCAAAGATATACAAGATTCAAATTTTGTACACGATTTTTTTTTAATCTGTCGAACGTCATAAGTTTTTTTTTATTTCAAAAAGTGCACGTGTGCAGAGGGTAGCAGCCATAGAGCTTTTTAAGTCTAAAAGTTATTGAAATTACTTTAAAGGGAATTTCCTGTAATTATGCACTGCTTTATTGAGAGGTAAGTGGAAGTAGCGTGTTGTTACGCACCCCTAACTTTTTGCAGGGTTGATTGAAGAATATTTTTTTTAAATCCTGTACAATACTGTCGCGGTTTCGATAACCTATTATCTGCCAAAAGGATTCTCAAGGCGGAGCTGAGTTATATCGGCTTATATACTACCATTAACAATATAATTAATCTGTAATAGTGGTAGGAAAATGGGCGGTAAATCAGCGCCACCTAATTGTTGATGGAATATTGAGGTTGCGTGTGTGGTAACCGCCACAATGCCGGCCCGTCGGCGCAATGGTTAGTGTGATAGCCTTTGGAGTTGCTGGAATCGGGTTCGAATCCCGGTAAATGCATGGATGTTTGTGACCGTCAATAAATGTTGTTATTTGTCGATGTGTTTGTGTCGTCCTTCTTTGTGTGTATCTTGTGTAATGGGCTCTAAAGCCTACACTCTCCCTTCTAGAGGGCGCAATCACTGTCATTTGTCATTTTGTCAACCGCCACAATACTAATATAACTAACCAGTATTTGTTCCCCCCTCCCAGCTCGGGTCGGACTTCGACACGGAGTACTCGACCACCCTCCACGAGGACGGGCTGGAGACGTCGAGCCTGAGCCTGCGGTTCGTGGCGCGGGGCCGGCACTTCGTCGGGGCGCAGATGCGGCTCAAGTGCACCGCCTCCATCTCGCGCCTCTACTCCATGAGCGACGAGGAGATGTTCGTGGGGCAGCAGCTCGCGTCCCCCCTGGAGATAGCCGAGGAGGAGAGCAGGGGTGAGTTAAAATCAAATACAGGGTGGTTATAAAATAACGCTCGCTATTCGGAGTGGTCTGTAGCTTTAATGAATAATCCAATCAAGAAGGGGGACAAAGAATGGAATCATAAAAAACACACTCGTCACTTGACCAGGGTTCTAAATTACGAGGCGTAATTGGATGTGTTGGCCGTGATTAGCCATAATTGACGACGCCTCGTATTTAGAACCCTGGTCAAGAGACGAGTCTCTGTTGTATGATTCCATTCTTTTTCGAAAAAAAGAAACTCGTCTCTTGACCAGTGTTCTAAATTACGAGGCGAAATTAGCTGTGTTGGCCGAAATTGGCCATAATTGACTACGCCTCGTACAGGGTGTTTCATAATTGACCGGAATAGGAATTGATGCAATTCCGAAATATTGAGCCGGCCCCTCCGAAAAATAGTAAAAAGCCAATTGATCACGCGTTTTGGTCGTGGTTGCATACTTGAACTAGGACAGCACGAGAATGTGTTGACGAAGGGATGCATTTGTTTTGAGTTTGGTTTGGTTGAATCGACATATTGCCTAGTAATTTTCGAGTAATTTTTGTGTTAGGATTTTCGATTTAAAAGATTTGGTGTGTTTCACATTCGAGCTGAATGTTTGAAAATTGGAAGGAGCTAAACGTTTTGCGATAGAAATGTACAGTTTGTCGAAATGTGCATGTGTTGGGACCAAATAGTTCTATAGTAGGGTAGAGACTGAACCTACCAACCGCACCATCTACCAACACGAAGACAATTTAGGGTATCATGGGGGATCGATGGCCGAGTGGTTTGGATCGCAGACCATAACGCCAGCAGTCCGCGCGCTGTAATGGGTGCGGGTTCAATTCCCACCTTTGCCCTGGGTGTACTTCCTTTCTCTGTCAGTAAAAAATCCTTCTGTAGCTGCCTTACTTGACGAAATCTTATAAGTGGGTCTCTGATCATGCACACACACTGGAATATACGGGATGGTTATAAAATAACGCTCGCTATTCGGAGTGGTCTGTAGCTCGAATGAATAGTCCAAATGCCTCAAAATTTGAGACACTTACTAATCAAGAAAGGGAAAAGAAGAATGGAATCATAAAAAAAGATAGAATCTTAAAAAATAATCACAAAAAAGAATAATCATAAAAAACAAACTCGTCTCTTGACCAGGGTTCCAAGTTACGAGGCGTCGTCATAATTATGGCCAATTACTGCCTAGGTACTAAATTACGCGGCGTAGCCAATTATGACTAATTACGGCCAACACATCCAATTACGCCTCGTAATTTAGAACCCTGGTCAAGCAAGAGACGAGTTTGTTTTTTAATTGTTCCATTCTTTTTTCTCCTTCTTGGATTGGATTGGTTGATATATATTTTCTGGCTCGTGTGCTTGGTCGCAAGGACCCGCTTATAAGCCATCGTCTAGTAGGACATCACAAGACACCCACAAACACATATGACAGATGTTCCCCTTTTCTTGATTAGTAAGTGTCTCAAAGTCTTCTGCATTTGGATTATTCATTAAAGCTACAGACCACCACGAATAGCGAGCGTTATTTTATAACCACCCTGTATATGTGCATACCTACCCAGCAAAAATAAGCAAAATACAATAATTGTTATGTATAGACTGGTGGTCAACATCAAGTTCCTTTTAACAATAATGCAAAAACCTAAAAAAATGAACAGCCTCTTTTTTTTTTTTTGAAAACTAGTTGTTGAACCTGTCATTTTTATCAGATGTAAATTCAACCAAACCAAACTAAAAGTTCTACATTCATGTGTAGCACAAGTGCAGGATTTCATGAACGACCGAAGGGGTGGCCAATTAGCTAGCCGATTTTCATTGGCGGGGCCCGGGTAAATATTTAGGAATTGCGTCCTATACAATTCCGGTCAATTATGGAACACCCTGTATTTAGAACCCTGATCAAGCGACGAGTTTGCTTTTTGTGATGATTCTTTTTTATGATTAGTTTTTATTATTCTAAGTTTTTTATGATTCTAAGTTTCTTCCCTCTTCTTGATTAGTAAGTGTCTCAATTTTTGTTGCATTTGGATTATTCATTCAAGCTACAGATCGCTCCGAATAGGGTGCGTTATTTTATAACCACCCTGTATATATGTACAGCTGTGGAAATAAAAAAGTACCCACTAGTGATTATTTTGGCCGTCAGTCATCCTATAGAATCGGACCTTTTTGGCATTGTGAACAATTAACATTCTGAGTTAATTGCAAGGCACAAAATTTGCATAAGGGGCCATCTTCATATTAAAAATGTTTCTAACTTTAAAATTTCCAATAGCAACTCCCCTTTTTGAATCCATATTTCAAATCTCTGACCTACGTTAATACGAAATGCCAAATTTTGTTAGTTTTTAAGCATTATTAGAGGAGTTAGAGACGTGCAAAGTTTAGGTCCCATAATGTTAAATGAGTTGCAAATAAAAAACTATCCCGATCTATAAATAATTAAGATAATGAAACGAATTTTTAACTGAAAAGAATTTATAATAACCCAAACGAAATGCATTCAATATTGGGGTATTTAAAACAATTTTTATATTTTAAAATAATTATTATATTAATTTTTTTTAAAAATATGAATAGAAACCCCTTGATATTTTTAAAGAAATAAATTTAAGACAAGAAGATTAAGCGAAATCCCAATTTTTAAAAATTTTTATTCGTAATTTGCTGAGTAAATCACAAAATACCTTTTAATTACCCTTTAGGGGACTGTGTATAAGATTACGTGTGTAATTGATAAATAAAGACGGCTTTGCATGCATGCTTGCTTGTCATTTTAGAGATGGTCCCCAAAAGGTCCACAAGTGATTCGATTGAATAACTCGTCAAATATTCTTCCAAATGTAACAAAAACTTAGATTTAAGGGTTTTCAAGAGTGCTTAACATTTCTAAGTTATTAAAATTAGGTGTTGCTATTGGAAATTTCAAAGATCGTAATATTTTTAATATGAAGACGGCCCCTTATGCAAATTTTGTATCGTGCAATTAACTCAGAATGTTAATTGTACACAATCTCAAAAAGGTCCGATTCTATAGGGTGACTTACAGATGAAATAACCTCAAGTGGGTACTTTTTAATTTCCACAGCTGTACCAGCAGCGCCTTGTCTATACCGCAAGGTCCATTAGGCACGGTCTAGGGCCACCAATTTTGTTTTAATATGCTAAATTCTGTACACCCCCAAAATGTCAGTGAATTTTGTAATTTTCTGAGACCCCACTTTTTTTTAACTTGACTGGCTCAGTGATTAACCTAAAACGTGATTGGTTTGATCGTTGCTATAAGAATAAAACAGATAAAATGGTAGAAAAAATAATAATACATTGGCCACAATCATGCAAAAAAACTTTCAGCAAAGGGGCTTCAGCTTTCAAAAGGGCCCACAAAATTTGTTGTGCCAATAATAATCTGAGTTATCCTAGATCAGGCCATGATGCATACCGGCGACATTTCAGGAGCCGATAACATTCGCTTAAAATTGGCAGTGCTTTATGTGCATTTTTAGCCAACGTTTTACCTTGTTTACCTTGTTACCTAGTTATTAATTTATATTTCCTGTTTTAAGTGCATTTTGGAGTAGTTTTTTGGTTTTTGTTCGACGAATAATTAAATATTTATTTATAACTGCAAATAAATCATGCGGACGATAAGTAATATTTATTTTATGGGCTCTGTAACGAACCTAGTTTTTTTTTCAAGATAAGAATTTTAGTAAGTATTTAAGTGACAGGAAAGTAGGCTATTTCAGTTCGTTTAGAACTTCTTGTTTTAGTTCTTTTTTGCAAGATTGAGTTTGCTTTCTAATCTGTGTAGCTCTACTTTTGAATTAAACTCGGAAACATAGTTTTGCATTCGTATGGTTGCGTGAGAGAATCCTAGGTCACAACATTTATAAGGGTTGGAGACAAGTTCAAAAGAACCAAATGTCGCCGGTGCAAGTATTTTGCAGCTAGAGTACAGGTAATTGACTTCATTTCATTTATTTCTTTGCAGAGAAACCCTTGAAATCATCTGACAACACTAAAGGAAAGCTTGGAAAAAAAGAACGTAGGTGATATAATTTTTTGAATTGTAATTTATACAAGCATTTTCAGAATAATCACTTTCATTTAAGATACGAAAATGGCTTTTTAAAACTAATAATGATTAAAAGTAATTAAAATAATATTTAAAAATATTGATATTTTACCTAAATTTTATAATTTATAAATATAAAATATTATTGGTAAAATGATAATTTTTCCGCTTAAATGTAAATTTAAACATTTTAATGTGATATGAATATCAATTTTTTTTTTTTTTTTTTGCTGAATTGTGAATATAGTTTATCAAAACATTTTCTCTCGGAAATTTTTTTTCTTATCAATAAGATGCTATTTTACTGCTGTACAACTCAATAATAAAATAATTTATGCAAATTATTAGCAGAATGCAAATTGGTTTTAGCACAAGTTGTTTTATATGGTGCTTTAGCAATTGTGAATGGGAAGAAGTTTTTTTCTCTACTTTTTAAGCCTCATGATAATGAAAAGTACTTTAAAAAATAATGTATGATACGACACGTGTAATATTTTGTTTTAATTAAAATGTATAAATTTTTTAATGCTTTTTCTAGCAAATTTGTTAATTTTTTAACTGCGTCATCAATTTCCACATACTTTAATTGTAAAAACGTTAGCTAAAGTCAACAATTTTAAATATTTGTATTGTATCCAAATATTGGTATAACTGGCGCAAAAAAGATACAATTAAGTTAAAAGTTACAGTCAAGTTACGAAGTTGCGATTAGTTAAAGTTGGAATTTTTATTTGATATTAGTGTTTGTAGAAATTTCAAAAAGAAGACATCCCCTATGCAAATCTCGCCTATTGAAATCAACGCCGAATATTGATCAATTATATACAAAAATCTGAAACTTTAACAAAAACAGAATAAGTGGCTGCTTAACCAGTGTGTTAATAACCTTTTATAAGTATAAACTTAGAATTAGACAAAAATTTCTTTCATTTACGGAAGCCATTTTTAATTAATTATGGGTATATTAAATTTTGAAAATAGAACTTTCTTTTGATCGGGCATCTCATACAATGTTTATTGCATTTATTTATTATGGTTTCCATAGTTCAAACCTCCACTAGTGGCGGCTCTTCCCTGGAGTTGTGCAGCTGGATTCTACTTTTCTGCATCCTGAGTGTTCACCTAAAAATAACTTAAATTCGCCAACATTTGCCGTTCTTGTGAAGATGTGAAACGCCAATTCATTTGCCTTCCACAGTTTTGTAAAACTACATCAAGATTATTTTGCCAAAATGTAAAAAAAGACTCTTCAGTCAACATTGTTAGAAAAAATATGAGAGACATTTTAAAGAAAATTTCATCGTAGTGGATTAGATTTGTTGTTGAATGTTTTGTGTCAATATGTATCTTTCCAGTTTTTAAACTTTCTGTTCGTTAAGGAAATATTTCAAGTGTTAAGTTCATTTAACTTTTAAAAAAAACTATAATTATAAAATACGAGTTTTTTTTAGTGGTTTCTGTACAAAAAAATTTCTTTTGTGCACAATTTATCATTTATTGAAAGACTAAACAAATGCACTATTTTTAAACAAATATCAATTAATCATGGATGCTCCTAATTATAATGTTAAGGAAGCATGCCATTTCTTGGTTGTAACGGTCAGAAAGTTTTAATGTTTTCATTGGTGCTTATATAAATAAAAAGGGCCCTCAAGATAACACTGTCCGGTAGTCATGGGAACAGCAAAAATGACGTCTTTACAAAGACAGTCAAATGGTAACTTACCATCAGGATGTACCAATTGTAAAGTTATTAACTATCGGGAAGGCGCGATTAAAATCTACGCGAACAGTAGCGCTTATCTTTCAGATACACAAGTACAAACCGTAACTTTTTAACGAGTTAATATTAATTTTTTGTTGTATTAGTTTAACTTTAAGTTTTATAGTAATCAAGAAAATACATCATTAAAAATTCAATTTTTTTTAAGGTAATCATGTGCTGGTCTCATAGAAGAAAAATGACTTGATCCAAGATAGCAGACACAAGAAAAAATAAACCTTCTTGTGCTTAATTAATAAGTACTTTGGCAATGTAAAAATATGTTTAAACCCGCCGAGCACATTAAATTTAGATAACTTATTTAAAATTTGCCTTTTAACACATTTGTGATGTACAAACAAAAATATTGTGTGTGTAATTTAACAGTTCAAGCTTGAAATACATATCGGACACACACAAATCAAAGGACAATAAGATAACATATCAAGTCCTTAATTGAACAGCTTAGTGGAAGAACATGACAAAAAGGTGAAAACGCGAAAATGGGTTTTAAAATTTTTATTTTGCACATATAGATACGTTTAAAAACTGCCCATAGGAAAGGTAAAAATAATACTTGAATTTATGAAAAATTACTTTTATGAATAAGTTATGAAAATATTGAATGTCAATATCTTTAGAGAAAGGACTAACATGTTCATTGACACAAAAATCTGAAATATTTCAAAATTGCCACTCAGCACGATCTCCCACTAGGCACTTCATCTGATGAAATCTTCTTATTTTGTGCAATTCAATCACATTCACACCGTAATGGAAAAAGAGTATCATATTCTGCACTCTTCCCCAATGGTTAATTAAACGATGCGATAAATTAACAATACACAAATGTACATTTTCAACTTAAATGTTAAATAAAAAGGAATAATTTCCACTCATAATTTGTTAAAATGCATATTATAAAACAACACTGCACAATATTTGAAAATACGTAATCAAATTTATTTTTAAAAATATTTTCTGGATTTTACTAAGCAATTTATGTAATTTTTTTCAGGGTTTTTTCAGCAAAAATACTTTGTGTTTAGCTTATTGAAAAAATCATCTATTATGCATTTCAATATTTTAAATTTTTGCTTTATTATTTTTGCATTAAGTGCATTATTAATTTGCTATAAAGCAAGAAACATGACTTTTTTTAAAAACACAGAATGAAAAAAAAGATTTTTTTTACTGTTGTATGTTTATCGCTCCCGGAAGGATACATATAATTAAAATTGTCATTTTTCCGTAATATTTATCAAACGCACAAATAAATTGAACTTTAAGTTTCAATTTTAACTCGTTAAAACAACGAAATCGTAACAAGTTGTTTTATTGCAATTCTCAAAAGACAACTAAACACAAAAGAAAAGTATTAAAAGCATTCAAGCATTTATTACTAGATAATTTTCTAAAAATAGCTTTAGGTAAATTAAAACTAATTGGGGTTGATTCCCTATGCCGGAAACGGTTCTTCAAAATATTTACAAGTAAATAATCGTATTACATTTTATGTATCCATATTGTTTTATGCATGACCAGTGTAAAGAAATTGTATCAGTTATCATTTGCGACAAAATATTTTATCACAGAATTTTCCCAATATATGTTCATTAAAAAATTTATTTAATTTGTTGTACGAACTAAAAATCATTAAATATCTCTGCCAAAATTTAAAAATTAATTTCAAATGCAGAGTTGGGAGGGGGGGGCATTAATTAATAAAAGGTAAATAAAATGTGCACATCTTTGGTTTTAATATTTAACCAATTTCATCTAGCCTTAAAAATTTATGACAAGACATTATTAAATGTTCCAATATTTATTCAAATTATAATTTGTCAAGTAGTTGGAATTCTAGTCTATTGTAAAGTTTTTGAATGTAATCTTTTTTTCGATTTGTATTGTTGGAGGGTAAATATTGCGTTTTGCAATATTTATCCATTTATCTTCTTGATTTGAATGAGTTAAGATTTTTTTTAAAAAAGTGGAAGAGCTACTGTTGTTTCATGTAAATATCTAAAGTGTCATTCATAATGTGCATTGTCAAATTTTATTTATATGTATTTGTATATAAGGCTTTAAACAAAAATGATACAGATATTAAATAAATTTTATTTATATGTATTTGTATATAGCTTTAAATAAAAATGCTAAAATTATACGCATTTATTTGTTTAATAAATATATCACCAGTTCTTAAAGTCGTTATTATTTACTCCATTTCAAAGATTGTATGAAGCATTTTTTATTTTATGTATCAAAAAGAATTACACACATCATTTAAAATAGCTCTAATCGTATCACATTTCAATTCACTTCTTTGGAAGTACTAAAACATGGATTTCATAACTATAATAATTAAAATTAATTCTTTAATCCTTCTATAAAAAAATAGTATTAATAGAGTGATAATAATAATAAGTGTAATAATTATTCTTAATATTGATGGTGTATAATACAATAATAAAAGTAATACTGATAATAATAAAATAGTGATAGAGTATAATAAAATAATGAAAGTACTAAAATTAATAATAAATTAATAAAATATTTTGAATGAAAATTAATAATTCTAAAAATAATCAATAATGCTAGTTAAATCTAAATTAAATTAATACTAGCTATAACTGTAACATTATCTATATTAACCACAGTAATAATACTTTGTATTTGCTTAACAGTTTTAACAACAGTAATTAATCGTTTTCCTTAATCGTAAAACCGGCGTGAGCAGGTCGGTTAAAGAGTAGCCACTGATGATACCTTCCGAGGTTTTGTCCCCGTTTTAGCAATCCTACAAACGGAACAAGGCGGGGCAAAAATATCAATAAATAATATAGTGTATATGGGACTGGTGTACACTAAACCAGTCATGGACCAAAGTGCTGATACCGCGTACGATGTTTCTTGCATTGGGTGCCACAGCTAATGCGACGGCCTCGTCACTTGACCGTGTTTCTAAAACAAGAGGCTTGTCGCAAAACCTTAATCTTAAAATATATTACTATATATTACTATAAAATATATTACTACTAAGTACCAAATCCAGCATATATGGGAAAACGTTGGATTTGTAAACATATTAATCAGTAGGATAATTACCAAATCCAGAATGCAGGTCTCACGTTACCAAAATAATAATTACATTGATAACTACATATATCGCCTTTCAAGGCAATCGATGGAATAATATGTATCTTTTCTCCTTATGCAATAACCATAGAATTATGGCTACATGATTATCGTTTATGTCAAGTACAAATAATATTAAAATGTGGTTCGCTATACAAATTCACAAAAAATGGATTCAACTTCATATTGTTGATCAAATAACAAAACCTCAAGTGTTCTAAATTCTATTGATTGGTGGTTTTTGAAAACGTTGTACAGTTTTCGTTTTTCTATCTCCGTGTTTTTAAAAAGCCTTAGTTTTGTTTATAAGATTGACGATACTAAAGCATCAAAAACTTCTAGATATCTTCGTAAATACCACGAAATTTTTTATGATAAGAGCATCCAAACTTAACAGGCATCCACTTAAGTTCTATATCAGACCTTGTACATACTGCTAAAATTAATTTAACAGTCCATTACTCTATATTTTGCCTAAACAGTTTCATGAATACGGGCAATATATATGGGAGCATTAATTTTGTTTTGGTTTGAGCATTCAAATCAAAACAAAACTAATGCTCCCAGATTTTTCGAAAATAATTGTAAATTTTACGAAATCAAAAAGGAAATCGCAAAGAAAGTTGTACATTATTACCAATAAAGTAATCTTTAAAATTAAATTTTCTTTCGGAGTGCTTTTTACAAAAATACTTCTTAAAAACGTGAAGTAAATTTTAGGAAATGGAATAATCCAATTATATGCATTCTGAAAAGTAAGTTTCTTTCCTGAATTGACATTTTTCTTTTTCATTTTACTCAACCAAGTTTTTTTTATGATAATCGAACAGGAAAACAATCTCGACGTGTGCATCTGTATCAGTAGTAATAGATTATTTTACAAATAAAACGTGTCTTCTGACAATCGATATGTAATTTTACATTAAATTTCTCTTGTCATAAAAAAACAGAAAATTTATATTATGTTAAAATAAAATAAATATTCTAATTTTAACAGATCTTTTACAGAATAGTGATGACAATATCTATAGTCTCTCTCTATATCAAATAACTAACTCCTTGGTATAAGGGGAACTGTATGTGAGAGTGATTTATTCATAAAACTATGCCTAGCATCTTTACAGCGCAAAGCAGCGAAAGGGCAGGGTCTAGAGAGATTGACTACTTGACCTGTCAAAGACCTACGCTTTAAAAGCATTGTCAAACATTTTTGAAAGATTTTTTTAATATTTTCTCCGATATCACATCAATATTTTTTATGTGAAGTTTTTTGCTGCATATTTTTTCATAAGTTATTTTAACAAAAACGTAAAAAAGCACTTCTTACAAAAAGTTCAAAAAACGAAAAGGCCTTTTTTTGTTTACATATTTACTCTTAGAATTTTGAGTCTCATAAAAATTTCTTTTTTTTTGTCGTTTATGGTGTAATGAAAAACTATGAATTTGTCTCCACCTCCATCTAAATCGTGGAACAAATATCGTTTCCATAGATTTTAACCCTTAGATAAACTATAAGAAAAATTTTAATACTGTTTGTTGCTGAGACATAATTCTTTGTAGTGAATATGCAGTAAGTTATACTTATGTATAACTTAAAATATTCCTTCACCATTACACTTTAACATTGAAAAGTTATTTGATGAATTAAAAATAATTGTTAAAAAAATTAATTTAGCTAAATACTAAAAATAGAAAAGGTTCTAAACACAAAGTTTGTCTTTACCTTTATTAAAGAATTTTTTCATTTATCAATCTCTCGTTTTCATTATTTTTTTTACAATAAATGTAAATTAATATCAAATAAGTTTGAAGATTGGTTGTTGCTCTCAGAAATCTTATTAAAAAAATTCCGTTAAATTATGGAAAATTTCAGCATAGTTTGAATGACAGAACCATAAGATGCCGGAAAATATCCGTAACATTAATCGGGAAAAAAATATGTCGACAGAATTCTGTCTTCATTCTGCAATTTTTAATTACCAGAATATTTTCACTTTAATATAATTTTAATCGAGTCATTTATGATAAGCATGACGCAAACAAGTCTTCCGAGATATTATCCAAACATTTTACAGTATTTTTAAAACAATCGCCCCTTTAAACTGTTTTGGAAGTTGTCTTTAGTGACATTGATTGATAATGGAGCAGGGCTAGAATTTCTCGACTGTGTGGTCACAAGTGTAAAATAGAGTAAGGTGGAGTAAAATAAACCAGCGAAAAATAAACATTTTAATAAAGTTAAAAATGGGGTATTTAAGAACTATTTTTGGCTTAAGATTTGTCTACAGATCATTTCCAGCCTAAGCAATCTTTTAAACAAATTTTATTCCCTCGACAACAATCTTACAACGTGTGGAGACAACCGAAATTGATTCGTATTTTTACACAATTTTTAGTAAAAAGTATCTGAAAATTAGATTTTTAGATTTTTTCATTTTTAAGTAGTTTATTAAACTTATTTCCTTCCTACTAAATTGGTGCTAATAGAAAATTGGTGAACCTATTGTAAAATAAATATTTAAATGTCTTCCTATCAACTAAAACAGTTTGAGTAGAGCAAAAATAAATGTAGAAGGAAGTCAACAAACTGAAAAACGTTTGAAAGTCGCAAGACTTGTAAATTGACTTACATTGCCCAAACACGTGTTACAATGTAAAAAACTGCAACTTTTCAAATCGAACTTGAAATTTGAAATACATAATGAATGGAAGAATTGTTAAAAACTTCAAGATAAGAACAAAACCTCATTTGAAACTTATATTAGAAATGGATTACAAACAATAAAAATTATCAAATGCGTTACTAAATTAACAAATATATTTTGTAGTTGTAGATACCTCAAATGAATAGGTCAATCGCGTAACTTCTTAAAGCTTTATTTAAGGGGGAATGGGCGTGCAGGACCGGGGGTCTCCAAACTCAAGTGCCTCAATGTTAATCCAATAGGAAATAATTATTTTCTTTGTCACATTTCTCCGGCTGTATTGAATATTTTTATAAGCTTATTTTTTATGTGATAAATGTAGCTGACTTACAGGTCTCTATCTTCCCACTTTTTGAAATAGCTTCGAATATTTTGTGCAAAATAATTTATTGAATATTAAAAAAATATTCGTCCTAATTTCAAAAAGTGGGAAGATAGAGACCTGTAAGTCAGCTACATTTATCACATAAAAAAATCCGCTTGTAAAAATATTCAATACAGCCGGAGAAATGTGGCGAAGAAAATAATTTTTTCCCGTTGGATTAACATTGAGGCACTTGAGTTTGGAGACCCCCGGTCCTGCACGCCCATTCCCCCAAGTTCAAAATTTCGTGAAAAAAGACAATATTTTGTCAATTGATGTAGATGGACAGAGATGACTCTTAAGTGAGTTGATAAAATGAGGACCAAGCAAATTAGGGAACTGAAAAGTAGGGGTTCCAAGTGAGGCTGACCATCTAACCGGGACATATGTACAGCACCCGAGAGCCCTTGATCACGTAAGCTGAAATGTACGCGGCATGCCTTGGCCCATAAATGGGCTGTTGCGCCGAGGAGTTCAGTTTAGTGACGATAGAAGCTTCTACAGTGGCCCTGTACAGTGGAAAAATTATTTACTTCAAATCCAATTAATATTAGTCCACTACTTAACTGAAAACATCAGGTAAGACGATAAGTACGGTTTTCGCTGACATCGTATGTGAATGATCCAATTGAATTAACATTGTCACTTTGATCCTCCGGCACCGTAAATACGGCGAATATTACCGGCCGGAACCGCCGCGTGTGATACCAAACCTATGAATGGAATCTAAGCATTTTTGGGCAACACAATCATAATGTAATGCACATTATTAGAAAAAAAGCAAATGTCAAAAGTCATAACAAAGGACATCAGCACTTTTTTCTTCCAAAGGTACCGAACAATTGTTTGTTGCGCAAACAGCGAAACAATTCGAGAATTCCGCAATCGAAATTCCGACGAGGGAGGTTTCGTTTTCTTAACCGTCCCCGATTTCTTCAATAAATATCTCCCTAAATGGAATATCCTCTTTTCGCATGCTCTAATGCATCTAACAGCGAAACAATTTAAACCTGGTATGCAAAATGTTCTGCGGCGACAAATTCTGCAGGAAACAAAAGAAAAAAAGTTGTTCCATTCTCTTCAGCTGTCGTCTGCAACAAACATCTTCCAAACAAATTCTTTGGCGTCGCAACTTTTCAAATCGATTTACTGACAACCGATCTATTTCGAACACTTGTGGGGCGTTCCGTAAAAGAAGTTAACGTGCAAAGTGGCATCAATTAAAAGTTGGCGCTTTTAAAACTAATGATTTTTAAAAATAATCGCTAATAGAAAGGGGTTTTTTTTTTTTTCATTTTAAACAGAAAAATCATGGGTGATTTAAAGACAAAAGTAATTACTGTTTGGATAGGAGATTGCATAAGGATGTATTGTTGGTTAACTGAATGATAGAGGTGTGTGCTTGCTTACTCTGTATCCTCGTTTTAAATGCAATAAAATGTGGCGGCTAAAAATAGTCAATGTCCATATAATTCGTCAAAAGTCTGTTTGAAATGCGCTTTTATGATAAAGCCCAAATTTAGGTGTGAACGATGAAACGAGTTGAAAAAGTCAATGGAGGGGACACATAGTATGACTTCCAAAAACAAGTTATAATTAAATCTGTTGTGTAAAATATTCAAATTATTGTGCAAAATTTCAAAAATATTTCTGATTAATGCGGTATTTCAAATTTTATGTTATAGTAAGGAACGACTCATAGACTATGCTTTTTAGCCAACATTTCTTTTGTTTTTATTCGAAAGAATTAAAAAGAGAAATTAAGAAAAAAATTACACATTATTGATTTGATGACGATCATCATAGGACACCGTACTTCATAAATATGTTCTATCGGATCTTAAAATTCTTAAAAAGTCACTAATAAATATTCATAAAAATATCTGGTTTTGCAGATTATGTGGATATTTGTTCAAGAATAAAAAGCTTGCATCACTTAAGGTAATTTCAACATTTTTTCGGAACGGATTCTAAGATTTGACTAAAGCAATTTTCATAATTATTCTTCCAACTGAAAATAACTTTAGCAAACGATAAATTTTAATTGAATATGCGGAAGAAAATAGTAAACTTTGGCTTTTAAAAGTTTAAATTACAACTGGATGCTGTATTTAGGGATGTTTTTCTAAGGTGTAAAAAATCCCGGCACAACCCATTTTGGGGGCCCCTTTACGGAAAATGTTGTGTATGATTTTGAGTAATGATGGTGCTATATGACCAAAGTATCACATTTTTGCTACATTTTTTTTTTTGGCTTCCTCATTAACATCGATCAAAATAATCACGTTTGGTCAATTTCCAGTGAAAGTCGAGCAAAAAACAAAGTGGAGTATCAGATTTTTTTTTTAACTCACTGATATTTTGGGGATTTACAGTATTTCGCATAATAGAACCTGAAATTTAGGGGGCCACTAAAATTTGCCTAAAAAGCCTTATGGAAGAACAGGGCCTGATGGGTTCTAGGTGACAGTTACAATTACCAACTACTTGTTTTCCTTTAAGAATTTTAGTAAGAATTTAAGTGTATGAAAAGTAAACTATTTTAGTTATTTTAGAACTTCTTGTTTTCTAACAAATGAAATGTTTTGTATTCTTTACAAATTGTCATTGATTTTTTTAACGTAACGATTCATTTTAATTACTAAAGCAAAAATAAATGTTGTTTGAATCAAAATTTATGATTTCAAAATTTATCATTCATCAATTCCTTTTATGATGTTCCAAATTCGGATGCCAGTTTATATAAGACACCATAGTTAAAAGTAACTAAGAAATATATGTGCCAAAATCTAAATATTTATCTAAGCTTTTTTTAAAAAAGCTTCGGTACATTTAGGTTATGTTAAAAAAAAATGCTAAACAAGAACTATTTTTAAAGTAAGGTGGTATTATGAATATTTATAAAGGAAACATTGCTGACTTCATCAAGCCGGCGCAGTCGGTATATATAGCCTAACTAGTAATTGAAGGATTGCAAAATTAAGTCTTATAGGATTTTACATGGTTATGGAATTACATGGATTATTTATGACATATCCTGACTTAAACCGCTCAAAAACCTATATTTTTAACCTCAATTAAACTTAATAACTTAAATTACCCTTTGGGGCCCGGATGGCCGAGTGGTAAGCATCGAGGCCAGCAGTCTGCGTGCTGTAACGGGCGCGGGTTCGATTCCCGCCTTCGCCCTGGGTGTATTTCCTCTCTTTGTGACAGTAAAAAAATCTTTCTGTGTCTGTCTTACTTGACGAAGACTTATAAGCTGCTCACTGAGCAAGCACACAAGTCGGAATATATATGTTGTGGCGTACAGCAGCGAAACCGCTCAACTCGACTTGGAACCGGACTGAACTGGTCTGGACCGGACTTGAACTGAATCATAGAAAATATCTTTTCGAAATGTTGAACTTTTGATTTCTGGACTTTTCGGCTTGTAAATATTTTAAACATTAATGTAAATTCTGAAAATAAATAGATAGGAGTAAACGCTGATTTGTGTTATATTCATCATCCGTAAAGAATCTGAATTGTCACACGAACTGAGCAACCCAAGTAAGCGGAATTCGAATCCTGTAATTTTAGATACGTTGGGTTTTCGTGACATGGCGTCCGCGACAGGACGGATGATTTGAAGCATTGAAACACTAAAGTAAGCTGCTTTATTTTTCCTTCATCATGGATGCATTGAAACAAAAACGAAAAGCAGTGAGATCGGCGTTCACTCGTCTATTTAACGAATTAAACGAAGCTTTAGATAAGAAAGTCGTGAATGTGTCAGAAGATGTCGACTGTTTGGCGACTTTACAGATGCTTAGTGAAAAGCATGATGAGCTTTTGAACTTGAACGAAGAGATATTATCTTCTTTATTAAGTGTGAATAACGTAAAAGATGAAGATATTGAAGCTGAGACCGAAAAAGCCGATAGTTATGTCCATAAATTTAAGAAAATGAGTTTGCTGTGTAAACGAAATGTCAGTACACTTGATGATTTTGATTCTCAATCTATGATTAGTAGATCCGTCGCCAAACGGAAATTTAAATTGCCACCTTTAGAATTGAAGAAGTTTGGTGGAGAAATCAAAGACTGGTTGCCGTTTTGGGGACAATTTACTAAAATTCATGAAGACCCAGACTTAGATGAAACTGACAAGTTCCAGTACTTGGCACAATGTACTGTACCCAATTCAAGGGCCTGGGAATTGATTGAGAGTTTTCCACAATCATCTGGTAATTATTACAAAGCAATAGAATGTCTGAAATCAAGATTTGGACAAGATGATCTTTTGGTAGAATACTATGTGCGAGAACTTTTAAAGCTTACTTTGGCTTTCAACATGCAGTCCAATCATGTGAAGCTGTCGACTATTTATGATCGTATTGAAACTCAGTTGAGGTCCTTAGAGACTCTTGGTGTAACGACCGAAAAATATGCGTCCATGCTCTTCCCACTCGTCGAATCCTGTTTGACAGAAGAAGTCTTAAGAACCTGGCAGAGAAACGGTAGGTCCTTACATATTAAAGAAGGCGAATCAAAACTAGACAGCTTAATGAAATTCTTAAGAAATGAAGTAGAAAGTGAGGGCCGAATAGAGCTTGCTATGCAAGGTTTCTCGCTTAAGGAAAATACAAAGAATCTCAAGCCAAAAAGGGAGCTGCCAACTGCAGCTGGACTGTTTGCCGGAAAAAGAGGGGAAGTACCTGAAAAGTGTGCATTTTGTGAAAAAACAAATCACGAAACAAAGGACTGTCGTTCCGCAAGCAATTTAGATTTAAATGAACGAATGGCATGTCTTAAGAAGTGGGGTGGCTGCTTCAGGTGTCTCAGGCCTGGACATATGTCAAGGAAATGTCACGTTAGGGTCAGCTGTGAACACTGTGGTAGACGACATGTACGGATTATGTGTCCAGATGTTCAAGATAATCCACCTCCTGCAAGTTCTAGAGAGCCACCTCTCGAAAGAAATGATGAACATTTGAATTCTCTGACCAATCCTACTTGTTCTGCAAATGTTTTCCTTCAAACCTTGGTCGTCTTGCTGCGAGGAGAAAACAAAGAATTTGTTGTGAGGGCAATAATTGACACTGGAAGCCAAAAATCTTATATAACAAAGGAAGCTGTTGACATAATGAAATATCCTGTTGTGAAAGAAACGACTCTGAATCATGTTCTCTTTGGAGGGATGCAAAGCCAACAGAAGCATTTTGAACACAAGATTTTTGTGAGTGACGTTCAGAAGAAATATTATTGCACTTTCAATGTACTTGACCAAGAAATAATCTGCTCAGAAATTCCCCAGACAAAAGCGTCATTCTGTTCACAAGAATTGAAAGAAAAGGGAATTCATCTCTCTGATAAAGAATACTACCAACATTGTTCAACACCGACCATTCATCTACTAATAGGTGCTGATGTAGCAGGTAAACTGATGACAGGGAACATTATCAACTTGACTTGTGGCCTGACAGCTATAGAAACTTCACTTGGATGGACACTTATGGGAAAATCACCTGTGAATCTAGAAGTTACACAAAAATCCGAATGTATGATTGTAACTAATTTGCTTATTAAAGAATTTCCTATTAGTGATTTAGGGAAGCGTGAAGCTATTGGTATCAATGATCCTTGTGAGTCCAAGAAAAAGAAAGAAATTCATCAAGCTACTTTAGAATATTTCCGAAGCACAGTGACAGTTGATGAAGACAAGAGGTGTGAAGTTGCGTTGCCGTGGGTTTTAGAATCTTCTCGTCTCCCAAACCACAGAGAAATGGCTGAAAGGCGACTAGCTTCCGCCTACAAGAGACTAGTCGACTCGAAAAAGGTTGGAGCCTATCAGGAAGTATTCGAACAATGGGTGTCAGCTGGAATTATAGAAGAAGTGAAGACTGAAGGTGACAAAAATGTTCATTACCTTCCGCACAGACCAGTGTTTAAAGAGAGTGCTACGACAAAGATTAGACCGGTATTTGATGCCTCAGCTCATTTGAAAGGTACACCATCACTCAATGCATGCCTAGAAACTGGACCCAACTTGATTGAGCTGATACCTAATTTGCTGAATCGGTTCCGGAAATTTCCTGTTGGTCTCACTTCAGATATTGAAAAAGCGTTTCTCCAGATTGGAATCGGCGAGAGTGATTGGGACTGTTTACTGCTTCTGTGGAAAAGTAAAGAGGGTGAACTGAAGATTTACAGACATAAACGAGTGGTTTTTGGGATCACCTGCAGCCCTTTCCTTCGAGCAGCAACAATAAACTACCATCTTGAAAATGCCCCTAAGAACTTATCTGACACAGCCCACATGCTAAAGAACTCATTCTACGTGGATAATTACATCTGTAGTTTGAAGAATGCAGACGAGGCCAACAAGTTTGTCAGGGAGTCACGCACTTTGATGTCAGCTGGGAAATTTAATTTACGAGAATGGAGATCAAACGCTAAAATTGATGCCATCAAGCCACCTGATGAAGAAGTTGTACCATTGTTGGGTCTAAACTCGAATACAAAAGAAGATATTTTGTCTTGCAAGATTTTTAGTCCTTTAGAAGAGAAGGTTACAACTAGAAGAGGGTTACTTTCATTGGCACTGAGCATATTTGACCCATTGGGTATTGCTGCTACAGTTACAATTACTCCTAAGTTCATCCTTCAGGAAACCTGGAGTCGTGGACTCAAGTGGGATGAAGAGCTATCGGAAGATTTGACCAAGCGGTTTGTAAAGTGGCTGGAGAAATTTCAGATGCTGTCAAATGGCAGAATTCCTCGATGGATAAGAATTGAGCAGGACAGTAATGAAAATGTGAGTCTTCATGTGTTTAGAGGTGATGATAGCTCCAAAGCATATGAAACTGTGACTTTTTTGCGCGTTGAAGATGATCACCAAGTTTTCGTTCAATTTGTTCAATCCAGAGCAAGAGTGTCACCTTTGAAGAACGTGACCATTGCACGTCTTGAACTGTTGTCAGGTTGCATAGGTGCTAGATTAGCGGTAAGTGTGGTGAAAGATCTACAGTTGGCGAATCTAGATGTATTTTATTTTAGTGACTCCATGATGGCTTTATGCTGGATTAAAAGAGAGGCGCAGTGGGGAACATTCGTGTGGAACCGTGTGAAGGGGATACGAAGCCTTTCCGAAGCAGACCAGTGGAGGCATGTTCCGGGCCCGATGAATCCTGCTGACCTGTGTTCCAGAGGGTGCACAGCAGAACAGCTCATCCACTTAAAATGGTGGGAGGGGCCAGAATGGCTGTATGGAATGACAGAAAATTGGCCACAGAGTAAAGAAAGGGTTAATGAAGACGCTGTCAACAGTGAGAAGAGGAAAACTATTTTGTCAGCTCATAACAGCGCCAAAGAAGATAGTGACTGGTATTACAGAGCATTCTCTTCCCGTCTGAAGAATATACGTATGATCGCTTGGGTACAGAGATTTTGCAACAATGCCAGAAAAGTTTCTGTTGACACATCAAAAACTCTTTCCTTGGAAGAAAATTATTGGGTATTGAATGCCAGAAGAGTTTTGAGTTTCTTGATAGGAAACTCAAAAGGTGGGAGTGTGGCGTACAGCAGCGAAACCGCTCAACTCGACTTGGAACCGGACTGAACTGGTCTGGACCGGACTTGAACTGAATCATAGAAAATATCTTTTCGAAATGTTGAACTTTTGATTTCTGGACTTTTCGGCTTGTAAATATTTTAAACATTAATGTAAATTCTGAAAATAAATAGATAGGAGTAAACGCTGATTTGTGTTATATTCATCATCCGTAAAGAATCTGAATTGTCACACGAACTGAGCAACCCAAGTAAGCGGAATTCGAATCCTGTAATTTTAGATACGTTGGGTTTTCGTGACATATGTAAAGTACCCTACCCTACCCCTATTACCTTTTCACATATCCTTAATATCACTTAGTACTACATCCCAACCACCCTGTCGGCGACAAACAGTCGCCTCGTAATCCTTCCCACGGAACTTTCCTGAGTCCAAACAATCCGCCTACATGTTGACCTTCAAAATCTTTCTTATAACAAAATCCTAACTTCTGATTGGTCAGTCTGGGAGCGCTGGACATGTTTCGCCATTTTTCTGAGCATTTCGTCCTCATCTATCGTCGACTTCAGACGATAACTCTATCATCTCGATGCGTAACTAATTCAATAAGAGACCTAAATTTTATCTAAGTTTCCCTGTTGACTTGTTGCACATGGATGGATGGAAGGACGAACGGATGGATGGATCAAATGACGAGTACACTGGAAGAACCGATTGATTTTGTAGAGAAGTTTCCTTAGCAGGCCACTTTGGCGATGATAGCGAGTGATCGCCTAAACTTGTGTAAGGAAACCACAAACCAGTTCCTACCACAGAGATCATAGTTAAAGTAACAGAGTGGTAGGTCACGTGACCTCCGATGCTAACGACGGGACGCGCAAGGAGCTCCCAGAAGAGCCCCAATTGAGCCAGTGTTGTCGGTCACATGATATTCCACTCTAATAATTTAACTACTATCTCTGTGGTTCCAAGCTACCAAGATTCAGAAAATTGACGATCCCGACGCTTGGACCAGCGAAGAAGAAAGAGAGAAAACGGTTTTCGGCCGCCAAGCAGACAATTGCGGGCGTCCGCCTAATAAAATCAATCGGTTCTTCCCGTGTACTCCTTCAAATGTTCTACACCCCAGTAAAAACAGTTAATTCGCCTCAATTTCGTAGGCAACAACACTTCTATTTTTTTACTCTGTTTTTCTTACTACTTCAAATAGTGTAACGTTACTCCATGAAACTGTGGGCGAATGAAGAAAGTTCAAAACGCAAAGGGGTGTGCAAGGCGATCCAGTTGAGGTTCACAATTATCCAGGGTTAAACGTGATGATCAAGATTTGATTGGTAATTATCACGCAATACTGGATCTACAAATGTACAGGGTGGATATAAAATAACGCTCTCTATTTGGAGTGATCTGTAGCTTGAATGAATAATCCAAAATCCAAATGCATCAAACATTGAGACACTTACTAATAAAGAAGGGGGGAAAAGAATGGAATCATAAAAAAGAGAGAATCATAAAAAAAACAATCATGAAAAACATTGATCATAAAAAAAACTCGTCTCTTGACCAGGGTTCTAAATTACGAAACGTCGTCAATTATGGCCAATTACGGCCAACACAGCTTATTACGCCTCGTAATTTATAACCCTGGTCAAGAGACGAGCTTCTTTTTTTCGAAAAAGGATGGAATCATTAAAAAGAAACTCGTAAGTATATGCGGAGTACGTACTCGTAAAATCTGTTGGGTCCGAAAGTCCTGTGGTCGGTCATTGCGCAGTTCACCATGGGTACAGGTTCCTGGAGAAAATTTTCCTCCCCTTCAGGGACATGTCTAAATTGTGGAGGTGGCGACAGATGGCAACATCTGTCATATGTGTTTGTGTGGGTCTTGTGTTGTCCTACTTGACGATGGTTTATAAGCGGGTCCTTTGCAACCAAGCACACAAGCCTGAAATTATATGTCAACCAACCAAAAAGAAACTCGTCTCTTGACCAAAGTTCTAAATTACGAGGCATAGCCAATTATGGCTAATTACGGCCAACACATCCAATTACGCCTCGTTATTCAGAACCCTGGTCAAGAGACGAGTTTCTTTTTAATGATTACATTCTTTCTCCCCCTTTTTGATTAGTAAGTGTCTCATTTTTTTTTTTTTTTTTTTTGCATTTGGATTATTCATTAAAGCTACAGACCACTCCGAATAGCGAGCGTTATTTTATAACCACGTATACACTGCCGTGGGCCAGTAAACTGCAGTATCGAGTCTAATGTTTTAGAACAGGGGATCCCAACTGGTGGTACGCGTACCACTGGTGGTATGCGGGGACATTTCAGGTGGTACGCGTGATGTGAGCAACATGATATGCTTTAAATAGCTTCTGTACTCAAGCACACATCCCATTTTAATCTTTTTATTTCTCCTTTATTATAAGCATGTCATCAACATACAAATGTCTAACAATTAAATACGAAGTTTTTCCAGAAATTTTACTCAAAAAGCCTTTGAACACTTTTAGAAGAGTAAATATTATACGCCTATTAAAATATTTAGATCTGGTGGTACGCCAAAATTTCTCAAAAAGTCAAGTGGTACGCAGGTGCATAAAGGTTGGGAACCCCTGATTTAGACCATTGCTTTAAGCACTGTATAACACTAGCCCACAAGAAAGTATCTACAAAATGAATGATTATTTCAGGGCAATAATGATCCAATTCATTGCTACTGCGCTTTACTGGCCCTCCCACAGCAGTTGTGAATAACTGCAACCTTGACGATATTCGCAAAAAAAAACACCTGAAATTCCAGAGGATCTTATCATGATATATTGCTATTAGCCTAGAGGTCACTAAATTGGTTTTTGACGATGAAAAGCTAACAGCTCACCTAAACTATAAGCCATTGAGGTTTTACTATACTTACTAGTACACTGCGATCCAAAAGTTTAGACAATGACGTTTTTTGGCTGTAAAATTTAGAATTGGGATACTAGAATTTCAAAACATCCCTATATATGTGGGAATGGACCAATAGATGGCGCCACCACACAGACCCGTTCCTTGGAAGTCGCGTGATGCTTACGTAACAGAGCTGCGGTCCTGTTGCCGGTGTGAAAAGGACGCTTTGGAACTTTCAACAGAATGAATATGGCCTGCGGGTCTGATGTTGTGTAAAGATGCCGCGGCATCTCTTGTAGTTTTTCGTCTTAAAAGAAAGTTAAATCTTAAAATAAAGTTAAAAGTTCAAAGATTAGCTGTTTATCCTTGTCTCCCCATCTTTATATGGGAGCTTGACCGCGATAAAATTATAAATTTTTTTTCTTTCTACCATACGAAAAGTAAATTTGAATTACCGAGCACGAATCGCATCTACGGGGCTCACAGGACTGCCCTTGTGGACTGAAATCGTTGGACATTTGATATTGGCAATGAAAATACGTGAATTGTGGACTTCCAAAACTTTATAAACACCAAATTGTGCACAAAAAACTGGATTAAAATTAAACTGGTAATAAAGAAGAAAAAAATCGTCAGTACATCGGCGGTGAGTACAGTTTTGATTCCTACTAACAAAATGGCGTTCCTCTCTAAGACTCGAAAAGTGGATTTACTGAAACTATCTGAGGAACTGAATTTAACAGTGCCGGAGGGAGCAAAAATTTCCCAATTAATTGACTTAATCACAACCGATACAAATTACGTCGAGGAAACAACTAAAAATTTATTGACAAATATTGAGGCGGAGCGGCGTGAAAATTTGCAGAAAGAAGCTGAGGAGGCCAGTAGGAAATTCGAAATCGAGAAATTGAAAGCCGAAGCTTTAGTAAAAAACAGCTCGTCGGCTGAGCAGGAACGAAACCCACAAAAATGTAGTATTATAAATTTGATAAAACCGTTTGACTCAAAGAGTGATATTGGCATATATTTGAATTTATTTGAACGGCAAGCTATAAGGGCTGGTGTACCTATTGAAAATTATGTATCGCACCTATTAACTTTATTGCCCTTAGACATAGTAAATTTAATTGCCCGTGAACCGGATGAGCTTGCTAATGAATACCAACATGTAAAAAGAATATTATTGAAGCGCTTTAACCTGTCCGCGGAACAGTTTCGTATCAACTTTTCATTTCTAAAAAAAGAAGCTAATTCGAGTTGGCGTGATTTCGCATTCGAACTAACAAGCCACTTAGAAGGATGGACGACCGGACTCGACATAAAAACGTTCGAACAGTTAAAAGAGTTGTTAGTAATTGATCAAGTGCGTCGAAAATTACCGAAAGAGACTCGTGAACATTTTTTGGATCAGTTGCCAAAGTTCAAAAGTATACAAGAATTAACTGACGTACTAGATGACTATGATAGTCTTCGATCGAGATCAAATTTGCATAAAGCGAACGTACACGATAAGAATTCGAAATTTACCGGTTATGCAGGGCAGGAAAAGCCTTTTAGAGGAATCGCCAATGCTACTAACCCCAATATGTATAAAAATGATAATGGCTATGAACGAGTGTTTAATAATAAAAATTTTGATATGAATGATAAGCATGCTGAAAAAAATCGTAGATATAATAAAAATGGTGTAAATTCAGGTGTAAGAAAATTTGATAATGAAAATGACAGTATTATTTGTTTCATATGTAACAATAAAGGGCATAAATCGTTCCAATGCCCAAATAGAGTACCAAAGCATATAAATAATGTGGGTAGCACAAATACTGAGTTGGATGGTAACATTTTAACATACGTTGAAATAATGGGAAAACAAGTGCAAGCAGTGGTAGATACAGCAGCATGTCTTAATATTTGTAGTTATAATGTGTATAAAGTGTTGGGTGAACCGAGGCTCGAAAAAGATACCACTACAGTAACGGGGGTTGGTAACATAATAATAGAGCCAATTGGATATTTTGCTTGTAATATAACATTAGATACGTATAAAATTTATTCTAGAATATATGTAGTAGAGGTATTGGAGTCTAACTTTATATTGGGAAATGAAGTCTTAAATAAATTCAACTTTAACGTAAATGAAAGTGGTTTACATATTTTGGGTATGAGAAATGCTAAAACTGTGTCATATTTCCAAATAACGTCACAAAAAGCAACACAATTGCGCTGTGATCCGACTATAAACCAAAATACACAAGGACGTAATTACAAGTGCCATTACTTTACGGTGAACAGACCGACAAACCAAAACAAAGCCGAATCCAATAGTGCCAGCGAAACTGAAAGAAAAGAATGGGTGTTGAATGGAATCCAAGATTCACAGAAAAAACAAGATACAGGTTCAAGCACAACAGACAAGCGGCAATGGCCTATCCTTCCTTCCTTCATGAAGAACAAGAACATGACTTTGTCGTCAGAAATCAATCAAGTTGTTCCTCTTTCATTTGGGAAGTGTACACAGGCTACGTCACTTGGTGATCACGCGGACAGCACTACCGCCAGAACCTACGAAATCGAGAAGAGAGACCAAAATTTCATCAACTTGAATAACGATAGCCAAGATCTGTCACTTGCAAACCTACCTAACTTTGAAGAACATGGACCAGACATCGGACTAATAGAAAATGTTGCAATAAAACAAGAACTTATGAAATTAATCAAAGGCTATAAACCAAACAAGATTAAAGACACAAATTTGTCCATGAACATAATATTATCAGACGAAGTACCAATATTTGTTCGAAGTCGTCGATTATCGCAAGTAGAAGAGAAAATTGTTGATGAGCAAATACAAAAATGGCTAAAAGATGGAATAATTAAGGAAAGCGACTCTGAATATGCATGTCCGATAGTGTTAACACGCAAACGGTCAAATGAATATCGTATATGTTTAGATTTCCGCCAGTTGAATAAAAAAATAGTTAAAGTTGGTTACCCATTACCATTAATCGAAGATGTAATTGATAAACTTCAGGGTGCAAAAGTATTTTCGTCGTTGGACTTAAAGAATGGTTTCTTTCACGTGAAAATAGACCCAAAGAGTACCAAGTATACTGCCTTCAATACGCCCACTGGACATTACGAATTTTTGAGAGTTCCGTTTGGACTGTGTATTTCAAGTGCTGTTTTTCAACGATATATAAACACTGTTTTCAAGGACTTACTACGCGATGGAACTTTGCTGATCTACGTGGACGATTTAATCGTGCCATCACAGACTGAAGAAGAAGGCTTGGAGAAATTGAAGAGAGTCTTTCAAGTAGCATCGGAGTATGGGTTAGAAATCAACCTAAAGAAGTGTCAATTTCTCAAACATCGAATCGAATTTCTGGGATATATAATAGAAAATGGAACTTTGCAGCCTTCGCCATCAAAGACTCTAGCTCTACAAAACTTCCCTGAGTTGGAAACGCCTAAGATGACACAATCATTTTTGGGACTTGCAGGATACTTCAGGAAATTCATCAAGGACTATGCCACAATCGCTCGTCCATTAAGTGATCTACTACGAGACGGCGTCAAATTCCATTTTGGAGTGGAACAAAAGGAAGCCTTCAATAAACTCAAGAAAGCTTTGTCCCAAAGCCCAGTTCTACACATCTTCAAGCCCGGTCAAGATTTGGAACTACATACAGACGCGAGCAGCCAGGGATTTGGTGCTGTTCTGTTACAGAAAGCGGAAGACAACTCGTTACATCCCATCCATTACATGAGTAAAAAGACAAGCCCACAACAAGAAAAGTATGGAAGTTACGAATTGGAAGTACTAGCTATCGTTGAGGCCGTGAAAAAATTTCGAAATTATCTAGTCGGCTCAAAATTCAAAATTGTTACTGATTGCGCTGCATTTCAAAAGACACTTAGCAAGAAAGACTTAACACCGAAGATAGCACGATGGGCATTGATGTTGGAAGAATTTGAATATGAAGTCGTACATCGGGCGGGAAAGAAAATGCAACATGTCGACGCTTTAAGCAGAAACACAGTTTTGATCATAACACGTTCTACTGCTGAAATAACGAGTAAAATTAGAGCTGCACAAGAACAAGACGAACACATACAAGTAGTGAAAAATTTGACTGAACGTGGCGAGGACAACCAACATTTAGTAAAGCAAGGTATTTTGTACAGATGTGAAAATGGAGAAGAACTACTGGTAGTGCCTCAGAACATGCAAGCGGAAATCATCAAAGAAATGCACAACAAAGGACATTTCGCATCTGCAAAGACAGAGGATCTTTTGAAAAGAGAATTTTACTTTCCTCAGATGAGAAAACAAGTTGAAAACGTCATCCAGAATTGTGTCCATTGCATCCTATACAACAAGAAAAGAGGGAAAGCAGACGGATTTTTGAACCCTATCCCTAAAGGAAACGTTCCTTTGAATACTTATCATTGTGATTTTATTGGACCCCTCCCATCTACGAACAAGAGCTATCAACACATTTTCACAGTCATTGATGCGTTTACAAAATTTACCTGGTTATATCCGGTTAAATCTACTTCAGCTAAAGAAGCTATAGACAAACTTTGTGTTCAACAGACAACATTTGGAAACCCTTCACGTATCATCTCCGATAGAGGATCAGCTTTTACATCAAATGAGTTCAAGGAGTATTGCCAAAATCAGAACATCGAGCACGTGTTGATTACAACTGGAGTTCCAAGAGGAAATGGACAAATCGAAAGACTGCATGGAATACTTATTCCTGTTCTATCCAAGTTGTCTATCGATGAACCTTCAAAGTGGTTCAAACATGTGTCTTCAGTCCAGCGAATTATAAACAGCACAACGTCCAGAAGCACGAAATTTACTCCTTTTGAACTATTAACCGGAATAACGATGAAAAACAAAGAGGATCTTCAAATCAAGACACTCCTAGAAGATGAACACATCAACAACCAAAATGAAGAGAGAGAAAGGATGAGAGAGGAGGCAAGGGTAAACATCCTACGCATGCAGGAGGAAAATCGACAACAGTATAACCGTAAACGGAAGAATCCCCGGACATTTCAACTCAACGAACTGGTAGCAATCCAACGAACGCAGTCTGGACCTGGTTTGAAATTGAGACCTAAATTTTTTGGTCCATATAGAGTAACAGCAGTTAAACCAAATGAGCGCTATGGGGTTGAGAAAGTCGGTCAGCATGAAGGGCCGAACGTGACCACAACCTCAGCTGACTTCATGAAAGCATGGGTCTAGACTAGATAGTCGAACAGTTAAAAAAAAAAAAAAAAAAACTTTTGTTTGTTCTTTTGCTGTTTTTTGTTTTTATTTTGTAGATTTGACGAGCACTGGAGGTCCATCGGGGGCGATGAACGTCAAGGATGCCCGAGTGTGGGAATGGACCAATAGATGGCGCCACCACACAGACCCGTTCCTTGGAAGTCGCGTGATGCTTACGTAACAGAGCTGCGGTCCTGTTGCCGGTGTGAAAAGGACGCTTTGGAACTTTCAACAGAATGAATATGGCCTGCGGGTCTGATGTTGTGTAAAGATGCCGCGGCATCTCTTGTAGTTTTTCGTCTTAAAAGAAAGTTAAATCTTAAAATAAAGTTAAAAGTTCAAAGATTAGCTGTTTATCCTTGTCTCCCCATCTTTATATATATATTAAAGAAATATTTTGAAATGCTATAATTGAAATATAATAGCTTGATTTGCTATAACAAAGTTTTATTTCATAAAATAAAATTTTGTATGGTCCCAAAAGTTTAGACACAAATACGAGATTATGCTAATTTAAAGTACATAATGACCTAATTTTGCATTTTTATTGATGAATCATATATTTTTTATAAGATAAATTTAAGAAATACGATATCCGGTGAACTAAACAAGTTTAATAACGATATTAGTACAATTTTACACCAAAAAGACAATATAGTCACTTTAAATCTTTATTCAAATCATATTTGCTTCAAATTTACAATTTAACATATTTAAATACGAACCGAATAAATACCAGCCCATCACCTTAAAGTTTTGCCACGAATTCGTAGACTTATAGACGTTCATTGATCGATTTTCTTGATGAAAAGTGCAGTATTTCCCATATAAAATCACAAAATAGCAACAGATTATTCTTTTTTGAACTTTAGTACAATGCAGAGATAGTCACCTCTTCAAAAACGCCAAAAAAAAAATTAAGTTATTCCAAAGTAAATTCACTCTACACCATTACAAACTACCACCTTGATGCTAAAGTTTTTGAAGGGGAAAATCGGTGTTTTCAACAGCATATTTTTCAATATTCGGTTAAACCGAACGTGTTTAAACAGCACAAAAGAGACCGGTTAAAATTGTAACTGGTTCAAAGAAACCGGTTTTTCTCAAATTTTCAAATTTTAAACTTCAAATTTTAGTATGAAGAAGGAACTTTCGTAATTGTGTGGAGTGAACTTGCGTTAAAATGTAATACTTTTTTTTGTCGTTTTTGAAGAGGTGACTATATCTGCATTGTACTAAAGTGCAAAATAGAATGATATGTCGTTATTTTGTGATTTTATATGGGAAAGATTGCACTTTTCATCAAGAAAATTGGTCAATGCATGTCCCTAAATCCACGAATTCGTTTCAAAACTTTAAGGTGATGGACTGATATTCATTCGGTTCGTATTTAGATACGTTAAATTGCAAATTTGAAGCAAATGGGATTTGAATAAAGATTTAATATGGCTTAATTGTCTGTTTGGTGTAAAATTGAACCAATATCGTTATAAAATCTGCTTAGTTAACCGGATATCGTTTTTTTTTAATTATCACATTAAAAATATATAATTCAACAATAAAAATGTGAAATTAGGCAATTTTGTACTTTAAATTAGCATAATCTCGTATTTATGTCTAAACTTTTGGGACCATACAAAATTTTATTTTATGAAACTAAAAATTGCTATAGCAAATCGAGCAATTATGTTTCAATTATAGCATTTCAAAATACGTATTTAACATATATAGGGATGTTTTGATATTCTAATTTCACAAATCTAAATTTTACAGCTAAAAAACGTCATTGTCTAAACTTTTGGATCGCAGTGTACCAGACTACATTAAATGAGTTGAATTATAACCACACATAAATATCAAAGGATCCCATGTACTTTTCAATTGAATAGTACAATTTATAACCATAGGTACAAAGTCTTATGTGCTATATGCGTGCATATTTGTTTAGAATTGGCTATTAGCAGAAAAGTCCGTTTTTTTGCTACATCAACCCTAATTAAAGTAGCACTTTCATACAAAACAAAGAAACTTTTTTTAAATCAAAATTAAATGCGAGTTTAATATATTTACCATTTTTTTATTGGGAATTAACAACGTTAGTTATTTCACAAGATAACTTAATTCTTAATACAATAACTGATGAGTATATTATATACATCCAGCCAAAGAATTCTATAGTAGGGTTGAGGAACGACTCATACTGACAGCCATGGCTCACTACAGAGCCCGAATAAGGTGGCAAAAATGCTAGTTATTTATAATTTTGATACTGAGAAAGGAAGTACACCCAGGACAAAAAAGGCGGGAATCGAACCCTCACCCGATACAGCGCGCGGACTGCTAGCGTTATAGCCTGCGATCCAAACCACTCAGCCATCGGGCCCCACATTCCAACTTATATTGTCTCCGTGTTAGTCCATGGTGCGGTGCAATTGGTAGATTCATTCTCTGCCCTACTATAGAACTCTTTGCATCCAACTTCTCAAGTTATAGAAATTTCCATAAAAGTAAATGTCGCTTTCATTCATTTAAAAACTAAATGAACACAAACCCTTTAGATTAAACAATTTGTTTATTAAGATACAATTCAATACAGCTAAATTTCCAGGCGATTCACCAAACGATTCGGCAAATACAAAAATTCTTACACTCCGTAACCTAGTCGTGTCTCACAGGGTGATGTTTTCGGGGTTCCACGTGCCGGCCGCTTTTTGGCGCTCGTACACCATGCGGTGCTTCTGCTTCATGTAGGCCATCTTCGCATGGGCATACGCACCAAGGTCTCCATCTGCCAGAAAAATAATGTAATTTCAAAAAACAAAGATTTAAAAAAAATATTAACTTTTGGGAAAAATATTTTGTACTGTTTGACCTGTTTAACCCTTTCAGTCAACCAGTGATTAATGCTCTAGACTCGGAATTTTTAATAGTAGCCAGTGGCTACCAGAGTAAAAAAAAATGGTAGCCACATTTGGATTTTTATTAGCCAGTTTTAAATTTAGGTATCTACGACAAAAAGAAAGTGTTATTTTCCACAAAACAAAATTTTATTTAAAAAAAAATTTATATGAAAAGATTGGCAGTAAAAAAAGGATCATACCAAATATGTAAGTACTCCTTGATTGGCCATTATTGAAGAGAGAAAATTATTTTAAGTACATACAATTCAACTACAGGGTGCCTAACGAAAGTTCATTATAAAATTTAGTCTTTCTTCCCGACAGAATCGAATTGAAGCATTTTATTTTTATTATTTTATAAAAAGCAGCTTCAGTATTAATTATTTGTTGAACAAAAAGGGAAAATTATAATGGCCACTTTTGGCAACTGGGATTCGATTTTTAGGTAGCCACTTTCGATGTAACAGTTGCCAGTTGGCGACTGGCGACCACTAATCTAGAGCTTTATCAGTGATGACATCATGTTTCTGGTCATAATTTAAAAAAATAATAGGGCTGACATCTATTGGGATTGTGCCTGTCAATAAATGTTGTTATTTGTCTATGTGTTTGTGTTGTCCTTCTTTGTGTGTCTCTTGTGACTATCTCTTCTGGCGAGCTGGGTAATGGGCTATAAAGCCTACACTCTCCCTTCTAGAAGGCTCAATCGCTGTCATGTCTATTGGGATTAATAAGAATTATTTTCTAATAGAAAAAGTTTGAAGAATCGAATGATGTGCTTTTTGATTTCATAAATGGCTATAGACGATCAGAAAAAATTTCTAAAATGATGATGCCAAATTGTTATTGGGACTGAGCGGTTCAATAATTTTTAGAAATAAGGGGAGGTAGTTATTCAGCCATGGAAGTGCAAACTAATCAATAAGAAGGCTAAACTCTGAATTTAAATATATATCTATCACACTTTTGAAGTCATTGCGTGCAAGCCACTTTTGAAAATTTAGTTACATTAGTTCCTATAAAATGCACACCCAGGAAAATGCATGTATCTCAGAAACACATGAATGAGATTCAAAAAGCAGATTAAGGCTGAATAGTGGAAAACTTTCATGTTTCTGAAAGTGAACGTTTATTTGTTTAAGTTTCCCTAGTTTAAGGTCGTTAGTAAGAATTTTATATTGTATTGAATAAAAAATTAGGTATTGATGGCAGACGAAAAAAACCAATGAAACATAACGAATTTTTAAAAAGTAACTAATGTTTACTGAAACAACATAAGCAGAGTAAAAAGGAACAGGAACAAGGAATAACATAAAATAAACGCAACATGCGTTATATACCCAATACCGAGACAATGTCCCGGACATCAGCTTCTTTAGAGAAACTCACAGGATTGGTTGGCTGACCAGGCCCAACCAGAGCTGCAATGAAATCTGGCGATCCGCCGATAACGCTGTGAACTAACTATCACCACGAGGCGTTATCGGTGGATGGCGTGAAAAATTACTGGGAGTGAAAAAACTCATAATACACCAGGTATACATAAACTTGTAGTACCCCAATGAGAGAATGATAAGAATGCACTTACATTTGATGAAATAGTTTTTATTAGCTTCTTCATACTGCTCGAAAATCTCCTTACACCTTTCGTGTCTTTCATGGCCTTCATGCCTGTAGCAATCCAATTTCCTTCGATTCAGAATGTCAACAATTTTCCCTTCAACTTGCCTGGAATAGTAAAAATGACAGAAAATTATTTTTTTTAAATAATTTTTTTTAAGTTAGGATCTTATTTCATTATCATTTTTCATTGTTAAATCACTTTTCTTAAAATATAATAACAATGCCTAACCTCGAGAAATTCAAAGTTTTTTTTATATAAAACAATATTTCATCTATGAAAATAATAAGATTGAGTTACTTTCTCTAAAACTTACTAATATCCATAAAAAAAAGGTACTTGCAAACAGCAAAAAATATACTTTACTTTAAGTTTATGAAAGGGAGAATCTGGTTATCCTTTAAAGAGGGAATAACATGTTAATTAAGGTAGGCGAATACCCAAAATTCCCCCAAATTCTAAAATTTTTACTATTACTTTAATCTTTTCCAAATTTGGCAAGGTGATTTCAAATATAATGAATAATGCTATTTAGGCAGTTTTTTAAATTTAAATATAATTTATTTATTTTAAACGGTGTTTTTCAACTAAAAAAAGAGGTTCACGCCAACAAGCCTACCACATTGAATTTTCCTCCGATAAACATGAATTATGTGTTAAATTCTTCGTTTTGAACTGATCCGTGCAATGACCCTCTAGAGTTACAAACAAATCACAAGAATGTGTTTTACGACAAATTTTATGAATTAACTTGAAACAAACACAATGTGGCTAATCTAACGGCAGTGCCGGAAATCTGCGCAAGCGGATATCTCGACTTGAGAGCGAAACGTTTTTGTGAGCAGCCAAGTAAAATATCGCCAAGTTGTTAGTTAGGGTTGTAGTGAAGGTTTAGGTTGTTATTGAATATCAAGCGTTTACCCTCGACGAACGCGTGCGTTTATGGATTATAATAGAATTATTGGATTATAACACTGTCCAATTCTAAGCCTATTTTATTCTGGGATCAATTGATGTAAGACTTTACATAATCAGACCCGCTTATAAACCTTCGTCAAGCAAGAGAGATACAACACACACACTTAAATGGATCCATCTAATTTTTAGAGACAGAGGCCAACTAGAGGATCCCCAGAATTGACTTGTCACATGTATTGATTTGGTATGGTAACTTGGAGGACTTAGTGACCACGACGGATTTAACGTACACCAGTCATTTAGCATGGCTTTAGAAATTATGGTTATCAGTTAAAAAAGCAACTTCCAGATCCATAATACATTTTAAATTATACAGGTTGGTTATAAAATAACGATCGCTATTCAGAGTGGTCTGTAGCTGTAATGATTATTCCAAATGCAAAAAAACTTTGAGATACTTGCTAATCAAGAAGGGGGGGGGGAGAATGGTATCATAAAAAACCAACTCGTCTCTTGACCAGGGTTCTAAATTACGAGGCGTAATTGGATGTGTTGGCCGTAATTACCCATAATTGGCTGTACCTCGTAATTTAGAACCTTTGTCAAGAGACGAGTTTCTTATTTATGATTTCAATCTTTGTCGGAAAAAAAAACCCTCGTCCATTGACCAGAGTTCAAAATTACGAGGCGTAATTGTTGGCCGTAATTGGCCATAATTGACGATGCCTCGTAATTTAGAACCCTTGGTCAAGAGACGAGTTTGTTTTTTATGATTATTTTTTAGGATTCTATCTTTTTTTTATTCCATTCTTCCGCAACAAGGATCGATTTCATCTCAATCAACATGTTAATTTTTATTCCCAAAACCTTATCAACTTTGGGCGATAATAAGCCAACGTGACAAACTATCTTTCCCTTTCAGTATCCGTCTGCGCACGCGCAGTGGTTTTCCGTAAGAGAGCTGGATTTCCGGCAGATGCTGAGCATGCGCAGATGGTGCCGTAAGTGCAATGGGTTTAAGGAACTTACCCTACTCGCAGCTACCAATCAACAAATTTTTTTTTCGATAAACTTACACTTTGACATTTTTTTAAACAAAAACTACTATATTTACACCAGATGTTAGAGGTTCATGGCACAGATGTATATTAAAATAGCATCTGTAAAAAATTTCAGGTAAATTGGTGTAAAACTTTTTATGCTAGAAGTGTTAGCGTAAACCCCCTCCTTTTTTAGTAGAAAAACACTGTTTAAAATAAATCAATTATATTTAAATAAAAAAAATTGCCAAAAAAGCATTGTAAATTATATTTGAAATCACTATGCCAAATTTGGTAAAGATTAAAGTAATAGTAAAAATTTTAAAATTTTAGGTATTCGCCTACCTTAACACAACAATTTCATCTTTTTTTTTTCAAATATGCAAATTAGCATGTTTTTCTGCTAAGCTTTTCAATTGTGTACTGAAGAAAAACAGCATACAACTCCTGAGCATAAACCAAATAAAAAAACCTTTTCAGTTTGAAGAAGGTAATAGCTCCACAACTCTCAAATTATATTGAAACACCTAAAAACAAATACTATATGCACTGGAATTGTCGCCATAAAGAATCTACCAACAAAAGTTTGACACAATAAATAGTATTGAAATTTAAACCAAATAAATATAATTGAATTTAGGAAAAAAAATTCTCCCAAAATTCACGTTTTAGGAGTTATGAATTTTGTCAATCTGCACATTCAATGAACCCTTTTGAGAAACACTTGGCTGGGCATACATCAACATTAGGGCTTAACAAGCTAAAGTGCCTCTGTGTTAATCCAATGACGAAAAAAAGCCGATTTACTCAGGTTGCATTGAATAATTTTGCATAGTTTTTTTTAATGAGGAAAATGTAGCTCGATTACAGGGCTCTATAATCCCACTTGTTGAAATTAGTTCCAATACTTTGCTGTAAATTTATTTATTGAAAATTAAAAAAGGCGGGATCATAGATCCTTTCCTAAGCCAACTACAAAAACACATAAAAAAACATTGATTGCTAGGTGTGATCCTAGTGATTCCTTTTCCACTTGCCACTCTGCATTGGTCACACTTTTGGACAAGGAAAAATAGTAGATCAAGTACTGACTAAAGCGCGCCATGCCTGCAGCCCACCTTTTCCTCTCCATATGCAAAACCAGTTGTCGGTTTCCACTATATAAGCTCCTGCCTTCAAGCTGTTGGCAGGGCTGTTAGCTGTTACTTGCCCTTGCGGTGGTCTGTTTGTTTGGTCTAGTTTATTGCTATCTAATTCTGATTTCAATGTTTTACCCTTGAATAAAATATTTATTTTGAGGTTCACACCTTGTTAACTTTTCAAAGGTTCTACTCCTAGAAGATTGGTAAATATATTCAATACAGCCAGATTAATTAGACTAAGATTTTTTCTCTTTGGGTTAACACAGAGAGCAATTTTTGGTTTGAAGACCGACTCCCATTCTCTCCGAAGTTACTATGTCCGAATTTCTTCCCACAACCAAGCAATATAGAAAAAGACCACTTTAAATTGTTTCATTAGGATCCCCTGATCTTCAAAAGATAAAACAAACAGCAAGTGAGAGAAATGAACAAACTGCTCCCCTACATGTCTCTCTTGAACTGTTCATTGGCTTCGAACATACAGGGCCCATCTTCCTCGTAGCATTCGTCAATGGTGGGCACGCGGGGATACTTCCTGTGGTAGTAGACGGGCGGCTTCTGGTTGGGAAGGACAACAGTTTCTAACAGGGACAGAAGAAAAACAACTTAATCATAATATTCAATAAATAAGTAAATTTATACACACATTTATGATTTTATCACGGCAAATTGATGTGAAATAAATAAATTAAAATATGTTCAAATGCAATGAAACATATAAACATATTTTACAATTGCTTCAAATCTTCATTGTAAAATATTTGCATAAGTTTCTTAATCATTTGAAAGGTAAATTGATACTTTTATGTTCAACAGATTAAAAAAAAATCGAATTATTGTAAAAGATAATGCAACAATTATGGAGTCATCTGTATGAACAGATCTGGAAATTGATGTACGTTGTAAAGCTGATAGTATGGATTATTTGAACCAGAATTAGATGAAGAAATGTAGGAGCATTTTGTGCTACTAACTTAAACAACTAGTCTGAGCAAATACACATTTTCTAGAAGCATTATATTTTTTAAGATTTTTTTAATTTATCACAAATTATATATATTTACAACTGCAGTGTTTAACTTTAAGATTTTAAGATCACTTAGTTTCATAATTATAAAGTCACCAGAGTTTTGTAATTTCAGGACAGTTAGGTTGAGTTCTACAAATTTAGGAATGCAATTTCAGATAGCCCATATTTGGGTGGTTTTGGATATAACAGTCGCCTGAGTTTCAAATCTTTTTAATTGGCATAATTTCTGAATTTTATGATCACTGCAATTCAGAGATGTTACAATTACAGAGTTTTACAATTTACGAATCACCAAAATGCTTGAAAAACTAGTTGCGACAACTTCCTAAGACTTAATTTTTTTTTGTCACATAACTGAAGGATTTGATTACGACTAACTAGTTACCTTTTAACACTAATTCTAAACAGGAGATGCTTCATTTTCACATGTCATATTATTCATAATGTGGTTCTTTTATTTTTTAAAATTAAAAATACTTACCCTTATTCAAAAAGCATTAACCCTGAATTTTGAAGTAAAAAAAGTAGCATGTTTCCCCATTTCCAAAGATTATACAAAGAATTGCTATTCTGACGTCACTGAAATGATTATGCAAAAAGTGCTATTCTGACTCTAAAACTTGCATTGGGGACAATAATTGGTGACTTATTTGGACTGGTGCTCATTTAAGGAAGGATCATTAAATTTTCCAGTTAGCTCTCATTCTTGTTTAAACATAAAGAAATTTCATTAAAACTTTTTTGGAATAATTTCTGCAAAGACCAAACTTTTAAAAATACACTTAATACATCCTAAAAAAAGTAATCAATACTAATTTAAGTTTAAGACAAACCTCTAAACCATGTTACAGGGCCATCAATCCAACCGAAAATCTTATTTTGCATTTTATCAACAACATTTCTCTCCTTTTTTGGCTCCAGCGCTAAAAATATAAATAAAAATTAAAAAATTTCAAAAATAGATTAGTGTCACAATTGTGAACTTCCGCTAAGTGACAAGCCAACAATTGAATAAGCACCTAACAGAACTTTTTAGGGTGACATTGTATGTGACGTCAAGACTAAGCCTGTTTAATGTACACTCCGTTTTACATAAAAAAATTCGTCTAACTTTTTCGCTACACAGGCCGTTGAAAGGTTGGTAGTTATTTTGGGCATGCTTGGGCTTGAATCTGGAACCTTTGCAAGCAAGTCAAGCACATTACCGATTGGGTTTTCTCGTCTTGTGATTGCATAGAAACTGGGTACATTAGTTGAATATAACTGACTTAAACTCCATTTGATTTTCCATTCTAGAACCAGCTGTTTGAATTTATTTTCAAGTACGGAACACCTAGGGTATTCGGGACGGAATGCTATTTGGCGACTTTTGGCGTTTGGTTCGGCTTGTACGTTTTCCTACTTGGCTGCAAAAGTTAAGCCGCCAAATCGAAACCGGCCCGAATACGCTAGCAGTGCCTCAAGTACTGATAAAAAAAAATATGTTATTGATTTTAAAAAGTTTTGAACTGGGTTCGTATGCAAGAGTGAGGCAAACGTTTTTAGCCTCAAGACAGAGCAGGTTAAAACTTACATACCATAAGTCAACCAATTGCAAAACTGCATGATTTATTTTTCAGAGACTAGATAATCATGTATGCTACATGTAATTTTAAAATAGAATGGCAAACACCACAAATAAAATCCTTAAAATTGCATGCATATTAGAATACACAGAACTAAAAATAAACAGTAGTAAATATAAGTACAGGATATAAAAGAAATCAATATTAATTAAAATATATAACGAAATTGGCCGGAGGTTAAAAAGTTAAAAACACAGTAACTAGATAATTTAAACATTCAATGTTTTTAGCGAATTGTTAAATTAGTTAAATATCATAAATTGGTTTATTATAAGTTTTAATCCGAAAGAAGGAAATATGTCAAATTTATAAGAAAATGTTTTACACATGTTGAATAGAAGATTTTAGGAGTTTGGGATTCGGATTTCGGGCGAAGTGTCTATTTTGCCGACATTCCGACATAAATATTGTTGTTTATGTTTGCGACAGAAATGTAGCCAACTACTAACGCCAACTAAAATTTAGCCAACATCCAAAGACGCCAATGAAATTTAGTCAACATCGAAAGACGCCAAATCTCTGACATTTTGATCCTTATTGTGTTTCTTTTTCTTTGTGTTGATTGAAAGGTAAATATATTTTTTTATACTCTTTTCTTATAATTTAAACCAATAATTGTATATAATTATTTAAATTAAGTATTAAAAAATTTTATATTTTCATAGCGATTTTGACTGACTTCATAATGTTATAAATGTTTCGCATGGTATAATTTATCCATTTACTGTTCATAATCTGTGTATTAATTCAATCTAATTAGTCAAATTAAGTATAAAAAACTATTTAGTAGGTTCAATAATTTTAGTTTTTAATTTCGTAGCGATTTTCACTGGCTTTCTTTTGTTTTATTGTTTCACATGGTATAATTTAGCCATTTACTGTTCATAATCTGTATATTAATTCGATCTAATTAGTCAAATTAAATATAAAACACTATTTAGAAGTTTTAATAATTTTAGTTTTTAATTTCATAGCGATTTTCACTGACTTTCTTTTGTTTACTTGTTTTATTGTTCATGTTGCAAAATGTATCCATTTATTGTCCATAATCTGTATATTAATTCGATCTAATTATTAAAATAAAGTATAAAAAACTTTTAGTTTAAATTTCATAGCGATTTTCACTGGCTTTCTTCTGTTTTATTGTTTCACATGGTATAATTTATCCATTTACTGTATATAATCTGTATATTAATTCAATCTAATTATTCAAATTAAGTATAAAAACCATTTAGTTTCAATAAATTTAGTTTTTATTTTCATAGCGATTTTGACTGGCTTTCTTTTGTTCTTATTGTTTCACACTAAAATTTTTCGATTTATTGTCCATAATGTATATTAATTCGATCTAATTATTTAAATTAAGTTTTTTAAACACTATTACATTTGCTAAATAGCTTTAGCATACATGTTCATTGCGATTTTAAATGTTTTTCTTTTCCACATTGAAAATTTGTTCGTTATTGTACGCTTATCTATACAGTAAAACTTCTCGGGGGCGACAACCCTCCGTTCTGAGGAAAATCGGTCGTTGAAGGAGGGTGGTCTCTTTGCGAAGTTTCATCACTGAGCAGCTTAAATGTTCAAATAAATTTTATAAACAATGGTTTAGTAGTAAAAAGTTTAGTATAAAGTTATTTGAATTATATCCAAAAACAAGGTCTTAATTTTTACAATACAAGTAACAATCTTTTAAAATAAAAACAAAATATCTTTTTGATTAATTTTTTTTTCGATTTTTCGGAAAGTGTCTCATATTTCAATTTGTTTTAAGTTTTGAAAAGACTATTTATTTAAACATCTTTCGTGTTTTGCAAATTTAACATTCACTAGTATCCCTCCATTCTGTGAGTTTCTTAAACTCCTTGTAAATTACGACTCCCGTCGCCAGTAGCCCTCGTGTAACTGTAGTGCAAAGATAATTCATACTCAAACTTTTCAGGCTGGTGAGCTATCCACGCGCTAATATGGATGAAGGTAATTCAAAGGATGAAAAGGGCAAACCATGACCAGTAGCGGCGGGAAAGCAAGACTTTTTGGAAAAGTGACTACCGGATGATACCTGTAATGTGGTTGTAACCAGAGATTGGTCTGGTCTGTCCGAGAGGTATTTTGAACATTAAGCGTATAGGGTAAAAAATCGGTGCCTTGCAAAATTGCCCTTTTGCGGAGGTGGTCGCTTAATAGAGGTGGTCTGCTGTAGAAGTTTTACTGTATAATAATTCGATCGAATTACTTAAATTTAGTGTTAAAACTATTGCATTTTCCAAATAATTTTAGTTTAATAATTAAATATTTTCAATTTTTATCGCTGATTGTTTTTTCTTTTTGTGCTAGTTATTTTTGTTAGTTTATTGAACTATTATCTTATGAATAATTTTATCTGAATATTTAAATTTAAGTTAGTACAAAAGCAAAATTATTGTTTGCTTAAATAATTTGTTGAAGTTCATAAGATAAAATAGCTATGTTTAATTTTTATCTATGAGAAGTTTCATTTTAGTGCATAGAAATTTTATATAATAAAAATATATATGCATAAAATTTTAAATTCATATAAAGATACATAGATTTTTAAATTCAGTATAGCTATCTTAACGTGGATAGTTTTTTTATTTGTTCAATCACATTGTCTTAATGCCTTAGACTGAGTATTATATAGTAAATAAAATAATCATATGCCTTAATTTTAAGTGTGTTTAAATTCAGTCCCTATAATTATTTAATTTCTTTTTGGTATTTATTAAATGTTTTTATTATTCTTCCTAGATGGATGTGTCTGTGTTTCAGAGAGGTTTTTCTACATTCAACCTTTTGAAGGAAGAAATTTCGAAATTTGAAGAGAAAAATCAAATACACCTATATATGAGGGATTGTAGGAAGCTGAAAAAGGTTCCGGAATAAACGCCAGGGAAAGTGAGTATAAATTAAAGTCTCATATCATCTTGAGTTTGATGTCTCATTCTAGTAAAAAATTTACTGTACTTTATGAATGTCAAATTGGAATGCAGTGCAGTACTAGATACCTATTGCTTCGCAATTTCCCCGTAGGGCTTTTTTATATTTTCAATGAGATTAAGTATAGATTTGCATTACATTTAATTGTTTAAAAAGAGAACCTCAAAAATTTCTATAAACCATTGAGGAAAAAATGCTTGCATTAAAAAAATTGAAAACCGCCTTAGTAAAACTTAGTGATGCGATTGGATTTGTATTTATAAATTGGCTTGTACCCTTACTCTGGGTAAATATCCAAAATTAAGTTATTCATTATTAAAAATTATTTCTATGTAATCAAATATTGTTTTAAAAATTAATACTGTTACAAATACATATACTTGTGCTTAATTCACTACACAAATTAATTTATAAGTATCATTAGTGTTGAAAAAATATCTATTAAAAATTATAAATACCAAGGCCAGAAGATTTGGTATACTTAACTGGATACATACTGTATGCTATACAGAACTTCTAAAAATTCAACAATTGCAGAGAGATAATTCATTTAGTTATAGATTTCCCAATTTTCTAACATTTTCAGGGCGCAGAAGACAGTTCCTGAGTGTGCTCAAACATGAAATGTTTGCTTTTAGTTGTTCATAAAAAATAGTTTCATTTGATTTTTTAAAAGGTGATTTTAACAATTTTTATTAACCACCGCCTGCATCTTAAGCCTTCAGCAGCATGTGATGTAATGTCTACTTATACCAATGTATTTTCTTGGCAGAAGTGATTCTGCTGACCAGTATGTTAACAATTTACAAGGCTTCAGCCTCGGTAGTTAACCACATGCCAGTTTAGGGTTTACCTTATGTTATTGCCTGGTCGAAGGATTGTTGGCTTTGGCTGCTTATCATTTTTAAACATTATTTTTAATAACTGGTCACCTTTTATTGACCTTAGTTAAAGGCAATTTGCTCTTTTATTTTTTAGAATCATATCTAAAAAATGGTTTGCAGAAGAGAAGACCTATTTAATTGTTAAAAATTGCATTGAGATGTCTATTTTGTATCCTGTCTCATTCAACTAAAAATTAAAGAACAGTTAAAAATTGTGTAATAACTACTACAACATAAAATCATGTGTAATAATTTATTTTTTACCAACTGTATTCTGTACTTGTGTAATATTAGTTTACCATTCATGTTACTTTTATTTTCAGATTTTTAGAGACTATATAGAAAAAATTATTAAATTCTATTCTAAGAAATCTAACTGCAAAACCCAAAAATTATGTTTGTAGAATAATTCCATGAAATTGAATTAACTAATAGGCTATTAATAGCTGATTTAAAATGAAATTTTTGCATGTGTGGATTTTAACACTAATGAAATTTTAAGCACTCTGAACTACAAATTCTTAGTTTAAGTTTTTTCAAAAATTGTGTTTTCTATTTAAAATGCATAGTTTATTTTACACTGGTATACATACAGTATACCTTTGTAAAAAAATTAATTAACCTTTATAAAAAAAAATTATTCTTGATAGAAAATGCAATGCATTGATTTGAAATTCACTTTAAGAAGCACTAAGAGTTCCGGCTCTCAGATTTTGCATAATTAACTGAATTTAGAGCACCATTAATCAAACTTTAAAATATAGTCTGGAAATTTTTAATTTTGGTATGGAAAAATCAGGGAAGTTTGAAATTGCTTTGATGCCTTGTAAAGAAAAAAAAGACTAACACAAAAAAATTAGCATAAAACAATGACATGTTGTAATGCTTTACTTATAAAACTTCTCTCGAATAATGCTGAACGAGTCTTAATAGGCATAAAAGAAGGCATGTGTGTACCATATAAAGTAAATGTAATTCCACAACAAAAACTTTTTATGATTTAAAAAATATATATATATCAAGGAATCGTCTGATTTTAAATCAATCCTGGGAATAACTTTTAATTAACCCCATCTGTATCTTAAGCCTTCAGCAGAGAGTGATGTCATGCATTTAAACCTCTAATGTATTTTCTTTTATCTTTTCAGATTTCCTTGTATTCTTTCAAAGAGCCAGTGTATTTTTATCAAGTCCATTTTCTGTAAAAGCCAATGTTCACTTAGTGATGTATATTTTTGTCTGTAAATCTATCTTGTAGATAAAAAAATGTATAGCTAATAAAGTATGGACATTGATATTTTGTTTGTTTTCTGTTTCATGTAAACCAAACTAATCATAATTTAAAATACAAGTGTTCAATAATAAAACTTGCAAGTATTTTTTTACTGTTATATTTTTTAAGTTAAAAGTATACATAAATTAAATGGAGATAATATTTAAAATTATGAGAAGTTAATTGAAAATACATATATTTAAAAAATGAATACTTAATTCTCCTTTACGAAAACTTAATAATTATTAAACTTGCGAATTATTGCAATATTTCCTCATTCTATAATATATCAATATAATCAATAATATATATAATATAAAGCAAACTACTAAAAGTAAGAATTAGTTTCAAATATATTTGTTACATGTGTTTTTTATTTAAAGTGATTGGAGTATATGATAAGGATAACTAAATTTACCTACCTTTGTCCTAAGGTATCTTATAAAAGTATAAATACCAAAAGAGAGACAGGGTAGAAATGTGGCATTCTTACAAGTTATAAACAATAACTTGACAATTAGAACTATCCAAATATTTAAAATTTAATGCCAGCATACTAAAATAATATATATATTTAATCCTGATGCCTACAAACAGCAATTCAAATAACATTTAAAACCTTACTATAAGCAACAGTGAGAAATGATCCAATCAATAATTTGAATTCTAATGTATTGTGAAATTATATTGTGTATAGGGTTAGGTTTGAATTATCGTCGCACGAGGGCTATTTAAATTGTGTTTAAAGTGTCCTCAAAGGCTGCTGCGTACGATGTCACCCTTAGCGGTTGCGTTGGGTGCCTATTCAGGTGTTGGCTCGTCACTTGACTGTGGTTCTAAAATACGACGCCCGTCGATAGCCCTCGTGTAGCTCTAGTGCGACGATAATTCAAACCTAACCTCAAAGGCTGTTTTAATTTAAGACTACTTCAATTAATTATAGGAGAAAATTTAGATAAAATCCTGGTTTGACACGAAATATAAACATATCTTTACCCGTTTTAACTTTGTAACCAAAATAAATTAATACACTCTTAACACATGTGTCAAATAATCTGTCATCAAACGGGGTCGTCCATAACCAACAAAATCCCACAGATATATTCTTTAAAAAAATATTTCAGAACTCTAATATCTATTTAGTAGTATAAGTATGATCTGCAGGTAATTATTATTTTTCAAAATTTGACTTCTATTTTTATTTTATTTTTTTTTTTTTTGTAATACATAGCTTATTCTAGTATTTTATTATGCAAAATGCCTTTAAAATGTACTGCTGAAAATAAAACATTTTTGCAAGATCTTCGAAACTGTGTTGCTTTGCTACCGCGAGGGTCTAGACTCAAGGCTATATCAGGTCTCAGGAGTTGAAATTATGTAAAGCTAAGTTTGATATTCTTTGCAAGACTGCACTAATCATTTTTTATAAACAAATGAACAATCATGACAATCATGTAACGATAATGCATTGTTGGAAAAGGAAATTACATATCCTCTTCCACTGAACAATTTAAGTTTTTATTAAATAGTTGTTAAGTAACAGAACAAAAGTAAAACATTAATTCATTTAAGTGGATATCAGGTCTCTGGAGTTTAAATTATGTGACGCTAAGTTTGATATTCTTTGCAAGACTGCACTAACAAAATACTATGTCCAGGGAGCCAAAGTTGCTGGGGTCCTCTTCGATGGTCCACTAAGGCCTACATATTGGGCAATTGATGATAATCCGAGAAATTACAGGAAACATAATATTTTTAAATGGGCAAATTAAATGCCATCCGGTACGATCAATAGGCGCCCAACTGCCCATCCTCGAGATTAATATAACAGACATGAACACAATAAACTAAAAAAAAAAAAAAAAACTCCTCTACGCAGCAGCCCATTACTGGGCCAAGGCCTGCCGCGCCCATTTCAGATTTCGTGGCCTTGGGCTCTGGGGTGCTAGGCATATGTCCCGGTAAGGTGGTCAGTTTTTGTTGCTTTGTAACATGTCAAAATACAATCAAAATCTATATAATCAAAAGGAGACTTTTAAAAAATGCAAAACATCTGTAAATTTTTAAATATTTCTTTTCTGTGTGAATATGTTCCTAAAAGGGATTATAACTTTAAAAAAAAAACCTTGTCAGCGGATTTAATTAAAAAAAAATTGCGTCACATCTTGTCAAAAATTTACTACCAGCGACAGCCTTCAATATTCTTGTTTCATTTGTTTTCTGAGTTGTAAGAATAGTAGTTTGATTAAATCGGTATTTGATTTCGATAAAGTTTGTAACATTGTAATTGTCTTTTATTAAAAAAAAAAACAATAATAATTTGCTTTTTTAGAAGAAATCAGCAAAATAACAACTAAATTTATTCTTAACTGCAACAATAACTTTCTCAATAAAATTATTTGTAAAGTTGATAAGCAGCCAAAGACTACAACCCTACGACAAGTCGGCAGCAAAAAGACAACCCCATACTAGCTTGTGATTGGCTACTGTAGTGTCCGACAAGTTACTAAAAATAATTACTAAAAGCGATAAGCAGCCAAGAATAACAACCCTAACAATAACACCAAGATCCGACAATAACATAAGGGAAACCCTATACTGGCTAGTGATTGGCTACTGATACTGAAGCCTTGTTATTTGTAAACATATATGTCGGCAGAATAGCTTCGGCCGATTTCGGGACCTTCACAATCTCACAACAAGGGTAATAAAAAATAAACAAAACAGTGAAAGTGGTAGTGTTTTGTCAATAGGTTTTTATATCTCCATATTTAGTGGAATAAATGGAATTCTGAAGCCTTTTAAATAAATTAATTACATTTTCAAAAATAAATTACATAATTTAACTACATTTTGTGGTCTGGGTAAGGCAATAAACACTACAAATCATGTTTTATCTGCGTTAAAGCTCTGTTTCAAATAAGGTAAGTAATAGGTATCATGAAACATTATTTTATAGACGACGCGTAGAGTAATTGTTATGAAATTGAAATTGAAAATATTAATTTTCCTTACACACAACTTAATTAGGTTTCCAGTTGTTTTATAGTTTAAAATTAATTGTAAATTATATAAGCATAAAATTTGGAACTATTTACAATGAATTTCGATCCAATGGAAGGTACTTCGGAACTGTTTGCCTCAATTACAAGTGATGTGTCTCAAGAGCAATGGGAAAAGTACAAAGAACAAATGAAGGCAAACACACGAATATTTAATAACATTTCTTTTAAAAGATATTTTTAAGCATTTATTTAATTCTAATATTTTATCTGTTCTATAGTTTGGAAGATTCATAGTCGACAATGACAGCGATGAAGATAGCGGGTCCGAAAGATCTGCATCTCCGTTTGGTGACGAAGAAGCCATAACAGTAAAAGAATAATTGTTTTATTTTAAATGTTTACCCTAAAATTGTAGAACTCTGATATTAAATGTTTTTGGACTTGCTAACTCCTTACGATTTTTTTTTCAACAAGTTTTCAATTTTGTTTCCAACGCATATCTGAATTCATAGACCAGAACCCTAATGGAAGGATTCCAAGGATCAACTGAATAATTCAAATTAAATTAGTCTATCTTTCAATAATTCTAATGAATTATTGTAAAGTTTTATTTCCTATAAAACTGGTAATATAAAAGAAACTACACACGAATTGCCTGTCTAGCTAATAATAAAATTCTATTATCTATTTGGCACTAATAGAGTGACTTGTTTACCTATTTAAATTATCATCAGCAATCGACCATTGAATATTTTATAAGAAAATTACCATCCAAGTCCTATTAAATCAAATAGGATTGCTCTAGTTTCCAAACTCACATTCTCTAAAGTAACTAAGATATAGGGGCTTATTTGCAAATTCGACCAATTGAATTTTTTTATTGTCAAAAATATCCGATGAAGATAAAGGACCCTTTATCTTATTTATGGTTTGAGAATACCAGCTTTCAACTGGACCTTTCAAATATCACTGCACGGCATGCACAAAAAGTAATATTTTGCGTTTAGGTTATTGTGAGAAAAACTTTAAAAAAAAAACTTTTATTTCTAGTGTTTTGACAATGAAAAACATGATCTACACCCCTTGCCAACCTAATTTGGGTAAATAGAACTATGCTATGGTAAAGATTCTTCTGCATATGTAAAGAGTTTCATAAATTATTTGTAAATCCATCCAGAAAACATGTTTAAAACAAATTTTGTTTAAAATCTAACATATTTGAATATTATTTATGAAAATGTGGCAATTTTATCGGAATGAAAAGTGTATTTTTGGTTAAATTGTATTCAGATCATTTTGTATGTAAATATTATCTTACAAGAATTTCGAAGTAGGGGACCAATCTTGCTTTTCCTTCTGCCTTTTTACCCTTTGCTTTTACCCAAGTTAGGTTGGCACAGAGTGTACATAAAATTTTGTATTAAATGACACCTCAAGAACTAACTATCATAAGTTGAGAAGATGAAGAAAGAAAGTACTCTTTTAAAAAAATTAAGCAATTATGTACCAAAGGTCATAGTAGATTAGACTATGGTGTAGCCTTAGTTGCATGCTCATATTTTTTTTATATTCATTTTAAATGTGTTTTTTGTAGAATTTTGAGGTAGTGGAGGAAGAGGAGCCCATGCAGGGGTTGTCTGATGAGGAGAACAGCGATGAAGTGTCTTGGGGTTGTGACGCGGCTGACAAATACGCCCAAGGTAATAATGTAGGACATAAATTGCTAAAACTCTATAAACGGGGATGGGGAGACCAGTCGATTAAGCCCTCGTCTAGCATGCGGAAGGTCCCAGGTTCGGGTCCGGGGCATCAGCAAAATAACTGCCGACCTATAAACAGCCCATGCAGCCAAAAAATGTCCGACGAATAATACCCTGTGTAAATGAGTGCATGTTAAATATCCTTCGTAGTCCTAATGCTGTGTACCATGTCGCCCTTAATGGTGGCCTTGGTGGTCGGTCAGGTGTCGGCTCGTCGCTTGCATGTGGTTCTAAAACACAACGCCCGTCTCCAATAGGCCTCGTGTAGCTCTAGTGCGACGATTATTCAAACCTAACCTAACCTAAAACCCTATAAAAGACTTCAACCTTGTATTTAATTTAGCCTTTTATATAATTCAACTTAGCTTTTCAATATCTCTATTTCTATTCAATATCTATCTAATATTACCTTGCTAATAATTTGAAATCATTCAATGTTGTTATATAGATCAATTTCTCACAAAAAACATTGAGCAAATATCTTTCTGCACCATCGCTCCTATTGGCCATTGAGCAGCAGTTTCTAAAAATCATGTTACCTTGTGGCAATTTTCTCCTAACTTCTAAAACTAACTTCCAAGAAGTTCACAGCTCAAAACTGTGCTCTTCTTACAATAAAATGAACACTTTTTTAAATTTACTTTTTTTAAGTGTTCCGTGGTAAAATGATTGGTATTGTTTGAATATTTCGAAGTGCCTCTTTTCGGGCTTCCAAAAACTGAAAGGAGCTTTCATATGTATGCTTCATCATTTTAAGCTTGCCAAGTTCCTCAGGCCAACACCTAATAGGACTTCAAAGGAAATTTTGCAGTATCATGACTTTGGATTCCACAGATATTATGCTCTGCAGTAGCTGCAATCAATCCCACTCCCACTAGTAGTGACATGGCAATGGATGTTCCATTTAGATTAGTCAATTTTCTGCCACAGTTGTAAAAGTTTGCAACAGTATAAATGGTACTCACCGTTAAATTGCTTTGTTGCCACTTGTTTTTTATTTGCATTAGATTTATACACATTTCTATGATAAGTTTAAAATGATTTATTTCTACTATCTTTGGAATCAATAAAAATGAACGCACACCTTATTTTAGGCAAAATTTCATTTTTTGAGTTGAATGATATTATGGGTGAAAGTGCTCCAAAAACTCGACCCCGGAAGAAGATGCGTATTCAAGATGATGAACCTCTTAATAGTAAGTATAGTTGAATATCTAAATTAAACTTAGTTTTAAAAGGATTCCTGGTAGGCTTAAAATTTGATTTTAAAACTTTATATCAAGTTTCGGGAAAATCCTTTTGAGAATTGAAACAAGGTGTTAGTTAAGTGATAATTAGAGTTTTTTTTTTGCCTCTTTGAATAATTTGAACAATAATTTTTTGCATGTTAGTCATTCTTGATAAATAAAGGTAATATACCAAAACTACAATACCCCTTTCTTTTTTTTACTGACAGATCAAATCTGTTATATAAATTGTGTTGATTTAATTTTTATAATTTACTTTTGTATGATGTTGCTATACACCTTTGAATTAATTTCCTTCCTTTGCTGAAAAGTGTATGCAGTTACATAATTATTTGTCAAAATGCTGCTTTTGTTTCCTTTTAGCACAAGAAACTGAAGGGGACACTGCCCCTGATGGGAAAAAGAAAAGAGTAATTTTACAATTTAATATTTTAAAGCTGACATTTATTTCGCTTAACTAATAATAATTATAAATTTAAAAAAGGAAATTTTTTTTTTGTTGACTTTAAATAATTGCTATGTGACTTAATTGAAACCACTTTCTTAACTTTACTATATTGTCATTCAAAAGAATAAAATGTAAGAATTTAAGTTAATAGAGTAAATGCTAATTAAAAAATATGGAAAATATACTTTTATGAGCAGTGGTATTTCATAGTCCTTTTTGTTTTATCTGGCTATAAAATTATCAGATTTTTCTTTTCGAATTCAGTCTAATAAATTATATATGTAATGATTGGTGTCTCATATATGTGTTTCAAAATCCATTTGATTATTGTATCGATTTACTTATAAAACGCTTGAATGCAACCTGCCTTTTATTTCTATAGAAGGCTCGAAGAAAGAAGAACCTTCTGCCCAAAGAGCTGGAGGGTCTGATGGGTGCTGCCAATCATGCTTATGCACAGGGGAACACGGAAGGGGCAATCAAAATGTGCATGGAGCTCATTAAATTGGGTGTGTATCTCTGCTCGCGATTTGAAACCTTTTGCTTGGTATTAACCCTCCGAGGGATATGGATGTACAGGGTAAGGCAAACAAAAGTGGCCCTGGTCTAGAGATAGGAATACGCTGAAATGCTTGGCGAGAAAAACTCTTGAATCCACCTGAAACCTGTTTTTGCATTGGTTGGATCGGATTAGCTTCACATTGGAGCTACTCATAGACTAGTGGCAAGTTCAGATCTTAGTTCGTATTGTATGAAGACGTCCCATAATGCACATTTTGTGTCTTGCAATCAATTTAGAATGTTTTGTATTGCCAAAAACAAAAAGGTCCGATTCTCTAGGATAAATATCGAACGAAACAATCAAATATGAACTTTTCTTGATCAGCTCTACAAACCTTGTTGATATTTCATTTCATCTAGCTTCTAAAACCGTGCCGTAGTTGCCGGCAAATAAGTCGGCAAGCGTTTGTTTGGGCTTTATAAATATTGAAGCGATCAATAGCTTCAGTTAGCAAACCTGTTTTTGTTTTGGTTTTAGACTTGGTAACATGTCTGTTGTATTCTTATCTCTAGTCCGGGGCCACTTTTGTTTGCCTTACCCTGTATAAACCGGTCACTTGACTGTCAGCTTTACCAATTACCCAGATTTCTTTAGTTATAAATTTGATAATTTTACTAAGTTTTAAAATTTTAAACAAGTTAAATTTTATTTGAAAATTAAAATTTTTGCCTCATGAAAGAGAAGAAAATTACACTTTAGACAATTTGTTTATTATATGTTAGTATTTTAGTTTTTGAAAAATGTGCTGTTGTGAGCTGTTTCTTTGTGTTTTATTCTAAAACTGTTTAATGTGATTCCAGCCCCAGTTGCAAATGAGCCATTCCAAACTCTAGGAGTAATTTACGATGAAATGGGAGAATCTAGAAAAGCTTTCCAGGTGTGTTAATATTTAAGCTTACATTTGAACTTAAATTATTTTTATGTAGATATATTGATTATACAATAAATGTACAGTTGCACTTACTACTTATTGGCTCCCAATACTATTTGAGAAAATAAAAACATTGACATTTTAAAAATACTTATTATCATAAAACTGGCTTTTTGCTAATGTATTTATGCATAAGCAAAAGGTAAAAAATCAGATAATACAAGTGTTTGCAGAAAAGGGAGATATGCTTATGTGGAACAATATGCAATCTTCATACCTTCTTTTTAGGTGATTCTGACAGTTCAAATTCTTACTGTACAAATATGTTTTTTTTTTACCTTCAAAGTGATTTCTTTTCCTTTCATTTCAAAATCCTTCTGGAATCACAATTAAGAAACACCACGTGGTTCAGTCTTCTGTATTTTGGATTCAGTATACAGTATATATTCAGTCTGGTTACTTAGTTGTATACTCACATGATAATAAAATCCCTTTTTTGCAGTGTTATTTAGTGGCAGCTTTCTTGAATCCATCTGACACAGAAGAGTGGATCCGATTGGCTGAGCTCTCACTGGAGCAAAATGAAATTCAACAAGCCATCAGCTGCTATAGCAGGGGTAAGATTTTGATTTCAATGAATATGTTTATTAAACTCTTTGTGAATTTGCAAGATTCTCTCAACCTTTTACCCTTAAGTTCGATAAAATCATAACCAAGCGTGCAGACTGCACTAGAGGTTTCACATAAGATTGTCCAACTAGCCTGGACATATGCATAGCACCCCAGGGCCCTTGTTCAAGATTACTGAAAAAGGGCATTGGCCCACTAGCAGGCTGTTGCACTAAGGAGTTAAGTTTTTTTTAGTCTAACATTTTATCTGCACAAGATATCAACAAGTGATGTGAAAGTCAAGTTTTAGCACTTGTTCCAGACCTGACAACCCTTCGGATTTAACCCAGCTACTGGACATATAACTAGATTCTGAAATTTCTTGCCATGTGTACAAATTTCTGCATTTTTGAGGGGGAAACACTGAGTGTTCTTTTGGTGCATGGAATCTGGAAAATGGTTGTGACTGAGTTATATCAGGAGAGTTGGCAAGTTGGTTGTTTGAAATACGTCTCTCTAGAGCCACATCTTGCAGGCCGGGTTGGGGAGCCCAGTTGGTTAGGCGCTCGCCTTGCATGCGATAGGTCCCTGGTTAGGGTCCTGGCATCGCCAAAATAACTGCCGGCCTATAAACGGCCTGTGCAGCCATAAATGTGCGACGAATAATACCCTGTGTAAGGGAGTTCATGTTAAATATCCTTCAAAGTCCTAACGCTGCGTACGATACCGCCCTTAACAGTTGTGTTGGGTGCCCATTCAGATTTTGGCTCGTCACTTGACTGTGGTTCTAAAATACGATGCCCGTCGCCATTAGCCCTGGTGTAGCTCTAGTATGAAGATAATTCAAAACCTAACCTAGCCTAACATCTTGCAGGTCTGATTTTAACACCAAAATGATTTTAATAATACATGTTTTTTTATGACTTGCTCTGTACTTTTTAATTCGTACTTTTCCTCTTCTAAAGCCATCCGTAATGAGCCGAGCAACGTGAGCTTCCTGTGGGAGCGCTGCAACTTGTACGAACAAGTCGGGGAGAGGAAGAGAGCTCTGGCGGGATACGAGCAGATCCTGAAGCATTTGAACGACCCGGAAGAGGGAGAGAAATGTGTGGACATTGCAAGAGAAATTGCCAAGGTAGGGGACACAGTACTTACCATGATTAGACAATTTCTGTGTTAATGTTTTAAATAGATATACATAAAGTTTGTTGTACTACATATTAGTTTAAGTTCAATTTCATATGTCAACCTTTTTCTTTTTTGTTCTGAGTGTTATAAGTTATAACTCCGGATCACATTAACTGTATACTTTTTTAACCTTATTAATTTTAAATATAAAATGTCTGTGACTTAAAAAGGGGTGTGGTCTCTCTCAGACTAGATATGGTTTAGGCAACTGTTATGTCTTTATATTTTTTCCTTTTTTTTTATCATGTCTGTTTTGTAAATAAACTTATTAAATTTAAATAGTTTCTGTATTTTAATCTGACCAAATACACATGCTTTACAGCCAAAGTTCTGACAAAGTTTTTATTTTAAAATTTCTTTATATATTTGTATTAGTTTTGAATTTTTATTGATATTTCAAATATTTACAATATTAATATAATGGAACAGGAAGCTAATTGCTAAGCTATGATACAATTTTTTTTTTTTTGCTTTTACAAATGCAGCTTGATTTTTAATTTCTTAGAGCCATTAAAAACCCATACGTTCCCATATTTCTGGTAAAATTTATATTTTTTGCATTTTTTTTAAAGCTTGATTTTATCATGCATGCAATTGATTGTAACTGTTTGTGAATGCATTTTAAGGATTTCTACCTAAATTTAGGTTCACCATGATAATACTGATGATGTTAATGCTGTAAAAGTTCTTGAAACTGCATTCTCCAAATTTCCATCTCTTATTACCTCAGAAGGTATTTTACACTTTCATTAGAGTAAATTGAAAAAAAAATGTCCAAAAGTGTGATTCCTTCTCTAATTCTTTTGTAATATTTTAGATGTCAACTTCCTTTTGGAGTTACAACTCAGCCAAAAGTTTTACAAGGCAGCAGTGAAGGTTATTGATTGCTATTCATTTCTTTATTAACTTACCGAAAAGCATTTAATTAAATACCATTACTTGGTATAGGGTTTTGATTTATGTAAAAATTAATCTGTAATTTTGAAACTTGTTAACTAATTGTGCCCATTTTACTTTTATATATTAATTTGTTATTATTAATTTATTTGCAGAAAATTAATTTTGCTATTTTAGGAAAAAACGATGTGAAGAATAAGAATATGTTTCTTTATTATGTTTTGGATCTTTTTGATGAGCATTTATTTATGTTTTTTTTCTTTTAATTTATAGACCTTTGTCCAGCATTGCGGAGTGACACTGAAAATGCCCCTTGTTGACATAACATCTGCTGATTCGTTGAATGATTTTGATGACATTACTTTCCAATCAGTTGTTAGGTAATATTTTCACTGGAACAGTTTTTATTCCCCAAATGTATATGATTTTAAGTTTTGAACAGTATTTTTCTCTTGAATAAATATATTAATTTGTGGTTTGACATTAATATGTATTTCAACTCCTTTTAATAGCAAACCATTGTTAACTATTCTAAAGTAAAAGTTAAATTTTATTACCCTGTATTTACAATTAAGAGGAGTTTTGATATAGCATTTTTTTATAATGTAGATGTACGAAAAGTAAATTTGATGGAACACATTGGTTAGGCATGATCCTTTATATCCAAAATTAAAATATGCATCAAGCAACTGTAAATATTACCTTAGCTCTAAGAATCGGAACTATCATTGCAATATAAAGTTCAGTACACCAAAGGTGCTGAGGAGCCCAGTTGATAAGGGCTGTGCTTTGCCAGTCCCAGGTTCACACCTAGACATTGCTAAAATAACTGCAGGCCTATAAATACTCTGTGCAAGCAAAAAGTCAGACAAGTAATACCCTGTGCAACATTCTCTTATTTGTCAAGCATTTTGCCTGCGCAGACCATTTAAAGGTCGGCAGTTATTTTGGCTATGCCCGAACCTGTGACCTTTCGCATGCAAAACAAACGCCTAACCCAGGGTTGCTTTAAAACGAACCAAAATTGAGAAGTGAAAAAAAGATTATTGCATATTTTGAGAGATAAATCCAACTTTGTAAGTACGAATTTATTTTTTGTGTATTTGTTTATGCGTACACTTCATATTTTAGCATGCAAAAAATTCTGAAGCATTTTGGTTAAGATGAATTTTGAATAACTGGGACTCTACTGTAAAATATTTTTTTTATCTCTCTTTGATTTAGTTGTGTTGTTCCTGAAGTTCTCCCAATCGACTTGACTGTTAAGTTTTTGGTGTGTCTTATTCATCTAAAGGCTTTAAAAGCAATGGAGGTACTTTTCCTTATGCATTTTTTTTTCTAAATTACGTGTAAATGAAATATATTTTGCCTTGCTAGGTATTTTTAAGCATTGACGTGTAATATATTTAAAATTGAACTTAAATTGAATTAACCTATTTATATAAGATTGTGTCAACTTATTTACTGATCCTAATATAATTTTCACAAAAAATATAATGCAACTGGATGTATTGCTTCATATATAACTGTGATCTTATCATTAGGTCATTTAAAAGCTCTAAGTTGTAGGATTTAACTTTAATTGTCATAGTATATCTTATTTTTTTTATGCTATTAAAAAATCCGTCGCAACATTTGTTGCAGTTTTTATATATAAATATAGAAACATATTTAAAAGTGCATTGTCACTTAGGATATAAATTATATTAAAGTATTCTTTAAAATATCCTCAAAAAGCAAATAAATTTGTTCAAAAGTGTTAGAGGAAAAGTTTCACAGATTATTAATTAACATTTTTTGTTCAACAGCCTTTGCTTGAGTTGTTGCGGCAGGAAAATGTGGAAGAAATCGGGGATCTGTTTCTTGACGTGGCTGAAGCTTTCATGGAGACCGGGGAATACGAAACAGCTAAACCACTCCTCACCATGTTGCTCTTAACTGCATCCTACAACTTGGTAAGGTTAACGTATTAGTAAAATGTATTAAGATCCCCTAAGAGCTCATTTGGCTTGGGTTATCTAATAAAATCTTTTAAAATGAAATCTTGGCATACTTTAAACCTCCAATGCTTACTGCTGCCGTTTGGTGACAAGTAACATAATCCACTTTATTCTATTAAATTAGAGCTCCATCTCGAAATTTTTTTTTCATCTATTACATTCCATTTTGAAGTTTTAGTTACTAATAACCCTCATAGATGACGATAGTAAAAGTGTATTCGAAATTAAATGTGAGGTTATTAACTGTTGTGAAATTATGCCTTGTCAGTATTCAAAGTAGTATAATAATATTAGTACTAAATACAAATAAAATTTTTTGAAAAACTAATTGTAGTTAAAAAGGGTTATTTTGAAACATATTTAGTAGTTTTCGAGTCATTATTATCAAAATTGGGATTTTGTAGTTGGTTTTTGCCATATGGCAACAATTTTAAAAATTTAAAAATTGAATTTTTTTTTTAAATTCTAATGCAGTTAAATTTTTTTCAGTATTTTTCCCATAATGTATGAGTGTTAAAGATACATATATATTTTTTGGGGATGAAAAATAAAATCTTGCATTAGAGGGTTAGGTTAACATCAACAGAGTGTTCAGATTCATTGTAATCTCATCATCCAAATCGGTAGCCGCCCAGATATGCCACTGATATGCTTTAAATTGTTAAAGTAAAAGAGCAAATACTTCCTTTCTTACCTTTAAATAGCCATCGGAATTTCAAATTATCTTATCTGTATAAGAAGAAAAAAGAATTTGACCCTTAAGGGTGCAGTTAAATATAAATTTAGGTTTACAGATATTTGCATTTGATGTTTATTAGCTTGCTTGCTAAGTTATCATTTTAATTGAGACTACTACTGATAATTTAAATATGCCAACACGAAGTACAACATTTTGATCAACAAGGCAACTGCTTAATTCTTCTGCGGACATTATATAATAACATTCGAAACTGAAAATATCATTTATAAAAGTTTTTATGTTAATATACTATTAATTCATAAAACCAATCCCCTAGTTTCGCAATGTTTGATTTTTGGCGAAATTAAGCCTGTAACTCGAAATTGATTTTGCTGTATTGCAGCCCGCTGTTTGGATGAAGCTGGCTGATTGTCTGCGTGAGCTGAAGAGCATTGAAGAAGCCATCGGGGCTTACAAGAAGGTGATTGAAATGGCTCCCACTTACCAAGATGCCCGCCTTGAACTCTCCAAAATTCTCATAGGAATGGGTAAAGTTCAAGAAGCGGTGACTGTTTTGCGCCAGGGTACTTCATTATTTTCTTTCCTTAAAATACCTTTATATTACTTTTTTTTTTAATTCAGGGTTTCTACCGGTCAGGAAAGTCAAGAAAAAGTCAGGAAATGGAAAACCGGTCAAGAGAGTCCCAAAAAAGTCATGAAATTAGAGCAAAGGTCACGAAATTTAAAAAATTGTCAAAAAAGACAAATTTTCCCCAGATTTCATATTGTTAGTATTTCCTAGTGCTTAATTTTTCTGGGAAGTCCTTGAAAGAAAAGTGTTTGAATTTTTTTAACTAATAAGTGTTTGATGCAATAGCGGCTTGAATTTGCTCTGTATTGCATCAAGCATTATTTTATGGTTTGCCTTTGTAATTTTTTCTTTAATGGATTAATCATTTAAATGGTCGTAAAAGTTTCTGAAAAATGTCAAGAAATGCTCTAAAAAGGTCAAGAAAAGTCAAGAAATTAGTTCTGACAAATCTGGTAGACACCCTGTTATTTCTTCCGTTGTACGTAAGAAGTAGTCATTGGTGTAAATATCATAAATCTATTTAAGATGCATTAGTTAGTTGGTATTTGCTCTTGATTGATAAAATGGCTTTTCTTATTTAGTTTCAATTGTTATTAATTTCCTTGGCTTGCTTTTATAAGATAATAATTATCTTCTGATTTCAGCATTATGCTCCTTGTTAAATAAATTTTAACTACACTTCAAAAATTTTACTTTCAAAGCTAATTTATAAAAAAAAAAAAAAATTAAATGCTATTTTCAAAAATATGTTTACACTAAAGTTTATGTAAATACATTAATTATTTTTTTTACATTAAGTTTATATATCTGATCCATGCATCACATAGCTGATAACTATTCTTTTATATTTAGACTATGAAGCAGGAGGAGAAGCCAATATTTTGGTGAGTTAAAAAAAAAGTTCTATTATACTCATTTCATTTGATTAACTGCAATTCAACTAAAATGTAATAAAGGATGTGCAGAGGCCTTATTTCATAGCTTATTGTTTATGGCACATAAAATTATTTTCATGTAAGGGAGTTCTTATATGTTGCTTTATCAACTCAGCAACTTTACCTAACATAGAAACTTTATAATTTGTTTTAATAATTATTTTAATTAAAAGTAAGCTTTAAAAGATATGTTGGTATTTTATTATTTCCTTGTAAATGGATTTTATATTAAGTACTTATTTAGTTAAATGACATTTAAATATAAAACTTTTTACCCCAAAACAACAAATTGCTGGAGAAATATTGTGTCCATTTTTTTTATTGCATGAATGAAAAATATTCATAGATTTTTTTAAAAATCTTTTATGTTGGTGTAAATGTTTTTTTTTTTTTTTTAAATGAAGAGTTCAAATTGATGTCATTGTGAAAATTGCCCTAGTATTATCAAAGTTGTCTGTGACGACATTTTAAAAGCACTTATATCTGTTCAAACCATCCTAGTGAGTGTCCATTTGGATTGGTTGAAATTGTTTTTGAGTGTGTCGAACAAAATTTTTGTTTTTGAATAAATAATGTTATCTGGATTGGGCTATTAATGCTAACACATTTTTTTAGGGCATTGAGGCTTTATACGAACGATGCAAACTTTTAGAAGCTAATGGCCGTTGGGAGGAATATATACAAGCTGGAACCTTGCTTCAGTACAGCCATTCTTTCTGTTTAGAAACAGAAGAAGAATTTAATGGTAAGTTGGAGAGTTTGAATTTGTTTTATATTTTTAACACAGATTGGAAATTCCACTTACGTTACTAAAATATATAACTGTTTTGTGGACCCTAAGTACCCTCAATGTTTGGAAAGGCCCAAATTTTGTTTATAAATCCTTTTTTAAAAAATAACAGTTATGTCTAAAAATTTAATTAATTTAACTTATTTACCGAATTTAAGTAAATTAAGTGTACCTAAACATTAAAATAGAAAGTGTATGCATTTATGAAAGTAAAACCTAGAAAAAAATCAAATATTAATGTTGCTTGAAACAATCTGTAATAGCTTAACTGGATAGCTTTGATAAAGAAACCACATCCAAATATATATTATGGTGTTGTAGCTAATGTCCTATTTAAAATTTGTGCTTTTGTTTTAGCTGTTGTGGTCAATATAACTTGCAAAAGAAGAGTTGAAGTCCTGAGAGAACTGAAACAACAATGTAAGTATAATTGTTGCTGTATTTTAATTTACCAATTTTTTCAATCAAACTTTAATGATCACTTAGGAACTCAACCCACGATCCTTTCTCATCCATCCTTTCAGAAATTATAAATGAATACCATGCTTGCTTGGGAAGTTAACAAGGTCCATCATCAAAGCTATCTGTACATTGATTACCAAACTGGTGTAAGGGTCCTTGGCTAATGGGCCATGCTAAAATGCAACCTTTCTTCGCAAATGTTTTGCACTTGGTAAAAATGAAAAATCTGTTTTTTGTCTGGTTGCCAGTAAGATATTGACGTTATTCCTTCTGTATGGCAAGATGTTTTTTATTGGTGCGCTTAGCTGATTTGGTTTCAAATATTTTCCTTATATTCAATAGAACCTACTATTTAAAATATCAGGAGCAACACAAGGTAGTCATGGCCGTGGGCTTCCAAATTTTTAAATTTGAATTTTAATGAAAATTTCTATTGTATGATTTGGTTAAATATTATAGTTCTATGGTAGTGGGCAATTGTAATTAAAATTCAACGTTTCAAAGATTTTCGATGATTGCACTAAAAGCAAATGAGAGTTCTGATACTTATCAAGCATTTGTTGTTGTTGTCGTGTGCCTCCAGGCTGTAGCCTGGAAGACGAGAGGGTTGCAGTAGCATCCGTTGGCACAAGACTTTGAGTGCCCATGAGAGGGTGGATGTCTGACTTCTATTACAAAATGGCGCCATCTCCTCAATTTAGGCATGTCGCTGGTGAGGAGGGGCAATTTTCTCCAGACGACCTGCACCCATGGTAAACTGCGCTATGACTGACCGCAGGACTTTCGGACCCACAGATTTAACAAGCATATTCTCCGCATGTACTCAGGACAACGCAAATATCCATGCCTTACCCGGGATTCGAACCCGGGCCCACTTGCTTGGCAAGCAAGGGTCTTAACCACTATACTAGCCGGTCAACATCAAGCTTTTAATAACATTAATCTGTGTTTTATCCTAGTTTCTTTAGTCCTACTCCAAATTACAACTGCACACTTACTGTAATATGTATTTTTTTATTATTATTTAGCAAAGCGTCCTTCTCCAGAATTCGTTGGGAAGAGTGTTCCTGTAGCAGAAATGTGGGAAGTTTTCCAGAAAGTAGGCAGCATTGTTGAATATTTTTTATGATTTGCAATTGTTTTAACCTGTAGAGCCTTAAATAGGTCTAAAATTTGTAAATTATGTTTTTTAATACACAATACACCTACAAATTACACAAAACTTAAATTACATTGGAAATTGTTTAATTTAGCTTTTTAATTTTTTTGTGTGCTGATAGTTGAAGAAAATGATAATTTTTTTTAAACAAAAGTCTCTATGTATATATATGTATGCATTAACTCTGTATGCACTAACAATCTGTATGCATTAACTCTTTTTTGGTCTGTTGGGAAGAGTCTGTTGTTCTTCCACAGTGCTTATCTGACCTTCTGTTTTAAAAATATGAAGGTTTAGTTTTGTGACATAGTGCTATGATGAAAGCTATCATTGTACAATTTTCCAACCATTCAGGATCAATTTAAGCAAAAGTTTTAAGAAAAATGCCTCATGTTTTAAAAATATGAGGTGTTTTTCTAATTACTTTTGCTTTAAATAGAATTGCCTTTATGATTACAAATTGTTCAATGATGGATTTTATCATGGTACTATGTCACAAAACTAAACAGTGATTGTAATTTTTATTGTTGTGAGTTTTGACTTATAATGAATATAAAAAAAACATGAAATAAATTTTACAATACTCTATTACCTCTTTGTAAAAATAGAATCTGCTATAATTAGTATTTTTATAGGTAAAAAGTTAAAATTACAATAAAAAAAACTTAAAATTTTAAAATATAACAGTTTGCATGTTTCCCATTGACAATTTACTATAAACAATAAACAACCCTGAAAGATCCTAGTTATTTTTAAATGAAAAATTTACCAAAAAACAACTGTTATGTATCTAACCCAGACTGGTATTGTTGCAACGTTATGAACATTACATTCCTGCTATACTTTATACTTTTGTTGGCATTGTCGTATTTCTAGATTTTATTATATGCTTTTAGATATCTACCAAATTAATGGAACAAAAACGGTATGAAGAGTTGCAAAATATTTCACTTGCAGTTTTGTCATCCCATACTTTTATGAAACATACAGAATATGCAAGGGTAAGCAAGATTATGAAAAGCATTTTATTGTTAGAATAATAGTGCATTAATTTTGAGAAATCCAACATATTAAATGAATACAAGTAAAAAAGGTTACCTTACAGTTTAAATTGTAAAACTTCTAAACAAGTTTTTAGTTTATTGAAACATCGAATAAAATACAGTTTGATCAAACATGTAATAAAATTAAAAAATTATAATTGTAATAATAATAATAATTTATTGATACAATGAAAAAGTTTTACAAACTAAAAAAAAACACCTTGATGGGCAGCTAAGGCCCTTACCGAGGTATGAAATACACTAAAACAAAAACAAAAATTGTGCAAGCGGAGAACAAAAGAAAATAAAAATAAGTTATACAGTACATGAATACACAAAGAGGAAAATCTGGACAACCAGCCCTCAAAAAGAAAAAATATTCAAATTTCAGCAGTAATTTAAAAAAAAATTCTAAATCAGTGATACTAATATTTATTACAAAGATTTTTAAATTTTTCTTAAGGACTCTTAGACTGTTTGAATTCTGGATATGAACTGGTAAAAAATGAAAGAATTTAGGAGCTAAATATTGAAAGTATTTTCTGAAAATTTCTTTATAAGGTCTTGGAATGTTAAAAATATTATTGGGTCTACGTGCTGAAATATTTGACAATTTAGTAAAAGTATCTGGATGTTCATAACCAATAATACATAATTTATAAAAATAGATATGTCCCAAGGGTAAAATATTTAAAGACTTATAAAGTACTTGTATTTTTTGTTTTTAGTAGTAGGATCTAAAGAGCTATTATTAATTTAATAATTTGTCCTCAGTATTTTATAAATTTTTGTTTTATAGGATTTAGAGTTTCAGGCGCTTCTTAGTTGTTTCTATAATGGCAGTCATCATTATACATATCAGCTCATTCGAGATCTTGTCTTAAAAGTATGTTTACTTTTTTGTTCCTTAGATAGCTTATTTAAAATTATTCCTTGCTGGTTTTAACATTTTTAATGTATTTCTATTTTTAGAATTTGTATAAGAATAAAGCTTGGAATTTGTTCAGTCTGATTGTAACGAACAGTCAAGAAAACAGACACAACCGTTTTTGTATTCGTCTAATGATGAAGGTATGGGACTCTCTACCTAACTTAAGAATTGTGTGTGTGCTGTGCTCCTGCACTGGTAAATTACACATTATTGCAAGCCGATCCACACTGATTTGGGAGTATCCGCATTTATTTTAATTCTTACAAAGATGCATTGCAAAGTTATACAAAGTAAGAATAGATTCTAAAACTGAGAAGAAAAATATAGAATAGAATGTTGAACAATAGTAAGTTATATGTGTGTAATTTAATGGTTCTTGCAAATTATGATAAGATTTTTTTTTAAAAAGCAACTTTATAAAAAAAAACTTACAATATATATTTAATTGGCAGACAGCACATGTAATTATTCTCCATCATATAAAGTATGCAAGTATTGTTTATAATTTAAATATATTTACTATTAAAATATATTTACAATATTTTTTGAGTTTGCTTAGACAATTAAAAAGTAAGCATTTTTATATTAACTTCATGCAATTTATAAAACTTTATTGTATTCAATGAATAGGGGTAACTGATGAAAATTTCTTTAAACTCTTCATTCTTTTGGTCTACATACGTGACTAATACATGGCTCACTTAACTGTAATTTACATGGGTTTTTTTTTATACCAACTATCATATTAGAAACGAGAATGTTCAAGCTTTTCGAAAATTTGCATATTTAAGCTGCTTGACAAGTATCAGTCATTTATTTGTAGAATCTAATTTAAGTTGAGTTTAATAGCGTTTTAAAATATCGTAAATATTTTCAGCACCAAGACCATTTAGCTTTGGGATACCTTAACGGTCATAATGCCATGATTTCTGGAACATATAAACATGCTTTGGGTAAGTTGACAACATATTACCAAATTTAATAATTGAAATCTATTTTCTTTTTTGTAAAAAAAAACCTTAAAAGTATTTTTGCTCCAGTTTCTTAAAATTTGATTCACAAATTTCAGTCTGACCAGATTGGTTACATTTAAATAATTATTATAATAATTACAAAATTAGACTTTGGCCTTTTTTGCTATCAGCTTGCTCTTTGCAATCTCTTGAATAATTGAAATAACAGTTTAAGGTTAAAAAAAAAAAAAAAAATTAAGCTACTGATTTATTACCTTAAAAAATGGGTGGCCTCTGACCAATAGCCCTCTTGTATAGCTCTTGTGCAATTTTAATTCAAACTAATCAATTATTTCAAGAACTGTAGTGCGTTCTTCATAATGCAGTTTGTATTGATAATGTGTGTATTTGGATCCACTGTAATTTATTTCTGTTTTAGGAGAATACATGTGCATTCTTAAGGAGCATCCAAACGACCCTTTCGTTGTATTTTGTGTTGGAATCACTTTCATCCACATGGCTTGTCAAAAGTTTGCAACGAAACGTCATTTGTTGACCATCCAGGTAAGTTTGTGTTAAGGAGTTTACTATTACAGGGTGAGGCAAACAAAAGTGGTCCCAACGTGGAGATAAGAATACAATAGAAATGTTGCCAAGTCAAAAACCAATACAAAAACAGGTTTGCTAACTGAAGCTATTGATTGCTTCAATATTTTATATTGAAGCAATCAATAGCTTCAGTGAAACAAACGCTTGGTGAATTATTTGCCAGCAACTACGCTATGGTTTGAGAAGCTAGTTTAAATTAAATCTAAACAAGGTTTGAAGAGCTGATAAAAAAAAGTTCCCACTAGTGATTATTTTGGCCGTTATTTATCCTAGAGAATCGGACCTTTTTTTTGTCAATACAAAACATTCTAAATTGACTGCAAGACACAAAATTTGCATTATGGGACGTCTCATCATACAATACGAACCAAGATCTGAACTTGCCACTAATCTATGCGTAGCTCTAATGTGAAGCTAATCCGATCCAACCAATGCAAAAACAGGTTTCAGGCCGCTTCAAGAGTTTTTCTCTCCAAGCATTAAACGTATTTCTACCTCTAGACTGGGGCCACTTTTGTTTGCCTCACCCTGTATTTTGTCCATTATGTTTTTCTGCCTGAAATACCTCTTGTTACTTAAACTCTAAATTAAAAACTGATTCGAACATAAACACATTAAAGTTGTTGTTTTTATAATACAAATTATTTATATAAATTATTTTATTTAGATAATTACAAAATAAATGTTTTAAAATACCACTCTTTGATGTACATTGTAAGAATTTTGTTATAATGTTCAAATAGTTTTGATACTTTTTAAATCTTTATGTTACAAACTTAACGCTTTAAATACTGTTAAACCTAATGTTTCCAAATATGTATCTAATAGATGATTAGTATCAAGTGAAGATTTTTTATTTGAAAAGAACAAAAAGTGGTAACTAATTAATAATAATTGTGTACTATAAAACATTTAAAAAATATCTAATATTATTTATTAGTTATTAACTAAGTTGTTTTTATTTTATCAGGGCTTTGCATTTCTGGGGAGATATTTGAAAATGAAAGGAGACAGTCAAGAAACCTTTTACAATATTGGTCGAGCATTGCATCAGTTAGGTAATATTAACTCACATTTTTAAACATTAAAAATTTAATAAATTATTAAATGTAAACAAATTATTTAAAGTGTATTTGGGTGTATTGAAATTTGCAATGTTTTTGTTGAAGGTTATAAAATAAAGTTAATTTAACTACAAAATGAATAAAGTTGGATAAATAATAGATCCAAAATGCACACTTCTTTTTTACCTAAGCTTAACTGAAATTTAGTGTTTTTAGCAGTCTTTTATTTTTCTTGGTAAAGGTAGACTCTTTTAATACTGACTCATTGGCAACTACAAATAGGTCCAATGTATTTCAGGAGAAAGCTTCCTTGTTTATTTTTATGGCCACTCTTTCTCCTTATGTGCTGATAAAGAATGAAATGAAAGCTGAATAAATAAAGTTAATTTAACTACAAAATGAATAAAGTTGGATAAATAATAGATCCAAAATGCACACTTCTTTTTTACCTAAGCTTAACTGAAATTTAGTGTTTTTAGCAGTCTTTTATTTTTCTTGGTAATTTTTTCCACAAAATGTCAACGTAGTTACTCAAAACTAAATAAGGTAGACTCTTTTAACACTGACTCATTGGCAACTACAAATAGGTCCAATGTTTTTCAGGAGAAAGCTTCCTTGTTTATTTTTATGGCCACTCTTTCTCCTTATGTGCTGATGCTATTATAGTAGGTCTATTTAGAATGTAAGCTTAGAAAGCATTTCCTCCCCCATCCACTAGTGCAGTGTTCTTGGTAACGGCGTAATTTATAGCTGCTTCGGGTTTTTTCCCCCACCCTACATGGGGATATACTAACTGTTTTGATTGCAAACCTCAAGCATGCTAGGATTAGATAAGCGATGTTCCCTCATTTCTTTGAAAACCCAGTGAAGTAATGGGGGAAGAGAGTCTTTTCGAAGCTTACATTCTGGCTAGAAATGGTATAAGGCCCTATTGCACATTTCCCTTAATTTTTCTAACTGGAGTTCCTAAATATCTTTAATTGAAGTTTTTCTTTCCACTTTTGTAGGATTGAAGGATGCTGCCATTCATTACTACAAGAAAGCTTTGTTCGCCCCTCTTCGTATCACTGGACCTGATCAAGTAAGGCAGGCATTTAATCTCTATCCTAGGGGTTCCCAACCGGTGGTATGTGTATATGGTTCACTGGTGGTACACAGGCAAATTTCTGGTGGTACGCCTGAGTAATGTGAGATATTAATAGATTCTGTAGGCATGAGCAGTTTGCACGCAAATATATTCCTCCTTTTTTTAAAGATAAATCTTCAATGAACTTTTGAATGGGATAAAAAACTAGTACCCTTTGATTTTCCGGCCAGTTCTGCTATTTTTGATGCCATTTCTTACAAGTTACTTGCGTGAGAATGGATTTTCTAAACTAAACAAAAACAACTGTGCATAAAAAAGAACAAAAAACCCAGAATAAGTGTGGAAGATGATTAATTTTTGGACGGGTTTGTACTATTTTTTTTATTAGTATGTTTTTAGACCTACAGGTAGTATATAAAACTGTAAATTCCATTAATTTTTTTATTTCTCTTTATTATAAGCATGTTGTATAAACAAATATCTTACCATTAAATGTGAAGCTTTCTCTGGAATTTAATTCAAAAGTATTTGAGCACATTTAGAAGAGTAAATATTGCATACCTTTATTAAAATATTTAGGTCAGGTGGTATGCCAAAATTTCTTAAAAAGTCAAGTGGTACGTACGCAGGTCCAAAAAGGTTGGGAACCCCTGCTCTATCCTTATTATTGCACAGTGAGAACACATAAACACTTAGTCCAAGTTTAGCTAAAATTTTAATTAATTTAGTTAGTGTTTAAATAATAATATAAAATGTATTTATAAAATTAAAAGAAAACAGTTCAATACTATATTATTGGTGTCATTTCTTTCTAAACCTATTTTTTATATACTTTAATCTGAGTGATTTAGAAAAATATCCCAAATGTATTTGTTATGCACAATTATGCAAATGATTTTGCTTGATTCATTTCAGGATACCTTTGATTTACGACGTGAGATTGCCTACAATTTGTGCTTAATTTACCAATCCACAGGGGCCATGGACCTTGTATACCTTTATTCGAGGAAGTACATAGTTGTGTAACTATGCATACTTCCTTTCTCTTTTGTAAATATTGTAAATAAAATACTTTTGAAACAATTCTTTTTTTATTATATTATAAACATCCTTTTTCACCTTATATTTGTTGGAGTTAATCATTAACTTATCTAGCTCAATGAGAATGTTTCGGATGATATAACACTCTTGTTTTAATTTTTATCTATACTGGATTTTTGAATGGTTTACTGTACTGCGGTTTCATTGGTTGCTTGGGTTTCCTTTCAAAATGTCCGATATAAAGGAAAATAATTTTTCTTTCTATGCAAGCTTTCTCTGACAAATGTTTCGAACAACCAACAGCACAGCAAGAAGTTGGCATTAAAAAAATTTAATAAGCAAAATATTCTTAGAAAATTCATTTTTGAATACCAAAACATAAGTAATTCCAAGCATTAAGAGGACTCCCTTGAAATTCCAAATCTTGAAAATCGTAACGTTATTCCTATGGAAAACATTCGCAAGTCAATTACCGCCACAATTTTAATAAAAGGTGACTAGTTTCTTGTATCATTGTAAAGAACGAAAGGAACTAAAAGGCTAAAATTAATTTGTTTTGTGAAAATCACATGTTTAGTATTTTTAATAATTTTTTGAAGTTAGTAAAAAATGGAGTAAGCATTAAGTTCTAATTTTAAAAAATTATTAAAAATACTAAATACGTGATTTTTACAAAACAAATTAATTTTAGCCCTTTAGTCCCTTTCGTTCTTTACAATGATACAAGAAACTAGTAACCTTTTAATAACATTGTGGCGGTAATTGACTTGCGAATATTCTCCATAGGAATAACATTACGATTTTCAAGATGTGAAATCCCAAGGGAGTCCTCTTAAATGACAACAAACCGTTGGATCTTTTGCCGACCACGACAGGAAACAACCATGTTATAGTAGCTCTCTAATTAAAAGAGAAAATTATACTTAAGTGATTCTAAAATAAGTGTTACATGAACAGCTTTCACTGAAATTTTTTTTAATCTTCTACCTGTATGCAGAAAAACAATATTTGAATAATATAAAAATATGTATTTTATTTTAGCGTCTTGAATTGTTAAATTAATATATTGTGCCATTGTGAGTTTTGGCTTAGGGTATTTTTTTAAAAGCCAAATGCAAATATTTTTTGTATGATATATCATTTCCTGCTTAATAATGGCAACACGATAATCAAAATGTTTGTTTTGTAATGATGAATTTTGAAGATTATTTAATTTTTTGTATAGTTTGAAAAACTTTTGTTTCTATACCATTGCTATTGATGTGATATTTTTTTTTATTAAACAAGAAAATTCAAGATTATTTTTGTTCTAGCCAAAATGAACTGCCAACAACATTTGAAGCATCAAGTAAGATATATTTTTTTCCTTTTTTATACTCTACAGCGATCAAGTTTCATGGTGTAAACAAATTTGGCAGGTTTTGACTAAATGTGAAAGTTGTATATAATGAAATCAATGTTCAATGTGTCCCTTTGTAGAAGATCTTTTTCCTAAATATAGCAACACCGCTTCTAATTAAACTAGGGGGACATATAGCAGTGTTTAAAATGTTTTTTTTTAATTTATCGACGTTCAATTATATCTCTAGGGGGATTATTATATATAAATGCAGCCATTGTCGATATTAAAGGTATTTGGCAATATTTTTAATGAAAGTAAGCGCTAAAGAAAGGGAAAAAATGCTAAATTTTTAGCGCCAAGTAAAGATTTAGCGAAAGCCACCTGTTAACAAGTTCCAATTCCATATTGCAATGCAATCCACTTTTGAGCAATTTTTTTGCAAATTTCCGTCATCATTTCAGAAAAGTATTTTATAGGACAATTCGATACTATTTGAGACAATTTCCATTTCCTAAGCGCAAATATCGCCAAACGGAGTCTTTGGTGACGAACAAAATTTTTTTGGCGATAAAACCTAAAGATGCAGGGACCACAGTATACACAGTTAAAGGTTACAATTGGAAATATTTTGTTCGATGGCACTTGTTCATTTTTGGCGACTTAATCACGTGCACCCGCCAAAAATAGAAAAGTATCGAGAAATCTAACGTCGTAGTGTTTTTAATGTTCGTAATTTACGTAAAAGTACCGGACTTACGTTAATGCAGAATATATTTCATATCAAAAACCAGATGTAGGATCAATCTCTTTAAATATACTCTTATTTGCTTTGATAGAAGCAGAGAAATCTGACGCCAATCACTTTGGGCACAATCGTAGAACTGATAGAAGGCCCTATATCGCCCACTAAAACTTCTTCAAAAGCACTTCCCGTGGAACACATTGATGAGTCTTTCCAAGAAGATGACCTTCCGATGCCACGCTTTTCCAACCTACCTCGCTATTTCGATCCAAATGTCGGATTAACTGGATATTTGCCAAGCTTGAAAGTAAAGTACAGGTATGGTGAATTATCAAATTTTAAACTTCCAATAAATATGAAATCAACATGAATCCCCAGTAGTTGTAGTTTCTAATGCCACTCGGTAACCGAGCTCAGTAAAGAACCACCCGATTTTATGGCGAAATGGGGCGGTTTCCGTTTTCATTGAGCTCCACAAGGGAGGAAGTCCGACTTTTGGTCGTTAGTATGACACATCCGTTTTACAGGAAGGTCCCTTTCACACATCCATTCTCACTCGCATATCGGAATTTTGATCCAGACCAAAGGCTGATAATCTCCTGATCTGGTACCCCCTGAGGTTTTGATTTGGTAAGGGAACATGGAGGACTTAGTGACCACGACATATTTAACGTGCCCCAGCCACCATTCCATTAGTCAACACGGCGGTCTTTAGCCGAATTCTTGCGCCGACCCAGCAACCATCAGAATTTTGAGCACCGCCGAGGACAGAACTCACAAACCTTCCGATGCGAACACGACGCTTCACCTGACTGAGCTACCGCAGCTCATCCCCAGTCGTAGCTCTTGTGACCGAAAAATTGCCTTGTCGTAATGACGGTTTAATAGTGGGCTGACACGCAAGAGGTGCCAAGTTCAAACATTATTGACTTGTGCTTTTTTAATGTAGTTAATTTACAGGTTTTTTTGTATTTAATAAAACCAATTTTTTGAAATCTAGAACCACTACTAAATTGTTAGATATTGTCGACATAGTAAAAAAGCCATGAATTTTTATTTGCAAGAACAAATTGTTAGCGAGTGTGCCAGAGTATACAGTGGTGGAAATTGATTTATGAACTAACATTCTTTTCACCAGATATCGCTTTGTATTAAGTGCTAACAATTCAAATTTTGTGTGTTGAATGTTTAGAGCACAATAAAGGGATTTCACACTTAATTTTTTTCAAAAAATGATATTAAATAAAAATATATCTAATTTTAGTTTTTAAGCATGTCAAATGATGGAAATTGATTTATGAACTCAAATTTATTTTGAACCCAGGTACCAAATATTTTAACTAGTTCTTCATTTGAACTTCAGGGGAGCTTACTATCAGTGTTTATAAATAAGATTAAGGCAAAATTTGTTGAAATTTATCTGTTTTATTCCCATTTTACTAAATAGAAAAGCTTGCGGGACTGCCTGAAGCCAAAAAGGTAAAAAATGACCCGTATAAAATATTGTAACAAATCTGTAAGATAAATTAGCATATTAATTAAAAGATCAATAAATATAATTCATAAATATTTGAAGAATCGTTTTGATTTCGGCAAAAACCATCATTAAAAAAGGTGTAACCCTCGTGGGACGAGGGACAAAAGCAGGATTATTGGACTTGTATCCCAAAAACTTACCATTTGTGTCAGCATTTGTGCATTACAGGGCGAATTTGTTATGAACAATCACTTCCTGTAACTCCCAGAAGAGTAGGACAAATATTGATATCGTCGTCGAACTTGAAATGTTCCAAAATGAAGGCTGGTCCAAAGCTTACTCTTCACCATAAGAACAGGCTATTAAAATATAGTCGTAACTACATGAAAATGTATTGGGTGGGGGTGGAGGGAGTGAAATGGGAACAAAGTGACATTTGCTGATGAAAAAAAGTTCAATTTGGATGGACGTGATGGTTTAAAATGTTATTGCAAGGATCTTTGGAAATAACCAAGATCTGTCTTCAGCAGAAATGTTAGTAGTGGAAGTTTGATGGTTTGGGCCCCGTCTTATGATTGAAGAAACAAGGTTATGTTTCTGAAGGGCTGACAAACATCACTTTATTGCAGATTAGTTCTAGAAAATTCTTTAATTCCTTTTTGCATGGCAACTATGCTTGTGATTAGATTTTTATGCATGATAATGCAAGTACCCACAATTCAAACGAAATGGAAGACTGGTTAAATGAACTTAGTGTTGTTCATTTAGATCATCCTGCCAATAGCCATGACTTAAACCCCACGAATAATGTCTGAGATCAATTGGTTTGAATAATTTACTCAAATGGAGTATGGTTTTAATGAAGTATGCATCAGTTATGGAATAGAAGGACTTAATCATTAAAAACTGCAAATTGCTTAACCAAAACTTGACCCAAAGTTTTGTGTTGTCTATGAAAAACAAAATCAAGGAAGCATTAGCGACAAAAAATAGTTTTAGCAATTATTAATTGAGATTGAATGTAAAAGTTCATAAATCAATTTCCCTATGCTAAAACTAAAATATCAACAAAATAAATTGTTTAAGAATTTATGTAAAATTTTATTTACGTGTATAATTTATAATGCAAAGCCTGTATAGTATATAAAATTGAAATCGATAAAAAATGCATTTAATAAAGAAATACTGTTAAAAAACTGTCAGTTCATAAATCAATTTCCACCACTGTATAATTTAAAGAGAAAATCCGTTTTAAAATTTTAACAGCTTATAACTCATATTAATTTAATTAAAGAGATTTCTCCTTTCAGTTTCTGTAAAAATGCTGTAAAAAAGACTTGAATACTTACAAGAAAAATTATAAGCGGGTGTGCCAGAAAAATACCATATAATTTACAGAGAAAATCCGTTTTAAAATTTTAACAGCTTTTAACTTATATTAATTCAATTAAAGAGTTTTCTTTTCAGTTGCTGTTATGAACCTATTTATTTACAGAGCCGATATGAGCCAGTCTTTTAATATTGCCCCATACTTCCTGAACGAATTTAAAGTATCTTCGTTTTGTTACGAAGATGATTGTATTTTATTGTTTGGTGGACTCAACCCTACCCAACCCGATGATTTTGTTTTAGGTAAGATTGTACTCTCTGAAAAAACATGTAGACTTGCTGCACATTCACGAATTCCTGATTTCCTGATTCTATTTCCTAATTAATATTTCTGATTTGGGGACCTGACGGCAAGCTTTAAAACATTAAGCTAAGCACACATGTCCGTAAGTTTTTCCGTTCTGCGAAAAAAAACTTGAAAAAAGAAAAGGTGTTTGTTCCAAAAACAAACCCACAGATTTCTGCGAGGCTGTACGAACGGTAATTTCCATTCTAAATGACCATAACACTCCTTCATACAACAAAAACAAAACAAAAAAATCAAACTTCTGCGTTAGTCTTTGTGAAATTCCAAATCAGGAAGGATGTGATGTGTTTCATGCTTATTGAGTCGGGAGATTGGATTAATCATTTGCATTTTTCGAATAAGCAAGAAGGTTGGAAAGAATTAATAAACAATCTACGTTCTTTTTACTATACACTCACCGAAATGTTTACAGTACGAATACATATCCGGGCGAATGAAAAGGCATAAGATTGGTCTCTGGTGTCATTTTTTTCAAGCAAAAAATAACTTTAAAAATCGATCGGTTAAAAATGAAGGGGTATCAACAGATGGACAAACAAAAAGACTCACTTAAACAGAATATCAGACGGAACGGTCGTTCCGCCCGCCAATCTCAAAATGACGCCAAGGGCTAAACGGCAGTTATGTATATATACAGAAAACATTTCGCTATGTTAACAGCAAAATTTATTTTATTTTCTACCAGACAAACTAAACATCATGGAAAAATAAAAAAAATACAGTAGAGAGGTTTCGTAGATTACTTTAAATAAAAAAAAATGGATATTCTAGAACAAAAAGCAGCAGAGAAAAAATTTATGGAAATTTTCGAAAATGAAATATTTCGAGCGGTTTTAGTCAAATTTTGACCTAATTTTTGAAGAGACCTACAGCCATTACTAGACCATGAATATCGAAGCTGTTTTTACTAAACGATTAAGAATGCCGAAATTCAGCCCCTTTCATAGGTTTGAAGTTTCAAAAATTAATTTTTCTATTTTTAATTAATTAAAATCTATATTACTATTGGCGGTATGAATGCGCGATAAACAAGCTGTCCTAGCGGCCAAGTACCTCCAAAAACGAGGCCAAACGAGGTTTGCTATATTTTCATCAAAGAGCGGCAGAGTTCAAAAACACAACGAACAAGCCGCCATTACAGCTTTTAAATATATGATTAATCAAATATCTGAATCAACAGATTAAAAAAACTTTAGAATTCTAATTAATAAAGGGAATGCGCCATTTAATTTTTTTTGCCCGTTTTAATTTAAAGAAAATATATCAACAACGATAATGGAGTAAATGTAAACATTCATATTTGGTTGCCAGATTCAGTTCATATTAATATTCAAACTTTTTAAACACTTTGCTTTTTCTATGAAGAGTAAGAAATAATATTTTTATAATTGCGTGAAAAAAAGCCGACTTTTACATTATAATTTCAATATCAGCCGCGTGCACAAAGCTTGACTTTTTGAAACAGTGAAAAAAAGTACTTTTTTTCACCCAAAAGCAGTGAAAAAAAGACTTTGTCGCACTCTTTTTATAAGATGCCAACATTTCAAGTAAAATTTCGATTTGATAATACTCATAAAATCCAAAGATTTATCGATCTGCTGTATTTAAAAATATTATGCGCGTGAATTATTTTTGAATCAATGAATTTTTTTTCTCGCGATGGGAATATTTCTTAAGTCACGCCCTTCGAACTGCGAGTTCATTGGTTGCTTTCTTTGACAAAATGTTGAAACACGCTTATTGGTTTTTTATAGCGTCACGCGCTCCGAACTGCGAGATCATTGGTTGTTTTCCTTGACATCTCTTAGTCAGACATGGTACAAGCTGAAGAAAAAAAAAGCTGAAACTTTTTTCCCTTATAGATATTACGATAGCAAAAATATTTCAATTTGCGAACGATAGATTTTTGTAATAATAAAACAAGTAGTTAATTTTTATAACCAAAATAAGATGTTAACAACAAGATAATTGGCTTAACTATATAGTTACTAATCAGATAAAATATAAGAACAATTTAAATAATAAGTAAAAATAATTAAACTTACTATATATGTAATAAGCAGCAATTAAATGTATTCCAATGAAATTTATTCTGAATTAACTTCAAATTAAAAAGTTTGCACCAAATTCAAATAAAATATATTTTTTTTTATGAAATATAAATTTTGTGGATATAATAATAATAATTCAATAATAATAATTCAATTTAATAATAATAATTCAATTTAATAATAATAATTAATAATAATAATAATTAATTAATAATAATTTCTTCACACATCTTTAGTTGAAATCTGGAAAAATCGTGAAACTATCCCGAAATTCCGGCGATCTTAAAATCGCTAAACTCCGACGTTCCTACTATCCCGAAACTCCGGCGACCATAACATCGCGAAACTCCGTCGACCATAACATCGCGAAACTCCGTCGATCGTAACATCCCGAAACTCCGGCGATCGGCGAAACTCCGGCGACCATAACATCGCGAAACTCCGTCGATCGTAACATCCCGAAACTCCGGCGATCATAACATCGCGCTACGAAGCCGATCCTACTATCCTGAAACTCCGGCGACCATAACATCGCGAAACTCCGTCGATCGTAACATCGCGAAACTCTGACGATCGTAACATCGCGAAACTCCGACGATCATAACATCGGCTACGAAGTCTATCCTACTATCCTGAAACTCCGGCGATCGTAACATTACGAAACTCCGGCGATCGAACATCACGAAACTCCAGCGATCCTACTATCCTAAAACTCCGGTAATCGTAACATACAAAACTCCGGCGACCGTAACATCGCGGAACTCCGGCGATCTTAACATCGTGAAGGTCGGCGGGCGAGAGAATGCTTTTCTTTCCTTCAGAGTTCCGACGCTGCGCTTCCCCGATACCCCTATATATACACACACAAATTTTAATGCAAATTTGCATCGATCTCAGGGATGATAAATTTCCGAGTAAAAAAAAGCGGATTTCCGCGTTTCCGTGGAAATGTACCATGTCTGCTTAGTCTATTTTAGTCTAATTAGCACGTGAATTATTTTTGAACCAATGAGATTTGATTTTTTTCACGCAATTATAAAAAATAGTGTATGAAACACGTGCGAAAAGTAAACTTTTTAAAACACGTGTCTTTATTTCACTCGCTCGTACCTCGCTCGTGAAATAAAATCCACTTGTTTTAAAAAGCATTACTTTTCGCACTAGTTGCATAAATAACTATTTTTGGTTCTCGGAAATTATATAACTCTTAATAACATTGAAAGAAATCTTGTCGTCAATTTTGTAGTCATATAGTGCCTGTGTATTTTATTATTTTTAAAAAACTACTGATATCCCCCCAAAAAACTTCGTAAAAGTAAACAAACGCCAACCTCAAAAAAAAAAAAAAAAAAAAAAACTATGCATTTATTTTATAACAAAAAACAAGTCATTATGAAAGTTGTAGCTAAAAAAGCCCTGATATAAAATGAATGCCAATCTCTTATTTAAAACTTCCTGGTCATAATTAATAGTATAATTTAAGTTTCGCTGCCATAAAAAAAAACTGTTTGAGGTTGGTGCCCATCTTAATCCCCCTAAAAAAACTAAGTCACGCAAATGAACTTGAATTACTAAATCAAAATAACGAAGGTTACTATTAAATTTTTTTTAACAAATATATAATCTCAATACATTTATATAAAGGTATAGAGGGTGGTTAAGATGGGGTACCAACCTCAAACAGTTTTTTTATGGCAGCGAAACTTAAATTATACTATTAATTATGACCAGGAAGTTTTAAATAAGAGATTGGCATTCATTTTATATCAGGGCTTTTTTAGCTACAACTTTCATAATGACTTGTTTTTTGTTATAAAATAAATGCATAGGTTTTTTTTTTTTTTTTTGAGGTTGGCGTTTGTTTACTTTTACGAAGTTTTTTGGGAGGATATATGATATACGGGACTTTGATGTTATACCTTTGAAGCAGACAAAATAGTTTCGAAATCGGATAAATAAAAAGGAATTCTAAAAGGATCGCTAAGTACATTAATCGAAACAATAAATACATTTAATTCCTGAGCCAAAACATTTGCAGTTTTATTTAAATTAAATTATATTGGCTACAAATTTACTGAACTAAACCCTATACTTATTTTTTTTACTTTAATTTCAATAAATGAGGATGTATTTTATCTTAGGTTGCTCCATATTTGAATTTCATATCAAGTCCAAAGAATGGCGTTACTACGGTTGCATGATGGAACCGAGATGCTATCATGCGACTGCTCGCATGCAGTCATATGTTTACGTAACAGGTATACATTTGTAAGAGTTATAAATATGTCGAATAGCCAATATTGTTCAACTAACACATTTTTTTAAAGATAAAAATAAGGCGTCCTACTTTAATTTTTGTTTCACTTTAACTATTGTGGATTTCATAAATAAAAAAACGGACAACTCTTCGAGACTCCGAACAGATTTTTGATAAGTCTTGTACTTTTAAGGGGTCTAAGGTGTCTTAAAAATGTGCAAAGAAGGAACTACAAAGCATAGTTTGATCTTTCATGTCATTTTTTAACTACTCAATATACAAGTATAATTTTTTTATATGTAATTCTACAAGATTTATTTAATATGAAACAAATTTTAAAATTTATGAAACTTTAACCAAAACTAAAATAAGTGATATTAAACATAAAGCTATTTGAACACATTGTGATTAGGCTTGCGAGGCAAATTGTGAGGTCAAAATTGAAGACATGACCAAGAAAATGACTTTATATTGTACAAATATGTACAAACTGGAACTTATACCTAAATTCTCAGCTCAATTTTAATTCGAAATAATTTTTAAAAAAATTTTAAATCAAAATTCAAAAAATTTTATAATTTTTTTTAGAAAAAAGTTCTTAAAATAAATTCTAATTAAAATTGAGCTGAGAATTTAGGTATAAGTCTTTTTTTGTACATATTTGTACAATATAAAGTCATTTTCTTGGTCATGTCTTCAATTTTGACCTCACAATTTGCCTCGCAAGCCTAATCACAATGTGTTCAAATAGCTTTATGTTTAATATCACTTATTTTAGTTTTGGTTAAAGTTTCATAAATTTTAAAATTTGTTTCATATTAAATAAATCTTGTAGAATTACATATAAAAAATTATACTTGTATATTAAGTAGTTAAAAAATTACATGAAAGATCAAACTATGCTTTGTAGTTCCTTCTTTGCAGTTCCTTCTTTGCACATTTTTAAGACTCCTTAGACCCCTTAAGGCATTTAGTGGTAGAATTTCCGGCGAATGCCTTAAACTAGTAATGGGGTTTCCGCTTGAATTTGAATAAGGTTTCGGCTTTTTACTGTTATCTCAGATTTTTGTTGCAATGCATGCCGCGGCTCAAGTCAGAATCTCCTAACATCCCAGCAAAACCAAACGCAAATTTTCTTCAGAAACAGTGGCTCTTTTAAAAGAGCTACCGTTTTTTGTAGAATAACTGTAAATATCTTTTGAAAGAGGCCAAACGAACTATTGGCTTCATTATCGTAGTGCCACTTCTAAAATGTCCACCCAGTCTAAAAATATTTTTCAAAATAATTTAAAAATATGTTTTGCAAGTAATTAAAAAAAATAGATTTCAATATTTTTTGACATCAATTTAATGGGGTCTGAGGTTTTAAACTCAACAAATAGACATTTTTTAGTGCTTTGAATGCACTAATAAGCTCAGTTTGTGTTTTTAACTAATGGTCAATTTTAACTTAATCTCAATTTTTTTTATGATACAAAATGCTTTTAAAATATAGGTACTGTTGCAATAAGTTCCCTTTTTATAAAAGGCTTTCGCAAATTGTGGTCATTAATCAATCTAATTCCTTGTGCAGGGGGCTATTCCCACGAGCGGCGACGCGGCGGCGAGATGTCGGCCGTGGCCCACACGGACAGGCTGGACCTGCGCACCACCCTGTGGGAGAGGTGCGCGCGCATGAACGCCCCAAGGGCAGCACACGCCATGGTGGCCGCCGGCAGGAACCTCCTCGTGTTCGGGGGACGGGACTCGGGCGGAAAGTGAGCATTTCCTACGACAATTGCCTAATGAAGGATTTAGTCCTCATTTGAAGGAACTGCCGACCTATAAACGGCCCCGTGCAGCCAAAAATATCCGACGAATAATACCCCATATCCTCCAAATTCTCAAAGCTGCGTACGTTGTCGCCCTTCACGGTTGCATTGGTTGCCTATCCAGGTGTTGGCTCGTCACTTGACTGTGGTTCTAAAATATGACACCCGTCGCTAATAGCCCTCGTGTAGCTCTAGTGTGACGATAATTCAAACCTAACCTATGATAATTGAAGATCTTACTGGAAGAACGTGTTAAGAGAATTTATCAGCCAAATTTATTTTGATTCTGACTCACCAGGTGGCATTACAAACTTTCGCCAAATGATACGTCTGGCGATTTAAAAAAGGGGATACGTTTCTCTTTCTGGGGTGTGGTGCACGCGGCAAGATTTCATCACAAGATAAAGAGGGTTCGATTGTAATCAAGGGTTGACTAACGAATACTGGTTCCGGTACACGTACACTTTTGATAGCCGGAACGATTTTCTGGAAATTTATTATTTGTGTTGCTTGGTTATTTCTCTTTCATTTAATTTTTTTATTTGTTTAATAAATTATATTTATTTTGTAAATCTTACGATCTTTCAGGAAACAATTTCTTTTCTGGTTTGCACCGTACTAATATATTATCTTTCTATTTAAAATTATCGAGAGATGTGATACCGCTACGAATACTCTAAAGTCATTCCTGTAAACTTCGGAATACTAACTTAGCTTCGGCACATAAACACTTTTGTTTTTAAGGGGTCATAGGAGTCTTAAAAATGTGCAAAGAGGGTACTACAAAGCATAGTTTGATCATTTATGTAACTTTTTATCTACTCAACATAAGTAATTTTTTTTGTGAAATTCTATAAAATTTACTTATTATAAAACAAATTTTAAAATTTATGAAACTTTAGCCAAATCTAAAATAAATGATAACAAGCAGAAAACTATTTGAACACATTGGGATTAGGCTTGCGCGCCAAATTTTGAGGTCAAAATTGAAGAAATGACCAAGAAAATGACTTTATATTGTACAAATATGTACAATCAAAGACTTATACCTAAATTCTGAGCTCAATTTTAATTAGAAATTATTTTAAGAGCTTTTTTTCTAAAAAAAATTATAAACGTTTTAGAAAAAAAGCTCTTAAAATAATTTCTAATGAAAATTGAGCTTAAAATTAGGGGTAAGTCTTTGTTTGTACATATTTGTACAATATAAAGTCATTTTCTTTTTCATTTCTTCAAATTTGACCTCCAAATTTCGCGTGCAAGCCTAATCCCAATGTGTTCCAATTGTTTTATGTTTGTTATCATTTATTTTAGTTTTGGCTGAAGTTTCTTAAATTTTTAAATTTGTTTTTAAAAAGTAAATCTTATAGAATTGCATATAAAAAAATTATACTTTTATATTGAGTAGTTAAAAATTGCATGAAAGATCAAACTATGCTTTGTAATACCTTCTTTGCACATTTTTAAGACTATGACCCCTTAAATCTAGTTCCGTACTTTTAATTGTTGGCGTAGCAATCTTTATGTTTGTTAAAACTAATGACATACTAATGCAAAAGTAGAAACCCCAATGTATAATGAATCTGTCGTATTAGCAGTTTTAAAGACAATAATGAGGTCAGCAAGATACAAACAAACGCGGGTTTATGGTCTTCAAAAACATGTGCAGGAACCTTTTGTATTGCTAGTGGCAGTTTGTCAATTTGTTCATTCGGTTGCTCTTGTAAATTAGACACTGGTCTCTTTATTACAAGCCTTACTCCCGCCACTAATCTGTACATTCGTTCTGAAAGAAGCTTTCTACATTGCACACCTTTGGAGCCGGGAAATCTTGACGTGTTTTTTGCAACTTTTCAAGGCCTCTAAAATAGCGTCGGACTGCGTGATTGGCACATTAAACTTACAGTACTCTGCCACCAAACGACACATGTTCTTGAATGTTGCTCGAGAAGTTCTTAAAGAATTAAAAAGCCTACATGTGCAGTTACTTAAGTACTAGAATGAAATTCTCGTCGAAACGCAAGGGTATTATAATAACATTAACTGCCACCTATAACCACTTCCGCACAAGATTTATAACTTCAGAACAAATATAGACTTACCCAGCATTCAGTTACAATTTGAATCTTCAACTCTAAAAATTGGCCACTATAATTACATTTTTTCTTCCGCAAATTAAATAAATAATCTTTATAGTTTGTTAAATTTATTTGCAGTTTGAAGAATAAATTATGTAAAATTGAACGAGTCACATCCTGTAGCATCCTTTCCGTGATCTTTGGCAATGCTTTGAAAATCTCACCTTAAATTACACGAGATTCTTATAATTAAATAGCAATCAATAACTATAATATTTGAAAAAACCTGATGTATCCCGAACATTTGGAAATGATAAACATGAAATAACTCCAAATTGCACTGATAATTAAAGGAATTTAATTGTAAATCAATACAAATTAGCTCTTTAAGCAAAAATAAAGTAACACTGTGAACCACTTTCTTAGTAAACAAATATAATAAACATTAAAAAAAATCACATTGTGGTATATTTTTTATAATGCCATTCCAAATCGATTTACAAAGAAAAAATTAATAATCTTTAACATTTCAAATAAGGTTTTTCGTGATATTGCTGATGTGGCAACAGTTATTTAAATGACTAAAAATTAAATTCCAATGCTACTTTAATGGGTCGTTCGTCGACATGACAAGATGACAGATGTCCGTATGGACGTACAAACAGAAGAACAAAAAGTATGAAGTTAGGTCCCTGCTGTCCTATCTTTCGATGACAAAAATGATTCTTAAGATCTGATGGATAGAACAGATTTCGTCACCGAAGCAAGGACAGACAGACGGGACACTTTGGGAAGACTGCCATGTCAATACCTTCTTTTCTTTTAAAAAAATGTTTCGAATTTAAAAAAAGATTATAAAATATTCTAAAAATAACGTCAGGGCTTCATCCTCATTGACTATACATCCCAGGACCCCTCCCTAAACATTTTTAAATAAACGTTTATATTTCTCCCTTCAATAAACCCACAGACTACGGCCGTTATTTTAGAAATGGTAAACCAAGGGTCACCAAGTGATTCGATTGAATAACTCGTCAAATATTCAGCCAAATGTAACAAAAACTAAGATTTAGGGTTTATGAGGATTCTTAATATTTCTAAATTATAAAATTGGGTGCTGCCATTGGAAATTTTAAAGTTAATAGCATTTTTAATATGAAGACGGCTCCTTATGCAATTTTTTTGTCCTGCAATTAACTCATGATGTTATATAAACACTAAGTCAAAAAGATTCTATAGGATGACTAACGTTCGAAATAATCACTAGTGGGAACTTTTCTACAGCTGTACATATCAAAATAGCTAAAAGTATCCAAGTGCCAATAGCCCTCGTGTAGCTCTAGTGCGACGATAATTTAAACCAAATCTAATCTAAAAGTATCCAACCTATACTACAACTAAAGTAGTCAAGTTTAAAAGTCGCGCGAAATTCTTTGACTGGATTTATAATGAGCTCCGCCCACTTTTCCATGTGGTTTAGGTTTACAGTTTGAACGATTTAGATATTGGCGTTTTTTTCCTTCTACGATTTGGCGACATTTATTTTTGTGTGTCATCAAATTTTAAAATCATAGATTCCCGTTTGTTATGAACGTTTTTGTCATAAAAAGTACTTGAAATGTAAAAGCATCATTTAAATTCTGTATTAACATACAAAGATAATGCATGAGTGAATTATTTAAATTAATAATAAATCTTTTTAATCAATTAAGTCAAGTTGTCCTACAGATGTCGCCACGATTCTCAAAATGAAGCTTTTAAAAAAAATTAATAATTAAAAAACTGATTGATATTGTTCCTTCAAATCTTTTTTAAATTGTCTTTCATCCCTATTTGCGTATCTGGTGCAAACAGATCATACGTTTAAAAAATACTTTTCAAGAAACTGTGATTTGAAAAATAAAGCATTACGTGTATAGGACTGACAGTCCCTCTTAAGTAACATTTTTGAAGGGGAAAGAAATGAGATTTCTGTGCCAATAAACATACTACATACTTCTTTAAAGATAACAAATTTTCCCATGTTCATAAACTTTAAGTTAAGTACATTTTTAACGTTTTACAAGTTCCTTTCTTCACAGATTTGAGGTCAAGCGAAAAACTTTAAAGCAATTATTTTCTCGTTTTCCCCTTTTTGTCACTTAGCACGTTCTTCCAATAAGCTCTTCGGTTATCTAATGAAGGATGTAGTCAAATAACTGCTGACCTACAAACGGCTTGTGCAGACAAATATGTCCGACGAATAACACCCCGTGTAGAGGGCGTGCCAGTAAAATATCCTCCAAATTATCAACGCTGCTTACCATGTCGCCCTTAACGGTTGCGTTTAGTGCCTATTCAGATGTCGGCTCGTCACTTGACTGTGGTTCTAAATTATGATGCTTGTCGCCAATAGCCCTCGTGTACCTCTAGTGCGACAATAATTCAAAATAAACTGAATGAAGGATTCGAACAGGGATTTAAAGCGGTTGGTTTGTGGGATACAAAACAACGTTTGACGCAGCTCTCGCTTTGCCGTTCTATTTTAGATGCCGGTTTATTTATGGGTTTTAGGACAACTTCTAACGGATCTCTGTCGTCACCGCAGACATAACCGTACCAGTCATTAACTAACCTCGCTGTTTAATAATTATTTTCTGTTAAGTATTTACCACTTTATAATGCTTATATATTTGGTATCATATTCTGTGCTATTTTGAAATTTTATGTCATCAAATGCAATACTTTTTGCAGGTATCGCTCATCTAACCTTTTCACACCCAATCAAAACTATATGCATTATTAGTCGGATAAACATTTTTCAAGGAAATATGCATTAGAAATTGTGTTTTAAAAAAGAAATTAAAAAAAATATATCGCTTAAATATATCGTTGAGGGGCATGTCAATTTAGTGGAAGTTGAGATTTAAAGCCTTAAAAATACGCATTTTTTTTGTCTTCTTTGAATGCACAGGCCAGCTCTTTCGGTTCTTTCTAATCAATAGGCCATTATTCTATTCTGTTTAATTACAATATGCCTGATAGATCAATATACATTGTGTCATGCTTTTCCCCCACAGCGTGTTAGCCTCAGTGGAAGCCTACTATCCAGGGGTGGACGTTTGGACAGTGATCAGCCACCTGCCCGAACCTTCCATGGGTTTGTCTGCAGCCCTGGTTGGGGACGACATTTGGGTTGGGGGCGGCATAAACGCCAACAAGTCTGGAGACCCAATACTGTCGGGCATCAACTGTTTCTCTCCAACTTCTGCCAGGTATACATTCAAAGAATTGTTAAAAATTACCCCTTAAAGCTTTACACAGCCAAAAAAAAATACAGTCAGTTGTTTTGAAAAGGAACTTCCCAGAATAAATATGAATAAAGTACGAAAACTTTCTGTATTGAATAAGGCAAATTACAGTTACAATACTATTTTGTCTAGTAAAATGTTCTTACTTGCGAAATTAGGAAATGGTTTAGCGTTAAGTGCAACTCAAAATCCGCAACCTCTTCATTACAAGCGAAAGGTTACACCACATCGCCACCGAATTTCTCGACATAATTAAGACGTAAACAGAGTTATGACATCCTTGGCGAAATAGCCAGCCTTATTTACCAGGAGCTTATCCTGATGAACGCACGGCGAATCGTTATTGGCCAAGAGGAAGTTAAATTTTCCCTAAATTGCCTTGGTAAGCGAAATGGCTAAATTGTAGTTGTTATGTCACTAGGCCCGTCGACGATAGCCCTCGTGAAACTCTATTGCAACGGCAATTCAACCAAATCTATTTGTCATAACTTCGTACTCTGTTGTACTGATTTACAATTGCAGATGGTGGTGCTGCCATCTATTCGTAGGATATTAAACTTTAAACTAACCCGACAAAAAATCAATTCTCGCACGCAATAATCCCATTCAATGCTATAATCTTGACTTTAACATTAAGTCTAATAAATTTTGATGTTCAAAATATCGAGGCATGTCGCAAATATCCCTCATGTTGCTTTCATGCTTAAGTCAACCAAACATATATAAATATGTGTTTAATTTCAGCTGGACATCAGTGGAGCCTCTTCCCGTGGGCCGCGCATTTTCGAAGTTCGTCTCATCTGGCGATCTCGTCTGGGTTGTCGGGGGATCCCACCTGAGTCAGGATTCCTCAAAGGACGCGTTGTCCAGCTGCAGTCACGTGTGGCAAATGCACTTGAGATCCGAGCAGCGGAAGTGGGAGCTCGCTGGCAAACTGCTGTTCCCCACGCACGCTTGCTCAGCGGAGCTGTACGGTAAGACGACAGGACGAAAGGGTGCCTTTTTTTGAAATTTTGAAATAAGTTATTTTTTTTTAATTAAGTCTTTTTAGAAACGATGTTATGGAAAAAGAGGTATATTTTCAGTAAGCTTTCCAACTACGCTGGTGGACAATTGCTAAGGACGAGACGTTTTTTTTTTATGTAACTTTGTACAACTGCTTTCCATATCAACAAATTTAATATCGTAAGAGCCCCAATACGTAAGGACATGAGTAATGTAAGCAGCACTTACTATAAAGAGACATCAGAGGGATAAAAAAAGCTTTTTATCCCTCCATTTGAACTCCATTCCATTCATCTCCGAGGTGAAGATGAATTGTGGATTTTCACTTACGACAATTTTACGATTGCACCTTGGGTATCCTAATGTATTAAATTTGTTGATTTGGAAAGCTGTTGTACAAAGTTACATTGAAAAAACCGTCTGGTCCTTAGAAATTGTCCACCAGTGTAGATTTGTCTCTAAATAAAACCAGAGATTAGAAGAGTAAACCAGGGACCAGAGGAGTAAACAAGCTGAAATAGAAACCAAGCATACATCTATCTGTTTGATTCTTCTTTTGTGCACGATAAATACCGTTTTATGCCTTTTTTATAACTTTTTCTTTCAAAAGCATTGTTCTGTTTGGACGTAGCATTACTAAAAGAGAATTTTTTCCTTCATTAACTATGCATTTATTTAGCAAATGTCTTACGTCCTGCTTGTTAAAGTTACGTCAAATTTCTAATTTATGGACGAACACATTTTCCAAACAGCATAACATTTCTTCCGATACTCATTTCGACAGAATATGCGTTAGCCATTATGATGTTTTTCATTTTGTTTTTTAACGAATGCATTATTCAATAAAAACCATTTAATCTATTGAGAAAGAACAAGTTTAAATATGAATTATGTTGTCTCAGACTTAATATTTAATATGTTACACAACTGCAAAGAGTAGGGGAGACTCCTGTATTGACGATATAAAAAATTAGCCAGGCAGGGTTACCGTGTGAGGAAGGAAAGCAATGGAATTAAATAGTCTTTAATTATTAGAAATTTCGGAGAAAAAATTTAAATGCATATTTAATTTATTGTTATTTTACTATATCTGTCAAAATACGCCTAAATATAAGTTATCACGTAGTACTCGTTAACTGTCAAAATTATTATTTTTCTTAATTATAGTTTGTAAATAAAAACATTAAAAATGCGCTATTGTTATTCCCCCCCCCCCCCAATTAGTGAAGAAAGGGATCTACAAGCAACATTTAAACAGAAAGGTGGAATACATTCCCTATAGTCTCATAAATTATTTTATCTAGGTGACAAATTATTCATATTTGGCGGCATTCATTCGGAAAAAGGTGCCTTAAAGTCAGTTCAGTCATTCGATGTCATAACAAAGAAGTGTGAAAAAGTTCTGGATCTACCAGACGCCATTACTGGACTATCTACTGTGTTTATTCCAAAGCAACCACAGGTATTGAACTATTTTTAATAAGGAAAATAAACAATGCAATTTCGTTTTCTTAACTAGATTGCTAGGTACACATTTTATGGTGATTGATGTTTTTCTTTCTTTTATGTTTTAAAGCTGAAACGATGCATCCATTCCAAGGAATCCGTTACGAGAGGAAACACTCAGAAGACCTCTAGACTCGATCCTCCATCCAAGGAAAACTTTTCTACTAAGTGTACAAGTGGAACAAGCCAAGACTATCAGGATTCCCTATACGAAACTTTTATACCATTTTCCAAGAAAAAAGCTTTTCAAAAGCAGTTTATTGATGTAAATAATAACACAACTCCATTTAGTAATGCTCGTAAGTATTCATCTATGGAAGAAACAACCTCCGATAAACTCCATGGACGTGGGTACAAAAGTCTGGATAGCCAATTATGTACTGGTGTAAGTTTTTCTGAAAAAATGTCGATTTCAGAGAACTTTGGTAAGAAAAATTACAGTAATCAACGAAGAACTCATACTGATGTTAGAAGGAGATCGTTAGATACATTAGTTTCAGGTAACTTTGAAAATAGAAAAGGCCATAGACATCAAGAAAGTGAAAAATTTAAGAAATTTCACGAGGAAATATCTTCAAATCAACGAAATAACAGGAGAGGCATAGTTAAGCCTTCATCTAAAGAAAAATTATATCCCATTAAGCATACAATTAGTGACACAAGTCATCAACTTCATGGTTCTCAATTCAATGCTTCTTCACCGATTTCCAAAGCAAAAACGTTTCCCGAGCAATTAAAGAATGAAAGTACTAGCAAAAATCAACTAATGAAAGCTTATTCTTCTAAAGAAACAATATTTACCAAGGAATTGATAGACGAAAGTGCCAATAAAATTCAGTCTACCAATGCTTCATCTGCACAGGAAGAAGCATCTCCCAAGCCATTAACGAATGAAAGTGCTAGCAAAAGTCAACCTACCAATGCTGGTGTTTATTCGCCTTTGAAACAAGCAATTTCAGACATACTTACTGAAAATAACTACAAGCACCATAAAAGTCAATCTAATACTGCCATAAATTTACCAAATGAAATGCCAATTTCAGGGAAGTTACGAAAAGAAACTGACCGCAAGCAGCAAGAAACCCCGTCTGATGACCCGGAACAATATGATGTCCCTAGCATAATGTTTAATGAAGGCCGGTCAGTTTCACACGATACTTTTAATGAGAAAGAAGAATTTTATGATTCGAATCGACAATCTTCTAAAGAGTCAGAAATGGAAAGATCTGCGAAACACAGTGGATACCGACAAGAAGAAACTGAAAAATATAAAAAATTTCGATCCAATTTAGATAGACAATCTTCTAAGGAGGCAAACATTTCTGAGAAGACAGAACGAAGTAATGACTACAGTCAACAAGAAACAGAAACGTCTACATCAGAAGATATATGGTATGATCTAAATAAGCAGTCTTCAAAAGAGTCCAAAATTTCTGAGAAAACAGAACGAAGTAGTGACTACAATCAGCAAGAAACTGAAACGTCTACATCAGAAGATCAAGAAATATGGTATGATCCAAAAAATCAATCTTCAAGAGAGTCCGAAATTTCTGAGAAAACCGAAATAAGTAATGACTACAATCAACAAGAAACATCTACATCCGAGGATCAAGAAATATGGTATGATCCAAATAAGCAATCTTCAAGAGAGTCCAAAATATTTGTGGAAACAGGAAAACGTATTAGCAACCGACAACAAGAATCTGGAAAATCTGAAATAGAAGACGCTTCGAAATATCAGGAATTTCGATCCAATATTGATAGATCATCTTCTAAAGGGTCTAATATTTTTGAGTCTGATAAATTTAATGGTTACCAGCAACAATATGATGATGAAAAGTCTAAAGAAGAAGATGCTTCCAAATATCAAGAGTTTCGATCCCATACGGATAGACAATCTTCAAAAGAATCTAAAATTTCTGAGAAAATAGGGAATAGTAATGGCTACCGACAACAAGAAACAAAAAATTCTACCCCAGAAGATCAAGAAATTCGATACTATGTAAATCGGCACTCTTCAAAAGAGTCAGAAATTTTTGAGAATACAGAGAATGGTTATGGTTACCGACAGCAAGAAACTGGAAAATCTGAAATAAAAGATTCTTCAAAATATCAAGATTTTCCATCCAATTTAGATAAACAATCTTCTAAAGAGACAGAAATTTTTGAGAACACGGAACGAAGTAAAAACAACAGACAACAGGAAGCAGAAAACTCAATATCCAAAGATCCAGAAATTCGATACGATCTAAATAGGCGATCTTCAAAAGAGTCAGAAACCTACGAGAAAGCAGGGAATGGCTACCGACACAAACAAAGTGAAAAGTCTACAAAGGAAGACATTTCAAAATATGAAGGATTTCGATCCAATTTGGATAGACAGTCTTCTAAAGAGGCAAAAATTTCTAAGAAAACAAGGAAACGTAACAGCTACCGACAAGAAACTGAGCAGTCAAGAAAAGGTGACGATTCAAACTACCAAGAGTTTCGATCGAATTTGGATGGAAAATCTTCTAAACAGTCAGAAGTGCCTGGGAAAACGGAACGAAGTAATGACTACAGACAACAAGGAACAGAAGCGTCTACATCAGCATATCAAGAAACTCGATATGATCCAAATAGGAAATCTTCAAAAGAGGCTGAAATTTCTGAGAAAACAGGGAAGAGTAATGGGTACCAACAACAAGAAACTGAAAAGTCTGAAAAAGATGGCACTTTAAAGTATCAAGAACTTCTACACAATCTAAATAGACAAACTTCTAAAGAGGCGAAAATGTCTGAGAAAACAGGGATACTTAATGGCTACCGAAAACAAGATACTAAAAAGTCTGAAAACGAAGACACTTCAACATATAAAGAATTGCGACCCGATGCAGGCAGACAACCTTCCAGAGAGTCTGAAATTTCTCAGAAAACAGAAGGAAGTAATGGCTACAGACAACATAAAACTGAAAAATCTACATCTGAAGATCAGGAAATTCTATATGATTTAAATAAGCAATCTTCAAGAGAGTTGGCGATTTTTGATAAAGCAAGGAACGATAGTAGCTACCTACAACAAAAAACTGAAAAGTCTCTAAAAGAAGATACTTCGAAATATCAAGAATTTCAATCCAATGGACAATTTTCGAAAGATACAAAAAATTCTGAGAAAACAAAACAAATTAACAACTGCAGACAACAACAAACTGAAAAGTCTGAGGAAGAAGATTCTTTAAACTATAAAGAATCTGGACAAAATGCCCCTTCCAAAGGAACCGAAACTTCTGATAGAACAAGACGAAATATGGGCTACAGAGTTGTCGAAATGTATTTGCCTAACGTTCCGTCGCCATACACTCACTCTCACGACACTTGGTCAAAAAGAAATCGCTACTTGTCAACTCTGGAAGTGCCGTTGAACGGCGGCAAGATGCCGAAGACTATTCAGCTAGAAGCAGAGTATCCTGTGAAAACAGAAGTATGTTTTGAAAATAAAAAGTGGAAGCAGGTTGAAACTAATATTCCCAAGTCGTTCACTGATATTCAGGTAATAATGAAATTTTTTATCAACAAAATATTCATTGTCTTCAGTATAAATTTGTATAGGATCTTTTTCTATAATAATAGTTAGAAAATATATGATTTAAAAAACAAGATACCGATTTTAACGTTATTTGAATTAATATTTTTTTTTTCAAAATCAAATTCTAATTATTTTCAATTTACGATTTTCTAAATGATTATAAATCTATTTCATCAACTACACTTTGCATTATCTAATTATTTGAAGAGAATTAATAACAGAATTTTTAAATAGTTCTAACTAAAGACAAATTCTTTATAAACTTATTTTTCTTTTTCTAGTGTGCTATAAGTAACCTATATTTATTTATTTGTAGCCTAATGTTTTCAATTTATATTAAGGAATTGAAAAATTCATCTATATTAAATCTACTTTATAAATTTTTTCAGGAATATAGGAATTTTAAATTGTATTCTCCGCCACCTAAATGGAAAGAGAGGTAATCCTTTTACTTTTGTTGGCATGCATAGTAATCAAATCAACTTCTTTTTTCTTTCGAAAATTTTATATTAAAGTATTTGACCTACATAAGAATTTTCAATGCTTTATACAATATTTGACCCATATATCACTTGTTAATTATTTGACTCATCCAAAAAATTAAATTATTTTCTAAATAATCTTTAAATATATAGAGTTTCATCCATATATTTTGTATTGCTTTAACCAGTAGTTTTTTTATAAATGTGTACCTTGAACTTGTTTAGCCAAATAAGTAAATTTATAATCCAATCAACTTAATTATTTAAAAAAAAACTGTGCCGAAGTGTTTAACTATAAATTTAAAACTAAAATATTTTTACTAAGTGTTGTTATAAGGATTTTTTTAATTCGTTTCCTAAAGCATGTGAAGATATGGTTTAAAAATAATATATTCACGGAATAGTTAATAATTGGCTCGTCCATGGCCGAGTGGTTAAGGCATCCGCCTCAGGATTCAGCCTTCTCTGCGGGGGTTCGAATCCCACCTACTGCCAGTCATCCTATGAATCGGATATCTGTACTGGGAAAGAGTAAAAAATCCAACTCGTGACGGATGGGCCCGAGTACACTGGGACAGACGTGCTCGTTAAATCTGTGGAGTCCTAAGTCCCGACGGCGTCAGCGTACGATGTCGCTCGAAGTTCCGTTGGGTGCCCGCTCAGGTGTCGACCTCGTCACTTGACCAGGGTTTAATTTACGCGACTTTATTGGCCGTGTTGAAGCTCCTAAAGGAGGAAAGAAATAGGCAGGCGGAAACGATTATATTACCATTGCCATTAGTTAATAATTTTAATGTTACTCAATATCATTTTTAAAAAATGAACTAATACCTACTATTACTACTACTACTACCCACAAACTACTATTGTAATTACAATATTAAAATAACTAAAACGTTATCTGGTATAAATCGCAATGAAATTGTTTTTTTTTTCTAGATATCGTAGCTGAAAGAAGATTTCTATGGGTACCATCTTTTTTAATATGCTGATTTTTCAATAATCTGATATTTTTAAAGATAATTAATAAGTTTTGGCAATAAAATCTCTGCTTCATTGTTTTGTGAACTTAAGTTACTTTTATTTTTAACCCCACTTGCATTAGTTACACAATGGAGGTGTTGGAATTGTAGTTCAACTCTTCAGCGACAAGTTGACCTTATTCTTTGGAGGCTCAACTACCCCCATCTTACTTCGCGACGAAGGTCCCCTTGCCCCACTTTTCCCTAGTATGACAACAACTACAAATATCTGATGCCACATTATAATGCTTTATTTCAGAAATTTTTCAAATCCAAATATGTGTAAAAAATACAAACACTTAATTTACAGTTTATCATTGATACGTTGACTGCCATAGTATTTAAAAAATGCGCTAAACGAAACAATCCCTGTCAAGACCAGTTTTAGCCTATGAGCCTTAACAAAATAGGCCTGCGTTATAACAAGATGGTATTTATGAAGTACGAACAACTGCAGGAAATAACTGAAGGAGTGTGAAAAGGAGTTTTATATTTAACCCACAAAAACCTATAGGACACAACAAGTGTGATTTGAATGCAACTTATGTATGGATGACGGAGGGCTCACACACAACACAATTTTCACCAAATCTAATCCATATTCTAAAGACAGACAGACGGACGGCAGTCTGTCTGTCATAAAAAGCTTCGTTGTGTAACTGATTTTTAAAGTTAAAGCTTTATGTTAAAATTACATCCTAATATTTTTAAAATTAAATTTATTCAAGTTCTGAACACACATTTTTATTATTGCACTGAAATTCTACACAGTGCATTCAATGGGGCTGCTAATCGAAATGGCGCATTGTATTCTGAGCCCTCCATCTGGCAGTCAACGCGTCCCATGTGGGCCCCCTCATTCGGCATCTTCTTCCTCGTCATACTGGCACTTTTGCTTCTCACTGCCGTCCTCGGAGATCTTGGCGAAGTCTTGGACAGCGTCCGTGGACACGGGTCCCAGGTCGAGGTGGTGCGCGGCCAGCAGGTCCCCGTACCCCTTCAGCAGGCCCAGGAAGTACGAGTCCAGCTGGCGCTTGTCCAGCCCCTCGCCCTCCTTCTTCGTGTAGCCGAAGTACTCGAGCGCCAGCTGGATGGCGTTGTCGCAGTCCAGGACCTTGTTCTTGAGTAATGCCTGCCCGATCGTGTACACCACGTTCTTGAAGAGGCGGGGTAGGGTAAGGTTGCCGGCCCGGGACACGCTGCGACCGGCGAGGAACGCGATCTCGTCCGCGTTGCACAGGTGGGCCTCGTCGAACACCTGGAAAAAAAGAACGAGTCACTGTCACCTAGAATCGCATTTCCTTCTCGATTCATACTTACACCTTCAATTTAAAATCGCTGAAATACAGCATTTAGTTCTGATTTAAACTTTGAGAAACCGGGATTGGCTTTTTTTTTCAGCAATTTTCCTACGCAATAAATGTATTGTAAATGTACCGTGAGATGATTTTATCTTAGTTAAAAGTGTAAAATCTAATTTAAATACTCTGCTACTATAATGTAAATACTATGCTACTAAGTCTCATTACTGGAATAGCGATAACTATTCCAGCTCCGAACATATCCACGCTATTGAGAAGCCCGTAAACTCTTAAAAGAGACAGGTTACTGTCAGCCACCTATTTTTTTTTTTTTTTTTTTGCAAATTGTGATGACATCAGTATGAGAGGACAATAATATACTGGTGGTTGGTGGTTTGCTGACCGGTGGGAAACGGAATAGATTGTCATAAAATAAAAGTTTACTTCATTTTCAAAGCACCGTTATTAAGAGTACTCCCTTGCTAAATGCTAGCAATTTGCTAAAAACTAAATTTGGTTTAAAAGCAAGGCATTTATAATTTCCGAACAATCTATTTTTTGGAAATAATCTATAAACGGCGTTATTTTTAAATTCCTTCTGAAAAACTGAATTCAAATAAGAATCACATTGAACATTTTATATGTTGACGTCTCGAGTAGCTCTATTTCTATTTTTCGAATTTCAACTAATACGTACAGAGGGTTACGGCATTTAGTAATTTTGACGAGTTGGTGAACGCTTTCTTTCACCATCATATGACATTTTTATCTAATTTGCCACTGGAATAACCACCTAGATGAGCCCATTTCATCAAGATTTTCGTTTCAAGTCAGTATCACCAGTGACTCTAGACCAGCAGCGATACCTGTTTAGTCTTCTTTTGCGGCCCAAAGGGGCAATATGTCTTAGGAAGAAATGGGAAAAAAACCCTTGCCACTTTCAGACCTATCCCGCGACACCTTGAAAGGGCCAATATGCTTTTGCCTGCTTTCGCCTCACCATCAGACATGACTTCTTCTTGAGAGCCTACCTCCAACAACTTTGCCTGGCTGCTGAGGAGCCTTGCCCGCTCTGCGGCCTTGTTAGGATAGATGCTGACCACCCAATGCATGCACATCCAACTGATTACATCGTCAATCGTTAAGGGGTTGTTTCATGGAGAATCTGGCAACAGCTTCTCGTTCATGTTTTCCTACTTTAGAATATTTGGAAACTTTAGAATTTCTTTTGTTTTGGTTAAATTAGCTGGTTGGTTGCTAGAGATAATCAGGTTTGTGTGCTGACCAAGCACACTAACCTGAACATAAGTCTACCAACCAACCGAATTTACCGTAACCAAAAGTAATTCTTAAGCTGTGTCCGGGCTACGACATCAACGACAACACCTGCGCGCGCATGCATATACAATTTGCAAAGGCATGTGCGAGCACCTACTTTGATGCGCGTGCCTGCCTGTACAACAATATAAGCATGCGCGCGCAAGTGTGGTCGTTGATGTTGTAGTCAAGACACCGCATTAGCAGTGATGAAAGTGGGAAAAAAATACGCACTGACTTATCACCCGCCAGGAAGTGGAAGTTAGCCTCTTCGACGCATGCGCATCAGCCTTCAATACTCGGCACCGAAGTTGGCGACTTCAAAGTAGTTGGCGATGGCGAATATGGCGATTTATTTTTCGCAACAACCCATGTCGGCCGCCTTGAAGCTCGTTACGTTATATTTTTTTTTGTTGAGTTTTTCGAACGTTTTATGCAGATTTAGTGCCACAACTAATAAAAATATTAATAATTATTATGTGTTTATATTTTAAGGAGTCTAAGGTATGTACTTACTTTTATTAGTTTGAAAAATTGAATCTTCTACCTGTATGCACGTGGTGAGTAATGAATGAAATTTGTGTAACTTCTTTTGCTTAACTATGTTTTACGATTAAATTAATTGCCGTAGAAATTAACGCTGTTCACCCTTAATCTTGAACGTGTGTTTTGCTAGTCAAAAGAAATGTCTAAAATTCCTAAGCTACAACTAACGCTGGTCTGAAGTATTGTGTGAAAATATGTAAATAACAATTTCAAAATATGCCGATGTAATATAGATTTCGCTAGCTGTATATTGTAAAATGCTTGTAAATTGAAATTGTATTAAATTATTCCATAGCATGCGTTGCAAGTTTAATAATTGACTAAAGTGCAGGTTAAATAACATTCTCTTTTTGTAGGATGCTGCTCAAATCGGTTTTATATCAAATATGGGCAGTAGTAATGAAAAAAGTAAATACAGTCATTTAATTTTTTTTTCTTTGTGATTCTGTATTGTCTGATGCGAAAATTTTCTAAATTAAATGCTTAAATCTCTCAACAAAAAATAAAATGTTTTTATTTGATAAAAATAACTTACTTGAAGAAAAACACATGCCTAGAGTTAGAGAACTGCATGAAGGATTTGCAAAAACTTTTCAATTCTTAATTCTTCTTCCCCCCATTCTTTGTATGATGAATTTTGGGATGTTAGTTCTTGTATTTATTGGTATAAAATGACCTTAACAATGACGTATGTAAGTAAAAAAAGCCGCACTGTCTTAACAGACGAAAGAATGTAGCTTAAATTGGAAGTGTCGTCATCGATGCATGTGCAATCAGCCTACCATGAAGAGCACAAGGTCAGTATATTCTTCTTTTAGATTTCTAATTATTAAGTGTTCTGAAAACTGCGAATAAATCATCTGATAGTATGCACATGATGAGTAAAACATGCATTTTGATGGTTTAAAGAATAATAGCATAATTTCCACAGGTTACCACTAAGCTGGATTATTACGTCAAATTGAAAGTGTAAGTAAAAGAGTTACAAAATACAGCTATTATATGTTCATGTGGGTTTTCTATGATTAATAATGGATATATCCTAATGACCATCCTCTTTGATTTGTCCCAAATTAAAAGATAGTGGCATCTCATTGCAGTTTGGTTTTTCGGAATCCATTGTGATGAGTAAGTAACACACTAAGCATGCAATATTGATAATGGAAAAATCAAGATAATAAAATATCTGTATAAATTTGAGAGGTAGATTCGTCATGTCGTCATCGATGCATGTGCAATCAGCCTACCATGAAGATCACAAGGTCAGTATATTCTTCTTTTAGATTTCTAATTATTAAGTGTTCTGAAAACTGCGAATAAATCTTCTGATAGTATGCACATGGTGAGTAAAACATGCATTTTGATGGTTTAAAGAATAATAGCATAATTTCCACAGGTTACCACTAAGCTGGATTATTACGTCAAATTGAAAGTGTAAGTAAAAGAGTTACAAAATACAGCTATTATATTAAAGCTCTAGATTAACGGTCGCCAACTGGAGACTATTACACCAAAAGTGGCTATCATATTTTTAAATTTTTGTTCAACAAATAATTAATACTGAAGCTGCATTTCTAAAATAATAATAATAATAAAACGCTCAGATTCGATTCTGTCGGAAAGAAAGACTTGATGACAGTTGTTACTTGTCGGTGAAATTTTCCCCTCATCATTGGCCGGTGTTTTGTGTGGATGTCACTGGGTCGGCCTCCGTGTGACATAAATGGAGCTGGGCGACGAAAATCTTAAATGCAAATTTGATTTTCAAATCTTGCTTTACGATAGCGGCAATTTACAAGTGATTGATTTACAGCTGATTAAGATCTCAACTATTCCTTTAAACAATTCTGATATGAGAAAATTTCATGAACTATTATGGCGATTTGAATTCTCCGAAACTAATAGTATATAGTAAGTACATAAATTAATTTTCTTCTTTTAACAATGGCCAATCACATAATACTTACATATTTGGTATGATCCTTTTTTTACTGTCAATCTTTTTTATCAAAAATGTCTTTAGTAAAATTGTGTTTTGTGGAAAATCGCAGTTTATTTTTGCCTTATATACTTAACTTTGAAACTGGCTACTATAAATCCAAATGTGGCTATCATTTTTTGTCATTCTGGTAGCCACTGGCTACTATTAAAAATTCCCAGTCTACAGCATTATATTATATGTTCATGTGGGTTTTCTATGATTTAATAATGGATATATCCTAATGACCATCCTCTTTGATTTGTCCCAAATTAAAAGATAGTGGCATCTCATTGCAGTTTGGTTTTTCGGAATCCATTGTGATGAGTAAGTAACACACTAAGCATGCATTATTGATAATGGAAAAATCAAGATAATAAAATATCTGTGTATAAATTTGAGAGGTAGATTCGAGCAAATTTGCTTGACACTAAAGTTGCTGTTTTTTGCATTGCAAATTATAAGTTGCGAGTAGAAAAGATGTCATTTATAGATTTAATAGTCGTGTCCCAATTTTTTTTTATCGCACTCTCTTATCCACCAGGAAGCGGAAATTGGCCTTCCAGGATGCGGTTGTTAATTTAAATAGTTCAGATTGTAGAACTAAAAATATAATCCATTTATTAGTATTCATGGTTATTAAAAGAATAAATTTGAAATATTCTTCATTTTAAGCTTATATTATCTTTTAAGTGACAAGTAAAAAAGTCGGCAATCAAATTCCCAAGAATATGCAAGATAGTATGCAATTATTGCCTTAACAATTTTTAAACTTTTGTACATTAATGCAATGCGTCTAAATTTTCGAGATATTTGATGGCAGTATTATTACTTGTACTTGTTCTCTTAAATTAACAGGAATTTTTCCTCGGTTTTAAAAGTTTTGACAGTAGAATATTATTTAAACAATGTATTTACATCATTATTATTTGTATTAAATCACAACTGCTACTTCATTAATATTGAGTTCAATATTGTTAAGTCTTGGAATTATTCAGTTAAAAGTTTTTAAATGTATAATTCTGCTTAGCTAGTTTCTATAAAATTGCAGCTGTTTTGTTCATATTATCATTATGTGTAATATATACAATAAATATTTGTTTGCATAATAAAGTGAAATTTTTAAAATGTTGTTTCTTATCTGTGTGAACAAAATAAAAGAAAATTTTTATTGTAAACTTTGATGAAAAATAAAGTCAAGCTAATATAAAATTTTATATTTGTCAGTTCATTACCATTAGGAAGAATGTATTTTATGCATTCAAATTTATTAATGGATTTTTTTTTTAAATCTTAACTTGATTTTAATAATATCTTACAAATGATTTAACTTAACTGTCAAATGGTAATAAATTGAAACAAAATTTCTCGATAATTTGAAAGAAATTGATTTCCATTGTAATTTTTGTACTTTTTAATTAGCCTGGTTCAGTGGTGCCTATAAGTACTGGTTGAGGGGGTTAAAAAAATAAAACATTTTTTCGTGCTAATTGATAGTAGATAGTCATCTTTGTAATCAGTGGATTAAGAAGCTGCTATCATACCCTGTTTTCTTAATACTTCATATGTTTCATTCCTGAATTATCACAGAAAGGTATAAAGAAATTATTACAAAACACAATATGAGCTTGGAATAAAGATTAAAATTAGTGTTTTCCCAAGTAGAACATTGTCCTTTTTTAAAACTCTTATCACTAGCTGTATTTCTGCTAATCTTCAATTGATGAATTAAGGAGATTTTGAAAAATTATGGCAATTCAATAATTTTTTGTCAGCAAAATGCATGAATGAAATACGAAAATGATATTTTAAACTTTTATTGCTTGTTGGAGTATGTCAGCTTATGCTGTGCTGGATATGAAACCTTAAATATTAGTTCAGTATTGCTAATAAATGAATTATAATATAACAAAAGAGATCTTTCAATAAAGCAGTTGCTTTCCCTTATATTCTAAGATTTTAACTTATCAGAATATAAATTGTTAATGTTTATAATTATCTTTAAAATCTTGTGCCTAAAGCTAATGTGACCAAATTTCTAAATCAAAACATTATATTTCCTAAAACTCTCATAATAAACAACAAATAATTGAGAAATAATCGTAATTATTATCTTTATGGTAATAAAGGTATAAAAACTATTTAGTATTTTAGTGTCATATTAATATTTTAAAAAAAAAATTATATAGCAAAAATTTTGTCAAATCAACCTGCATAATTTGTAAATCGGATTTATAAAAACAAAATCTTCATATACATGGTGAAGATGCATTTTGTGAACCTCATTTATTCAAAAACAAAAAAGTTCACTTTGCAACAGATAGTTTACGTTAGAACGTCGCAACATGATGAAGCAATAAATGATAAGGAATGCATTACATAATTTACTTAAAGTGGGCAAAGAATTATACAGGGGGGATGATCATGTTTGTGAATTTTTCTTTTTCGGCAAAGGTATTGGGTTTGAAATACACTGCAATAAATAAAATTAACCAAAGGTAAAATAAAATTTACTCTAAGACAGTTTTAGAAAACAAATTGACCCTAAACTTTTTAGGGTGTTCTTGCATTTTTTAGATGTTTAAAAATAGATTTCAACTTCTTTTTTAACAAATAAAGTTTTGAAAAGATTGCTGTTCTAATTTAGAAGTTTTTTCTCCTGTTTTTTACTATATTTCTTTCCGGATGTATTAAGAACCTAATTTCACAAATTCTAGATTTTTAGAATGAAAATTAAAAAGCTGGGAGTGAAGTAAAAGTTGGAAGTAAAACGTGCTCGCTAATTGCGTTGATCAGTGTATATTAATTAATGCTAAGGAGAAGTTTTTCACGTTCAAGATTTATCCACACAAAAGGTAACCTAGTTTGTAACAGACTTTTTATACTTGAGTACCTGTACCACCAGATAATTTTACTACGTCCACATGTAAGGAATATATAATTTAATATAAGTAGTGAGACTAAGCGAATCCGTTACAGATAAAAAAGGAACCAAAAGCATAGAAAATATGTTAAGTTTTTTTTATAGGAAGTTCTTTGGTTTGTACAGCGATACCTTGATCCTAACCTATAGCAAGCAAAATGATTCTACTAAATTTATTATATAAATTAATTAAATCAACTGTTATTTGTTGAAGGGAACATCAGTTTTCAAGAAACACCAAAAACGTATTAAAAAAACTAATTATTCATGATTTTTTTAATTTGCATAAAAAACTAATTGATATAATTTTGCATAAAAAAACTAATTATTTATCAACAAATGTTTAAATTTGCATAAAAACTTATTTATAATTCGTATAAAAATTAAAAAACATATTTATGTATTCAGAAAATAACAGTACAACACTGCAACCGCTTGGAAATTTCCAATTTCGTAAACATTGTAGAAATTAATACATTAATACAAGTGGCGATATAATGCCAAATCTGGTTTCCATCTGGACACCAGTTTCTAAAGCTACGACAGTCGGACGAGGTTCCGACTGTCGTATACGGCAGGCGGAACCGATATGATTGGTTGCTATTTGACTTCCTGGCGGGCGTATAGCAACGGCCAAAAAAATAAGTGAGGGGATGCCTTCTATTAGAATGCCCATCATCCCCTCTATGGACTATGGATTTGAGAGATATAAGAAGTGGGGGGATGGATAGCCATTTTCTTGAAAAGTGGGGTGACACGTCACACCGCGTCTACCCCCACTTTCAGCACTGCGCATTAGAACTTCTAAAGTAGGAAAACAAGAACGCGAAGCTGTTGCCAGATTCTCCGTGAAACAACCCAATTGGCATTCCAAGAATGGGTGTTGGATAGAGTGAAGTAAGTTACCTTTTTGACGACGTTGTAGACGTGCATGCCGGCTTCCCCCCCTGGCATGGAGAAGGTGTCGATGAAGTCGGGGTCGTTGGTGACGATGAGCGCCGTGTACGCGGACGAGGCGAACTTCTCGACGGGCGCCGGGAAGCGGCAGTCCCCGCCGGCATCGCCAGAGACGCCGAGGAAGGACCCGCACACTGCGAAAAGGATGATCACTGGGTGCATCATGGTGGTTGAGTTGTCCTTTGCGAAGGGAAAAGATTATAGTTAAAGATGTTTAGTTGACTTAAGGGGGAATGGGCGTGCAGGACCGTGGGTCTCCAAACTCAAGTGCCTCAATGTTAATCCAATGGGAAAAAACTATTTTCTTTGCCACATTTCTCCGGCTGTATTGAATAATTTTACAAGCGGATTTTTTTATGTGATAAATGTAGCTGACTTACAGGTCTCTATCTTCCCACTTTTTGAAACTGCTTCGAATATTTTGTGTAAAATAATTTATTGAATATTAAAAAAAATATTCGTACTAATTTCAAAAAGTGGGATTGTCGGGACCTGTAAGTCAGCTACATTTATCACATAAAAAAACCCGCTTGTAAAATTATTCAATACAGCCGGAGAAATGTGGCAAAGAAAATAATTTTTTCCCATTGGATTAACATTGAGGCACTTGAGTTTGGAGACCCCCGGTCCTGCACGCCCATTCCCCCTTAAACTCAGAAATCGAAACAATAAAAAATTGCTGTTGTTTTTGTTTTTGTTGCTTATCTCCTTGGTTTAGCAGAGCTAAACCAGGTCTATAATGTTTGTCACTCGAAAGAAGTCTAGGACCATGACTGGATTAAAAAAATTGCACATTACGGAAATGAAAGATTAGTTAATGTTGTTGAAATGACTGCTAAGATGGCGACTTCATTGTCTTGATGTTTCAAGGGGAAAAGATTATACATAGGTTAAAAATGTAAGAGGGATGACATCAACTACAAAATCGATATTGAAACATTAAAGAAATGTACAATAGAAATGAAAGGATTATTTCTTTATGTAGCTGAAAGGACTTCAAAGATGGCGAATGGATGCATCTTGGAGGGTTGTGACACATTTGGGGGAGATGGCATGTAGATGAATAGGTTAGAAACAGTGAACTTACTTAATCTTGCAGTTTTTGATTCTTATGCATAAAATGAGAGCGTTAAGTCAGGATATACATCCAGAGGCGCCGACTTATAAAAAATTTTGGGGGGGCCCATACCGAGGGTCTTGTCCCGGAAAATTTTCAAAACTTCAGATGAAAAGTAGTGTTTTTTAAAGTATTTTTAAACATTTTAGAGTCATATGCTGAACATTCATTAGAACCCCGAAATCTCGACACTCCGGGAAACTCGACAAGTATGACACATTTTTTTTTTGGCTTTGAAAAACGAAATCAAACAAACACTTAAACTTCGTAAAAAGCGAAAATAATTTACAGTAACAATTATGCTTATAGAATATTACTGTAAGTAAAACCCATCAAGCTTGACACTCTTCAAGTCCCGAGCGTCACCTGACTGTGGTTCTAAAATACGACGCCCGTCGCCAATAGCCCTCGTGTAGCTCTAGTGCGACGATAATTCAAACCTAACCAAGTCCCGAGTTTCCGGGGTTCTACTGTATTTTATATCATATTAATAAGTGAAATAGCTAATTACTTTGAATAAGGCTCAGGGTTCATTAAATAAAAACAATATATCAAAGTTAATTCTTAAATACAGAGTGCCTAATACTTTCAGTTAAGAAGTATGTAAATAACGGGTTTTAATTGAGTCTTACTCCCTAAAAATATTTAATTATTTGAAAATAACTAATGCAGTAATATAGTAACACAGTACTAAACCAGTATTAATGTTTCGAAACTGAAAATTCAACGTTCTGTTTGTATTTATTGCTCTATTTAATATAAAGATTTTTAATATTGCTCTAGGCTCTTAAATACAGGGTGAGGCAAACAAAACCGGCCCCGAGGTGGAGATAAGAATACGACAGAAATGTTGCCAAGTCTAAAACCAATACAAAAACAGGGTATTGCTTACTGAAGCTATTGATCGCTTCAATATTAAGCCCAAACAAACGCTTAGCGACTTATTTGCCAGAAACTACGCTACGCTTTTAGAAGCTAGTTGAAATGGAATATATAAACAAGGTTAGTAGAGCTGATCAAGATTTAGTGATTATTTGATTGTTATATATCCTAGAGAATCAGACCTTTTTGTTTTTGGAAATACAAAACATTCTAAATTGATTGCAAGACACAAAATTTGCATTATGGGACGTCCTCATGCAATGCAAACTAAGATCTGAACTCGCCACTAGTCTATGAGTAGCTCTAATGTGAAGCGAATCCGATCCAACCAATGCAAAAACAGGTTTCATGCGGCTTCAAGAGTTTTGCTCGCCAAGCATTTCAACTTATTCCCATCTCTAGATCGGGGCCGGTTTTGTTTGCCTCACCCTGTACAACTATTATGGTTAGAGTGTCTTTAAAAGGTGCAAACGTCGACCGTCTGACTGACACTAAAAAACTAAAGTAAACGAATAAAATATAGTCATTATAAGAGTAAACTAAACACTAATCTCGAAACACTTTAAGGCGAAACTAACTGTGGTGGAAGTGAAAAGCACGAGCTAAGATCGCCACCAGCAATTCACAGGAAACTAGTCCCGTGAGTTTGACGATAACTTATTACGGCAACAGAAAGATGAAAATTACAGGTAAACGCCATAGACTGACAAAAATAAAAGAAAGACGAAAACGCTAAGGTTCGACAAAGTAATATTAATAATATCCCAGTAATTATCGTCAAACAATGGAAATAAAAAATATATACACCAACTTATAATTTTGCAATGAAAAATATAACAATTTTCTGAAATTATTGGGGGGGCTCTGCCCCCCTAAACAAATTTTTGAGGGGGCTCGGGCCCCCTCGGGCCCTATGGAGTCGGCGCCTATGTATACATCAAGAACAGTGAACTATACTCGCCGCCAACCAAATAAGAAACGGCAGGGATGGCGGTTTTACAGAAAAAAACCGGTGTTTTAAAAACCGGATTTTCGGCTTTACCGAACTTTAAAAACCGGTTTTATAAAACTGGTGTTCAACGAAACCGATTTTTCAATGGAAAAAACCTGTGTTCCGGGTTTTTTTTTATAAAAAAAAGCTTTTTTCAGTTTTTTTATAAATTAATTGAAAAAAATCAATTAATTTTTTCTTTACTTTCGAATTGTAAAAAAAAATTTACACAGTTTATTTTAATTTCCTTTTTTAAAAAAATTAATTCCTCCCATTTGGTATCTATGCCGTTCGCAAACTGCAAAACTAAGATTTGCTGCTAATGAAAAAAAAAAAAAAACAGTAGGGGAGCGTCGTCTTACACGCATGTTGTAATTGTTGAGTTTTAATACATCAAAAGTTAAGAACATCTCCGATTCACGAATTCTACGATATAGCACCGTGTGCGAAAAAGGGAGAGATCGAACAAATATATGACTTTTCGAGTTAAAAATACTATAATACTCTCAATTTCAATGCCTAGCGATTAAAGTAAATTTGGATTGAATGTTAGAATAGTCGTTATACCGTTAGCAGACCGATTTTTTTTCTCTAATGAAAATACAATTGGAAAAATGAACTCCAGACAATTTATCTGAAAATGTGCTTTTTACCGGTTTCACTTAGGATATAATAGCCTTACTTCCGAAATTTTTTTCACATTCAAAAAAAAAATTTTTTTTAATATACAATCACTTTTCTTTACAGTGTGTCATTAACACGGTGACTGCCGTATTTATAAAAAAAAAATGCTAAAGAAAGAGAAACGTTAAGTTTTTTGCCTCTTTGGCCTTCTGCCGATGTATTTCCCCACACGAATTCAAGTGCACGAAAATGTCACTTGAAATTTTTTAAGAGTCTTTTTTGACAATTTTTTTTCCGTTTCTCCTGCCATTATATCCCTTTTCGACCAACGGTCAGGAGGCGCTGATTTAAAATTATGAGACTACATTTGGAGTTTTATCGAAAAAATGCGTTAAGGGGTCATAGGAGTCTTACAAATGTGCAAAAAAGGTACTATACAAAGCATAGTTTGATCTATCATGTAACTTTTTAACTACTCAATATATAAGTATAATTCTTTTATATGTAATTCTACAAGATTTATTTAATATAAAACAAATTTTAAAATTTATGAAACTTTAGCCAAAACTAAAATAAATGATATTAAATATAAAGCTATTTGAACACTTTGGGATTAGGCTTGCGCGGCAAATTGTGAGGTCAAAATTGAAAAAATGACCAAGAAAATGACCTTACATTGTACAAATATGTACAAACAAAGACTTATACCTAAATTCTCAGCTCAATTTTAATTAGAAATTATTTTTTTAAAAAATTCAAATCAAAATTTTAAAAATTTTATTAATTTTTTTGGAAAAAAGTTCTTAAAATAATTTCTAATTAAAATTGAGCTGAGAATTTACGTATAAGTCTTTGTTTGTACATATTTGTACAATATAAGGTCATTTTCTTGGTCATTTTTTCAATTTTGACCTCACAATTTGCCGCGCAAGCCTAATCCCAAAGTGTTCAAATAGCTTTATGTTTAATATCATTTATTTTAGTTTTGGCAAAAGTTTCATAAATTTTAAAATTTGTTTTATATTAAACAAATCTTGTACAATTTTACATATAAAAAAATTATACTCATATATAAAATTACATGAAGGATCAAACAAAACTTTGTAGTACCTTTTTTGCACATTTTTAGACTCCTATGACCCCTTAAACAGCATCTGTGTCAGCAACTCCTTGAAAACAAAGTCATTTTTTATACAAATAACGAAAGGTACAAGTCAGCTGCTTCGGTATTGGTATTTTTGAAGAGCTTGAACACTCTCTTTACTACCCGCACGATCATGCAGCTCTTTCGGAAAGGGATAATGGTTCTTTTAAAGGCATTAAATAGGGTCGCAAATAACTACGATTCAAATAGCTTTTCAATTAGTCATTCCCTTTTTCATTTTTAAAATTAATTGCATTAAAAAAAACTCGTTTAATCGATTTTATATTTCTAAGAAATATATCGCAAGAGGCTAGAAAGTAAATATTTTTGATTAATTTTAAATAAAGATTTAAGGAATCAAACAAATTAAATAAATAAAACATTTGCCTCCTTACCTTAAGTGTGCTTTGTAGATTTGAAACTAAAGAAACTCTCTTTTTGATTTCAACTCCAGTTCTGGGCAGTAAAATAGCTACTGTTAAAAAGCAATTACAATAAAAAGTGAACTGTTTGTTTAATTTTATATTTTCTTTACGACTGATCCAGATGGCCACTTCATGTTTCGAGGCTGATGATGTCAATCTTTAAAGATATAGAAATAAATACATATAAAAGTAATAAACTAGTGAAATTACATAACTCGAATACAATACGCGATATAAACAGGTAAGTACATACTATAATAAAGTTATGAAATTGAATAGTTGCGAAAAGAACTATAGAAGAGAAAAAGCTATAAAAATTTTAATTGGAAATCGAATGTTGATTGATTTTATATTTTATTCAGTTCACCTTTCTTCTGAAACTTATTATGATGGTTCTACCGCAAGAATTTCATCTGTCTAAAAGCCATTCAAAGAACATTCAACTAGGGATGTGTAACGAAACTAAGTTGTGTTGACTCATTCAATGGCAATTATATACTTAATGACGTGTTTTCTATATCTTTAAAACCTAAAAAGTAAAAGACAACTACCATTTGCTCATGCGCGATTTTTTTCGAAAACTATATGATTATCCGATAGGCACTTGGAACACTTGTACCAAATTTGAAATCCGCACCGCATTTCGTTTTTCAGCAATACCTTTAAAACCGAAAAAGTTGTACGACAAACATCCCTTGCACATACGCAATTTTCTCGAGAACTTAAATATGACCTCCGACAAGTACTTACTAGTAACTCGTGTGCCAAAGTACTTAGTAGTGACTCGTGTGCCAAAGTACTAAACTAGTAACTCGTGTTCCAAAGTACTTACTAGTAACTCGTGTGCCAAAATACTAACTAGTAACTCGTGTGCCAAAGTACTTACATAGTAATTCGTATCAGGAGATTTTTTTTTTGTTCAACCTGTAGCGTGGTTTCAGACAGACAGGCGGACACTATAAGTCCAAAAACCTCTTTTTTCAGAATCGTCACCCTCCGTAGCATGTAGAAAACACAAAATCTCCTTTTCGGATTTTCTATCCCCATCGCAATTCTTCCATTACTTTACAATTCGAATAAGGTTTAGAAAGTTATAAAAGCGATATTGACTCAGAGAATTTAAGACGTAAAACCACATAGATTGCGTCTTTTGTATGGCTAAAAAGTACATGTGCACCTGGACGGCTCCACTTCAAATTGGTACACCGAAATTGGTTAAATAATTTATATTGATAAATAATGCTGAGCCCATAGAATAGGGTAGATCTATCTTTTCCCACTTTTAGTTGGCTTCACTATTTTGCCACTCAACTACGCCATTTTAACCATAAAGTTAACAAGAAGATGGAACCAGGACGCTGAACCAATCACAGTACTTTAAAAAGATAAGAAACAAAAGCATTTACATACTTAAAACTTACGTAGAATCTTTCGTTTCTTAACCCTTTCAGTCCCAGTGATGCCATTTGGCATCATCATGTTTCTGATTATTTTTTTTTAAAAAAAATAGGGCTGATATCCATTGGGATTAATAAAAAAATATTTTCTAATATAAAGAAGTTTTAAGAATCGAATGATGTGCTTTTCGATATCATAAATGGCTATGGAAGATCAGAATTTTTTTTTCTAAAAATATGATGCCAAATTGTCATTGGGACACACAGAAAGGGTTAATTGTTAAGTATTGGACTAAGTTTTATATATAGTTTCAGGCTACAAATATGTAAAACTATTAAAGTTGCGCAATATCATAAAAGCGCATTAAAGATATGTACAGGGGAAATGAAAATTTTAAGGATTTTTATATTTGTTTAACCACCTTTCTTGTAAAATTACGAGTTTTTATATTATGATATGTGTATTCACATTGCGACGAGTTCGAGATAAAGAGTATCGTGACGTCACGTTTGACGCCATGTGCCGCATCAAGTATGCACATGCGCTGCCGAAAACGCCGCATGCCTTAGCAATTACCTCAACTATGACACATAGTGTACAGTTTTTTAATTTAATTACGTATGCCTCAAATTTTTGATTTGTTTGCTCTGATTTAGATATCATCACTTAATGTGAAAATATACAATTATTTTTTTCTGTAAGCAATTAGTCTTTGTTATTTCAAAGCACGCAACAAGACATTTTTGAAACTTTTGAGTGCAATTTCGAGCATCAAAGTCTTATGTAAACAGTTTTTGATTTTAATATCATCCATATTTGGAAGCCCAGTTTTGACAACAGTTTACGAAATCCTGTCGACCATACATAGATAATCAATTAGATTTTCTTTGAAAATGTCTTTAAATTTGTTAAGTAGAGAAATCTTGTAATCAAAAGAAAAGAAAAATTTAACAATGTAAAAAAATATAATCTACTCAACTCAACTTTAAAAGAAAATTTTTAAAAAAGCCTTCATGAATACGTAAGTAACTGTTTATAACTAATACCATCGTAAAAAAAATTTGCATTAGAAACGATTACCCCCAAAAATTTAACGAAGGACTTGCATATTTATGAATGGAGCTCGCGTTAATAACAACTAATTGGAGTTTTGGAATGTAAAGCAATGTAGCACAAGTATTCAAAAGTAAAATTTAGCATGATTGGAGTTGAAAGAGTTAATTTTGCACGGTTATAAACGTAATTGACTATTTGACGACGTAAGCAACCCATTACATAACCACCAGAACACCTAAGTCAATAAAAGTAAAGTGACCTGTATACTGTGCTTCTTCTATTTTTTTTATCGATTGCAAATGGATATATAAAATTGGATGTGATAGACACATATGGGAAATTAATGTATTTGGATAGATCGGAGGTTTAATGAGTTGTACAGATGGTAATATTTCATAGGATCTTCCAGTAATTTCTGTTTAAAGTTATATGTGTTATGTTCAAAAATCACACTCAATTTTAAAAAGTTAAATGTTTTTACAATTCACAGAGTCCATTGCTTAATTCAAAAGAAAAATGAAGGTGTACATCAAATACAAATTAATTTTTTTTTATTTCTAGCTAACTGATTTATAACTGTAGATTATTATTTCTAAAATGTTCACTTGTTCTTTTTATTCTTGTTATAAAATAAAACTATTTTTATTTATTTTATAATGCAGGAAATTATCTGTCATAATATAATTTTCTGTGTCTTTATTTAGAATCTGGGATGATTTATTATTGTATTCATTAATGGTGTCCTAAAATTCTACAAGAGAAGGTCAACATATAATAATACAATTATTTGGTTTTTAATTTAATTTCGTTACAAATACCAGGTTTTAAGATTGAATGCGCTTCTTATATGTATATGGTTTTTCTACTTTTATTCACTTCATTTATTTAACATTTAACGGTTCCGCAGTAAATGAAAAAATATTATAATTTTACAGTCGCCTCTTTTTTCATGGTTCCATGAGTGATCGAACCGCTCGCACAGTCACGCGACCGCCCTGCCCTTATACAAAATTCTTATAACGCAAAAAAAAAAAATCTAAAATGAACAGAGGTTGATGAATAAGGAAAATTTTAGGTTTTTTTTTATCAATATTCATTTGATAATATTTTATAAACCTTTTAAAAAAAATGTTGTATCCAATAGTATTCACACACACAACACAACAAATCAAATTTTCCCACATTTAATCTTTTAAAAATATTTATTTTCAATCACATTAGGAAAACCACACATTCACTAAACTTACTAGACTAAACGAAAAGCCCACTAATTTGTCACCAACTTATTAATAGACGTTACATAAAGGGTTGATGACGTTTCGCCTCTCTACCTCTACCTGAATGACGTTTTGTTTATCCTTCTAATCTTCAATTCAAATTGAGTGAAAACACATGGATAACAGACTTTCGTCCCTTCACTTCTAGGTAATTATAAACAATCGAAGTAATTACTATTCCTTTCGGATTTTTGTGTGTGGAACTCTTGTGAATGCCGCTGTGTTGTCAATTTAGGTATTCTTAGTATTAGATTTCCGTATTAGATTTCGACTCTTTTAGTTCAGTGTTTATTCGATCGGTTGCATCACAGAAATTCGGTAGATGTAGAGCACATGTTCATACATAAGTCGCGGTTCGGACATCGAACCCGTGTTCTCGTCGCTTGAATAAAAGAATCAAAGCTTAGGACTTATACAGAAGAAAATTGCAAAAAGGGTATACTACTCTCCAGTATTTGGGGGGGGGGGGGAACCTGATACGTCACAGTGATACATTTTTACTGAAGTATTTAAAATGCCCATTGTTCAAAAGTTTAGAACATTGTTTTCACAAATTACAATGTGAGTATTATTTGTTTGTAGCCGGCCCGCCTTTCGCAATGGTTAGAGTACTATAGCCTTTGGAGCTGCTGAGCTCGGGTTCGAATCCCGGACCCCGGTAAGGCATGGATGTTTGTGCTTGTCAATAAATATTGTTATTTGTCGATGTGTTTATGACGCCCTTCTTTGTGTGTCTCTTGTGACTGTCTCTTCTGGCGAGCTGGGTAATGGGCTATAAAGCCTCCTATATTCTTGCCTTCTAGAGGGCGCATTCACTGCCATTTGTCATTTTTTTTCATTATTTGTTTGTATCCCTTTCCAACACAATGTTATCGAATTATTTAATGTTTTTCCTTTTTTTATTCAAATAAAACACTCATAAAAAGTAAGTATATTACGTGAAATACAAAGTAGAAGTGCAATTATTTGGGAAATCAAGAGTTCGAATAATCGAAATTTTTCGGCACAAAAATTTTTTATCGAAAAGTGCACTCTCGTTTATCTGGCATATTCGGTGCCGAAACCCACAAGGGATTCTTGAAAGAAAAATTAAAGATTATGGCTTTTAAATACGCAATATCGAGAATAGTAATCGCAACTAGAAAGGGCCCGACTTACAACTATTTGGGGCTCAAACAAGTTTCCACAACATTAAATATATTTTAATATATATCTATGAAAATATTTTTTGCATTTTAGATTATTTCAAATATTATAAAAAGTAATAAAGTAAAAATAATAATTTTATAATAAAGAACTGCAGTTTTTATGTTTTGCGTTACCTAACTGAAAATATCAGAAATTCTATTTCGAAAAATATGCGAAAACAAACAAAAACAGTTCTAGAAAAGTCTCAAAAAAGTTTCATACAAAAATTTATTGCATATAATATTGCAGTATACGCTTTTTTTTAATAAGTTACAATCATTTTATTATATGCTATTTAAAAAATAGCATTTGCTAGGTATGTATGCTTTATGTTTTGCGTTAAATGAAAATCTCAAATTCTAATTCGAAAAAATTGCGAAAACAAGCAAAAACAGTTCTAGTAAAGTCTCAAAAAAGTTTCATACAAAAATTTATTGCATTGAAGATTTTAAGAAAAATCTTGATTGTTATTGAAAACTGGTAAGGAATTAAATATATTTTGGACCAACCTTGCTGGGCCTCTGGCCTGTTGTTGGTCGACAATTTTTGTATTTGTTGTGTTTGTATAAGACTTAACTTTTGCATCATAACTTCTGGTCCGCGTTTTTTTTTTCTCGTTGAAAATTATATGATCGGCTTCATATTTTTATTTAATTGCAGATTTCGGAGTACATACGAAAAATGCTAACACAAGAATGATTATGATTAGTTATGCATCAAGGACTTTTTTGCAGCAATGCAAACATGTTATTGAATCGTATGTATATTTTTTAATGTTTTTTTTAATAATAATTATATAAATTAGTAAAACAATATTACAGTGAATGTAACTTTTTTAAATGTATATGCACATAACTTAAAAATACATTAAGTTATTCAGATACAGAATTTGATATGTTGATTAAGAATGCGTATTTTATTCAGAATTCTTTTGATATGTTATTTGAAGGCTCTAAAGCGGTGCATTTTAAGTAAAGGCATGTTTTCAACATACAACTTTAAAGCAACATATAAATTTTAGTATTTATAGTAGCTTTTACATTGTAACTAATTGTTAATTTTGTATTTTATAGACTTTCTAAAGCAACACCATTCACTCATATGAGAAGCTACTCCAAATCTGAAGGTACCCATGGCAACAACCCATCCAACGTCAAAGAAATTACCATCCCCCTGTCCTATGGTAACATTTGTGGAAAGGCCTGGGGATGTGAGACGGCCCGGCCAGTGCTAGCCCTCCACGGCTGGATGGACAACTGCGGTTCCTTCGACAAGCTCATCCCACTCCTATCTGACAAGTTCTACTTCGTCGCTATCGACTCTCCGGGACACGGCAGGTCCTCCCATCTCCCTCCGGGATGTCTGTACACGGACATGAGCATGCTGCTCGACTTCAAGAGGGTCGCGGATCACCTGGGATGGAACAAGTTCCACCTTCTCGGCCACAGCGTCGGCGGGCACTTCGCCCTGCAGTTGTCGGCCATGTTCCCGGACTCGGTCGAAGGGTGCGTCTCGATCGACGCGGCCAAGCCGTATTCGGTCGAGGTCGATGAGACGCGCCTCATGAAAGCGAGTGCCGTCCGCCAGTGTCTGGAGATCGAGAAGAAGTTATCCGGCCCACCTCTCGTCTGCAGTGACGAGGAGGCGTCGGCCAAGTGGGCCAGGAACACGCTGGGCGAGATGTCCGGGGAGGCCGTCCGGCTGCTGCTCGAGCGGGGGACGAGGCGGGCCGAGTGCGGGACGGGGGTCGTCTTCACCCGGGACCTGAGGGTGATGCCCATGAAGTACAACGCCATCAGCATCAAGTGCCACGACGAGGTGGAGGCGTCCATGGCCAGCGTGAGATGCAGACTGCTGCTGATCGGGGCGAAAGGAAGTCAGCGCTACTTCCAGCCTGAGAAGAGTGAAATTCTCGAAAGGTTTGCTGCTTTGTACCGGAAAAATGCGCCACGCTTTGTGTATGAGCAGGTGGAGGGAAGTCATTTTGTGCATTTGAATAATCCCGAGAGAGTTGCACCAATTATTAACAAATTTCTTTTAGAGTAACCTTTCATCTGGTTAGAGGGCTACACTCTTAAAACGAACAAGCGATTTTAACTTAGTCTTAGCTCTCTTCGCTCCTCCAGTCTGGAAAATGCACTTCTCCTCTTGGAGTGGATCCGTTGCGTGTTAAACCTCCGACATTATCACTCCAAAAGAGTGATTTTAACTCAGTCTGATTTAATATTCACTCCGTTCCTGTGTCGAAAATGAACTTCTCCTACTGGAGTGAATTACACTCGTTTGTTTTAAGAGTGTAGTCCTCCTGTTGCTCACTAAAACGTTTGCCATCCCCCGAACTTTTATTTAAACATCCACACTCACGGCCATTCAAAGCCTTGTGCCAACGGATGCTAGTGTGCTGCTGCACCCTTGCCTTCCATGAACAGATGGTAATACGACAGCTAAACAACTGCTAAAGTCGCAGTCTCAATCTTCAGTTTTGGAAACAGCTGTGATATATTGGTTCCGATTTTGATTTGGCGATGTCTGTTATGTTTCCAAGCAACGAAAAAGCAGGAATGAAGTTCAAACATTCCAATGCAACTTCATAGGTATAGCAATCCTGTGATAATTCAACTTTTTTTGTTTGTTTATATTAGCTAGTTAAAAAGTGTCAAATGAAAGGTTTTGAAACAAACAATGATATTTTCTTGAAACCGATTGAACAGAATTGTTGAAAATAATAAATATTTGTAGTTTATTGGTTATGTTATATTTTTTTATTTTATTAGATCTGTTTCGTTTTCATTTCATTTTTTTTTGCCATATGGATACCAGCAAAAGGTTCATTGCCCTTCGATCAGACGGCACAGTAAGAAGGCAAAAATTATCGTAATCGTAGTGTCTAAACGGGCCTAATATTTATTTAGTACTAGCAAATAAATACCCGTACTTTCTCCGTACTTCTGATTCAAGTATATGTACAACTAGGGGGCAAGGCCCCCTGCTCGCTACCGCTCGCCAACCCCCGAGAATTGCTACGCAATTCCTCTTTGTTTGTTACATTACAACATTTTTCATTTTAATTATTTTCTTAATAGCTTCATTTAATTTCTTCTGCCGAATGGCATCACGAAAGTGGGAGAAATTATATTTTAGCGGGATTGGTGCATTTTTTTTTCAGAATATTCGAATTTTCTCTGCAAATAGAACATTTTTCCCTCCCATCCCCCCAACTCCCTCCGGGATGTCTGTACACAGACATGAGCATGCTGCTCGACTTCAAGAGGGTCGCGGATCACCTGGGATGGGACAAGTTCCGCCTTCTTGGCCACAGCGTCGGCGGCCACTTCGCCCTGCAGTTGTCGGCCATGTTCCCGGACTCGGTCGTCGGGTGCGTCTCGATCGACGCGGCCAAGCCGTACTCGGTCGAGATCGGCGAGACGCACCTCATCAAAATAAATGCCGTCCGACAGTGTCTGGAGATCGAGAAGAAGCTCTCCGGCCAGCCGCTCGCCTACAGTGTCGAGGAGGCGTCGGCCAAGTGGGCCAGGAACACGCTGGGCGAGATGTCGGAAGAGGCCGTCCAGCTGCTGCTCGAGCGGGGGACGAGGCGGGCCGAGTGCGGGACGGGGGTCGTCTTCACCCGGGACCTGAGGGTGATGCCCATGAAGTACAACGCCATCAGCATTAAGTGCCACGACGAGGTGGAGGCGTCCATGGCCAGCGTGAGATGCAGACTGCTGCTGATCGGGGCGAAAGGAAGTCAGCGCTACTTCCAGCCTGAGAAGAGTGAAATTCTCGATAGGTTTGCTGCTGTGTACCGGAAAAATGCGCCACGCTTTGTGTATGAGCACGTGGAGGGAAGTCATTTTGTGCATTTGAATAATCCCGAGAGAGTTGCACCAATTATTAACAAATTTCTTTTAGAGTAGGGGCTGGGGAGCCCAGTCGGTTAGGCACACGCCTAGCATGCGAAAGGTCCCAGGTTCGGGTCAGGGCATCGCCAAAATACCTGCCGACCAAAAACAGCCCGTGCAGCCGAAAATGTCCGACGAATAATACCCCGTGTAAGGGAGTGCGCGTTAAATATCCTTCAAAGTCCTAACGCTGCGTACGATGTCGCCCTTAACGGTAGCGTTGGGTGCCTCTTCAGGTGTCGGCTCGTCACTTGACTGTGGTTCTAAAGAATCTAAAGTATGACACCCGTCCAATAGCCCTCGTGTAGCTCTAGTGCGACGATAATTCACACCTAACCCAATCTTTTAGAGTAACCTTTATCTGGTTAGAGGGCTAGTCCTCCTATTGCTCACTAAAACGCTTTCCAACCCCCTAACTTTGGTTATAAAACATCCACACTCACGGCCATTCAAAGTCTTGTGCCAACGGATGCTACTGTGCTACTGCACCCCTCTTGCCTTCCAGGCTATGAACTGATGGCAATACGACAGCAACAACAACTGCTGAAGTCGCAGTCTCAATCTTCAGTTTTGGAAACAGATGTGATATATTGGTTCCGATTTTGATTTGGCGATGTCTGTTACGTTTCCAAGCAACGAAAAAGCAAGAATTAGGTTCAAACATTCCAATGCAACTTCATAGGGATAGCAATCCTGTGATAATTCAACTTTTTTTGTTTGTTTATATTAGCTAGTTAAAAAGTGTCAAATGAAAAGTTTTGAAACAAACAATGATATTTTCTTGAAACCGATTGAACAGAATTGTTGAAAATAATAAATATTTGTAGTTTATTGGTTATGTTATATTTTTTTTATTTTATTAGATCTGTTTCGTTTCCATTTCATTTTTTTTTTTTTTGCCATATGGATACCAGCAAAAGGTTCATTGCCCTTCGATCAGACGGCACAGTAAGAAGGCAAACATTATCGTAATCGTAGTGTCTAAACGGGCCTAATATTTATTTAGTACTAGCAAATAAATACCCGGACTTTCTCCGTACTTCTGATTCAAGTATATGTACAACTAGGGGGCAAGACCCCCTGCTCGCTACCGCTCGCCAACCCCCGAGAATCGCTACGCAATTCCTCTTTGTTTGTTACATTTTTAACATTACAACATTTTTCATTTTAATTATTTTCTTAATAGCTTCATTTAATTTCTTCTGCCGAATGGCATCACGAAAGTGGGAGAAATTATATTTTAGCGGGATTGGTGCATTTTTTTTTCAGAATATTCGAATTTTCTCTGCAAATAGAACATTTTTATCTCTGAAAGTTCAAAATCTGTAAATTAAGTATGAACTACACATTTGTGCCAAGTTACGAGTCAAACAAATGTCTAGTTTATGATTCTATAAGAGACATACACACACACAAAACTTCATTTTTATTATTATAGATTTCACAAAATTGCGATATGCGTTGTTGTTGCTGATCCCTGGGGACCAGCAGCGCTAGTGGCGGATCTAGGATTTTTCTGAGGGAGGGGCGCACCCAAAAACTTGCATGGAAACCTAATTATACTATCACAAAAGCTGGGACGCAACTACAAACAATTTCTGGGGGAAGGAAGGGTTAAATTTTATCATTTTAATTTTTAATTAAATTTTTTTAATTAAAATTATGTTTAATTAAAATTATTTTTAATTAACATTATTTTATTTTTGATTTACATTATTTTTTAATTTAATTCTCCATGGTAAATACATATTTTTACTAGTATTTTTTTACTAATTACTATTTATGAACTAACATTAGTTTTTACTTTACCTAACTAACGTTTATATTGTTAAATAGATTACTGATGAATAATTAAAAAAATAAGTGTAGTAAATATTGAAAACTCAATTAATGGGGAATTTTTCAGATGATGGAACGCTCTTGTTTTCATTTTTCTATGTACTGCGATTGCATTTTTTGCTTTGGTTTCACTCTAAAAATGACCGAAATAGATGAAGTAGATGATATTCTATGCAAGCTTTCTTTAACAAATGTTTTGAACAAGCAACAGCACAGCAGGAAGTTGGCATTAAGTAGCTAACATATTATAGACAAGGCAAACAATTAACTGTATATCTTGATAATAACATAGTTATTCGAAGTAACTAACTATTAAATTTAATACGACATGTGAAAGCTCACCAATAAAATAATCAAATGATTTAATATTTTAAACTTCACCGAAGCTAATTAATATTTTTAGCTAATTTTAGGACGTCGTACAGGCGCTAATCGCCAATGTGAAAGAATTTTCAAATTTTATGCATATATGCCGTTATATAAAAATTGCAACTTAATTTTAAATTAAGGTGTTTTAGTTCCTTAATATCCCAAAAATAACTGCCGAACTATTAACGGCCCATGCAGCCAAAAAATGTTCGCTGATTAATAATCTGTGTAGAGGGAGTGTGGTGATTTAATTTTGTCTAAATTTTTCTTTTAATTTTGGTTTTCAATAACAAAAAACGGTCAACAGGTCTTGAGGAGGGGGCGCGCGCCCCCCGCGCCCCCTGGCTAGATCCGCCACTGAGACTAGGTCTAGACCAGCAACGCTAGACTAGGTCTACGATATTGCACACTCTCAAGAAAACAATAACCAATAATGGTCGCTCCAGCAAATCCTCTTTATCAAGTCCCAAGCACTCAAGGATGTGCTCCGGAGTGGCTTGGTCTGTGGAACTCTTAGTACAAATTGGAAATATTTCAGGCAAGCAGTCCGGCCCTACCGAACCATTGGCTAGCATGGAGTTTTCCTTTATTTCGCTAATATTTTGAGATAATTTTTCGTCAAGTTTCCCGACAGAAATACGCCTGAAGATTGAATTTCTTCCGAGGTAAGTGGTTAGAAAGAAAATAGATGAAAATTTTTCTTTCAACAAAAACCCAAAAATGTTCCGTTCTTTGTATGAAACATGATTCCATGCGTAACGGGGTATAAAGATTCAAATAAACCAAAAACAACACGTAAAACAACTTTAAAGAACGTGACTATGAAAATGTTTTAATTTGATGTGTGGCAACGTTGTTAAAAAAGAAGATAGAAAATGGAAGGTTGATGTTTTAAACGCTCTTGTAAATAATATGTTAAAAATATTAAATAAATTATAACGCTACCATCAGAGACTACTGAATATTAAAGTTATTCGTCACAGAACAAAAATTTGGCGGCAAGCGGAGGGATGTCGACGGAACTAGTGTGGAATTAGATTCACCAAGAGTGGCTCGAAGTTGAAAATAGGCTTAGAATAGCCATTGTAATTTACGTAAGAACGTAAGTTTGCATTTTATTTTTGGATCAGTGCTGAATTGTTAAGTAAGATTCAGAATTCTAAGTAGTAATTTTATTGTAGTATTCTTCTAGAAATAGTTGATTATTTGAAGATTAAATTGATTTATTTGAAGTTGTTCTGTGAAAATAGCTAATATAGAATATTAAGCTGAAATTGTTTATTTGGTGTTGCTGTTGTCGGTAGATTTAAATAAGATTTAAAGCGAGTTATAGAATATTATTTAAAGGTTTAATAATATTTTGAGAAGTTAGATCTACTTATGTTAGTGAATAAACTAATATTTTAATTATTTTGTTGGAATACTGCATTTGAATGATTTGATAAAATTGTTCGTATTCGATATTTTCAGTTAAAATACTACCGTTTATATTTGATGTTGATGTTCGTAATTAATATTATTTGATTTTGTTTATAATATTAATTAGTATTTAAGAAGTCGAAGTTTGAGTTACGTTGGTTTTCTTTTGAAAAATAAAAAAAGAAAATTAACGATCGGCATTTTGATTGAGGTTTTTTTTTTTTTTGGCGACAAAATGAGTTTTCTTGGAAAGGGCAAGAAGCAAGATTTGCTTGTGGTCTGTGAGGAGTTAGGAGAAGAAGTAGATCCTTTAAGTAAGGTCCCGGAAATTAAAAAGGTAATTGTAGGAAGTGAAAGCTACGACGAGATAGAGGTTAAGGTGATGCTTGATAGAATTATCGAAGAAAGACTTAGAAGCGAAGAGAATGCGAAGCAAGAGGCTCGTGAAAAAAGGAAACTTGAGTTAGAAAAAGAAGCATCATTAAGAAAACTTGAGTTAGAAAGAGAGGAGTCTTTAAAGAAACTTGAGTTAGAAAGAGAGGAATCTTTGAAGAAGCTTGAGTTAGAAAGAGAAGAGGCATTAAGACAGCATGAGTTAGAAAGAGAAGAGGCATTAAGACAACATGAGTTGGAATTAAAGAGATTGGAAGTCTCACAAACTCAACCACAGACCAGAACCAACCATGTATCAGAGAATAGTGCTCATAAAATTCAATTGACCCAGATAATGCCGAAATTTGAGGAAAAGAGAGATGAAATGGGTCTTTACCTAATTAACTTTGAACGGAAAGCAGAAATGGCTCATGTTCCCAAAAGAGATTGGACTGCCTACCTGCTGAGCGTGCTTCCTGCAGAAGTTTCGAATATGTTGGCAAGAGAATCACCAGATAATGCAAATGACTATGATTTTGTGAAAATTCTTCTTCTGAAACGGTATAAGATGAACAGCGAAAAGTTAAAGCAATGTTTCTACAGACACCAGAAAACTCCAGATAAAAATTGGAGGAATTATTACCATGAGTTACGGAGTTATTTTACAGAATGGATAGAAGAGATGAAAGTAGAAACTTTTGAGCAACTGAAGGACCTAATAGTAGCAGAACAAATAAAATTTCGTGTACCACCAGAAGTTAGAGAACATTTTTTGGACAATTGGATGAATATCAAAGATCCTGAAGATCTGGCGAAAAAACTAGATGACTATGAAAGTGTACGAGATAGTTTTAAAAGAAAAGAAAGGCCACCCAGAAATAATTTTAGACTTCAAGAGGGAGACAAAATCAACGAGAGAGACAAATATGTTCCAAACAAAGATAAATTTAATTGCAAGAAGAGCACTCCTGGGAAAGAGGATTTACTGGATGAAGGAGAAAGGGATAAAAGGTTTGAAAGAAGAAAGCAACTTAGGTGCTTTGAGTGTGGCTCGACCTCTCACCTAAAACCGCAATGCGATAAACTGAAACGATGTTATGAGTGCGGGTCATCTTCTCACTTAAGATTTCAATGCGATAAACTTAAAGAAAAGGTTGAAACAGTAGCTGCTAATATGATTCGGGAAGGAAATTGTCATGACGTCCTTGCTCCATATATCAGTCAAGGAAAAATAAATGGCATACAAATGCCTATACTTCGTGATTCAGGTGCATCAATCGACCTGATTTGCAGAAAGTATATAAAACCTACAATGTTAACTACGGAAACTGTATGGATCCGAACCCCATTGGAAGAAAGCCCTATCTGTTTGCCTTTAGCTGAAGTGGAAATAGACTGTACTTATGGACACATTGTTACAAAAGCAGCAGTCATCCGAGATTCTTTAGATCAAGGAAGATATATTTTAGGAAATCGAACAGCGGAGCTCTTAACCGAAGCAAAGCAGAATATACATTTTGAAATGCATACAATCAATGCCATACAAATTCGATCCAAAACGAAGGTAGTAGAATCAGAGTTTCCAAATACAGAGGCAGATACAAGCGATTCCGAAGAAGTTGAAAATGTTGAAAGTGGAACCGTTGATGATAACATTTTGCCAGTGGCAGATTTTTCATTTTCGGAATTGGAGCTTATGAGAATGTCCCCAAACGAATTTTTGGACGCTCAATTGCAAAGTAAGGAATTGGAACCCCTTTTTATCGAAGCAAAAGAAACCCCACACAAGAAGAAGAATATGTATCTGATAAAAAACCAGAAATTATTTTTCGTGAAGAAAGATAAAAGAGGAACAGAGCGGCATTTGCTTGTGGTTCCAGAGAAGTACCGGAACCAAATGATGACTTACTGTCATGAAAGAGCTGCATCCCATCTCGGAATAGCGAAGACTAAAGATGCTTTGTTCAAGACGTTTTATTGGCCCAACTGCTATAGAGAGGTAGAAGCTTTCGTTAAGTCATATGACCTATGTCAAAGGGTAGGAAAACCACAAGATAAAAAGAAAGCACCCCTCAAGCTTGTTCCAGTCATTACAGAAATATTTTCAAAAATAAACGTTGATGCTGTTGGACCGTTGCCTGTAACACCGTCGGGAAATAAGTATCTTATCACGGCAGTGTGTATGTCTTCAAAGTATCCAGATGCTATTCCTGTGGAAAATCTCAAATCTACTTCCATAATTGACGCCTTTCTACAAGTTTTCAGCCGAATGGGTTTTCCAAGGGAACTGCAAACGGACCAGGGAACGCCATTTACGAGCGCACTAACTACAGAATTTTTAGAAAGATTTGGGATCAAGGTTGTTAGAAGTTCGGTGTACCATCCTCAGAGTAATCCCGTAGAGAGGATGCATAGAACCTTGAAGAGAATACTTCGTGTCCTGTGTCTTGAATCTGGTCCAGACTGGGAAAAGATTTTACCTCAAGCAGTATTTGCTTTAAGAACTGTAACTCACGACAGCACCGGCTTCACACCTGCTGAGTTAGTTCACGGGAGAAACCTGAAGACTCCTGTCATGTTACTCTATGACAAGTTAACTGAAGAAGACCAGGAAGAGGACTGTGTAGTAAACTATGTGTTCGAATTGATGAACCGTATGGAAAAATGTCAGGAGTTAGCAATACGGAATATGGAACATGCCAAGGAGAAACAAAAACTCTGGTATGATAAGAAATCAGTCGAACGAGATTTCAAACCTGGTGATCTCGTATTGGTTGTAGCTTCTTCAAAACCAAACAAATTGTCAGTACATTGGATAGGGCCTGGTGAAGTAGTTAGACAATTGTCAGACACAAACTATGTGGTCAGAATTCCTGAAAAGAATAAGGATCACGTTTACCACATTAATATGTTAAAACCCTATTTCAAAAGAGCGGAGCATGTAAATCTTTTGGCTTTAGGAGAAACTGAAGATGAAGAAGAAATACCAGTTCTTGAATGTGTTGATAAGTCAAATGGGTCAAACCTGTGTGAACTTTTAGTGGAAACCAGATTGAAATCTAATCTTTCGGAAGCACAGCTGAATCAACTCGAGAAACTTTTAAACCAATATTCTGAACTTTTCTCAAATGAACCTGGTTGTACGGATCTGGCCAAACATGATATTGAGTTAGAAGAAGACAAACCTATCATAGCAAAGCCATATAGCATGTCTCCACGTCAGACTGAAATTTTGAAAGCTGAAGTAAATAAAATGCTTGAACTGAATGTAATAGAACGAGGAGATTCGGATTTTACTTCTCCTTTAATACTTGTTGAAGTACCAGGGAAAGACCCAAGGCCCTGTATAGACTATCGCCGTTTGAATAAAGTGACAAGAACTCAGTATTTTCCTATACCAAATATCGAAGAACTCATTGAGAAAGTATCATCAGCAAGGTACATATCGGTTCTTGATTTAACCCGAGGATATTGGCAAATACCTTTAAGTAAACAAGCCCAGAGATATGCTGCCTTTGTAACCAGTTTTGGTACCTTTAGGCCATTAAGGTTACCATTCGGGCTGAAAAATGCTCCATATGATTTCAGTAGACTAATGGCTAGTTTGCTTCGAGACTGTGAGGAATTTGCGGTACCTTATTTGGATGATGTAGCCATCTTTTCTAATACTTGGGAAGATCATGTGAAACATTTAGAAGAAATATTTGTAAAAATGAAAACTGCCAAGCTTCACCTAAAACCTTCGAAGTGTCAGTTTGCTCGTGAGCATGTCAAGTATTTGGGACATATAGTTGGACAAGGCCAAAGAAAACCTGGTGAACTTAAAATTCAAGTGGTTAAAGAATTTCCTAGGCCTCAGAACAAAACCCAGATTAGATCCTTTTTAGGACTTGCTGGTTATTACCGACGGTATATTCCAGATTTTTCGGTAATTGCGGCTCCATTAACAGATCTTTTGAAAGGAAAGGACTTAAAGTCATCAGTAAATTGGACTTCTACTTGTGAAGACGCCTTTGAAGAACTGAAGAAAAGACTTTCAGAAAGGCCAGTACTATACAGCCCTGACTTCACTGCTCCATTCATCATTCAGTGCGATGCTTCAAACGTTGGAATTGGTGTGGTGTTGTCCCAGATAAATCAGAATAATGAAGAGCACCCAATAATGTACCTCAGTAGGAAATTCACCCCTGTAGAACAAAAGTACAGTACTACAGAGAGAGAATGTGCTGCCATTGTTTATGCCATTCAGAAATTAAAATGCTATCTTGACGGGCAACAAAAATTCACCATACAGACTGATCACAATCCTCTGGTCTGGCTAGAGAAAAATACAGGGACTAATCCGCGACTTTTGAGGTGGGCCCTCACATTACAACCATTCAATTATGAGGTTGTTCACAGAAAGGGATGTCTCCATCAAAATGCCGATACCCTGAGTAGATTTCCATGAATAGTAATTTAGTTGTTGCATGCGTATACTGTGTACCTCTGAAGTTGTTAGTCTTACCTTAATATTGTTAAGCATTTTAACTGTAATTTATAACCCTACTGGAACTTTGAAAAATTAGGCACATGTTAAATAGTTGCACTGATCCAAAAACTGCTAGGGACTTATAGAAAGACTTTAGGACTCTTTAAGACTTTTCATATTTAAAGACTCAGAACTTTTAAGACTTTTTCTCTTCTATCAAAAGTCTTCCCTTGGTGGGGAGGGGTCTATAAAGATTCAAATAAACCAAAAACAACACGTAAAACAACTTTAAAGAACGTGACTATGAAAATGTTTTAATTTGATGTGTGGCAACGTTGTTAAAAAAGAAGATAGAAAATGGAAGGTTGATGTTTTAAACGCTCTTGTAAATAATATGTTAAAAATATTAAATAAATTATAACGCTACCATCAGAGACTACTGAATATTAAAGTTATTCGTCACAGGGGTTAATTCCTAGTTTCGGTCTACGGCGACTTTTTATTTCTCGCTAAACTTGTTGGCGAGAAAACATCGCGTAGCCACGCGTGATTGGACGGCGCTACTCGGAAACCGCGAAGTCAAACAACTGTAAATCACGTGACGCTGTTCTGGAGGAGTTGTTTAGGGAAAAAATGGCCGCCATATTCAAAATCCGTTACACTACATGACATGTGACAACAAAATTAGCAAACGTAACGTTAACTTTAGCCACTTAACCTCGATAATAGCATGCAAAATGCAGAAAAAAAATTTGCCTTTTTTTAAAATAAGTTATCGCCGATTGCTAAAACATTCAAATACATTATTTCAAGAATAAATACCTATAATTACAGCGAATTTTCCAGTACACAACAAACGCGCGGCATGAATGCAATAAAATCCAATGGGATGGGATCCGTCACCTTTTCCGTTGTTAATAAATGGTTTAAATTAAATTTATTATACATTTCGCATTTAAGAGCAATAATTGAGAAAACTAAAATAAAATGCAGATGATTTGAGAATTTAAAACGACTAAAAACTAAAATCCGAGTAGTAACGTCAATCCGAAAAACTCCAACCGGACCGGAAATAGTCGTTCACAACTGAACGAATCCCAAGAAAAAAAAAATCAAAAGTGACTCATCACATTCCGAACCCCCCTTCTTCCCCGTCAGGTTTTAGGGTTACCACACACATCGCGGGAGGAATATCAGTGCATGGTTGCCGGATTGGAATTATTTATCGCTCTTTTTTCGTCGCCAAAATTCCGAAAAAGTCGCCGTAGACCGAAACTAGGATTTAACCCGTAAGGTTTTTTTGGGGTCATCGTTTACTTTAGTTTGTTAACAAAAGATGGCGCCACAGCGACGTCTTTTTAACTTCTTATTTTCCTCGAGTTACATGGTTTGGTTACCGTGATTACTGTGATTAAGTTATATTGTACTTAGCTTTCGATCGGTGCTCGAGAAAGTTTTTAAAGTAAGAACTTTGAATTAGTATGTTTTTAACGGAGTTGTTTCACGCCGTGGACGGCAACAGTTCCAACGGTTTGTTGTCATTTGTTGCCCGGAATTACTTATTTTTTTGGTATTAAAACTCAGTTTTCTAAGAATATTTTACATATTAAATTTTTCAAAGCCAACTTCTTGGGATGCTGTTCGTTTTCATTGTTCAAGATCTATGTTAAAGAAAGCTTGCATCGAACATAAAATGAAAGTATTCCTTTCATCTATCGGTAATTTTGAGAGTGAAAAACCAACAAAGGTTAGTTGCATAGCATTTCTCTTGAGTTTCAACAAGTTTATACTTTCAGAAATTTTCGCAGAGAATGTCTTCCTTAACTGATATGGAAAGATTTTGTTTATTTCTATTTTCTGCCGGTCTTTCGATTTATTAAATACAAGGCAACAAAAATATTTTCCCTCTTATTTTTCACTGCAATTTATATTAACATGAAATCGAACTATCGTACAAATGAGTCTAAGAACTTCAACAACAATTTGAGAATTGTATTTTGAATATAATTTCTTACCATGCAACGCTTTCTTGAAGGCTGAACGTCATGTTTCCCAGCATTCCAGCATCACCTGGTATAACTCAACAGAGAACTGGAGAGAAATTATTAAGTAAACCAAACTCAAATCAATCGTCTGCTAAAACTTTTACTATTTTTAAACTGGCAACATATGCATTGCATGTTGTTTTGTTATCCACGACGAAAAGCTGATCCGGCGGCGTAGTGGTTAAGGCATTGGCCACTGGAGCTGCTGGGTCCGGGCTCGAATCCCGTTCAGGCATGAATGTTTGTGTTTGTTGAGTATATGCGGAGTACGTTCTCGTAAAATCTGTTGGGTCCAAAAGTCCTGTGGGTGGTCATTGCGCAGTTTCCCATTGGTACAGGTCTTTGGGGAAAATTTCCCTCCCCAGGGACATGTCTAAATTGCGGAGGTGGCGACAGATGGCAACATCTGTCGTATGTGTTTGTGTGTGTCTTGCTACCAAGCGAAAATATATGTCTACCAACCAACATCTCCACGACGAAAATCGAAATGTACACATAAATTAGGTTGGAATTTACCCTCCTCCCTGGAATTTACACAACTGTCACCCTTAGAATATGTTTAAATCGCATGTTAACAGTTCCTAAGAAACTGAAAAACTATGTCGTGGTTGGGAGACCAATTCAACTCGATTACCGGGAAAATAACAGATTTCACTAAAGTTTTGAGTGATAGTGCTTCTGATTTATCAGGTAAACAAAACCATAACTTAGGGGTAAACAAAACAATATCTTTATGGGATTTCTTTGCAAAATATAATTTTACTAACATGCATGCTTCTATGATAAACACAATAAAATAAAATTGTTTAGTTTAATGTTCAGACATTGTAAACAAAAGAACATCTGCGAATTAGGAGAATTGAAAAATAAATATTTCTGACACTTATCAGTCATTGCAAGATAGACCTATTGTAATATGTTACTACTTTTTTTTCCTAAGTTAGATGGTATGCCACATATTTTTTTTTCTAAATATTAAATCGGTTAATTTTAACCATTTTAGACTGCTGGATGTTTATTCAGTAGACTTTTGATAAAAACTGAATAAGTTCAGATGTGCAACTTGTTTGTAACAACGAAAAAAAAAAATCTGTTTGCAAATAATAATGAATTTTTTTGTGTCTATATTTAATTTAGCCCATGTATTAAACCAACCATTACTTTACCAATTACAGTTTCCCTTTTTAGAAAAGTCAGTTAAACCATAAATATATTTTGATCCATTTCGAAGTCCATTTTCGAATCCGGTATGATATTATTCCAGGTTCATTAAAGTTACCTTGCAAAGCAACCGAAATGCCCAAATATGCTAAGCATTATATTAATGTTAAGCTTATGTGAGTGTTTAATCAGAGTGACCCAAAAGGCAGCACTTGACAGGCTGGCCATCATCATAGGTGTTTTACCAAACTTTGAACTAAGCCATAGATACTTTGTAGTGTGTTCAATTAACATTTAGTTAATTTCCTAGAGCATGTAAGCATGACTTTTTTCTATCGATATTTACTTATATTGGATTTGGATAACCAAAGGTGAGCAATTGAATAGCAATTCTTTTTAGGTTCTTGAACTGTTCAACTCTATTAATTGGTTTAAATGTAAGTTTGTTAAATCTGAAAATTGATATATAAATTTTGATGTTTTGTCTTTTGTTTATTATCTATTCCTTTTTTTTTTTGTTTAGAAGTGCCCGGTGAAAATGGCGTCCAGAATTCTCAAGAACTTGCCAATCTCTGTAGAGAAAAGGATTCCAGAATCGAGATTCTTCTCCAAGAGAAAGCGGCACTCGAGAGCAGCATCGAAGAACTGGATCAGCAACAGCAGGTTATTGCATTAACAGGATTTTTTAATTCGTTCCCAACTTTTGGTTATTTTCAAAACCATAAGTCATGACATTCCATGGCTACCTCCCTCACCCCACCCTCCAGTTATTGCCTGACTTTATCTATAATATTTACCCCTTCCTCCCCCACATTTCGAAGTATCCCACATTTGAAGTGTCTGATTGCAAAACTCGCATTATAGGTATGACGATGATATAAGGTTTATTGCCAACTTTTGAAGATCATAAAAAAAATAAGGTTGTCAAGGACTGATATTGTAGGGTAGCTGTGGTGATTTTGTTTATGACATCACCAAAAAACAGTAGCCATGACTACTTAAAAAGTTGCAATGAACAGAAGACCTGACCCTCTCCCTAGTAGCACATCAATTTTGACCTTTGTTGCATGAGTGTTGGCCAAACTTGGATTATATTGGATGAAATCGATCATTTTCTACCTATTTTAACCAGATTTCCCTGTTCTTTGAGGTTTCATACGGGAAATAAAGAAAAGTGCAATACTTAATTTTATTGCAATTATATAACATTTTGCAAGTGTAAAAGGCAAATATTATGTTTCGCAATCACAATATTTTTCAATCAAGAATTTTGAATTGTAAATTTTTTTCAAATAATATTCAAACAAAAAATTCATACCTATATTGCCCAGCGTCGGTAATATATAGGTAATCCATAGTCCATTATGCATTGGGCGATGGGTATGAGCCGAGATTGGCCAATAGTGATGTACTACATGGGCTATTTTAGTTCACCTTTGGAGAATGCAAGTGTTGTAACTACACCTTCCTTTAACCATAGCAAGACCAATATTACAAACAAGTAATTAATAATACTAATAAATAGTAATGGTTGTACCAAATAGTCCTATATAAAAAAAAACATTGTTGCTGTGTAAGATTCAATATGAAACATAAAAACTCTAAATTATCTTGCATGTTGGTTGCTCTAGTTTCAGTATTAAACTCAATACTTCCATAGCTTTGACATCTAACTAAGTTTACTTTTTAATTTTAAATATTTTCATTGCATTACTTGTGTATTAAAGACATTTTCTCCCTTGAACAGGAAGCAATAAATTCCCTTCTGCAGTCGAAAAATGCTGTCTTAGTCGAAAACAAAGAACTCAAGGCAAAGCTTGCATCCCAGGCAACGTCTTCGCACATCCGTTTCGAATCCTGCCCTATTCCTCTCTCTATGGAAGATCTGCAGAAATCGCTGGGAAGCCTAATGGGGGAAACATCTGCAATCCCTGACACAGCTTGCAGCGAGAAAAACATCAACCTTGTGATGCTCGTGCATCTGTTTTCAGACAGATGCAGTGATGATAAGCTAAAGACACAAATAGAATGGTTGGAGAATCAGAAGCAGACATTGGAGAACGACACGTGTGAAGATGATAAGGACACTGTTAACAGTTTAATTAATAGAATTAATGATTACGTGAATTTCTTAAAAGCTGTCAGCAAGGACCCAAAGTCAGTGTTTCCAGTCATTTCGGAGATGTGCGCAGCTTTTGATTTTCTTGTGTCTGAGATTGTGAGTTTAAGTCAGAGATTTGAATCAGTGCAATCCAAAAAGGAGACTAAAAACGAGGTAGACTTCAATATTTCTAGTCAGAATGAAAATAAACTTACAGTCAACGAACTTCCTCAAAAATTCCCCGAGACTTGTGATAGTTCTATCCAGACACTTATGCAGGACTGTGTTGATATTCAAAAGCAATCTGAAGATAAAAGCATTCAACATAACAATTTGTTATTATCAGACTCGAAGCAGGTTCAGACGGTTGATGAAGAACAGAGCCATACAAAAGATAATCTAATAAATGAACTTCAGTCCAAATTAAATGATTTAAATCAGCAAAATGCGCAGTTTCAGGTTGAAATTCATAATTTAAAAAGTTTATTTAATAAAGTGTCTGCTTCAGTTGCCTCCCAAACAGATGACAACAACGTTCTTGAAAATAATGCCTTAAAGTCTGAAGTGGAAATATTACAGAAAGAAAAGGCTGCATTTGAATCTGAAATTCACAATTTAAAAATCCTACTAAATAAAAACTCTATCTCTGCCTCTTCACAAACTGAAAATAATTTCATTGATGACTCTGAAACCTTAAAGTCGGAACTAAGAGCTTGTAAAACTTTCATAACTGAAATGGAACAGAAACTTGCTATTTCTCAGAAAGAGCATGTGGATTCTTTACATGACTTGAAACAAAAACTCTCTTCAAAAGAATCTGTTTTGTCCGAAAAAGATGCGATAATACAATCGCAGAAAAAGGAAGTCCTCTATTTAAAAGACAAGATTAAAAACCTTATTGCCGAGACGAACCTCCTTAAGAACAGGGAACAGAGTAACAATACCACAGTCGAAACACCTCAGGCAACATCCAATCTATCCCACATCAAAGAAACGGAAGATCCAGCCAATGAAATTTCCCAATTAAAGGCAAAAGTGACAAACCTGGAACTCGAGAAGGGCAAGCTCCTGTGTGTCCTGAACGAGAAATCCCAAGAGTGCAGCAGTCTCAAATCCGAGGTCCACAAGCTCACGAGCATCGTCGCCTCGGAGAAGCAAGCTCTCTTCAAGCTGCAGCAAGACAACTGCGAGCTGAAGCTCTCGAGCAAAGAGATCGCTGACCCTGAGCTCGCAAGAGACACTATCAGGAAACTGAGCACCATGATCCGAGACAAGGATTTCGAGATTGAGTCGCTCCGGCAGAAGAACTCCACTCTGACAACTCTGTTGCAAGACACAGGGGGCGCCCCTGAGCAAATGGTTTGTCTTGTGTTTTAAATATTCATTATTTTTAACTCATAAATCCGCTTTTAAAGTGCTTTGTTTGGAGAAATCTTAAGGTGTTTCTTTAGTAAGAATTTTTTTTTTAATTTTAACATTATTAAAACTTAACTTTATTAGTATAGCTCTTAATAATATAAAACTTGTATTTCAGAATTTTCAAACTGTTATGTGTTATATTTATATAGGCTCTTAATTATTTAATAGCATTTACAGTATTTTAATTTAACGATTTTCTTATTCTGGCTTACCACAAGCTGTTAGTTCTGTTTTTTACTGAAAACTTAACTATTAAGTCTTTCAGATCTATGGGGTAGATGAGCCCATCTAAATATATCCTGGGTAGTACAACTCCCTCTGGTCCTGCTCTATCTATAGAAACAGTGCATAAAACACAAAGTACTCTTGTTAAATTTATAGTGCAAATTTGAAATATATGTTCTTTTAACTCTCTGAAAGATACACAAATTAACTTAAGTGTAAAAAAAAAAATTACATAATATTAATCTTTAATTTTTAACAGAAAATTATGCTTCATTACATTTTTTTTAATTGTATTAAATGTTTATTAATGACTCTTTCATTCTTTAGACTATAAAACATGGTAGGTTCTATGCTTTCGGAAATTCCTCAGGAAAAAAAAATTTCAACTCCTCACATTTTTTTTAATGTTTTGCTGCAAAAACCTGACAACCCAGATGATGGATTTAAACGTCGGAACCCTCAGATAGTTAAAGTGATCTAATATTTAATGATTTAATATGATTCCAAATAGTCACTATGTGCTGGAAATGACAAATTAAGTTTGTACTAGTACAAACTAAGTTTATACTTTTATGAATTCTGCACAATTGAGGAGGATTTTAAATGTATAGCGGAATAAATATTTACGGCAACTTTTTCCCCTTCTCTGTGACAAGATGTGTGCGGCAACCCTGCAGTCTCTGGTCGAGGAGAAGGAGTCCCTCTCCAAGGAAGTCAACCAGTACAAGAGTGACCGTGAGAAGTTCATGGCCAGCTACAACGGGAAAGACAAGGAGTGCAGGCGACTCGCCTCGGAGGTCTGTGTTGAAATTACTATTGAATTTATTCCCTCCGAAAACTCTTCTGATACAAAGCATCCTTTTTTAAATTTTCAAAACTTGGTATTAGGCCTGTGTGTAGAAAAATTAAGTTACTTTAACTACCCTTTACTGAGACCTTAAAATTTGCTTAAAAGTTTGGATTGGGAATATAATTTTACCTTAGGGATGTTTTAGTTTATGATTTAGACAACCTTGGGTTCTCTTTCCCCCCCCCCATGTGTTTTTATGTTTCTGTTGATATTTACAACCTATATTTGTACTAACACTGGTCATTGTATGTTAATCAATGCCAATTTGAATGTTCTCTCTATTTTAATTGTTGGCTGAATATTTAAAGAATATTTTTTTATCCAAGATGTTATCCATTTTGGAAAGCTTTCTGCAACTTAAAGCAGTAAATAAAATCACCTTATAACTCGTATAAGCTTTATATGTGGCTATTGTCTTAGTGTACACTTGTACATAAGATTAACAACTGAAAATAAATCACCTGTTCTTTTTTATTGTACTTTTTAATTTAATTGTTAATTTTTTAATAACTTCGTATATAATTTTACAAAACCTTCTTCAACTTATTTAATTCGTAAATCAAATTATTCCAAGACTAGTTCTTGCAATTTTCCCCCAGCACTTATGTCCATGTTGCATTTCCCAACAGGTCAAGGAACTGAGCACCTCCTTATCGAAGAAAACCGAAGCGTTCGACGTGCTCGAGCAGAAACATCTGGCCATGGCCCAGCAGTACGAAGAGAAACAGAAGTCGCTGATCCATGCACAGAATGAGATTGTGGCCTTGAGGCAGAAGGCGGCTGAGCTGGACCAACAGCAGACATCTGCAGAGGAGAGGTACAGCGACCTGCTGAAGAAGATTGATGGAGAGGCCACGGTGCAGATCACGAAAGAGGAGCTCCAGGAGAAAGATGCTCGTCTGGAGAGGTAGGGCTGGAAATAAAATTAATGTCCAGCGATTTAGTGTTCTAGGCTTCGGCTCTGCTATGGTTCAGACTGATGAGTATTTGTTACGGAGGACACAGTGTACTGCCACTGTTACCCTTAACACCATAGATATAGAAAGTAGCAGATTTGTCCCTAGGCGAAAAGGTGAAGCCACTTTTGAAACAGTATCCCATAAGGCAGTTTGCAAACCCTCGCCCATGACATGCCATACGCCACCAGTTGGCACCAAGAGTAACTTCTACTACTAATAAAAATATATTTAATATTAATCAATTAAAACTTTTTACCCGTTTTGCTAGCATAAGTTTATAGCTGGATACGTATTGATAATTTCTGGCAGATATGACGTTTATATTTATAAAAAGAAGCATATTAGAAATGGAATTTTTGTTGCATGTAACTCTTCGGCAAAAGCTATTTTTTTTAATGAGTATCCCGTGATGCATTGTGAAAACGGCGAAAAATGCCTTCATCACACAATTGCGGGGTTTGTATTGTATTGCGGGATTGCGCAATCAATCGTCATATCTGCTACTTTCTATGCTTAACACACTCATTCACACACACGACCCTTTTTTATAGGGGGCCACATTTATTCATCAACTCAAGAACAGATAGAAACGGCTATGTCTTAACCGGTCTCAAACCAGCAATGTCAAATCCCAAAGGCAAGCACACCAACCATTGAGCCACTCAGTTGGCAATAGTTGAAAGTTTGACTTTCAATTTATAACACATGCTCATCTATACATTCTGTAATATATTACCGGATAGCCTTCTCAATGTTAGGGAAAGAATTGTTTTGTGATCGCCTTACGATAATTCTACAACTATTCATTGCTGAATACTCCGTCTATTTTTAAATTTTTTTTTTATTTTGTTAGTAAGTAATATGCCAAATTCTTTGTTTTTACTTAACACTTTAGGTAACTGAAACTGATTTTTTATCAACATAACTTTGTGTGTGTTTCCATCTAATGGCAGATTGAAGAAGTTTAAAGATACACTGGTATTTAAAATTATAGTATTTCTGAATTTGGCAATTCTATTTAAAATTTACTTAGAGACTCAGTATAAAGTTAGTTTCAGATGGGCCTCTACTCTGGGTATTTCATTTCTCCAAATAGGAATTTTTGTTGATAAGCCTTATCTCTGATTCAAAGATGATTGTTCTTGACCTGTTAATAGAGTGTGTTAAATCTGCTTAAAGTAACTTGTTAATTAAAAGGCTTAACTTTATTTTCTAGCAGGTAGCTTTATGGGTTTTTTTTTAAGAAACAATTGGGGAAAATAAGTATTTTACAGATTTCTATCTGCTTCTTTATTCTTCAATAACTAAATAGTATATTAGTATGTCAAACATTTTAATGCTATTTATTAAAATCCTTTGTTATACTCTTCACTCCTAATGTTTTGCAGCCGTTCTAAGCAAATTAAACGAGAATAGGGCAGATATTTTACATTTTCCAACTGTGGGGTAATTTCAGGTCTTTGCTTATTTTAGGTTCACCTTTTCTTGCCTTAAAATATCGTCTCAAAATTCATGTTTCTATGTCCGTTATAATCTCTACCATAAGTTTTAATGCCAGATTTCATATGAATTTTTGAAAATTAAATCCTATTTGTCCTTTTAGTAGTTAAAATGGTGCTGAAAATCCATTCCAAATCCAGTTGTGTTTGCTTGACAGAATATTCTTCTTTTAATTGAGTGAGTTCTAATTATCACCAGGCTGACCTGTTCTGCTGAGGAGAGAGACAGGCTCATCGAGGAGAAGGACCGCATGATCCATGACCTGTCCCAGCAGGTCAAGAAGGTCAAGGCTGACCTGGATCAGAAGGAGAAGCTCATGCAGACCTTGGAGGTCAAGGTGAAGGACTCCATGGACAAGGTGGCAGAGGCGAGGAACGATTCGGAGCAGATGGAAGAGCGGAGAAGGGCAGCAGAGCAGAAGCTGGATGACAAGGTGAAGCTTCAGATAATTTGTGGGAGGGTTTTCGAAAGTCTGTTCAACGAGACATTTTGATCATGACACAGTGATCTCTTTTTAAATAGTAACTACTTATTTACATTTTTGTAAATATTAAATAAAATAGAGGCCGTCTGTTCGCTAAGACGATATTTACGTCATTAAACTAAACAACCAATGAGATTAAGCATGGAATGGCTGATGTAAATATTGGGTGCGATTACTTATAAAGATGATGTAATATGAAAGAGATATTCCATCATACAGAGGCCAGAGGCTGATGCAACTTGAATATGATATTACCACATTAAATGATGGAACTTTATATTGTTTTAGAACCATCTCAGGGATCCTACAAAAACAGGCCACAACTAAATTCATATAGTGCTTTGGCTCAAAATGCTTAACAGAATGTTACTACTTTTTAAACTTAGCCATATGAATTTATTGGTTTGTCTTAACATGAATCAAACTAAATATTAACTTGCCCATTTTATTATGATTGTATCATTAATGTTATGGTACTCAAAAAAAATAATAAGGTTTACTGATTGATAAGTAAGCAACAAGACATTAAAATAAAACAAATTATATTAATGAAACATGTATTGTCAAAATTTATGCGTGTTGAAATGCTGTCACACAGAAATGCTTTCTGCCATCTTGTTTATCATAATTACTTGACCATCTTATTGAGCAAAAATATAATGGCATGGGTATGATTTAATTAAGCAGTGGATTTTCTAATATTTAATAACTTACAAGGATCCTAAATAGTCACTATTTGCAAAAAATGACAACTAATGTCGCAAGGTTACTTCGTCCACACTGATATTAACCCTTCATGAATCCAGTACAATCAAAGAGGATTAAAGCTTTTAATTATATATTAGAGAAAAAAAATTGCAGTAATAAGTAGAAACTTTTGTGCAAAAACAATTTCAATGTTTTACCAAGGCAATTCTTTATTTTTGTCCATGTAGTTCTAGTGTGACGATAACTCAATTTAACCTACACTTTATTTCCGTCACATTTTTCTGTTTTGTCACTTATTGGTGATTCATTTCTACAGATCATCCCTTTTTTCACTTCTTTGCATCTGTTTCTAATATAGCCTCGATTCACGGCTCCTTAAATAGCGGAGTGTGGTTGGAAGAATAAGTTGTGGCATAATAATAAGTAAAAGGCAGAGTTGCAATGATTCACAAATAAACAGTTGACTAAAAACGGAGAAATTTTAATCTTCTTAAAAAATATAATGCAGACAAATAAATAATAACAGTCTTACTTTGGAGAAAGGAATAAAAATATGTAAGCGATTGAGCAAGAAAAAAACTTAGTTACTTCATATTAAATAAAAAAAAAAGTTATATTCAAACTTTAAACGCTGCGGACGAAGAGAGCAAGAGAGTAAAAAATGCCCACCACGAGACAAGCTCATAAACAACAAACGTGGTCGGCGACTTCTCAGGAACTGCTCGTGACGTCACAATGTAAATGCCGAACCTACCATCATGACGTCACAAAAGTGGATGAACGTCATTATGGCACAAAATGCGTGATATTCCTAAGAGTTTCTTTGTGAGATCCCCTGCACTCATAACACACTCAATGCTCTCTTTTCAGGCCTCCGAGTGTGCCCTCCTCAAGGACATGAACGAGCGCCTGAACATGGCCCTGAGGGAGAAGGAGTTTGCCATGCAGTCCATGACGGAGAAGGTCACTTCCCTCTCCCAGTACATCAGCAGCGACAGGTCTGATTACCACCATATCATTCAACATTTAATATAACTTAGTTCAGTGGATCGGTTGACTAAAAAGAAATATAATATTATTTCAGGAAATTTTTTATTTAGCATTTATTAATTTTGTTTTTCTTTAAGGCATGCATATCAAAATTTTTTACCTCTAGTCGAAAAGCTTTTAAGGTGTAAAAAAAAACTAATTTCAAGCTGTATGCGATTCTGTGAAAACAAAATTATTTGATTCTCAGAAATCTGTCAACGCAACACATGTTTTAGGCCAGTGGCCAACCGGTGGTACGCGGAAAATTTTCAGGTTGTACGCTTGATTGATGTAAGCCTGAGCAACATAATGTTATTAATAGCTTCTGTACGCATGAGCTGTGAGAACGAACACATACTCATTATTTTAAACATTACAATATTTTAAATATAAATTTTTATTTACTTCTGATTCGGATGTAAAACCTAGTATCCTTTGATCTTCCGGCAAGCTCTGCTATTCTTGGTGCCATTTGTTACGAGTTACTTGTGTGAGAGTGGATTTTCTGGACTCTTATACATAAAAAATAAAAATAGAAGCAGAATAAGTGTTGAAGAGGACTTAAGAGTGAAATTAAGTTAATTTACATTACGTTGATAATGTAATCACAGGCAAACAATAAGAGGTATAAAAGTATATTTGTATAATGATAAATTTTTTGCTGAATCAGTACTAATTTTTTATTTGTATGTTTTTAGACCTATGAGTAATGAATACAACTGTAAATCAATACCATTTTAATCTTTTTATTTCTCCTTAATTATAAGCAAGTTATAAATGTGCACATAGTTAACCATTACATATAATTTTTCGTGAGAATTTAATTCAAAAAGTCTTTGAACAGTTTAAGAAGAGTAAATATCATGCGTTTATTAAAAAGTTAGGCTTGGTGGTACGCCAAAATTTCTCAAAAAGTCAAGTGGTACGCAGGTGCAAAAAGGTTGGGAACCCCTGTTTTAGGCGATTTACTATTATTTTCTTTAAAGGAATGAATCAGCCATCAGTTTACAAACCATTTAAACCTTTTCATTGGAATAACCTAGTGTATGGCCTTTGATGCTCTTGCGCCATAAAACCTAAACATCCTTCCATCCACAGGTCTGAGTCGGAGGCCGTCGATGTGAACCAGATTTTGGCAGACAGCGAGTCCATGTTCAGCAAGGCCCAGAGCCTGTACAGGGAGAGGGACGAGACGCTGCTGGCACTCAACCAGAGCAAGCAGGAGAACCAGGCGCTCAGGAATGAGGTACGCTTGGTTTTTGGCTGTTTATTTTGTGTAGTGGAACCAATGATATGCATCACCATTGGGTGGCACAGTTGGTTACTCAAGATGGAGAATTCAATATTCTATTATAGAGATGAATTTATTGTAGATGAATTGCTCTGCTGTCTGTAAGGGACTGCTGAAATCTGCCAAGTTGCATTAAAATACAAGTAATTGACAATTGCGGCGACATATGCAACATTGTTTTGTGGTGCCATCTATATGGTTTCAAGATAGTTTCGTATCCAGGGTACCCATGTACTTTAAGAATTTTGAAAAAGACCCTTCTTTTGTCCAAAAAGCCCCAAAAAGTTCAAGATCTTTCATAGCTGAAAGTTATGGGGATAATTCTATTGGTTGTGTCAAGCTGTCAGAATCATACAACCATAATTTTAGCAAAATGTTTAAGTAGAAATTCTGTCTAAATTCAAAACTGACACTGTGAACCAGATTCTTGTCTTCAGCACATCCACGTTCAGCAAGGCACAGAGCCTGTACAGGGATTGGGACGAGACGCTTCGCTTCTCAGCTTCTGAGGAACGGTGTATATGCACACTTGGTTTAAGTTGGCTGTTGTTTTATATCCAGGATACTTATGCCTATTTAAGACACTTGAACAAGACAAAAAAAGCTATAGGTTTCTTTTCATATTTGACAGGGGAAGGGATGTATTGTTGTATCAAGTTGTCCTTTATTTACTGTTAAAATAACCTTGCTTGAATGCAATTAGCAAATATTGAAAGGTAACATTGTCTATGGTATATAAAATAATTTTTTAATACAAAATTTCATATATTTATATATTGCTCCCCTCCCCCCCCCCCATAGAATCTAACACTTGTGACTGCTTAGAAGTTTATTTTTTAAAAAATGCAACCAACTACCAGCCTGTGTGCCATCCATATTCACCAAAAAATAATAATATGTATTATTGCAAAGCACAAAAAGGACAAACAATAGAAAAACTGGCATGCCAAGGGGAAAAAAAAGTATCCGTACAGGCGAATGAAGACGTACATTTACTGAGTTATGTTCTTAATAACTCCCATAAATTTAATTTTAAAAAGACATTGCATGTGGAAAGACATTTACTGTATTTTTCTTTGTAATTTTTAAAAAAGTTATTATTCATATAAGTTTTGTTGTTTACTAATCAACATTGAAAATATTAATGATATGACCAAATAATAATATGTTAACATTACACTAAACACTACAGTTTTATATATTAATATCTTTTTTACTTTTTTTATTTTCAGATGCAGAGAATGAAAAGCAATGAAATTCACCTAACCAAAGAGCTTGAACGTCTACGCCAGCATTTGATAGAGGCAAGTTCTTTTGATTACATAATGATATTATATTTCAATTACCCTTAAGCTTTTTTTTAAAACTTCCTGTTGTGCAATTTTAAAAGTTGATTCATTTATGTGTTTGTTATTTTAAATTATTATTTTTTTAACTTTAACTTTTTGCAATGGCTTTACAGCTTACTGTACAAGTAAACAAAGAATTTGTTTTGTTGGTTTATTTGTTTAAACCTTTATAGTTTAGCTTTGAACCATTGTGATTAATGGTTTATAAGTATTTTTTAAAAATAAAAAAGCTCTAAATGTCCAATTATTAACTATTGTGTCAAATAGTAAAATGTCTTTAAAATAATCTTTGGAATGACTTTAAAAAAAAAAAACATATCAATGATAACTATTTTTTGCAATAATTTCAATGCATATTTTTAAAGCAAGCAAGGTAAAGATATTAATAAATTACTTGCAATATACACTCCTTGCCAACCTAAGTTGGGTAAATAGAAATATGCTATGGAGAAGATCCTTTGGCGGATGAAAGAGTTCCATAAATTATTTGTGGTTCCGTCCAGAAAACACGTTTAAAACATTAATTTCATTTAAGGGCTAACTGATCTGAATATTATTTGAGAAAATTTGGTAATTTTATCAGAATGAAAAGTGTATTTTGGTTGAATTGTATTAAGATAATTTTGTATGTAAATATTACCTTGCAAGAGTTTACAACTAACAGACCAATCACGCTTTTCCTTCTGCCTTTTTACTCTTTGTTTTTACCCAAGTTATGTTGGCACAGAGTGTATATCTAAATATTTATGTTTCACTTACAGTTTAATAAACTGATTCTTTTTTCAAGAGACATGTTTAATGTTTATTTAGACGGAAGAAATCTACACTAATGAAGCTCTCGCCTCAGAGGAAAAAGAAAAGCGGCTGCAGGATGAATTGGTGGAGGCCAGGAGAAGGGCCGAAGTTACAAACTCTGCAGTTGTGGACACAAAGTATGTAATATTGTAAACAACTCTTTGCTTGCAGTATCCTTTTATAAAGGCAATAAAAGGATTGTGATGGGACATGTGAAATAATGGAAAAGTATCAAACATTTTTATGTCCACTAAAAGTAACCTAAGCTGTAGTAACTTTCTAAACAATCTAACGGTGTTATTCAATGTTGCTTAAAAAATGTCATAGTAGCATGTAACTCCTATCCCTGGTAAAATATCTATGGACAGGTGGACAGGACATAAAAAAATATATATTTCTTAAAAAATACCATCCAAAGCTATCTGTAGCGTATCCCTCCCCCCCCCCCCTCCCCTTACAGCCAGAAAGCAGTCTCCAAGAGCTGTTGTTTATGATAGTCTGTAACTTAACTTAACCCTCTAATGCAGTAATATTTATTTTCATCCCAAAAAAATATATATGGATCTTTAATATTCATATACATTATGGGAAAAGTAGAAAAGTACTGATGAAATTTAAACTGCATCAGAATTTAAATAACTTTTTTTCCATAAGACAAATATCCAACTTCAAAATTCCAATTTTGATAATAATGACTAGAAAACTACTAAATATATTTCAAAATAACCCTTTGACTATAATTTTTCAAAACTATTTATCTGTATTTAGTACTAATATTATTATACTTTGAAAACTGCCAAAGACTTAATTTCACAACAGTTAATAACCACTCTTTAATTTTGAATATGCTTTTACTACTGTCCTCTATGAGGATTATTAGTAACTAAAACTTCAAAGTGGAATGTTATAGATTTAAAAAACACTGATTTGTCGAGAGGGAGCTCTACTTTAATGGAATAAAGTGGATGATGTTACTTGTTGCCAAATGACAACAGTATGCATTAGAGGGTTGACTGCCTCTTTCTTTCCCTTTTTTGCAGCCAGCGTGCCAGTGTGCAGATCTCCAGCCTCCAGGAGCAGCTGTCCCTGATGGTGGGACAGCGGGACGCGGCCCTGGCGCAGGTCTCCTCCCTGGAGGACCAGGTCCAGCACCAGGCCACGGCTGTAGGGAAGCTGCAGCTGGTCCTGGAGCAGATGCAGAAAAGTGAGTGGGGCATGGTACTGTTAAAATGTTTTATTTAAGAGGGGCTATTGCCGTTGAACCATAAGTGCTCTTTTAGCCTTAGCTCAAAAACTAACATGGGTGCAGTTGACCTTTGATAATTCGCCAACAATGACATCCTATGTGATTAACCCAGCAAAAAGCACACTTTGTATTTTATACCTGAAGGAATTCTTAAAACTATCCTTAGAATATCTTTATGTACCGCCAGTGCGGGTAACTTTGGCCAAAATCAGTTTTTTTCACAAAAGAAGAAAAATTTAACTTCAAAAACGATTTAAACACTTAAAAATCCTTATGCATTCTAAGTATTGTACATTTAGGAATAATTCTCAGGCATTTTTGTTACATTTTATAAATTAATAAAAAAATTGGTATTAATTTTAAAAAATAAGACGCTGTTAGGAGCCGGGCGGGTAACTTTGGCCACCCAGGAAATACATAAGAAACATACTTTTTAACATCCTTAAAAGCTGTGTTAACGATTTAAATAGCAATATTAAAACTTTAAACCCAAAAATAACAAAGTTATAAGACATAGGGGAGAGTGTTGTACCTTGGGACAATTTTTACATTTTAATTTTTTTCTTCGATAATTATTGTCAAAATAAAAATTTCAAAGCAGCATTTCAACACACCAATATATTCCTCTATAATATATTTTTTTAAATTCTGGCAGCTTGAAATTAAAAAATTGCCACTCATTTAAAGTAGAGAGGATAAACTGTCCCAAGGTACAACATGGTGTTGTACCTTGGGACATGCTTTATAATTCAGTCAATAGTCATACACTTGAATTAATTTGTGTCAGGAAACAAATTTTATTTCAAAATACATCAGAAAATGTGCTCTTTAGAACATTTCATCACACGGAAGGAAAAATATTTATCAGGTGTTGCCAGAATCATATTTTCTAACTTCAATCATTATAAAATATATCCAAAACAAAGCTGAGTTGTATTTTACATGTTTTGTGGAATTGCTCTTAAAATAAATAATAAAGATATTTTTATCTATCCAAATTATTAAGAATTTAATCAAATTATTAATACTGTCCCAAGGTACAACACGCTACATGGTTTAAATAAAAGCAAGATAGTGGCCAATACAAATGCATAATCATTATTTTCTCATAACCAAAATATTTTAAAATCTTCTCTTTTATGAAGAAAATAAAATGCAGTTGACTTTTTGTAAGAGTACTAAGGTAAAAAATTATATTAGAATGAGAAAAATATTTACTTTGGGGCAATGAATATTATTTTTTGTCACCATTTCATCAATTCAATGATGCTAGTGTTAAATTTTATTATGATGACGTCTTTTGGTTAAGGCTACTATTAGAAATAAACAATGTATGAATATTGCCAATAGATTCTTAGAAATTGCCGGTGTCCCAAGGTACAAGCGTCCCAAGGTACAACACTCTCCCCTATAGTTATTTAAAATGGTATATAACTTAACATTTACATTGCAGTGCATCGTGGAAGGGCATTACACGTTGAATACTAGTATTGTTTGTCGCTTAAAAGAAAGAAAAATAAACTTCTATTTTAATAAAGAAAAAATAACTTTTTTGAAGCAAGATTTAATAACAAATATATTTGTAAAAAGCAAACGATTTTATTATAAAAGGTGAAAAATAATATATTTATAATTAGGAATTTGAAAATGTTTACCTTTCGACATTTGCGATTTTGAGTGGAATACTTATCTTGCATTCTATCTTTATCTTTTTAATGTTTAAAATCATGAGTATTAAAAAAAAAATACGTAAAAAATGAGTAATCATAAAAGTAAGAATTTTTTCAAAAATAGTTAAACTTAATACACTTTTACATACATTTTTTAAAGTTCAAAGTTCCATAAAGAAATATTTACATCTATGGCCAAAGTTACCCGCATTCATCGGCAAAAGCTTCCCAATTACAAATATTTAAATACAGCATAAAAAGTAGTCAACTTAGAATAAAGCAAATGGTGTAATGGATTATGTTTTTCAAAATGACAGAACTCTCTTTGAAACTTACTTTTAAATATGGGCACATAATGATCAAACTATTTGCTGTTGATTAATATTCTATTACGATTGCTTTGGCTTTCGGAATAAATTATATTTAAAAAAATAGCATAGAACCTACCTACAAATAATTAATTTTTGACAAATTCATCGATTCTTAGGAAACAAGATTGTTTCAATTACTAATTGCATATTTTGAAAAAAAATTAAATTATGCATTTTCTTGATTTTTTCTGGCAAAGTATTAAACAAATATTTATGAAAGTATTTCTGACTATTTCTGAATTCTATTTTCTGTAGGCAATGATAGAAAACTCAAAGAAGTTGAAAATAAGTGGCAAGCAGCCATCGAAAAAGAGAAATTAGCTTGCAAAAAATTCGCAAATAAATTGGATGCAGCACAGGTGAGTGTTTCTTTAAGAGTTTTTTTCTGACAAACCTGTGAAATACAATATGCTGAAAGTGTCATCATCATCATCATAGTTGGCCCGACAGCTCTTTGTGGGCCTTCGCCTTCTTAAGAAGTTTTTCCCATCCTGCTCTGGTTTGTGCTTGGGACCTCCAGTTTCTAATCTCTATGAGACCAAAGTCCCACTCCAGGCAGTCGATCCACCATCGTTTTTGTCTGCCCCTTGGCTGTTGTCCGAAAGGGACTGCAATAAGAACTTTTAAAGCAGCCCAATCTGCGTCCATTCACAATAGATGTCCAGCCCATCTCATTCCATCTAGCCTGATAAATTTTATGACATCATCCTCTTTGTAAAGCTTGTACAGTTCTAAGTTAAATCTTCTCAGCCAGGCTCCACTGTCAAAAACACTGCCAAAAATGGTCCGCTCTCCTTTCAAAGAGTGCAAGCATTTTTCTTCATGCCGAAAGCGTACTATACCTATTTAGCACACAAATGAGAGATTTATTTGGGCCCACTTGGCCCAGAAAGAAGGGCATCTTTGATAATGACACAATTTTTTTAGTTGAATTACAAAGGCATTTTCCAAATAATCCAAATAATAAGTACTTATCCTCGGTTACTCTTTACGATAACATGGGATTCGCCCATACTAAACTTGGTTAACTATGATGGTTAATAAATCGATTTTATATTTTTTAATCTGTGCGAAGTACTAGTATATATTTGCTAGCATAGAATAAATCGTTGTTTTAAGGCTATATACAAGTTTTAAATTTTAAAAAAAATATTAAGCAACATTTGTGTCAACCTGGCACAAGTTAGTAATTTGTCACTATGCTGGCTTCAATAGCTTAATGTGAAAATTTCATCTTAATACCAACTTGTTTGTTTTTTCTGTTGCAGAGGCAGCTGGAGGAGAGTGTGCAGGCGCTGGAAGCTGCATCGCGGCTGAGTGAGCAGCTGGACGCCAAGGAGGAGGTCATCGCCAACCTCAGGAGTGAATGTATGCACGGTTCCCTTTTCCTATGAGGATCTTGACATTGTTTTCATATTTACACCAAAACACACCTTAAGTTTGCAGCATTAAAATGTTCTACACAGGAAACAAGTGTAAATAAATGGATTTTTGCCTCTCTGATGGGTCACTCCTACGCGATACGTCCGCCCTGATATTTGTTGGCCCTTTGCGTCAAAATTGAAAGGGGAAAAATTAAGATTACATTCTAACTGAAGCAAAAACAAATAAAAATATGTCTTGAAATAACGAATAAAGTTGTTTATTGAATGGTGAAAAACTTTTTTCAATTCTCACACTCAGAAATGAGAACTATTTACCCTTTTTCCCGTAGAACATTTCTATACTGCATACCTTAACTGTGGTGAGGTGTAGATGATTTTAGTGCTTATTTTGTATGCAATTAGTGGCTCATTATTACTGCTACAAAACATAAAGGCACTTTTTCGTGTAATTATAACATTACTTTCAACGAACATGCTTGTTTACTCATTTCTAAAGTATTGTAAGGTTGGTCTATCTAAATTCTAAAGTATTATGATGTAAAGTATAGCTTGGTTCTGTGGGTCCTATAGATATAATATCCTTTTAAACTATCTTTCATTTGTAAGATAGTAATTTATTAATAGATCCGTGTTAAAAATTGATTCTTAAATGTCAATCTTCTGAACAGATACTTTTAGAACCCTGTTTGTGAAATTATACAGCTTCAAGGCCTTATAATTTGTATTGAGCCGCGGTAGCTCAGTCGTGTGAAGCGTCCTGTTCGCATCGGAAGGGTTGTGGGTTCTGTCCTCGGTGCGCTCGCAATTCTCTGGGTCGGCGCTTGTACTCGGCTAAAGACCGCCGTGTTGACTAATGGTGGCTGGGGAACGTTAAATGTCGTCGTCACAAAGTCCTCCATGTTCCCATACCAAATTAAAACCTCTGGGGGTGCCAGATCAGGGGGTTATCGTCCTTTGATCTGGATCAAAATTCTGACATGTGAGTGAGAATGGATGTGTGAAAGGGACCTTCCCGTAAAACGGATGTGTCATGCTGACGGGCAACTGTCGGACTTCCTCCCTTGTGGCGCTCAATAAAAACGGAAGCCGCCCTCTTCGCCTTAAATCCGGTACTCCTCTACTCCGGGCTCGGTTAACGAGTGGCATTAGAAACAACAACATAATTTGTACATTGGTTTTGTTTCTTTAGTGGTATAGAAAGTTTATTTTTTGAAAATTGATTTGTTTGTAAAAAGTAATTGTAGTGAGGAACTCTAAAAATAAATTTTGCTTCAAGTCACAAAAGTATTGAAACTTGTGTGTTAAAACGTTAGTTATTTTTAGTTTGATGTTCTTAAATTAACCAAAATAAACTCTCTAACCTTTCATTCTAAGTTGCATAATTAGCAAACCATATCCTAACATTAATTGTCTATTTTACAGTATCCAAAACAGAAAGTCAAATCAAATCCACTGCTCAAGAAATCGATTCAATCAAAAGCAATACTGAAGGCAAAGTTGACAGGTATATAAATAAATAATATTGCAATGGTTTTCCAATTAATATGTCAGAGTGGTGGTATTCTATGCATACATAAATGTCAAACTTAAAATAAAAAAATGATTACAAGTTTATTTAATTTATTTAGTGGAAAACAAGTTTCTCGACTATGATGGTTATTCCAAACCTATTTTGAACTGAATTTTTTTTAAAAAAATAACCTCAGTGCTTAACTAGGAACGCATAATATCCAACACCAATATGTATTCAAAAAGTTTGTCTTAGGTGCTCAGATAGCTAAAATTTAACGGTACTTGATTTTTTCATAGGAACGTAATGTCAAAGTCATTATGAAACAGAGATCAGACAACTATTTATTTGTGATAAGTTAAGCTCCCTGTCGACTAAAACTTAACAGACATTTTTTGTATCTGATTACCTTTCTTGGAAGACAATTTTTTCTCGTAACCAAAGGTGGTAACTTTGAAAAACATTAATTGCAGTTTAAGAAAAAACCTTAAGTTGTTTTTATTCTTAGGAGGCTTTGTTGTGGTTCATTAATATATCGATTCATTCCTGTTATTCTTTTTTAGGGTTGTCATGAAGAGCTTAGTCCTGGGATATTTCTCCACTCCCCCTGGCCAGAAGTCGGAGGTGATTCGTCTGCTTGCCAGAGTGCTGGATTTCAACCAAGAGGAAATGGAAAGAGTAGGTTTAATTTTTTTGTATTCACTTATACAATATGTTTTGGGACCTATGCACGTCTTGCAACCTGGCATCCCCATTTGGGAACATTTTTTAAAACCTCCCCACAAACAATTAACACATTCATAAGTTTCGAAATTCGCCTGGTCCAATATATGAAGATTCAAATATCAGTTTTCAACCTTTGATTACAGATATCAGTCATTTATTTCTATAAAAAAATTAAGTTGGACGAGGGTCAATACGATATTGGAGTTCTTAAAAAGAATTATTGCAATTTTTTTTCCTTTAAACTTTTGAAAAAGTTCTCTTACTAGTTATTTTTAAAAGTATTTTGCATTAAACACAATGATAAAAAAATCTGTTAACTACAAATAAGTGATACAGTCTTTTTTGTTTTATTTATAGCACAAAAAATGTGTATTTTTAGAGTTTAAGGCGTTTCCCTAAGTAATTATTAAACATAATTGTTTAAAAAATGTCTTTGCAAAATATACTTTTTAGCATATATTTGTATGAAAAGTATGTTTAGATTAAGAATATACATGTAGGATTTTGCTCGAGTCTTGGGAGGTTAAAGTAAAATCCTTTTGGATTATTCAGATTCATTCTACTATCAAAGCATCTCAAAGACGTGGTTCATTGTCGGTCCTTGTTTTTCAGGCCTATGGCTCTTAAAACCCATATGATGTTTTCAAGCATTTTTCTGTCCATATATATATTATTAAAAGAAATTAATTTTTGTAAACATGATTTAGTTTAAATCATCATTTTTAAAATGATTATTGATTTTAAAACGTTTTTTTTCATACAATACTGTAAAAATAAATTTCATTCTTTGGTATTTGAATGCTATCTGAATTGGAGGAACATAACTTTGGTGTACAGTCCTTGTTTGATGTGAATGTGTTGTCTTCCCTCGCAGGCGGGCATCAATGTTGTGAGGCAGGACAAGGTCCAGGCCCAGAGGGGAATCCTCTCCTCCCTGTTCAGCCGCCTCCCCTCCATGAGCTCCCCTGAGAAGACTGGACACCCATCGGACGTAAGTCTCCTTGAAATGCTTAATTTTACGGAGTGACTGTCGAAACCAGATGGGGGGTTGCTTTGTTTTTGATGCTGAATGTAGGAATCGTCAGACACGTTATTTGAGATATAAGCATTTTGTTTTTCAGTTGATTCTGCTTCTTGATTCAAAACATTTTCTGTCTGGGTTCTACTATATTACATTTTAAGTATAAATAAAATCATTAAATAATTTCAAATATAATTTTTAATTGGGCAAGCGATTTAAGGAACAGTGATATATTTATAGTTATAAATAAACGAAATAAAATTATCTCGTAAGAACGATTTGATATTTACCTGTGTTCAAACAGTACTATGCATGTGAAGGGTACAGAATTGCAGACATTTCAATGGTTTAAAGAAAAATTTATTTAAAAAAAAAAACTGGAAAGTCGCATACTCTTGTAAGAGCAATACTGCAGAAAAAGAAATCGCAGTAATAGTTTATTAAGGAAATCAATCACTCAATTTAGAAGTGAAAGTGATATAAATTAACCTTGAAAGATATAAAAAAAAGGGAATTTTAGACTTGAATTACTTGATCACAAGTCAAGAAAGAGTTTTGCAATTTAGGCGGCAACAATTTTTAATCCACGTCTTTATTATTTCAAAATTCTTTCACTACCCTGTTATAGAAACATGGGAGTTTATGCCACTTACGATGGTGATTGGTAACTACAATGAGTATCATTGCATTCTTCAGCGCAACACGTCCTCAGTAAAAGCAATGACTTTAACACAAACATCCCCGCTCTCATTCCAGAAGTCCTTCACGACCCTCTTTGTGCAGTTCCTGGAGAACGAGTCCCAGCCCGTCGTCCCCATCCCCTTTCCCATGGAGAGGATGACCCAGGAAGCGGGCCCCTCCCACATGGGCCACGCATCATCCAAGCAGAAGCAGCACCTTCCCCACTCCCCGTCGAGGGGCAAGAGCCCCCTCCTGCTGGACATGGACTCGGCCTTCCCCAGCTTCACCCCGGTCCCCGCCATCGAGTACTCGGCCTCCCCTGCCCCTGCCATTCTCAAAGAGGTGCTGCAGTGAGGGCTGGGGCTGCTACATCAGTGATACATGTAGGGTCAAGTGGGGTAAGTGTGATAGGGTTTCTGCATTTTTCATTAAGAAAATTCGTTCTCTGCTTCAAGTAAATTCCAAATCCTGAAATTGGTAGTGAATTATTATAAGAAACATACATATGTAGAAAAAAAAATTATATGTTTGAATTCCAATTTTAAGTGTACAAAATTTGCATTTCAAAATCCATTGCTGTTTTATCACACTTACCCCACATAAGAAAACCCACATAAAAAGAAGACAGTTGCACTTAAATTCAAAAGCTCAAAACTTTCTTTAAACAAAAAATAAGGTCAATATTTCTTTTTAGTTTAATTATAAGTGGTCTAAAGTTATAAATTGCAATCTTTCAGATTTCTAGAATGATTTTCAAAGTTACAAGAGCTGTTTATCACACTTACCCCCAATCACACTTACCCCACTTGACCCTATACTGTTGTGGACAGATAAACTGCAGTAATCATAACAATGAAATAGACCATTTGTGCTCTGGAATAATCAGTCCTTCTGTATACAATCGTGTAGGTAAGTTGTTTGAGTGCTTAATACGATGGTTCAAGTCATTAGGCTAGTTACTGCAGTTTACCTGCTGATGGTAGTGTAGTCTGTTCAGCGATATAAGAGGCTACAGTTGAATGGGATATCTTTGGTCCAACTTATGAGTGCAAGGTCGGGCTTGATTTATAAATACTAAAATTCTAATTTTAAAAAAAAATGGTAATAATGCTTTATCCATCAAATTTACTCTAACTCTTAGGGGCTGGCTCCATATAGGACTGAGGAGTGGGGCCAAAGCACCCACAGCCTTCAACCTATGTGCTTATTATTATTATTAGTTTTGTTTTTGTTGGGGTTTATTGGCTAAATAGGAGAAGGTGGGGGACGAAATTCCCTTTCCCCCAGGTTTCAACCAATGTGCTTATTTTTTTTTTTTTCAATTTTATTGGGGTTTTATATATTGCACTTCTACCTATCCTAATTTTACCCCCAATATTATTTTTAAAAAAAATCTGTGTCTATGCCCTAAAGGGTCAAAGTTGACACATCTTCTGAAATAATAAGTTAACTGTGTAAATTTGAGGATTAACTACTCCATCTACTGTTGGTATTTTTTCCATTTTAAATTTTGCCCCAGATGTACTCTATCATACTAAAAGAAGTTTTTCAGTAACAATAGATACCCATAGTCTGTACCATATATTATGTTTGTCGAAGTAAGAGGCTACTGGTCAGGAGATTGATGTAGGTATGCCAAGAGCTGCTTAGTTAAAAAAATATATATTTAAATTGTCTAATTATTTAGATATTTTTTAGGGATCTTTAAGATATTATCAGCTTGGTTAAATATTGCACTAATAACCTACAAAAGATTCCACTTTCCACATATTTCATAGTATGAAAAATGTTGCTGAAAGTGATCCTTTTAATGAAATCATGCATAAAAGGTACTTTTGCAGTCTATGCATGTTTAGTGCACAAGAGTTTCTTTGTCATCTCGTGTGGCCTCTTGCTAACATATGTGGCAATTAAACTTTCATTATATCTGGAAATGGACTACTGAGTAACTGAATGCCAATTTTGTTATTCTTATCATTTGCCTTTAACTGTTTGGGGTTGTTGCCTAAGCATGTAGGTTTATTTCAGGCCTCTTGTTACATTGAACGATTATACACTCCTTGCCAACCTAAGTTGGGTAAATAGAAATATGCTATGGAGAAGATCCTTCCACGTATGTAAAGAGTTCCATAAATTATTTGTGGTTCCGTCCAGAGCACATGTTTAAAACATTAACTTCGTTTAAGGTCTAACAGATTTGAATATTATTTGAGAAAATTTGGCAATTTTATCAGAATGGAAATTGTATTTTAGTTAGATTGTTTTCATATCATTTTGTATGTAAACATTATCTTACAAGAGTATTTCCAACTAACGGACCAACCACGCTTTTCCCCCTACCTTTTTACTTTTTGTTTTTACCCAAGTTAGGTTGGCACAGAATGTAGTTTAAGACATGTTGCAATAGGGGTTCAATTTCTACCATTGCCTAATATCCTACCAACATCAAAAGAAGGAAAGAACGAGTCTTAAATGGTCTCTGTTTCAAATCAGATTGCTAATGGAGTCAATGGACCAAAATATGATATTTTCTAATAATGAGGGGCATTGGTTGTAATGTATGGAGTGTTTTAATTTTATTACTTTATTTAGACAAAAAAAAAAGATAGGGTCATAGTTTAATATGAATTTAATTCCACCAAGTTCTATGTTTTTAAGCCTGATGTATGTAGTTGTTGTAATTCTGATAGTTATGTGCTACTAATGTTTTAAGTGCTTTTGAACACATACGAATCGCTAATACTTTTAGCTAAAATACTGTGAGATAGCAAAAAATCAAAAGTGAACACATCAATTATGTCCCCTTGTCTATGTTGTACAAAGTGACATAAAATGTAACCATAAACTTATGCATCTTTTAAGAAGAATTTTGCAAAGACAGTTCCATACTGTACTTATGTTTTTGTGCCTTTGAGGTTGAGTTATGTGTCTTAGCGACACTTAATTTACCTCTGCCTTTAGCCTTTATCATCTGGTAGGTGCAGCTATAGGTTAGTGCATTGCCAGTAGCGATACAATACTACCAGAAAACCTAATAAAACTGCTAAGTACTGAAATCCGAACAAGTGTGCAATTAATAAAAAAAAACAGCCACTTTTTTAGTAAATCTTTTAACACAATTTCTTGATGAAAGGAAATAATCTGTTGTAAAAATCATCACGACTGTGAATGGGATTAATAATGATTTTTAATCTAAGTTATGTGGATAGAACCCATTGTATTAGCTGCTATCTATATTTAGCTTCTATTTTTACTGGTAATATTAATAATGCATGTTGCATTTATAAGTAACGATGAATCTTAAAAAAGAAACATCAAACTATTCAGTTTTCTAATATCAGTTGTATATAATTTGGATACCTGAAAATTCATTTGTTTAAAAAATACTGTTAAAAAAATTATTTTTTAATTGTATAATTTAACCCTTTCAGTCCCAGTGATACCATTTGTCATCATCATGTTTCTGATCATAATTTAAAAAAATAGGACTGACATATATTTTGATTATTTTCTAATAGAAAAAGTTTAAAGAATCAAAGGTTTTTTTATATGATAAATGGCTATAGATGATCAGAATTTTTTTTCTTAAATGATTACGCCAAATTGTCATTGGGACTGAAAGGGTTAATTTTTTTGAAATTTATTTAATTATGCGTTTAAACCAGAGATTGGAGTAACGAGTTATTTGTAACGATTACTTTTTTAGGTAATGTCGGGTAGCGACATTATATTTTTCAGAAAGTAACTGTAATTAGTTACTTTAAGCGGTAAATTAAAAATTCCGTTTCTTTCCAAAGGCTGTCTGATGCTTATTCCACTCCAAAGAAGGGAACATTTCGCATTCCAGAAATACGAGCTTTTCTTGGAAGAAATAAGGCAAGATAACATTGTCCTCTTTGGCTGCCTAAGTCGTGACGGCAGCTTTCAGCAAGAATTGTCAAAGCACAAATGTTCCTCCTTGTCTGTTTACCTTTCCAAGTATCACATTATAAGAGTTACCTTCTATAAGTAACTTTCCAATCGCTGGTTTAAAATATTTTGTTTTATAGTATATTGATATAGAGGGGTATCCAGATTTATAGTCACTCTCAAAAGTATTTGATTTTAGTATTTAAAAATGAAGTATTATTCTCTTTTGTGCATTTCACTTGGAAAACTAATAACATTATATTTTTTCCAAGTTTATTTGGAATTAAATTAATTTTATTATCATTTTTTTTTTTGCAACTAAGCAGTTTTCCTAAACTTATATTTATGATTCCAGCTATGACTGATTTGATTGTACATTAAACGTTTCATTTGTTTGCTGGGATCTCTTTACTGAAGAAATATTTTTTTATATTATGCTCATCGCTGGAATATGTTTATAAATGTTAAGGGGCTTTATGCCTAGTGCCTAACTTTTTTAGCACTAATTGCAATTAAAAAAAACTAGATATAATTTATTCAATTAATTATCTTATAAATCTTAGAATAACTTAACAAATTGCACTTACAACAATTTTTAACTTAAGAAATATGAGGTGAAAGATGCAACACTTTTGAAATACAGTGAAATTTATGTTTAATTTAGTGCAGGGTTAAGTTTTGGGACATGTCTATTTTTTTATTTGTGAATTGTTTACTATCTTTATAAGAGAATTATTGTTTGTAAAAATGTATTGTTCCGTAATACATACCAAATTTAAATCTATGACAGAGTAGAGTTAGAGATCATAATTCCATGTATAATGGATATTAACATTTACTTCTGTAAAATGCTTATTTTATATTTATGTTGTTTTGTTTAAAATGTTTTTATAGAGTTTTATAAGATATTTTATCTATGTGAAAAAAAGTTTGACACATGTAAATAAAAAATATATGAATACATGTAAAAAACCAAGTACTTTAATAAAGTATTTATATCGGTCATTATTGTCACTATATATATGTATACATGGCCTATATTTTTTTCAAAAGATAATTACCAAGAAGTTTCAAAAGATCATTACAATCCTTTCAAAACAGTTAACCCATTTTCCCTAATTTTTTTTTTTTTACTTTATGGCAATACCTGCTAATTTTAAGACAACTGAAATTGCAGTCATCAAAACTTTTGGGGAAGAAAGTGGCATAAGACTAAAAAAAAAAGTAGTTGTTTAACAAATTGCCAAGTAAAATTAAGATACTTTATAATTTGAATAATAGTGCCATTTTTGTAATGCTGCACAATAAGAGCAAATTTTAGTCCATGATTTTTTAATTTTATCAATTATATGTTATACCATTATTATACCTTGTCTAGCCAGAATGTGAGCTTCAAAAGCACCCACCCCGCATGTGGTTTTCTTCGAAACAGTGTGAGCGTATTTCTCCCGCACCCTACTTGCATTTGAACTGTTAACCTCACAACAGAACCTCAACCGCGTTAGGTTTAGAGAAGCGATGCTCCCCCACGTTTCCTACAAAACCAAGCGAAGGGGTGGGGGAGGAAAGTGTTTTCGAAGCTCTCTAGTAAATAGAAAAGGTATACCAATTTATGATATACCATTATATCATAAATTATGATATAAATCAAAATATGGCTCATCAAAAAGAAAACTTTACAATTTTTAAAATATAAACTGACTACTATAGCACCATGTAAGCTTAAAAAAGAATTTTTATAATTGTACATTGATTTTAATAGTTATGTCATGTTTAAGTTGAAAGGCTGTTCTCGTGTAATAGCTAAGGCCAGTCGCAATTAACCTTTTTTTTTTCTTTCTGAAAACTACTTTAGTTTTAGAAAAACAGAAAAAAAATTAATGAAATACAGTCCATAAGCATGCCTTTTTAATAATTTTATTTGTAAAAAATATGTGCACAACAAACATTTTACACATTTTCATAAATGGAAACTATAAAAAATTTTCATAAAATATCAAGTTTTCAATACCAATCAATTCAATATATATTGCAAATACTATAATGAACACAAAACACCATTATAAAATGATCATATTTTACATAATATTCCCTTTGGTAATCAATGTAAATAACATTATTTAGACTAACATGCAACGATACGTTAACAGCACATTCACAAAGAGAACTCAGCCTTGCTGAATTTAAAAAAACAGTTCAAAATGTTGATCACAAAATTTAAAATATTTTATAGTATGGAATGCATTCCACTGTACATGCTCACTACAAACTGAATTAATTTAGTATGGCTAAAAAAACAGTATGAAAGAAAACTAAATGCGGAAAATATAGAGATTTAAAATATACAATAAATTTAATTACGTGGAAAAAGCTTGGGCAAGCATGTCATACGATTATGTGGCATGTAAAAGATCCCTGGAGGGGCCTTTTGGCTTGGGTACTCTCGGCAAAAATGAATCAGCATACTTTAACATCCACAGAGAGCTCAGATTCACTGCAATCTGTGCGTCAAAATCGAAAGCGAGAGCCGACTAAGAGGTGCCACAAAAAAATGGTTCTCAGTTCTGAGGAATATGCAGAGTCTGCAAAGGCTTGACCACCAATATTGCAGCCCCATTAGAGAAGAATATTTATATATATTTAATAATAATAAAATATAACATTGATAGTAAAGGCTTACTTGTCTTTTATGACTATAAGAAAGATTATCATTTACAAAAAATTAAATTTTTGGGTTTAACGAGTAGATGATTTAATAGTATTTTTCAAAATAGTTGAGGAAGTTTTTTAGTTTAGCCTTGATTTTTAGATTTTTTCCACTGAATAAAATATGTACACTTATTAAAAAAGACAATGCATTGGAAATTAAGTAATTTAAACTAAGTTACTTTACAAACATGAACAGTCAACACATAATTATAACTGCTAAATAAAGCAGCATCATAACTAACATATTACATTTGACATTTCAATACAATTTACAGTTTAACTACAAAGCTGCATATTTATATTACACTAAACACACATTCACAGAAAATTTATACATTCTAAAGCAATGCACTCATGTATGAATTTTATATAAGAAATATAACATAAATGCAATCTTTCACAAAAATGAGCCAAATAAAATAGTTACAATACTATTTATTATTAATTTATTGTACAATATTTCAAAACCTTTAGAGAGTCCTTACAGCATTCATCTCAATTTTTAGTGACTTAGCAATTTACAAAATATTTTAGTTAAAAAGTTATACTTTTTCCTTAATTGTTTTGCAATCAGATTTAGTTCGAATATGAGTATTTATAATTTATAGGATTATAAAATGTACCATAAAATCTGTATAGGAATCAAAAATTCAAAATCGAGATAAACTATTATATAACAATATTCTTATAAATATTACAACTTTTTCAATTGATTACAAAACATATAAGAAGCATAGAATAATATTAATGTAATAGGAACCTTTAAAATGCTTCAGTGTATTAAAAAAATATGATTTTTTTCCCTAACAGTCATGCAATAATACTATAAACGATCTGTGTGAAAAATGACATTGGCCAACAAAAAATAACGTTTGAGAGTTTTTTTTAATGAAAAAAGTTTTAAAAGTCATCTATGTAGAGCTTGTAAAAAAACCTATGAAGACACAAAAAGTTAACATTTTATTTCGTGTTTTGCAACCACATAAAGTATTCAGATGTAATAAATATCAAGCTGAGTAATTTTCTCACTATTTCAACAAAAAATATAGTTTAAATACATGGTTTTTAATTAGCGGTTTAAAGGTCAACTTTAATTGTTGAAGTGTGAAAAAATTATTGCAATAACTGTGTTATTGTCGCGTCCCAATTCAATACTCTACAAAGTGAATAAGTTTTTGATTTTAAGGTGCTAGAGCTAAATGAAGACTATTGGTGACAGACCCTGTCATTTGTAATAGCGGTTAAGTGACGAGGTCCACACCTGAGCGCAAAAGAACGAAGAATCCATAAAAGCCAAATACAGGACATTCTAAATTGTAAAAATAGCCTTTTTTTAATGAAAAACTGAAATTAAAAAAAAAATAGTACCCCAAGGCAGTACTTTATTAATTCATTCCGAAAGTCCTTATTGTTGGCCTGTGTCATTAATCAAGCATTCATTTTTTGCCGAACCAAAAGTTTCAGAAAAAGTACATTACATGCCACAAACGTGATATCACATAGCTACTACACTACATTTAAAACAAACTACATCTAAACAACATTTTCCTGTAGTTTAGTTTGGATTAACTAAAGTTGCACCATTGCACGGGCTGGTTATATAATCACAATAAGATCCCCGATTAAGGAAATTGAGGATTCAAAATACATAATTTTACATTTAAAAAAAGAAGAAAATAAACATTTGTCCAATACTACAAGTGAAAAAACTGAAGAAAAAATTTGTCACAAACACATTAATAAAACAAAGCATATTAGAGTCATTTAAAATCAAGAAGAGATACTTAAACGAAAAAAATATGACTCTTTATATGAAGGATCTAGTTGAAAAACTCACATTCTCTAGAAGTAAACTATACTAAGATGTAGGGTTCATTTAATGGTGACTTCCTCCAATTTCTGGATTGTTGTACCCTATATCTAAGTTATACTTTGAGAGCGTGATAAGATAACCCAGACTTCTTATTTATAGAACAAAAAAAATTTTGAGGGTCAATTAAAAAAATTTGGTCATTAAGAGGTTAGAAAATATGCGAAATTTTTTTCATCAATTGTAGACGTTAGTGGAAGAACGTGCTAAGTGACAAAAAGTTGAAAACGAGAAAATTGCCTTAAAGTTTCTTGTTTGCATTCAGATCTGTTGAAAACCGTACTTGCAAAACGTAAAAAATATACTAAATTGAAAGTTTATGAAAAAGGGGAAACTTGTTATCGTTAAAAAAGTTAGTGATGTGTTCATTGAAACAAAAATCTAATTTCCTTCAAAAATGTCACTTAGCACGTTCTTCCACTAAGCTCTTCAATTGTGAGATGTTGATATGCATGAGACCATTTGAGGAAGTGATCTACTTCCACCTCTACACAACTGTATCCATACATCCAGACACAAAAGTAGACCAACTTATTAAGGACACATGAACAAGGTATTTAAAAGAGGATAGGCCTGATATGGAAGAAGTCAAAACAATGAAAACTAAACATACCGTAAAAAAAAACTTAGTTGAGTATGAAGTGCATTTCTATACTCACACAAGACTTAGTTAAAAGTTAGAATTTACAGTGATGGTTTTTTGGTGATCAATAACAAAACAAAAATGGCAAGTTGCTGTTTTGTAGCAGAGAATCCTCTGCAATTGTTTTTGGGTTTATGATGGAGTCAAAAAGAAATGAGTTTTGCTATCTTCATAAATCCGAATTGCCTGGTTATATGTCTACAAGCAATAATGGGCTGCTTAGATGTGCCGAATTAATTTCGCAAAAGATGTCAAAAGTTGACCCACTCTTGTTGAACGAAATCAATAAGACTGCCAGAGATAACTTCAGAGTTGGACTTCTAACACCATTGGCAACTGAACTTGGTGAGCATCTAGCAGACCATTATTGCTTTTTGCAAAAGGCAATGGGGGGCATTCACGGCCATATCCACCTAAGCTTCAATTCCAAATTAATGCGGAAAACAAGCGGTTAGACAGGTTAGAGCAGTAGGAAAACATTAGCACAAGGTTTGAGAAGTGTAGGATAACAAACCCCGTGACATCACATGAATGTTCCCCATTAAGTCCATTTGGAAATATAAAAAAAATACATAAAAACTCTCTTTTACAAACACAAGTTGACATAAAACTTTTTTAAAAAATACTGCATACGTAAATGCATTCATATCACATTCAACAATTTTGAAATACAATTTAGTTAATTAGCATAAATTAGAATTTCAGTAAAATTATTTTTAAAAAACCAAGAGAGTCCGAAATGAAAAAACAAGGATATTTCACTTGCAAGTCTTTTGTTATTTTCAGTCCCAAAATTGCTATTCATTTTTAGAATCTAAAATTTCACTTGCATTTTTAACATTACTTTTTCATTTAATATGTCAACATTAACTGTTTGTACGTAACTTTTTGTAAAAACTTGAATTGAGTTATTATGACTCAGAAAAAGTTTAACAACCACATCAAACCCTTTCTTAAATTAGAGTCTTTTTACAGAATCCTATACTACAAGTTTAACTTAGAGAAAAAATTAAGGACATTTTCAGAAGAAAAACTAACAGAATTAATAAGGTGTCCTTGACAGTTTCCGAAATCACGGTACTTTCCCTAGGGGAATACTGTGAAAGGTGTCATCATTTCCTCCCCGATTGAAAAATCATGAGAATTTAGCAAAAAAGACACTCTTTTAGGGTCTCAGAAATGATTGAATTAGTTTTTTTTTAAAGGAAAACCAGAGCCTGTACTGGGGTTCCTCTAATGACTTTTTATGAGTTTATCAGGGCCTCATAACTTTTTTAAAAGATATATAAGTATATACTGTAATCTTGTGTAGACAATATGCAGATTTAATGATTGGCTTTCAAGTATCACCCATTGGTTACTTGATAATCTCCAGTTCACAGTAGGAGTAAAATAAAGTTTAGCCTCCTTTTTAATAAATAAAAGAAAAAATAAAAGTTGAAATGGTAAATTTCAGGGCCTTTTTACTTATTCAAAGAAAAATGTAAGGGGCTCTAAATCCAAATTAGGTTTTTAGGCAATATTATAAGTTTAATTATTTCCCCTCTCATACAAAAGTTCATTCTTAAAGCAGTGATGTCATCGAGCTATTGCATAGATCAGTGAAGTCATGGCTTGCTCCTATGGGGTGCTGCATTGGACTATTGTTTATGTCTTTTTCACAGGAGTTTTTTTATTACATCACGTGCATGCACGTGAAATGCAGGGTTTTCATTACCACGGATGATAGGCTATTTCTTAGTGGGATATTTAAGCTTTGGCTTCGAAATTTTTAGGTCACTTTTTCTTTTTTCATAAGTTTTAAATCTGGTCGTGATTTGATACGGTAGTGATGGTGAACTTTAAAAACATGGCCAAAACGACCTTTACTTAGCAGTCCTTATGCATTTTTTAACTTTAACGGTAAATTGTTTCATTTTATTACAAATTATTTTGACATCAAGTTCGTTCCTTTACCTCACATTTCCTTCAAAAATGTTTCAAGGGGGGTTTGGGAATTCAGAGCTAACTCGGGGACAAAAAGTGAGGGTCATACCCACTCTCATAGAATAGCAGGGTGGGGTGGGGCCTCACAGTATGCAGCACGTGTCGAGGGCGCCCTTGCGCGCGTACAGCAGGGTCCGCTGCGCCTCCTGCACGCTCCTGCAGTAGAGCCTGTCCTGCTCCTGCGCTGTGAGCAGCTGCTCCCTGCGCGCAGGCACCTCGATGGCCTCCGCGCAGGCCAGGCAGCAGGCCCAGTGCTGGAAGGGGACGGCCGTGTTGCCCAGGTAGGGGTTCTTGAACGTGTACACCTTGTAGCCTGCACAGGAGGAAATATGCGATTGTAGAGCTTACACCAAAACCGACCTTAAGTTTGCAGTATACAAATGTTCTACGAGAAAAAGGGTAAATAGTTCTAAATTATTAGTGCGAGAATCGAATACAAAAAGGTATTTCCCATTCAATAAACAAATTTATATGTTATTTCAAGATATAAATTTATTATTTTTAATAGTTTAGCTTCAGTTAGAGTGTTATTTTAATTATTTTTTCCCCTACGATTTTGACAAAACAGGGCGCACGAATATCAGGGTCAAAGGAGCAACCAATCGGAGCAGGCGAAGCTTCGGCGCCAGCCGCGTTGTTTACGCAAATTCCTCCGCTTAGTACATTAATCTGCTGCAAACTTAAGGTCGGTTTTGGTATAGCAGAAATTAATGTCTAGAAAGGAGGAGGGGCAGTACAGAAGAAAGCAACTCTTTTCATAGAAATAGTCATTTAATAAAGTGAACCTGATGCTGAATTACAACCTCTCTCAACCCCTACCACCTTTACAAGTGACAAAAAGATGGCGGTTAAGGGCAGAGTTTCGATGAGTGGCCTCTAGAGGGCGCTGTATACAACATTAATGTAAGGATCCATACACCAAGTGATGGGTTTCATGGGGAAGAGGTCGATCTTAATCTCGCCTGCAGGAAGGGGAGTCTCGTCAACATGATTTTTTCCCCCGACAAAAATCAACATAAAATTGCAAGATAATTGAATTAAATTGCAGTACAATTTGTTTCTGGATTCAAATTTGGCGAAATCTTGCAAGTTTATATTAATCATGGCTTTTCAAAACATACTTAAACATTTTAGGGGAAAAAACAGTGCATTCTTCTATAGAGATTCAAATGGTGTTTATTTCTTTCTGTTGTCTTTATTTGCAACATTCAAGCCTGCATTGGATTTCAAGCTTGCTCTGGTTCAAAACTTTTTTTGGACAAACAGTCTGTTTGCCTCAATCTAGACTTGATGTAGACCAAGTGGAATAATGAACCGTAACTACATCACAAGTTGATGTGCAAAATATAAATTAATGAAATCTAAATGTTGCTCATGTGTGCAGGTCAGTGAAAATAATACATGGTGTTTCTCTAACATGAACAGTTAAGATTACTCAGTGGTAATTGTTGTGGTAACAGTGATAATGATTTGAATAAAATTTAAATTCCAATGTTATTTGAAATGGTAAGAAAACTTTTAAAAAAAATAATAATAAGTTCCAACATGCCCAGTGCTGAAGGGAACAGCCATGTTCTCAAGGTTTTTGAAATCTTTAATGCTGTGGCCTGCAATGATTAACTAAATATCCCAATGGAAACATATACGATAGCAATAGTAAAAATTAATTATTTAAAATAAAATTAAAATGTTAATTGAATTGATATGAAAATTTCATTTTTTCTTAGCACGCTTAAAGATAAAAGAAGAACAGCTGTGTGTTCCCAAGGTTAGGGTTCTTAAACTTGCATGCCTAGTAGCCTGAGAGATCAGAAAAGATGCTCCAAAGGAATTGGAAAGCTAATATAAAAAAGAATAATCTTTCTTTAGCTACGAACAGGAATTTTGAGACCTCTTTCGTTCTTTTGAATAATAAATGGCTGCAAAAAATATTAAAAAAATTTCTAGTCAAAGAAAGAGATTTTTCAAAAGCTAGTAGTGTTCACTCACCGGGCATCGTCTTCAGCTGGGCGTTGCAGCAGTTGAAGCAGACGTTGTAGTCGGGGTAGATGTCGCATATGTAGTCCATGAGGGAGGGGGGCACCACGGAGTCCACCAGGAAGTTCAGCTTGCAGGCCACGATCTTCTTGGCCGCCAGCAGGCGCAGGGAGGGGAACTCGCCGTCGGACGCCTGCGTATGACTTCGCAGGGGCTCCCCCGGAACACGCAGGATCCTCTCGTCCACGTCCGTGTGGTACCTGGAGACGTAAAAAAGTGTAAAATTAGAAAAAAAGTGTTGTTAAGTGTTGAATTATATTCATTTTTTATACAGTCTTCTTTCTTGCTGGTAGATGGTACTTGTATGTGTCCAAACTTTTGTAACTGCAAAGTTCTTTGAAATAAAATTGTGGATTCAAGTTTATTAAAAAAATTGCAATGCTATTTACTAGATTCATGATTATTATTAACTAATGAATGATTCCGTTCAGGTTAAAAATCGAGGTGACCTATCTGACAAGTAAACTTTATATCTCATTTCTATCCCACCAAACAGGAAAACAGATAAGAGCCATAATTAAGTGTAAAACACAATTTCAGTTGGTTCAGCTTTTTTGTTGGTTTAGACAAATGCTTGAATGCTGTTTTGAATTCAGTTGATTAATTTTAAATCTTGTATTTTCAATGCAATTTCTTTAAAACATTTCAAGAAGAGGGAAAAACTGAATCCGGGCTTAAGTTTAACAAATAATTAAGAAAACAATTGTTAATTTAGTTATTTTTGTGTCAGAATTGACCTACTTCCTTTTAAAAATCTTTTTAAAGAAGTTTTTTTATGTTTATAGTTGCTTATTGGTGATTTTTATATTGGTCAGCAATAGGATTTGCTTATTTGGCTGAAAGACAAGTCTAAAGATCCTCCTGGAATTTTTGTTTTCAATTATGAAATCATGAAACTTCAAAGAATATTGCTATTCCTTTGCATAAAAACTATTTACAACACATTTCAACATCAATTTGCTGGCTCAGCTGGGAGCTCAGATTCATAGTAATCAGAGAGTCAAATTGATAGGAAAAGCCAACAGAAAAATGGCTCTTGGTTCATGAGAATACATTGAGTTTGCAAAAAGGCCTTATCTCGCCAAAAAAGCAGACCTGACCCATTGGAGAAAAAAAATCGTCACTTGAGTTCCCACATGTGCTATCTCACTTTGCACAACGGATCAGATTTATTTTACAGTAACCATTGGCGAGCTTTTTTTCCGGGTGTGGGGATAAATAATTTGGCAATATTTTGACTTCGCAACGATGACGTTTTCCGGCAACCCTATCTGACCATTATTTATTAACGCAGTATAGAGAGGGTGATGTCAAAGAGTTTTGGTGTAATTTTAGAAAGTCACCATACAGTAAATCTGATCCGTTGTGCAAAGTGAGATAGCACACGTGGGAACTCAAGTGACAAAATATTCAATTGAAGCCTGGTTGAGATACCCAACAAAACAGCAAGAGAGAGCCCCCTCACCACATGAAGGTGGCCTTGAAGTAGTTGTGGTTGCCGTGCCGGTGCACCCTGGCGAGGCGGGGCAGCCGCAGCAGGAATCCCGGCAGCGCGTCCAGCAGGTTGTTGTCGAGCAGCAGGACGCGCAGCCGCCGGCAGAAGGACAGCGAGAAGGGCAGGGACGGGTTCTGCAGCTTGTTGTTGGACAGCGCAAGGTACTCCAGGCTCTGCAGACGCCCCACGTCGGGAGGGAGCAGCTCCAGGAAGTTGTACTTCAGCGACAGGGCCTTTAGGTTGGGGCAGCGGAACAGCTGCACAGTGAGGGGAAATAGTTGGGTTAGTGTTGGCCGTTTGTAAATAATTTTCATGCAAAACTATATTTTTGACAACGTTACAAGTTGTGTTGATTCGTTTCCGCCCTCATCCCGCTGCGGCGACGTCATGACGTCACTTTCCCGTGATCAGCACGGGATTGGGTAAGCGTCGCCGGGGGGCGTGGCCGGAGGTGAGGTAACGAGCCTATCAGAATGAGAGGGCGGTCCTGAGCACCATATCTAAGTAGGTGCTTGGGGAAGCCGCCTCATTCCGACATTCCACTTTGCAGATGGTGCGGATCTGAGCTTGCTATGCCCGATATTATGTTTTTCAGTCTGCTGTCAATATGATTGTTTTTATTTTAAACATCGCAATAGATTAATTTCTGCAAACAAATTGTCTGTAGCTTTTTTTCTAAACATGAAGTTTTTCCTTCAATAAATCAAAGTTATTTGACTTTTGTGTCCTTACTGCGTGCCCTAACCGACTCCAACAGTTAGGTTAGATTTGAATTATCATAGCACTAGAGTTACAGGAGAGCTATTGGCGACGGGCGTCATATTTTGGAACCACAGTCAAGTGACGAGCCGACACCTGAATGGGCACCCAACGCAGCTGTTAAGTGCAACATCGTACACAGCGCTAAGACTTTGAAGGTTATTTAACGTGCACTCCCTTACACGGGGTATTATTCGTCGGACGTTTTTGACTGGAAGGACCCAAGGACCCAAACCACAGTTGGGTTAGGTTGAAGTATCATTGCACAATAGCTACAAAATGGCTATTTTTTTATTGTGTCCATATGGACAATTAAATGGTGTCTTTAAAACTGCATCGGCTAGTGAAAATACATTCTGGGAAATACAGTCAAACTCGTTTCAACAACAATTTTTTTTGTAAAGTTAAAAAAGTTCAATCAATTCAATTGACTATAGACCTTAATATTACAATATCTTCCTTATAACGGCTATTTTTAATCAACTCCCTGGTTACATTCTACAAATATAGGATTATATGATATCCAAATTACCTTCTTAAAGAATTTTTTTTAAAGTTTATTATCCTTATTTAATTGTAATCATTATGTTTTTGAAAATTTGGAATTCTGATGGGGACCTGCCACTTTACTGCCAAGGCTGCATATCTCTAGAATTGAGCCTGTTTGCTTGAAATTTTTTTATGGCAATAGCAAATGCCTATATAGCATTGCAATAGATTGGTTTTGGTTTTAATTACGTTTCACAAGGACTTCAATGGTCGGCAACCCTTTACACATTAAAATAGCCAAAATTTTGGAGACGTTGCTGGCCCCAAAAATTGTTAATGATGATTGTTTGAGGATGTTTTTTGTAAACAAAACTTTAAACACTTATTTATAAACTTTACCAAGGTAATACTATATTTGTAATTTTTCCCATTACCTTTAACCATTTCTGATAAATTTCTAATTAGTAGTTAAAGAAACTTAGACATACAATAACAAAACCATTACTTCTTTTGGTAGAGTACTGATGTCTCCATACTTGAATACACTGTCCAGGTGCATTTCAACAAAGTCATAGGACTGCAAATATCTGCTGAGGAGGGTATCTGCCAAAAAAATATGTTAAAACAATCAAGTTAGAAAAAATATGATACACAAACAGTTATTCCTATCTTGAACTTCACATGATTAATGGCACAAGTTAAGAATGTTTTTTTTTATTGAAAAAAAAAAGTATTGAAAATGTTATGCTTGTTCACAAGCAGTTATTCCTATCTTGAACTTCACATGATTAATGACCCAAGTTAGGAATGTTTTTTTAATTGAATAAAAGGTATTGAAAATGTTAAACTTGTACACAATGAGTTATTAAATTTTGTCTTGATAAAGAGTAGACTGTAAAAAATCCATATTAGGTGAAATTTAATTATATTTTATTACTAGGTCTAGGAGTGAGCCTTATAGAACAGGACATGCTACATAATAAAAAAATGAAAATGAGCATTAAAGTTTTTAGTTCCCAATCACATCAGTTAAAAACGGCACTTACAAATGGTAAAGAACATACTTATCTTAAAGTTTATGAAAAGATGGGAAAATTGTGTTAGCCTTTAAAGGAGGAAATAACATGTTCATTGACAAACTATTTCAATTGTTCAAAAAAGCATTTTCAACAGCAAGCTCTTCACGTCTCTTCTTGTAGCCCAATAAAACATATGCTTTGGATCAAAATTGCTAAGGTTCACATTACTATAGTGCTGCAAATTAATGAGATTTTAATAGAAAAACTACCTGTACGAGTTGGACAATAAGACCTATTCTTTGCCAAAATTTTCTTTAAAAAGGCAGCAAAAGATTTGTCTTTATCACCAAACGTCACGGCCACAAACCACAAATCATTCGGAACAGCCTAAGAAAAAAATAAGTGGATAATATGTAATTAGAGCTTCATTAGAGTTTAATATATTGGTACCTACTTTCATTTTTGAGAATCCTAAAAGTAATTATTTTTAACCTTTAACAGAATTTTAATGGTGGAGAGTCATATTCTTTCAGAGCCTGATTGAATGTCAGAGATCCTTGTTTAATTTTGCTGCTTTCAAATGAACAGAAGTGGAAATACTGAGGAGTATTTATGTACAAATGTAGAGTTTGTACTCAATTAACTAAACAGAAGGGCCGGGATATAGACTAGGATTTGACCAGATAAACTTTGACATAATTATGTTTTAGACACAAAGGAAACTTTCGTAATATGAGCGCAGTAAAACCAAAAAGTGCAATGCAATACCTTCAACGAATAATCATTTTCTTTGAGAATGAATCCTCTGATGAGGCGCCAGAATTCTGGCTCACAATCAAGCTTGTTCAGGAGCAAAAGTTCGTAGCAATGAAAAACATTCACCATTATTAAATATCATATTTTACAACATCGTAACATATGTAATAAATTTTTTTCTTCAGCTTCTCTTCTGTTTCTGTTTTCAATACTGGTTGGTTGGTATACATATGTTTTCAGGCTTGTGTGCTTGGTCCGAGACCCGCTAATAAACCATAAACCTTCGTAAGACAGGACAGACACAACACACACACACATGGGCAGATACACACATACGTGACAAATGCTGACATCTATTACGTCCCACCTCCACAATTTAGACATGTCCCGAAATAGTCTACTATCCAGAAACCTGTACCCGTGAAAAACTGCGCAATGACCTCCCACAGGATTTTCGGACCCAAGAGATTTAACGAGCACGTACTCCACATATACTCGGTGTGTTTTCAGCGACCAGGACTCGATCGCGGGACCTTCCGATCCTTAGATTGAGACCTTGACCACAAGGCGCCCCACAAATGTTCTGAACGTAGAAGACCTAAAGTTGAGCTGTAGGTCTCTGCAGATATTCATTTGACTTAATATTTAAGAAACGGAATATTCTATTTCTTTTGAATAATAAAAAATAATAATATGCTTTATTAAGTATCTGAGAGAATATATTTGTTTTTTAAATTTTATGGTTATGCATATTTTAACTGCCTGAAATCCATGTTTACAAATACTGAAAAATCAGTTTGGGGCTGTGAGGCGCCCTACGGTCAGTGTCTCAACCTACGGATCGGAAGGTCCCGCGATCGAGCCCTGGTCGCTGAAAACTCACCGAGTACATGCGGAATACGTGCTCGTTAAATCTGTTGGATCCGAAAGTACTGTGGGCGGTCATTGCGCTGTTTCAAACGATTAAAGGCTCCTGGGGATTATTTTCATACCCAGGGCCGTGTGGTATGTTTTTTACATGTGATGCAAATCGTTAAAATGCCGCTTTTGATTTTTTTTAAAAAAAATTTCATACTAATTATATTTTAACTCGAACTGAAAAATTTGCTATCCATCACCCTTATGAAAGCTATTTTTAATCATTTTTACATTATTCACAACTGTTGGGTAAAAACACATATTTCGTTTAGTTTTTTTTTTCTAAGTTATTCAAATTATATTAAATGTTATTGATTTTACAATTGCAATTGGCACATAAAACAAAAAATTCATGGGGACTTAAAAATTCAAGTTTACAGAGAATCCCCAATTTAAAATGAGTATTTGGTAGAGTTGGGTTTGTATAATTTATCATTGAATGAACTTATTAAGCTAGATATTAAATTAAGATATGCTTATCATTTTGCTCTATGATGATGTTGCGTGGTTCAGGCGGGACAGTGGCGCCGGAACTTATTTTTTAGAGGTATGGCAAGAAATGCCTCGATCTATCCCCCCCCCCCCCCCCTTCTCCTCTAGAATATTATATCATTTAACAAATAAATATTTTTTAGGTTATCAAACAATACTTACATTTATTAGAAGTTTGATTAAATAGTTTTTTTTTTTCAATGCATACTATTTTCAATAATTATGTACAGTATTAAATATTAATTAAATTATGAATATTAATTAAATCGTGTAACTTATTTTTTATTATTTATTGTTAAGTAAATACTATTAAATAATATGAACTAATTCATAAAAATAATGATGATGTAAAGATAATAAATATACAAAAAGTGTGACAATTTAAGTTATTTGTATGGTTAAGTTATTAGTTATTTAATATGTAATAATGTAATAAATGTATTTGATTGAATGTATAAGTTTTGGTTGACATTATATAACAATTTCCAAAGCAAGTACAACTATCATTTCGAAAGAATTTTTACAAAAATTTATTGCAATAAATCGGGGAAAGTACCTGCTATGTGCAGTTCAATTATAAAATAATCATTTCTAATTTTTTGAGCATAATGAAAAGTTTAAATATTTGAATTTAAAGTTCAGTGTTATGATTACAAGTAAACGACGTATTTAAAAAAAAGAAATAGCATCTAATTAAACTGGCGTATTTTTAAGAATTTTTACACTGAACGAACATTTTTATAACAGTAGTTAAGGAGGTGGGGGAGAGGGAATTAATAGTATAACCACTCGTTTCAATTAATTTCGCAAGGTAGAAGAAAAAAAATGTTCACTAATTAACCTAATTTTGTTAGAAGGCTGGGTGAGTTTGAATTATCGTCGCACTAGAGCTACACTAGGGCTATTGGCAGCGGTCGTCGTAATTTAGAACCACAGTCAAGTGACGAGCCGACACATGAGTGAAATTATAGAAGAAAAATATATTTTTTTTTATCAGTACGTGCATCTCTTACACAAAAAAAAACACAATTAAAGAGACCAAATGAAGATATGGTATAGTTCTGGCGCATGAAAAATCTTTCTTTTATAACATTATTACTTTACAAAAACAAAAATTACTTTCTTTTAAGTTTTGCTATAAACTGATTTGAAAAGTCCCAGTTTAGTTTTAAAAATCTTAGCATATATTCTATTCATATTTAAGGCATCAGTAACCATTGTTAAGCCAAAATTTAAAGCAAACATTTTTAAATGTCTAGTGATTACTGGACAAATTATCAAGAAAAAAACAATTATTTAACTTAATTTGACAATTCTTAAATTTATTTCAACAACTATAGATTAATCACAAAAGAAAACATATTTGACACACTGACATAAAATTGAGGGCATTGTCATTTTTTTAATGTGATATGCTACATAATAAGCATTTTCAAAATGAAATTTTTTTAGAACATTTTTAAATCATTACTTTATTTGTAAACAAAAATGCTTATTCTGAAATAAGAGTCCTAAAAATTGCAAACTTAAATTATATAAAAGTAGAAGATTTGATTTTAAACACAAGAATTAAAAAATGATTATCTCAATAATTCCAATAGATGAAGTCGTAATCTCACGCAAAATTGTTTATTAAAATTAAACAGTTAATTGAAAAATTATATTTTTGAAAATACTATAAACTTTGTAGATATAATAATATTTTCTTACCTTATTATCAATGAATAACGTCCGTAGTTTCAATTTCGAGTGACATTTGAATAACAAACTATATAAAAAAATAATTGGAAAACAATGGCTAATATATCTGTTAGCTCCTTTAAGCACTACGTAAAGATTTTTTTTTTTATGGTTTGAAAAACAAAAGTAAGTATCCCTCATGCCGCTTTAGTTGAGGTGGGACATAAGTTGGGGCTTGCATTGGCTTGTAGCACTGAAACTTCTTCGGACAAGCAGGAGCAAAGAGAAAAGCATAAATGTACAACAAAGAGTCAACGTCCAATTATCCCGTACCGTTGCAGCCCCCGCGCGGTAACTATTTTTTATTGCCTAAAAAAATTCTGCCATGACTGGACAATCTACATCAGTCTAGACGTCCTCAGTCCCTATTGTATTTGCCCTTTCCTGCAAGGCGTTATACGATCCCAATCGCCAGCTTTCAAAGGCAGCGAAATTTCTCCCACGACACCGTTCTTTTACCCACGGGCATAAAAAGAGGGGTGAGTATGAGGACATTCTTGGACCTTAGGACCACCCGGCAGATAGCCTGGAGCAAAGAGTGATGCGAGTGCGATGCTGTCTTGAAAAATGCCAAAGCTGTTTTGTCGTCGGTGTGGGTACAATGTTACATTGATATTCGCTACTTTTTTAAAATACTATTTCGGATGTGCTTATGCAAAAGTTATGCCCCAAAATCATCATTTTTAATGGGGGGAGGGAAGGACAGCTTTGCCAAATCTTAAGAATCTTATTTTAAAAATATTCTTTAAGAAAAATACGTTCATATATATATGATACAAAATTACTGAATTTAGGGTAGACGAATACCCAAAATTCCCCAATGTTCTAAAATTTTTACTATTACTTTAATCTTTTCCAAATTTGGCATAGTGATTTCAAATATAGTGAACAATGTTATTTAGGCATTTTTTTTATTTAAATACAATTTATTTATGTTAAACAGTGTTTTTCAACTAAAAAAAAAGGTTTACGTTAACAAGTCTGCCACATTGAATTGTCCCCCTATAAGCATTAATTATGTGTTAAGTTCTTCGTTTTGAACTGATACATGCAATGACCCTCTAGAGTTACATACAAATTACAAGAATAGAAGTTATTAAGAAAAATGTTATGAATTAACTAAAAAATTATTTTTTTTACGATTAATTTACACTTGGACATTTTAAAAAAAAAAAAACTACTATATTTACACCAGATGTTAGAGGTTTATAGCACAGATATATATTGAAATAGCATCTGTAAAAAAATTCAGGTAAATTAATGTAAAACTTTTTATGCTAGAAGTGTTAGCGTATATCCTTTTTATTAGTTGAAAACACCGTTTAAAATAAATCACTTATATTTAAATAAAAAAAATTCATAAATGGCATTGTGCATTATATTTGAAATCACTATAGGAAATCTCTACGTCTTCACATTTCCAAATCGCTACGGAAAAGATTATAATAGTAAACATTTTAGAATTTAGGGTATTCGCCTACCATAATTAAATAGAAGTAAAATAATCAAACTCTATTTTCTAAAGCAGCTAATATACAGCTGTTATATAAAACATAAGTAAAATGTCATAACACTTACTTTTACAGAGGAAATCAAAGTACATATCGAACTCTTATAAGTTTTGTTATATCTTAATGCAAATAAAGTCACCCTCCTCCCTTTAAAAACCAACTGCTATGTAGCACTATTTCGGATATTCATTAGAATTGCCGCTCTTTTTCTCCCTACATTTGAAGATTTAGAAGTATTAATTTTACACAGATGTAGTAAATACTAAGTTAATTTTTTACGCAGTATTTTGGGTTAGAATCTCGAATTTTGCCGCCCCCTACTCAATTGCCGCCTGATGCGGCCGCCTCTCTGCATCATAGCACCACACGGCCCTGTTCATACCCTTCAGGGATATGTCTAAATTATGGAGGTGCGCTTAATAGATGGCAGCATCTGCTACGTATGTGTATATGAGTGTGTTGTGACCATAGAGATCTTAATAAAAGTATTAGAGTGGAGATCACGTGACCTATCTATGCTAACGACGGGACGAGCCTGGAGGCCGCCATTTTGAGTCCGAGACCAACTTTTTTCAGTCGAAATTGCTTAGAAAAAAATTAATTTAATTCTAAAATATAAAAAAAATACCATAAAAATACTAGCTGCATTTTTGAATATTTTTAGTGACTTTAAAAGAACTTTTAACGCTTTTCTAGTATTTTTATAATATTTATTTTGTAATTTTAGAATTAAATTTTATTTTTCACGTATTCTTCTTCTTAATGTGACGGCGATGGCTGCAAGTTGCCAGTGTCGCCATCACATAAAGAAAAAGAATGCTGGGCAAAAAATAAAATTTAATTCTAAAATTACAAAATAAATATTATAAAAATACTAGAAAAGCGTTAAAAGTTCTTTTAAAGTCACTAAAAATATTCCAAAATGCAGCTAGTATTTTTATGGTATTTTTTTAATATTTTAGAATTTAATTTATTTTTTTCTAAGCGTTTTCCACTTAAAAAAGTTGGTCTCGGACTCAAGATGGCGGCCTCCAGGCTCGTCCCGTCGTTAGCATAGATAGGTCACGTGATCTCCACTCTAATACTTTTATTAAGATCTCTATGGTTGTGACTGTCTTACTTGACGAAGGTTTGTAAGCGGCTCTCTGAGAAAAAGCAAGCACACAAGCCTGAAAATATATGTATACCAACCAACCAAAATCAGTTGTCGGTGTTTTGGATATGTAAACAAACATTAGAATTAGATTAAAACCATAAAAATCTCATTTTATTTTGACGTGAATGTTAAACCATTTATATTTCTTTTAAACTAATAAAGGTAAATTTCTTTTTCTCATTAAAATCATGGCTATTAAACTTGTAGTATTATTTACACAACTGATGGTGTACGCAGACACATAATTTTCTCTCTGCTACTACCATGAGTTTTATTTCACTACAATTTGCCATTTTAGTTATCAATATTATTTGGTTATCTTAAATATGATAGTTTTTTGACCATCCTAAATTCCTAGATCTAATTTATTCCGAAATAAGCCTCGCCAATAGCCCTCATGTAGCTCAAGTACGACGATTTTTCAAGCTAACCTATACCGAAATAAATAAGAACTAATTAACTGGTGAAATCAATTTACACGTATTCAATTTAGTTAATCTTAAGTACACAGCACATCTTTTACATTATTTCAAATTTATTTTTGTAAAAAAAGAACAAAGAGGGTCAACTGTGACGGCTACTAGATGACTTTGAAACAAATGTGTGAACAGTTAGACCTGTTGCGCATCATTCATATAGTTACTGTAATTGTTGTCATACTTCAGTACTGCATGATCACAATGGTAATGTTAAGTCAATACGATCTTCCACTCATGACAGAAAAAAACATGGGTACTCTACTGTTACTTGTTTTATCAACAACTAGCTTAATAAATCCAACGTTGCACAGGTGCACTCTTAAGAACAGTAACTTAATATACTGTAGAATAATTCCATGTAACTGTAGTGTATGTCACAATTTAAGAGGAGATTGGAAGCATTTTTTGTTTGAAAAATTAATCAAACTAAGTTAATCATGTTTTAATAAGTGTTGATCGGTTATTCCACCAATATTTTTTTCATTTAATGTTACAAGTTTTAGTGATAATCACCCTTTAGACTTGTGATTTACCCTACGGAAAGGATAATTTTTCGTGGAATTGGCCTGTACAAGTTACTGTGCTTAAGCGTGCACCTGTACGTTAACTTATTACCTTAGTTGCACACTTAAATTTTATTCAAATTGATCCCCCTCCTAACATCACTGCTAATCTCGTCATCAGAATATTTAAGCACTCACAGCCATGATGACTGCTCCTTCTATTTTTTGGATGCCCAACTGAATCAAAGCCTTTCTTTTTGTGAAGTACTAACTCCACGTTAGTACATGAATATTCCTCCATATTTTCATTTCTTTCCAGTTGTAAACAGCAAAATTAAACAAAGATCTAGAGTTTATACAAATTCGAATATATTATTCAAGTAGGGGTAGATTTTGACACAGGATTAAATGTCTAGTTTAGATTTTAAATAATTGACAAACTAAATAATGTTTAAATTATAGTCTCATGTTACTCGCTATGCATGCTTTTTTACACTATCTAAAGCTTTTCTTTAACATAATAACTATACATGATACTCCTTAGTGAAAACATTTTCATGCACAAAACCAAACAATACAATGGATTTTTCTTAAGTTTCAATTATTTTAATAAAATCAATTTAAGAATATTATTTGGTCTAAGAAAATTACCAATTTGTTTTTTAAAAAAGTTAGTAAAATATTTGTATCTATCAATTAGTTTTTTAGTGCTTGATTTTTAAACCTTTGAAAATATAGTTGAATAATGTTTTTTTTTAAGCTGTAAGTTAATATTAAAATGTGTGTGAAATAAAATGATAAATTTTTGAACAGTAGTCTTTCACTCCCCCTTATCATTTCTCTTCCTATTTTAATGTTAGAGCTAAGTATAACCATCACTATTTGATTGTGTTTCAATTTTATGTCCTTTTTTGTTAATTGATTTTTAATATCAATATTTCACAATTGAATAATATGATTTATAATAAATACCAAAACTAATTAGTATATATTTACTTTTAGGTTCCAGATAGCATCAAAATGTCTGTCGTCATAGAGACCACCATTGGGGACATAACTGTAGACCTTTACCTGAAAGAAAGGCCCAATGCCTGCCTGAATTTTTTGAAGCTGTGCCGAATTAAGTACTACAACCTGTGTGTTTTTTACAAAGTGGAGAGGAACTTCATTGCCCAAACAGGAGATCCAACAGCAACAGGCAGAGGTGGAGAATCGGTCTTCTGTCGACTCTACGGAGAGCAGGCCAAGTACTTTGATTCCGAACTGAAACCTCGGCTCAAACACGAGAAATTTGGCACTCTGTCGATGGTGAACAATGGACAGAACATGAACGGCTCCCAGTTTTTCCTAACTTTGGGGGAAAATCTGACGTATCTTGACGAAGTCCACACGGTTTTCGGGGAAGTGGTGGAAGGTTTCGACATTCTTCGAAAACTCAATGAAGCCATTTGCGATCCGAGCAACCGTCCCTATCAGGATATTAGAATCACTCACACTGTCGTTCTCCATGATCCTTACGATGACCCCAGTGGTCTGGAAGTGCCGAGTGCTTCCCCCGTGCCCACGAAAGAAATGCTCGAGTCTGGGTACATCGGGGCAGACGAAGAAATTGATGACACCAAGGGCAAGGACGCCGAAGAGATTGAAGAAAAGATCAAGGATAGCGAGGCCAAAGCCCGAGCCACAATTCTGGAGATGGTCGGGGACTTACCCGACGCCGATGTCAAGCCCCCGGAGAACGTTCTTTTCGTCTGCAAGCTGAACCCAGTGACAACGTCTGAGGATCTAGAGATCATCTTCTCACGCTTTGGGAAGATAGTGAGCTGTGAGGTCATAAAAGATCGCAAATCGGGCGATTCCCTGCAGTATGCTTTTATCGAGTTCGACAGAGAGGAGGACTGCGAAAATGCCTACTTCAAGATGGACAATGTTCTGATTGATGACCGGAGGATACATGTCGACTTCAGTCAGTCTGTGTCCAAGCTGAACTGGGAAAACGAGGCAAAGGCGAAATTAAAAGGCATCTCCCGAGGACAGAATTTAGTTTTGAAGGGTTCCCAGAAGAAGCCAGATAAATATGACATGGTGTTTGATATGGGTGAAGATCGTGCTCCCAGAAAAAAGCCAGAACATAAGCGTCAGTCTCCTGACCGGCAAAGAAATGCCAGAGAAACGCATGTTCCTTATGATTCTCACAAATCATCAAAGCATTCAGGAGAAAGGATTAATAAAGACAACTATAGAGATTATCACAGAAGAGATTATAACCAACATTCAAGCTCTTTTAAGCATAAAAATGGTAGGTATGAAGAAACAAGAAATAGTCACCGTCCTTCTAGATCACCTTATAAGAAAACATCACCCAATAGAAGTCGTCATAGTAATGGCTCTTTAGATCGATACAATCGTCCTGAAAGCAGTTCAAAGACTTCTTACGTAAAACCTCAAAAATCCCTTATCAGACACGACAGCAGTGAATCCGAAAGATCCATTTCACCAGAACCCATGAAATCAAGTTACAAGAAAAGAGAACGTCCAGTTGAAACTTCTTCGTCCAAACCCAGCCACAAGAACTCAGCAAAAATGTCTTCTCAGAAGAAAAAAAGAAAACAAGCTTCATCTTCGTCCTCCTCCTCTTCCTCATCTTCATCAACATCCAGCTCATCGGATTCGTCACCTAGTCCAGTCCGGAAGTCCTCGAAGCATGCATCATTGTCCGTTCGTCCTGCGTCACCCAAGGCAAAACCCTACAAACAAAGGAATGCCAAGCGAGATTCCTCTCCTGCCAGATCCCTCTCATCTTCACCCAAGCGAAGCAAGAAGTCTTCAAAGCACTCAAGGGATCGAAGGAATTCTCCTTCAGAATCATCGTATAAGGACTCTGCAAAGCACGCTTCTCGGGCAGATTATCGGTATAAATCTCCCGTAGAAGAAAAACGCAGCATTTCAAAGCAAAAATCCGCACATAAAAGGTTTTCCAGATCTCCAGTATCATTAAAAGGTGGCAGACAACTAGAGTCTTTCAAGAAAAAAAGTTCTTATGCGAATGACAAGTACGAAAAAGAACCAAAACATTCCAAATCTAGTAAGGCTTTTTCCGAAGATTCGTCAGATGAGTATAGTACACAGTCTAAAAGTAAGTCCTCTCTCAAAGATGAACATATTTCTAAAGGAAATAAACATTCTCACAAAGTTCCTAAAAGAAGAAGACGGTCATCAAGTTGATGTGTTCACTTAGTACCACTGTCTTTTGGTCATTATCGATTTTTCTGTAATGTTATTGAAAAATAAACTATATATGTATTTAAAAGTCATGTGTTACAATAACTGCACGTTAATGCATTGTATGCTTCCCAAATATGGAACAATAAAAGGTTCTTACCCTCAGATTTTTTTGTAGCACATTCAATATTTTTTTATTAAAATGGTTTTTATTCCTCTTGAGTCTTGTTGTCCATCAATGAATATTTGCTAGGATGTGACTCGCGCAATTTTACATAATTATTCCTCAACACTGCTTATAAATTCAGAAAACAATGAAGAGAACTAATTTAATTTTTGTAAAAATATATTAATGAAAATAGCCAATCTTGGTTTTGCTAAGTTTAAATTACAATTAAATGCCATGTTTGGTGGGGTTTTTTTTAAGGTTTCGATTTAATTTTGGTTAAACCGTCTAGCATTGGGGAGCATGACTTTTACGAAGTTTGTCATGCACTTAAAAAGCACACTATACCCTTTCCATTTTGAATCGAAGCTTGGAAAGCATTTCCTCCCCCATCCACGAGTGCGGTTTTCTACGAAAAGGGGGGAACATCGCTTATCTAATCCTAGCGCGCTTGAGGTTTACAATCAAAACAGTTAGTATTTCCCCATGTAGGGTGGGGAAAAAACCGAAACAGCTATAAACCCAAGTACTCGTGTCACGTCAAATATGACGTGAAATTAAGGTCATATTTTTTTAAATGACGTCAATCGGTAAAAAATCACGAAAAATTTGACGTCATGTTTTCGTCAGTTCAGTTGCCGTCTTTTATTGACGCCGTTACTGACGTCATATTTTTGTCACCCAAAGACGTGATGCAAAGGACGTCAATGTTGTCGGTCGCTAATGACCAAACTGACTAAAATAACGTCAGATTTCACGTCGACTAGGCGTCATCCGAAGTAACTTCTACTTCGATCTTGTTTTGCGCGGGAGTTTAAGAGAGACGCTATCGAGGTTCAAGGTCGCCGCCATTGCTTCTGCTTGTTGTCGTTCGTTGTCTCTTCATGCTGCAATGAATTTGATCGGTAGCTTGGACAAAGTAAGTATTTTTTTAAAATTGTTTTCATTAAGTGTTAACCTACAGTTACTAGTTTTCATAGTATGTATTCATTGTAGTATTGTGTTTCCTTTTGCTTTTTTATGGGCTGAGGTAAACAAATTTGAATATCATATGAAAATAATGCTCCAATCCGGGTTTCTGAGATATAAGTAATCTGCATTATACTTTACACTTTTTTGTGCATCAATCGACTGAAAACAAAGATTTATATCTTTTTCGTCACTTGTGAACTAAACTATTATAAGATTTGGAACATTCATCCGCAATCTATTTTTCCAAAAAAAAAAAAATGAATTTGCCTCACCAAGCAAAAAAACTGGGTAACTGTTATGTTTTTGCTTTATTTTTTCTCATGTACCGACTTCATGGCAGAGGCGCAGAGGATAATTGTTACTAATTTAGACAGTCAGAGCTCGTACCTTTTTATATTTATGTTTTTATCTTTCCAAATCTGAAGGTTTAAAGGTTAAGTTTTAAAAAAATTTGAAAAAAGAAAGTAAATATTGTAACATGTAACACACTTTAGATAGTAAAAAAAAGTAAAATGAAATTAGTGCAATATAATTTTAAAAAAAGACAATGCAAGCTGATTGGGTCTGTAACATTTCGTTTTTTTTAAAGATATGAATCTTTTTATTGCATTTTGAAGTTATTTTATAGTTTTTCACATAGTAAGTGCATATGTACAGTGTACACAATATATATCTAACAAAATTATGGTAAAATCCTAGTCGGTGGCACGACGACAAATTGCAAAATGTGGTGAATTTAAAGAATGATAAATAACTTTCAGGCAACCATGCAATATACTTACTAAGTTTTACTACTTTCTACTTCAATATTGCATGTTATCTGATTTGATAGTAAACTTTCACAATCTTGGACTGGACACTAATTTATTTATTTCGTGCCTGTGTTTCAATAATGCATATTTTTAGATGCCTGCAAAATGTGCACTCTAACCATGAAAAAGGTTGTCAATCAGTTAGACCACCTGATACTGTGTTGCGGGGTTCGTGATTTTTTAAAAAAAAAATCAAATTAATCAGATTTTTTAAATTTAAATCGGATTTTTTTTATTTAAATCAAATTTTAAACAAATGTTTAATTTTTTAATGAATTTTGAATACATAGTACCAGGCAATTTGTTTTACTAAAATTACTTAACATGTAGGCCTAATTATATGTATAATACCATAATTTAAAAATAAAAATGTATACTAATACTGAAAATTCGAAATTTCCAATTGCCGGTTTATTGAAGAAAAAAATCTTCCAAATCAGATGCACAAAATATGTCACTTACAAAATATTACTAAAACAGTACTTTATTAATTAACTTAATGGTAAATACTTGATTAAGAAAAAACTACAAACAATACTAAATTGACAGCCTTGTGTTTGAATGATTAGTCCATTATTTCATTATGTGATCAGTCTAACTGTTGTTAAAATGTTTGAAAATTTTGCAGTGGCACTTTGGCAATTTATCAGTGGCATTCTGGAATTGTCATGTTAAAAATTGAATGCATATATGTAAATTCATAAGCTTTTTTTTCATCATAATGTCATTATTAAAATATTTATTTTAACAATTGGTTTAAATTAAATTTTAAAAAAATCCATTGATTTAAATCAACGAACCCTAGTGTGTTGAAAGCACAGGTGCAAATTAAATTGTCATGGTGTAACTTTTTGACTCTGTGTGCATGTGCAATTTTAATTCAACTAAACAATCATTGGTCAAGACGTAATTATTTTCGAGACTTTTACATTGTTGTTGTATCTTCTTTTTACATGAACACAACAAAACAAATCAATCTTCAATTACAATATAATGGCAGTAATAACCCAATCTGTAATTGATAGGAAGAAACAACGAAGAACCCCTCATGATGTAATAGTTTGTTTGCTTGCATTAATTGAATTACACTTAAGCCCCCCCCCCCCCCCCCCCTGCAATTTTTCTTATGTTCTACAATTCCTTTTTTTTACATGGCTCAATGTTCCTGCTGTAGGCTGCTAAACCGGACCTGTGCAGAATGAAAGCTTCCTTCAAGCACAGATAATATGTAAGTTCTATTTTTTATTTATACAAAATTAATTGTATTAGATTAATAACCATTAACATTAACCACATATGATTAAATTTGTTCTTGTGTTTCTGTTTAATATTTTTTTCAGATAGCATTAGTGTAGGTTTTAAGATTATAATTAATGCCCGTATTATTTAATTTTGTCAACTGTTTCAAGCGGGATAGGTAAAAAAATATTTGAATTATGAATAATTACGAAAGCTGTATACCATTAAACGCTAAATATCTTCAAATTTAATTTTTTAACAGCCTATTTCACCGCGCTAAACAAGGCTTGTATATTCTTACAAGCATTTATTGGCACAGATATTTTCTAATTCATATGATTATTTTCCTTTTATAATAATATCTCTTAATTTAAGTTTGAATCTTTTTTCTTTCAGTGAAATTTGTTTTTTTAATATAAATAATTAAAGGTATTCTAAGATGAATTAAAAGACTAATATTTTTTAAATAAAATGTAGTCCTTTTTTTATAATAGAGACAAGGTGAGGTGTTAACAATGAAGTCAAATTTGCATTATGTGTTATTTTTGTTTCCTTTGTGACCTTTATCAGAAATTAATATATTTTTAACATCAACTTTAATTCAGATGTTCATAATGTAAAACATAAAAGTGACATAAAAATCATTTTCCTTAAACATTTTCCCTATTCAATTTCTTGAATATTTGTTGAATTTTATGTCAGTTACACAGTTAAATAGCAAATGTTGCAAACAAAATCAAAGTTAAGTACTTTTTATTTATATTGTGTAATCTATACCTTGTAGTGATGATGAAAATAAACCTTTCCATTTTTTAAATTTAAATTCAAAATTATTGAATCTTTACATGGAAATGTAAAAATTATTTTATAAAAAAAAACCCTGAAATTAATTATATTCCTTTAACTTTCGATGTTACATATTATAAAGATGGACAAGGTTATGTTTTTTTTAATTAAATTTTTCATGCTGGGAATGTATATTAACAGATTTTATAATATTTTAAAAAAAATTTCAGTCTCCCTTGGAAGCACGGATTCTTGTTAAATCAAAGGCCTTATTTGGCGCAGGGCACAAAGAGTACTAAGTAAGTATACTTGTTTAAGTCTTCATGCTTGCATTTTAAGATGTTTAAAAATAATTTTAACTAAAAAAAACATTGAACACATTAACTTGAAAACATTGTTATAATTTATTAAATAGGTAAGATTCCAATTTTCCCCCTTAAATTGGAATCATACTCTCCTTTCATTTAAAAATTTAAGACCCCTGTTTTTTACCATTTCATTCTGGATGCTTAATGAATCTATTTATTAAATTTTTGAATAAAAAATAAAGAGTTGGAACTGAAAGGGTTATTAAAAATACCAAATAAGACATGTGGTAAACCATGCATGAAATATCATAATTTTTTGGACTGCCAATGTCAGAAATTTAATTTCATTTTAGGGAAACAACTCTTTTCAACTGTTATTTTCGTTACATAGAATGAATATTCTTAACCCACCCTCTAATGCAGAGATCATTCTAGGCGTTTTTCACGGGGCGGAGCGCCCTGCCCACCTTTTTTAAATATAAGTCCCGCCCTATATGCCCTTTTTTACAACATAAATCCCGCCCTCCTTGCCGATTTTCTTAAAAAAAATTCCGCGTTTTCCTGAGTTTTTCAAAAATTCCGCTTATCCAACATTTTTAAAAAAAATTTATTTAACTCACATTACGTTATATTATAGTACTTTTAAACCCGTTTTTCTGAACTTAATCATTGATAAATACCAAACATAATCGATTTTAGAACCAGATAGACGATCGAGAATTTTGAGCAAAAATCATGCCCTTGACAAGAGGGTTAGCTTTAACTAACGGCTATACACTAAAGACCTAAAATTTTCCACAGCTTAACACAACCTGAAAAAAATTGTTTCCTTCATTCTTGGTTTATATCAATGAAAACTTAACTTAAATTTTGATAAATAGCAAGTTTAAATAACGAATTTTAATAATGAAAGCAAAAATTTTAATTAAAATTTGAGGATTAATTAAGATTGTAATACACTTACTTTTGTAGCTACGGTTCAGGCCTAATCGGACCAACCAGAATATTTTCTTCTGATCTATTGTTTTAGAGTCGTGACCTTGTGATCGCAAGAGCAGGTTGAATGTTAAGGGGGATTTTTTTTATTTACTTTTGAAACTATTGGGCCTTTTTATTTTGTCTTATACTGGGATTTCAGATTTGAGATCGGTTTTAGTTGTTTTTTAATGGAGTATGGGCAAATACATGCTTTATATATTCAAAATTTTGTTAGTAATTCCTAGTTCTTGAATTTTTCTGAAAAAAATTCTTGAATAGTACTGTAGAACTCCAATTATCCAAAGCAATTGGAATTGAGACCAAACCATGTTCGTATAAATAATTGAAAATTTGGATAATTGGAGAAAAGGTATATTTTAATCAATTACTCAATGAATTGTTGGGCTGTTAGATAATGAGTTAAATTTTAATTTCGGTTTAACCAAATCCAAATTGTAAGATGTAGTTTGGGGTATAGCTTTTGTTTCAGTTTGAGTTGTAGCTTTTTGTAATAGTTTTTTTTTCTTTCAACTTATGTTAGAATTTTAGAAAAAGTGCACTTAACTTTACATGCGATTTATAACTTAATACTCGGCCTTTTTTTTTCTGTTCGTCTCTGTTAGATTTCATGCCTAGTATTTTTTTTTGTGGGTACAAAACAATTAATAGACATGACATATAGAATAAAGAGGAACAGTAACAGGTCGGCCAAGTTTAATTTTTCTGACATTCTTATAATCAGCACCTCTTCGAATATTTTGAGTTTTACTACACTTGAAAAAGTGTATGACCCATGCTTTTAATTTTAAATGCTAGAGCTGAATGCAAACAAAACCCGTTTGTTTGATTAGTAGCATTAATGATTTCCACCACTTCGCTCTAGTAAATCTGTTTGCAGTTCTGGCTCATTGTTAGGCATAAGTGCCTCATCATGTTCCTCACTTACTAGAAAAGATGTTTCATAAAATGATGGAGTAGTATAATAATAAATATTTAATTTGGTATGCGAGTGTATTTTTTAAAAATCCGAAAAATTTATATTTTTATCGCATTTTAGATGCCCTAAACTTTTTGCAAGTGCCCTTTTTATATTTACAGCACCCTGCCCTTTTTCAGATCTAGAATGAACTCTGCTCTAATGCATACTGTTGCCGTTTGGCAACAAGCAACATAATCCACTTTATTCTCTTTAAGTAGAGCTCACTCTCGTCAAATTTGTATTTTTTCATATTGTACATTCAATTTTGAAGTTTTAGTTACTAATAATCCTCATAGATGACTGTAGTAAAAGAGTATTCCAAATTAATTAAAGAGTGAGGTTATATTAACTGTGGTGAAATTATGTTTTTGGCATTACTCAAAGTATAATAATATTAGTACTAAATCCAAATAAATTGCTTTGAAAGTTTAACTATAGTAAAAGGGTTATTTTGAAATATATTTAGTAGTTTTTTAGTCATTATTATCAAAATTGGAATTTTGTAGTTGGTTTTTGTAATATGGGAGGAGTTTTAAAAATTGAAATTATTTAATATCTAAAGTCTAAAGCAGTTAAAAAAAAATTCAGTATTTTTCCCATAATGTATTAGTAAAGGTATATATATATATTGACTTAACCCTCTCAAAAACTCATATTTTTATCCTCAATTAAACTTCAAACTTAATTACCTTTTCAAGTATCCTTAATATCACTTAGTACTTTAACATCCCAACAACAGCGTCATCGAATAGCAAACGTAGAATAGCAAACGTAACCGTTCCCACAGAAACTGCTTAGTCATCACATTTTAAACTTAACCTTTTCACACTTTCCCATAACAATATCCTAGCTCTTATTGGTCAATCGAAGTATGAACAATCATAATCTTATAGCTGTGACGCACTTTCTAATCAGACTCCAACATGTAAGGTTGTGTGCTCTTTTGGAGGTCCGAGCTTCGGCTCTGGACTGTCCCGTTCTATACTCCTAACTGAAATCTTTACAATAAAACACTTTTGGATGTCCATTCCTTCATTTCTAAATTAATTAAATAACAAGTATGCTTCAATGTGAAAGTAGATGTTATTTACGTCATATATATATATATATATATATATATATATATATATATATATATATATATATATATATATATATATATTACTAATTATTTATTTACTTAGGATGAAAAAAAAATCATGCATTAGAGGGTTAAATTTTTTGCAAGAAAAACTTAAGTTTCGTAAAATTAATTTACTTTTTAAATCGACAAATATAATGTAACTTAACTATCTTGTCAAATAAAATTGTTAATTGTTATAATATCTCATTGTAAAATTAGTTTTTTCATTCACTTTTCTTTTTGAATTTTTTTATTATATGACAACAAAAGTCAGTTCAAATAAAAAAAAAATAGTGAAATTCTAAGAGTTGTAATGTGTTAAATGATTTACTATTTCTATTACTTGATACTTGACTTTTTAACATAGTTAACCCTCTAATGCATGAATTTTTATTTTCATCCCAAAAAAAATATATATGTATCTTCAATGCTCATACATTATGGGAAAAATACTGAAAAAAATTTAACTGCATTAGGTTTTAAATAATTTCAATTTAAAAAAAAAATTCCATGTGACAAAAACCAACTAAAAAATTCCAATTTTGATAATAATGACTAGAAAACTACTAAATATATTTTAAAATAACCCTTTTTAACTATATATATTTTTTCAAAACAATTTATTTGTATTTAGTACTAAAATTATTATGCTTTGACTTACGCCAGAAAACGTAATTTCACAACAGTTAATAACCTCCCTCTTTAATTTTGAATACACTTTTACTACTGTCATTTATGAGTTTTATTATTAACTAAAACTTCAGAATGGAATGTAATAGATGAAAAAAACACAAATTTGTCAAGATTGAGGTCTACTTTAATAGAATAAAGTGGATTATGTAACTTGTTACCAAACGGTAACAGTATGCATTAGAGGGTTAAAAAGAAGTAAAAATGTGTTTCATTTTTGTTGAATTTTTTAAATAGAAATGTTAAAAAATGCTTCAAATGCAATGTTTTTTTTATAAAAAGTGAACCTTTTTTTTGTAAATGAAACAATATTGTGAGATGTGAGCAATAAAATCAAATTTGCATGAGATTTTTCTCATTTTAGTTAGTATAAATTAAATATCAACTTTAATTCAGATCTAAAGAGAAATCTTTAATTATATTCTGGATCAAATTTAAAACAGAGTACCCTTTGAACTCCCCCAAGATCCGTTATTTCTGATGCCATTTGTTAGGAGTTACTTGTATGAGAGTGGATTTTCCAAACACTTGTAAATAAACATATAAGCAGAATAAGTGTTAAAAAGAACTTATAAGAGTGAAAATAAGTTCCACATTACTCCTAATGTTGATATTTTAATCACAGGCAAAGAACAATTTTCGCACTAAAGACTATAAAAGTATATATTGTATGATGAATAATTTTTTGTTGAGTTTGCACTAGCTTTTTATTTGCATGGTTGTAGACCTATAGGTAATAAATAAAACTGTAAATTAATACCATTTTAATATTTTTATTTCTCCTTTATTGTAAGCATGTTACAAATAAGCAAATATCTAACCATTGAATAAGAAGTTTTCTCAGGAATTTTATTTAAAAAAAACCCTTTGAGCACTTTTAGAAGAGTAAATATTATACGTTTATTAAAATATTTGGGTCAGGTGGTACGCCAATATTTCTCAAATGTCAAGTGGTACGCATGTGCAGAAAGGTTGGGAACCCCTGATCTAAAACATTAAAATGAACCATAATTCAAATACCTTGCACATTTCCTCGGTTCAATTCCTTCAATTTAATGCCAGCTAAGCAGTTAAATAGTAGTCTTAATGTTTTGTTTTATTTTTTTTTTGTGTAATCTATACTTTGAGGAGATAAAAATAAACTTTTTCATTTTTAAAATTTAAAGGCAAAGTTATTGAATCTTTTTATGGAAATATAGAAAATATTTTAAAGAAACTGTAAAATTATAATCCTTTAAATGTTTGATTATACATATATTTTAGATGGACAAGGCTGTTATATTAAAAAAATATGTATGCTGGGAATATATATTTGCATCTATAATATATTTACATATTTTTCTTTTTCAGTTTCTTCTTGAAAGTCTGGTTATGGAAGCAGTTATGTAATTGTTTATTTTGTTGATTATTGTTTTTTTTCTAATAAAAATGTTTTGATTCCAAATGAATTTGTATTTATTTAAAATAATCAAGATTTAAATTTGCCAACCTGTAGTTCTGAATGTTCCGGTGACACTTAAATAATTAGGTAAGTTTATATTACTACTTAGACTCTATAATGATAGTATCCAAAATATCTATTCTGAAGTAAAAAACGAATTATCATTAAAATTCTTAATTATGTACTAAATAGTTTTTGAATTTCAGTTTTCTTTTCTCATCTTATTTCTATGCAATTTCAATCATGGTGTAAAATACAAATTTGTTTAAAATATTATGGAATATTTTGAAGTTATGAAGAATATCTTTTTCAAAATAAGTAGTAAAAGATTTTTTTTTAATTAATGACTTATGAATAGTATGATAAGTCATTTATTTAGAAATTTCTTTTTAAGGACAATATATTTTGAAAATGATATATCTCTGTAATTCAAAATATTGTATAATATTTTAAAGAAATTTTTGTTTTACACCATAACTGAAATTACATAGAAATAAAAAAAATCACGTGAAGATCGCGTCATATGGTCACGTGAGGTTAATGTCATTTGATCACGTGAAAATAGCGTTATATGATCCTGTAAAATTCACGTCATTTGATCACGTGAAAAGCGCGACATTTGGTCACGTTAAATTAACGTCAATTGATCACGTGAAAATCGTGTCGTATTGTCACGTGAAATTCACGCCCATTTTTCCCGTGAAATTCACGTCTTCTTATCACGTGAAATTCGCGTCCACTTATCACGTGAAATTCACGTCTACTTTTCCCGTGAAATTCACGTCCACTTATCACGTGAAATTCACGTCCACCTTTCACGTGAAATTCACGTTATTTGTTAACGAAAAGTTCACGTCATATGGTCACAAAAGAGTCATTTATTCACGTCACATTAACGTCATTATTTGACGTCGAATATCACGTCTTCAAAATGGACATTGTCACCAAAAAAATGACGTCAATTTAGGGGCATTTTATGACCAAAAATTCACGTCATATTCGACGTCACACGAGTACTTGGGAATCATCCCGTTCCAAGAAAACCGCACTCGTGGATGGGGGAGGAAATGCTTTGGATTGGATTGGATTGGATTGGTTAACATGTATTTTCAGGCTTGTGTGGCTGGTCGCAAGGACCCCCTTATAAACCATCGTCAAGTAGGACAAACACAAGACACACACAAACACATATGACTGATGCCGCCATCTGTTGACAGATGGCAACATCTGTCTCCACCTCCACAATTTAGACATGTCCCTGAAGGGGAGGGAAATTTTCTCCAGGAACCTGTACCCATGGTGAACTGCGCAATGACCGACCACAGGACTTTCGGACCCAACAGATTTTACGAGCACGTACTCCGCGTATACTCGGTAAGTCTTCAGTGGCAACCGGGGCCCGAACTCTCAACCTTTCGATTTCAAGTCCAGGGTCCGGACCACTAGGCTCCTTACAGCCCAGGAAATGCTTTCCAAGCTTCGATTCAAAATGGAAAGGGTATAGTCACGGCTTAACTGTATTGCTAACTACGCGGCTTTGACAAAGCGGCAAAGATCAAAGGATTCACAGAACACTATGTAGTGAGCATTTTGTCCGTTAGATGGCTCTGTGCAAATAGGCATATTTTCAAATGTGTTTACATTGGCTTCAAGGAGCGTTTTCGCTGTTTTAGGTAAAAAGATCGTTAATTTTAATGTAAATTAAAGTAATTTTTTAAAGAAGATGCCAATATATTGCTGTGTACCATATTTCAAATCCGATAGTCAGAAAAAAAGCGTTTCTTTTCACGTATTTAAGGTGAATGAAGAGCTTAAAAATGCATGGCTGAAAGCCATTTCACGTAGGATTTTTTCTTCTAATGACAAATCTTGTTCTTCAAAGATGTGTGAGTTTCATTTTAAGAGCACCGACTTTATCGAAAATTGGAAAAGAAAATGCCTTAAGAAAGATGCTGTTCCAACGGTTCCAATTTATTAGTACTTGCTGAAGCCTGAAGATGAAATACACAAAACTGTGGGAACCCAAACTAAAATTCAGGGTAGTATTTATCTGAAGCAGTTGGCGGAAATTCGGCGTTTACGAAGATTATTGACAAAAGGAAGTAAAAAAAATTAAAATCTCTACAAAGAAAGTTGGAACAAAACGCAAAGAAAACTGAATAGTTTGAAAAGGATGTTATAACACAAAATGTTGAATAAATGCGAGTGCTGAATGATGAGGGATATGCAAGCAGGCACATTGAATTAGACACAGTAGTTGCCTGTAAAGGCAGTTATAATAAAGTGCAATGCAAGGGTTGCAATGAACCGCTTTACACCTCTGATTTGTTGACCCACTCCGAGTTCTTTTCGAGGGCTATGAGTCTTCATAATGCCTCTTGGAAAATTCCTCCAGTGCACCACTGGTACCAAGGTAAGCGACCCGGAGAGGCTTTATCGCTAAAGTGCTGCAGAAGCGACCAGACGGCCATTACGAGACTTAAAAGTGGACACATTAGATATCTGTGTTACACGAATGGGAAGAAGACCTTTCCTATCTGCCTGAAGTGTTCCAACAAACAGGCGGCACCCGACCACATCCTGGACTGTCTGGGACTTTCTAGACACGATTTGTATGGAAATCCAGTCATGGTCCTAGACTTTTTACGAGTGACAAACATTATAGACCTAGTTTAGCTCTGCTAAACCAAGGAGATAAGCAACAACAACAACATAATAATAAAGTGCCGAAGTGTCTCTTTTTAAATTGCCAAAATATTCCAATCTAGGATAAAATGGCTCTTGGCTATTCCTAGAACGAATTTTCGAATCACCAAGAGCTCAAGGGTAGGTACAATTCTTATATAGTTACTAATATTAGAAAAATTAATCTATATCCATATCAAAGTCAATGTTATATTGAAAGATTCATTTCACTTCTTGACTCTGTTGTTATTATTTTATCAATTGTATCTTTGCATACACGTAAAATGTATCTATATAAATGATAGTTTTATTTAACAGGGTTCATACTCCGGAAAATCTATTGAAGTTAATTTTTTTTTGTCTAATAAGGGCTCTTATAACTCCTTAAATTTATATTAACAATCCTAATTTAAAGTTTTGTCGCCTGCAAAACCTGCTTATAATAGAAAACAGTTTTTTGTTAAATTGTGGGATCCAAATTTTTAAAAAACTTGAGATTTTGCAATAAATTGGGTTTAGCAAATTGTCAGTTCTATAATTTTTAAGCTTTGCTGGTCTGAAAAATTTCATAATTTTTTAATTGTTTCTGTTGGCGTCAAAGTATCTGATATTAAGGTTTTCTTATCTTAAACGATACCGTAACCTCAATGTGTTAATCTCGGCTATTTGTGGTTACCTTAAATTTCAATGACATACATATAGTCGCAATTTATTGATATTTCCACATTTTTGAGATTTGCTGAATGTCATAATTTTTTTTACTTTCATTGATTTATTCTTCCACCTCTTATTTAAATTGGTGGTCAATGGTCTAGATTTTAAAATGGTTAAAGTTCTGAAATGGTAAGCAGTTTACTACTGTTTGAAAAAATTACTAATTTCTCAAATTATATAAATCAATAAAATGACCGATTGTTCAATCACAACGCAATATTACATTTAAAAATCAATTGTTTTATTAAAGGTATTTACTTTAGCAAAACTAAATATTTATTGTAGGGGTATCCAATAAGCACATTTATGTTTGAAATTGATTTTTTTCGATTACGTACTCCGATAATTACTTATCAAAAGTCCAGAATTTAGCCATTTATTATAAAGTATAAACCCTGTGTCGATGAAAAAAATTTCACATATTTTTGTTGTTTATAGTGGTGTAGACAATTGTAAATGAATAAGAATTATGTAAAAAAAATGTTTTTTTTATTAACCTTATTTTTATAATAAAGATGTGATGTTTTAAGCAATGAAAGTGTTTTTCTTTACCAAACTCAACACTCAAGATATTATTATTATTTAATTTTAAAGTAACTAAGCTCAAACAAGCTAAGATATTTATTTTCAATGATTTTAAAAAAATAAAGCAATTAAAATGTTTGAAGAAAGTGATACCTTTAATGAATTATATGAACCTTAAAAATTTTGGAAGATAAAAATAGTGGTCAATTTAAATGTAAGAATTAAAAGTTTTAATTAAAAGAAAATTAAATTACTTGATTGACTACATAGTTTTACCTAGATTTGCAATGAGATTGAACCAGCTTTTTTGCCATTTCAATTCTAAGTACATTCTTTATTATTTAGCTGTTTTATTTTTATATTTACAAATTTAACTTAAGTGAACAAACTCCCTGTATGAACTGAGCGAAGGTGATCAGGTGTTCAATTTGATTTGTGTACTAACATCATTTTTTAGGAAAGCTCTTTACCTAGTTACTTTTTACTAATACAGTAAGATAGTAACATAAACGCATCAAAGATGTAATCAAATATTTTTATTATTTTGAATTTGAAAGATTTTTGTTAAGAAAGATTTTTAAATTAAACTGGGTTGTGTTATTTTAGATTAAACCTTAAAAAGCCAAAATAAAACCCATCTGGTTCTTTTTTTAAACTTTCCAACAATTGCAATCTTTTTTTATCTTTTTTTTATACTAATAAAAGTCTATTGTGTTAAAATAAGTATGTAAAATTAGACATTTTATTCTGTGTTTACCTTTCAAATTAATAAAAAAATATCACAAAATAGTTTATATTTTTGAAGTTGTCAAAAAATAAAAAATTATTATGCTTTTATAAATTAACAAAATAAATTTTGTTAAAAAATAATTATTATATCTTAAATAAATCTTCTGCTTGTTCGGTTGAAAATAGAAAAAAAGCAAAAGCCATGCCCCGATGTTTTATTTTGATTTCATAGTTCCATTAAGATGGCGCTGCCTTACTAGGATATTTGGGAGAAAGGTGAAACCAGTGAAAAGAACGATCGTCTAAGCCTTCTTCCCCACGGCCACTGCACGGGGCTAATACAGTTAAGCCTTGGTATAGTTTAGTTAATACATATAACATGCCAGAGTTCGTTTCTGTTGTTGAGACCCATTGACTTATGAAAATTTGTACGAATAAACTATTTGCGCAGATAAGCAGCGTTATTTTCTTCGAGAAACCTCTAATACAGTGTAATTATAGTTTTAAATTGTGACAGCAGTTCTGTAAGTTTTTTGGGGAAAAGGTAAATTTCCCTTTAGAGTCCTCTTTGATAGACGAAAATCTGAGCTGACTTTAAAGAAAAAATTACCTTCAAAACTTTGGGTATCAGAAGGCACTATCCGCGATTCATGAACCCTAGACCGGGTCGTCTAAAGTAGCCCACCTTTTTCAGTTGTAGAATGTTTGTCCACTTTACAAATTTCTTTTTTTTTAATGTAATGACCATACGTTGTTTATTATAAGACATTAAAGTCCTAATGAGGATTCAAACTTACCAGTAATATCTTTCGGAACCATTTTCTTTATAAATTGACAAAAATTAAAATAAATCGTTATTTCCTATTTTTCACAACCAACCGGAAGTTGCCAAGTCACGTTTGAGAACTGCTGATTGGAAGTTAGAAGTTTTATTTCTGTATTTGTTCTTGTTCCGAATTGCGTGGGGTAGTTTACTGTTGGATATTATATTTCTATTTAAAAAATAGTGCTTTAAATACCGTTCATTAAAAATTATGATTTGAACTTTTCTACTTTGATATGTCGAATTAAGTGTGTTCAATCTAAATCAGTTTCCAAACTGATTGAAAAACGTTCCATCAAGTGATTGGTGCATGAAAAAGGAAGCTGCCCTTTAAATTTAATTAGGAAACCAAGTTATCGAGATCATAATTAAGTTTTTTTCAGGCAAGTTAGAGTTTCTTTGCTTTATAACAATTCGTAGTTCGTACAAAATAGGACTTTGACTTACGTATAATTGGTTTACATATTTTTGTGCTTGAACCGGTCTGCTCAAACCGAATAGCCGGCAAGTGGTGTTTGTGATAAATATTATAATTTTATTAGAATGTAGGTCCTTCCGCATTCGTTATAAAACCTCATTTTCTAATACACTCTTATTTTAATATAATGTAAATTTTTACTCTGGATAATACTTTTTTAAAGTAATATGTTTTTGCATTCAATCATCTTATAGTTTTGTTTTGCAATAATTTGGAAAATATTAAGGCATGTTGTTTTGTTTACTTGAAGATAATTTGAGTTTCATAATAATATGTGCTTGTTTTCTTTAATGATTGACTCTAGGAAATGTTGCATGATGACCCAGCTATTTTTAGAGCACTTAAGATTGTGGTGTAACTTTGTTTTGTCCCCTAATTTTGGTTATGTTTTGAATTTTATGGTATATTCATAAATAAGATAAGAAAGGTTTAAGAAATTCATAAGCCTTTTGGTTTCTCATGTGAATCATGCTTCAAAATGATTGATAAATAGCAATAAACATAAATTGTTTATAGGAAGTTTCTAACATTTTTTTATCTTAACTTTAAATTAACTGCTCAAAATGAGCTAAATATGCTCTTTAGATCTTGCTTTTAAATAAAAATATAAGAATTAAAAACTAGTCAAATGTTATTCATCCTATGCTATTCCTTACAAAAATCAGCAAATATCAGCATATACCCCCCCCCCCCCCCCTTAATTGATCAAATTTTCTTGTGAAAAGAAACTGATAAAATTGTTCGGTTAAGCTTTGTAAGTACAAATGCCCCTACAAATTGCAAATCAATTTAATAAAACATGCTAAAGGATATGTGGCTGTGCACTCAAAAATTTAAAGTGGGAATTTATCACTGATAACCTAGTGTTTTTAAATATTTCAGACTTAATATAGTTCTCAAAAATATTATTATATAGCTTCTTAGTATCATTATACATATACAGTAAACTCCCGATTATCCGCGGGTGGATTATCCGCTTTGCGGATTATCCGCGGGTCATGATTCTCCTCTCGCTTTTCCCTGCAAAAATAACAATTTATCAAATCGCAGAAAAATTAAATTTAGTTTTTTTAATACGTGTTGAAAAAATGCATTCCAAGAACAGCGAATTAATCTTAAGAATGACGAACACATTCAAGGAACGACGAATAAATTAAAAAAAAAACGAAGAATGCATTAAGAACAACGAACAACATTAAAATAAGGATGATATGGGAAACCTGGTGTGTGTCAAAATGTGTTCGGCCAGGTGCACATCACGTGTCGATTTTTGCCGAAAAGCGTCAAATGTAAAATAAACTGTTCGCGATTTCAGTGAACTGCTTTGCGTGATTTTGATTGCAATATGAGTGAAAAGCGAAAAAAAGTTCAAAAAAAAAAATCTTCAATTACAAATAAGAATGAGAGACAATCACGAATAACATAAGAAAAAGACAAACTTCAATCACAAATAAGAATGAGAAGTTTCATGGCTAATAAACAGAACAAAAAATTGACCGACTTTTTTGTAAAATTGTATAAATCTTCATATTTCATAACTGTTACATATTTTACCTTATTTTTATGAAAGCAAAGCAATTTTGTGGATATTTTCTTTACTTTTGCGGATTATCCGCGAATTCGCTTATCCGCGGATGCCGCGCCACCCAATTCCGCGGATAATCGGGAGTTTACTGTATATGTGTAAGTTATGTCCTTTTTGTGTATTTAATTTATTTTTTTTTAAAGTGCAATTATTTCTTGAAAATATAAAAATATTGTTTAATTTTTTTTCATAGTTTCTAAGTATCAGTATTTTAATGTTGTGAAGATTTGTTCTTGTTTGGTATTTTTTGATTCACAGTCAAATATTTTTTATAGCATTTGGCTGCAAAATGCTCTTCAGATTTGCAGCACTACTCTTCTTAGCTTCATGTGTTCTTTCCCACGATGATATTCCCGATTTCTCTGATCAGGAATTCGATGTTCAGCCAGAAATTGTAGAATCCCCTAAGGTAAGGAACCTTTGAGGGCAGACGCAAAAAGCTAATGAAACATAACTCTAGTTTTTAAAAACAACTAACGTTTATTGAAACATAAGCAGAGTAAAAACAAGGAATAGGAATAGGAACAACATAAACAAACGCAACATGCGTTTTATATACACAATATACCCGGTCAACAAAGTCCCGGACATCAGCTTCTTTAGAAAAACTCACAGGATTGGTGGTTGGCCGACCAGGCCCAACCAGAGCTGTAAACAAATCTGGCCATCCGCCGATAACGCCGTGAACTAACAATTATTACGAGACGTCATCGGTGGATGCCGTGAAAAATTACTGGGAGCGAAAAAACTCATAACCCACTATATGCTTACAACCTTTACCCTTTTGATTGAGCTTTCTCATTTCTGTATCATTTTGTATATAAAATCAACAGTTTAAAAAAAAAATCAATTTTATTTTTTAGACTGAGTTTTAGTTATGTCTAACTTTTTTAAGAACCGTAATAAAGAACATTTTAAAAGTATATATTATGTATGTGTTGACGAATTCCTGTATTATTAAAATATTACTAGCAAACCAACATGATTCTATTATTGTGTATCAAAACTTCTTCTCAAGATATCTTAAAGGGTTCTGTCATTACCTTGGCAGCTATAAACTGATTGTACTAGGCAAAATATTAATCGTGCCAATAAATAGCACTAGGGGCTGGTGCAGCTTAAATCTGTCGTTGTCCAAAATCCTGACAATGTGTACGATGTCGCTAAAATGTTTGTAGCTCTAGTGCGAGGTTATATTAACCAAACCAAAGCTTATTCAGAATCCTATATAAATACTCCCTCTTAAAATTATTTTGTATCCAATTTTATTGTGTAAATTGTTACTGGCTTCTTAACACTTTACCTGCAGGCGTCGACTGACCTATAGACTAAGAACACTCTAAGTTTCAAACTCTCATTGGAGAATTTCTACATTGAAATTGACATAGAAACTAGCGCGCCCCCTTTGTGTCTAAGGTAACTAATGTAATGGTTTCTGGCTGCCTATTTGCAGTCACCTTTAGGAGATTTAACAGAGCCAATGACATCTCGTAATTTGGAACCCTTATCAAGTGACGATAGGGATCTATATTTTTACTACAACTATTTTCGACTTTATTTTTGAATATATACAGCTACTCATTGACTTTTATATCCCTCGTAGGCCCATCCTCAAGATATTTGACCTTGTGCTTCTTTTTCTCCATTAATAAACCTACAGACTGACTACGCTTGTCATTTTAGACTTGGTCCCCCAAAGATCCACAAGTGATTCGATTGAATAACTCGTCAAATATTCATCCAAATGTAACAAAAACTTAGATTTGGGGGTTTTCGAGGGTTTTTCACATTTCTAAGTAATTAAAATTGCGTGTTGCTATAGAAAATTTTAAAGTTCGTAACATTTTTAATATTAAGACGGACCCTTATGCAAATTTTGTGTCATGCAATTAACTCAAAATGTTATTTGTTCACATAGTCAAAAAGGTCCGATGTAAAAGGATGACTAACGGTTGAAATAATCACTAGTGTTTAACTTTTTTTTAACAGAGAACATTCCGAAGAAACAGTAGCCCTACAATTGAAAGTACAATTATGCCAATCAACAAATCAACCTTTAATAGTGTTTAAGTTGCTTTCGACACGTTAGAAGAGCTAGGCATTAGATTAAGTTGCTGGTCTAGAAGATTTTTAGTCTACGGGTCAGTCGACGCCCGTAGGTAAAGTGTTAAGGAATTCAATATCATGTTTGATTTTCCCCTTTTTAAAATGCTTTGAAATTATTTTTATTTGCTTAGGAGGAACCAGAGGCTGAAGTAGAAATCGAAGAAATTCCTTACAGCACTCCCAGACCTATAGGGAATGCTTACCTTGCTGAGCATTTTGATGACAGGGAAGATTTTGAGAAAAAGTAAGTTGTAAATATAAATCAATGTAAATATTAGATATAAAGAGGGGTCTGTCGACATTTCCCCCCATGTCCTATGTTTTATTATTTTTTAAAAGTCAATAAATTTAATAACTGTTGATATTAAAAGTCGTTATTTTGAAAATAAAAACAAAGTTGAAAACTCTTACCAAAGTGTTATTCGGATACTTTTTCTTTGCAATAATTTTAGAACTATAAAATATTGGTTTTAAAATTCATTCATAACTTTTTTTTAACTTTTAATGGTAAAACAAGTAAAACACTAATTTAAAGATAGCATTATTAATTTGAAACCTTTTTAAAAATCCCTATTTCTTAAGAAATTTTAAGTTTACGATCAGGTAGTTAAAACCATGCGTCAAGTGTATAATTATTTCTTATCATCTAAATAGTATTTTTTTTAAAACAATCATTAAATAATAGAATGGTATGCTAAGAAAGATGTCCTTTAAATAGTCTTTGTACAAAAAAATATTTTAAAGGGTTGTCACCCTTACAATAGGCAAATGGTTTTATATAAGTTTTTCCTAAATTAATTCTGCAAAGGGTCTTTCATAGACCCATAGAATCTTGTGGAATATTTTAATCAAATTTCCCCCTTTTTGGAATTTATAACAATTATTGTATTTAAGATCACCGAGTGAAGAATAATTTCCATGTAAATGAATTGTGATATTTTCTCTAGATGGATAGTATCCGAAACGAAGAAGGAAGGAGCTGAAGAGAACATTGCCAAATATGATGGTATATGAAAGAAATTTATTACCTTAGCCAAAGGTTCTTTTATGCATTGCAAAGGCCATTGTTGCTTTTATGTAATATTTTGCAACATATTTTTTTAATATCTGGAAGTGTTTTCGGAAAATTCCATAATGTAGTAATCACAATATCAATGGTAAATGAAGAGTACAGGGGAAAACCCGCTTGATTGGCAATGATGGCGAGAAATTGTCTAAACTGGTGTAACTCGCTTTGTTTTTCTTTCGCTGCAACCCTGATTCATGCCCAGATCAGTGGACATGAGTCACATGTTTGTACCAGTTTCCTGTCGCTAAGCAGACACAATTGCGGGAAGACTCCTAATAAATCATAGGGGCTGGGGAGCCCATTCGGTTAAGCACTCGCTCAGCATGTGGAAGGTCCCAGGTTCGGGTCTGGGCATCACCAAAAAAGCTGCCAATCTATAAAACAGCCTGTGCAGCCAAAAATGTCCGACGAATAATACCCTGTGTAAGGGAGTGCACGTTAAATATCCTTCAAAGTCCTAAAGCTGCATACGATGTCGCCCTTAATGGTTGCTTTGGGTGCCTATTCTGGTGTTGGCTCATCACCTGACTGTGGTTCTAAAATATGACGCCTGTCGCCAATAGCCCTTGTGTAGCTCTAGTGTGACGATATTTCAAACCTAATCTAATAAATCATAGGTTCTTCCCCTGTACTCTTCACCATGTCATGACATTATACTTATAATTAATTTTTTTTTGTTGTAATTTAACTAGTTTTGTCGGCTTTCATTATTGTTTAACATTTATTCAAAACTTGTTCTCTGTTTGAGTTTTAACTATGAAATTTTTATAATTATTATGTATACATTTAACTTCCTCACTTAATTCTTAATTATATCAAACTAACAGGAAAGTGGGCTGTAGAGGAGGCTGTGAAAAACGGTCTAAAGGGTGACCTTGGTCTCGTACTAAAAGTAAGGAACTTTTATTGTCTACTATTTATGTTTTCATGTTTAGTGTTGAGTATTGTTAATAATCTCTCCTGCCTTTTTGCAGTCCAAAGCCCATCATCATGCTATATCTGCAAGGTTGGACAAACCTTTCTTCTTTGACAACAAGCCTTTTATTCTGCAGTAAGTATTTAATTGGTTTTATATTTTTGAGATGGCTTTCTAGTTGAATTTCGTACTTGTAACATAGTGGGAATTTTAATTTTTTTTTTTTTTAATACTTCACATGTGTCTTTAAAGAGAAGAGCTGTTTTTGTATATGAAGAAAAGTCGAATTTTTATTGCTGATTAATATAATGTAACCGTTACGATTTTGACTTGCTTCTTAAAAGTGCATGGATTCGAGGATAAAATGTTTGCCAACTTGGTTTTTGAAGACTTCAAATGAAAACTTAGTTTTAGGAAAGACCTTATAACAAACAAAATGCAGTGCAAACTAAATGTCTTCCTTTATTTTGTCATATGAACTTAATTGCAATTATCTGCACTAAGTTAAAAGTTTTTTTTTTTATTTCCTTATAAAATACCTGTGAGGACAACCAATTATTTTCTAGCATGTTATTTTAGAAAAAAAACCCACATTATCTGTTGGTATACTAGAATTTAAAACATGGGGGTGAGGCTTTAGAAATACTAGTTAACTCATAATGATTTATAGATGGGTATGACATTTTTGAGAAATTGACTAAATGAGGTAAAAGATCTTATCTTGCCATGTCCAATAAGTTGTTGGGAATATGTGTAGTGTTAATTCCTATAAGGCGTGACAAGTCGCAAGGCAAGTATAGTGTTAATTAATCCAACAACAAAACTGAACATCTCTTCCAGGTATGAGGTTCGATTCCAGAATGGACAAGAATGCGGAGGTGCCTACTTGAAACTCCTGTCTCAGGTGCCCAACATGGACCTGCGCTACTTCCATGACAAAACCCCCTACACGCTTATGTTTGGTCCCGACAAGTGTGGAAATGATCACAAGGTATGGGTCTTGATACTTCCAGGGTGGTTTTAGACAGTAAATGACTGTGAGAAGAACTGAGGACGTTTTTTTGTAACCTATTCGAAGGTGGTATCATATAATATCCCATTTAAAGCTCAAGTTTAAATAAGAATGAGAAAGTGTTTTGGGGAAGTATGTTGTATTATGTGTAAAATAATCGTAAACTTGCATGATATGAAGACTGAAAATGTGCATGCCCATTTCTAAAGAAAAAATTAGAAAAATTAAATGTTTATATTATCAAACAACTTTTAAAGAACATATTTTTTTTTTTAAAAAAATGGGCTGACTTCTATTGGGATTAATAAAATATATTTTCGAATCGAAAAAGTTTGAATAATCGAATGATGTGCTTTTTGATATCATAAATGGCTATAGGCGATCAGAAAAAAATGTCTAAAATGATGATGCCAAATTGCCATTGGGACTGAAAGGGTTAAATACAACTAATCTTATGCTTGTTTCAAGGTACACCTGAGTTACCTGAACTTTGTTAAAAATTAATCTGCATTTGTTAATTGTTCCTGCATTAACAAATGCATATTAATTTTGCTATTACCCATTTATGGCATAGTGTAATATTATGTTAGTTTTTTTTCTAATGATATTGGGAAAAAATGGGGAAAAAATTATGCCTTATTTTTTAATTAAATGTTTCTTACAAGGAAAAAACAGTATAGTTTAGTTTTCTCTGTGTTAGAAGCACTCATCTTTTATGAAATACTTTTCCTAACCACTTGTATCTTTTGCAGCTTCATTTCATCTTTCGACACAGAAACCCCAAAAATGGCTCTCTGGAAGAGAAGCACTGGAAGCGCGCCACAAATGTTCCCAAAATTGATGATGTCTTTAAAGATAAAAAGCCCCATCTTTTTACCCTAAGTAGGCCATATTTATTTTGTAACTTAATATTGTGTTATTTGGCGTACTAGTACATCAAAATGGTTTAAAAAATACTTGATTTTATGAGCATGGAAAAAGTTACAAATGTGATTAGAGTGGTTTTATTTCATATTCTCTAAATTTGTCACTATAGATTAAATTTTATTCATTTAAATTAACAAGCCATTTATAATAATATCTACTTATGCAACAAGTTCATTTTTGACGTATCTGTAAAATGTCACTATTTACATAACTTAAGGAACTATGTGGCTATTTATCTCAATTTTTAAAATTTAGTAATCTGTGCTTTTTTTATTTGTTAGAATGTAAAAATATGACAAGATGAGTTCTTAAAATATTTTTTTAAAACAAGTTTTATTTTTCATTGTAATCATTACAGTTAGTTTTTAGACGATTTTTCTATATTTATCAATTAAGGTAATTGAATTAGATGCAACTGAAAACTACTACTTTGTTTACATTATTTTAACCAAGTGAATGACCTTTTGTTTCAGTTATTCATCCTGACAATAAATTTGAAGTTATGGTCGACAAGCGCAGTGTGCAAAAGGGTAGTCTTCTCGAAGACTTTTCGTAAGTTACCTGTCATTTCTATAGAAGTTTCAGTTCTGTTTATTGGCAGTTTTTCAAAATGTTTTCAATTGCACTTGTCTTTTTTTTTCAGCCCTCCTGTCAACCCGGAGCAAGAAATCGACGATCCAGATGACGTGAAGCCTTCTGATTGGGATGAAAGAGAAAAGTAAGCAACCTTTTCTGTTACATACATTAAGTAAAGTTATTTTTTTTAGGCAGCCAGGGTTTCCATATATCCTCAAGGACCTTAACTCTTTTTGAGTTTGACCAATGATCATTGAAAAATCCTTCATTTTTATTTTAAAATAAGAGTGTAAACCTTGGTAAATGTAATATTGCTTTAAATTGTATAATTAACCTAAGCACCAACTTCCCAAAAACTGCCCTAATTATTTATTTTAATCATACTTTTGTTTAAATATGTAGCATAATTTGGTGTTATTTGTTGATTCAGAAGATGATTTAAAACTCTTTTCGATACTTTAAAACAAAAGTTCACTTATTTTTAAAAATATCACAAGTGGTTAGTCAAAACTTTTTAAGAAATAAGTTTTGTCGTAGAAGCTATATTTTGTCTATGTACAGAAGACTTTAAAATTTGGTACTTCTCAGTGCAATGGGTTAGCTTTAATTATGTCACTTTTCAAAAGCTCAGTTACATACTATGTTGTCAATGCACCATTTTATTTTTTAAATATTTCTCAATGGGAAATATTTTAAGTATTGTATTTCTCTATTACTTATATATTTTATTTTTCCCTGCAGAATACCGGATCCCACATCATCCAAGCCTGATGACTGGTAAGCCGAACTATCATGATTAGAGTGTTTTTCTTTTGTACCTCTGTTTTATTAACAATATTCCTCTTTAATAGTTTTTAATGATATTTTTCTAAAATACACTGCTCTAAACAATTAGGGGAATGCATGTTTAAACCCTTAAGCCGCCATGATTCAATTTGGAAACATCAGCTTGCTATTTTTTTTTTCACTTTGTCGAGCTTGCACTTATTGATTGTTAGATGGAAGAATCATGTCTTTTGAAGAATTAAATAATATTGTTTTGATGAAATGAAAATATGAAAAACATGGTAAAATATTTGCTCACAATTTTTTTTTGAAATTAATTAACCCTAAATTCTTCATGCTTGCATTCTTATATGTTTAAAAAATTGATTTTAACAAATAAAGTTTTGAAAAATTGTTATAATTTATTCGAAAGTTATAATTCCAATTTTTTTCCCACTCAAATTTTAGTTTAAAAAAAGTATAAGATTTTATTCCCCTGTTTTTTACCATTTCATTCTGGATGCAAAATGAATCTATTTCACAAGGTTTTGATTTTTAGAATAAAAAAATAAAAAGTTGTAACTGAAAGGGTTAACAAAACTATGCAAAGTACTCCCCTAATTGCTTTGAGCAGTACACTTTATCTACAGTAGACTGTTGGCAAGCCTCTTAACCAGTCGACTTAATCAGTCGCTTTGTTGTTAAATTAGTCGCGTAAAGTTTTTTTTAAAAGACATTTGTATTCTGCATGTTGTGTTGCCTAAAAAAATGTCATAATATATATTATTTATTTTAATATGGGGGGTATCTAACATAGCAAAAATCGTTTTCAAACATACTTTTTTGTGTGACTCTAAAACTTTAGCAGTAAGTTGCTTACTTTAGCAATCTGCCGTAATAAGCAGTCCCTATCTCAAGCAGACAGATAAGGAGTCTGCTCTTCTAATGATGTCGTTAAATTTCCCCACTTAGGGATGAAGATGCACCAAGGCAGATAGTGGATCCTGACGCTAGGAAGCCTGATGGCTGGTTGGATGACGAAAAAGAGTTGATTCCTGACCCAAATGCAGAAAGGCCCACTGACTGGTAAGATGACATCACATTTGCAGCCTTTTTTTAATTAAAAGATTTTTTAAAAAAAAAATGTCTTCTGGAACATATTATAGGATTTGATTCAAGCAATTTTATATAATTATCTTTGAAATACAAGCAAATTTAGTAGATGATAACAAATATAAATTTAATTTCTGAAAGAAAATTATTGAAAATGGCCAATTTGGTGTTAAAAGTTTAAATCCCTTACAAATGTTGAGTTTCATGATTTTTTTTAGGTGTATACATTTTTTTTGTGGAAGCAATTCTAGGTGACAGTAATAAAAACTATAAAAACTTAAAACTTTGAAATTAGAATGTCGGTTTTTTTTTCAAACAAAATTATTTTCTGATGAAATTATGTTATGTTTAATATAGTTAATTTTCTTATTTTCAGGGACGATGAAATGGATGGTGAATGGGAAGCTCCTTTAATAAGTAAGCTGCCGATCTACTTTTAGCTTTGACATATGTTTACAACTTAAACAGATAAAGATTTTATGAAGGATATGTCAGTTAGTGCATTACTCTGCCGTGATAAGGTAAACTGCAGTATCTTCCATAGTGACTTGGACCTTTGTTGCAAGCACTCAATTACTTTATCCGGTAAGAAAACATACTGGAACATTTTTTTTATTTTAGAGCAAAAATGGTGCAACTCATTGTGGCGATTACTGCAGTTTACCTTATCACGGCAGTACTCATTTTCATAGCCCAAACTACAAATGCTACTGCCAAATGAGATGTGTCAAAAAAATTCAGCTTATCGAAACTAGAAGTCATTGAATTTCTCAGAAAAGACTGAATTTCAAATTGATTATAATATCATATAGAAGTTATTACTTTCATAATTTAATAATTATGTTTATTGCTAAAATACCGAATGAAAAAAAAATGAAAGGTGTATCTTGGATGTGGAAAAAACGCTTCTTTAAAATAAATTTGAAACCTGGAGTATTTGAAACATTCCTTCTCTTCAGTTAATGGTTCATCAAAACTACTTTTGCAATGAATTAGATATAAGTTTTTTCAAAACCCTTAGTGTTCATTAATCAGTTGAAATAATGCTACTTGTCTTGTAGTTTTACTGTTCGTATGTATCTAAAAAAGCTGATTTCTAACAATGATTAAAAATTTCAAAAACCAGGATTTGTTTAATTAAAACTTGCTTTAAATTTTTAGATAATCCCAAATGTGAGGAAATAGGCTGTGGCAAGTGGAAAGCTCCTGTTATAGACAATCCCCTGTACAAAGGCAAATGGAGGGCACCTTTGATAGACAATCCCAACTATAAGGTGAGTATAACTTTCAAAAGAAAATTATTGTTGTCACGAACAATTTGATATTAAATTTATTCTGAATATTTGTGCAAGTATTATATTATCTGTAATATATTATATGCAAGTTAAGTTGATGACAGTATTGATTTTAAAAAAATATATTCAGTTTAAATATTGATGTAAATAAATTAAAATATATTGGTCATCTGTAGATATCTACTTGAAACCCCAGCAAAATCTTGCACGTATGTTTCACACATAATTTATAAATACATTTTTCAAACAAATAAAAATTTTAAAATGTTGTGCAAGTAGTTTTGAAAAATTTAATGTTTAAAAAATGAGCATATCAATGTAATGAAATTTTTAGTCTTAATCCAAAAATATATACATTTGTTCATGTTGAAATGAAAAAAAGTTTTTGTAAGTAGTAGTTTACATGTTTTTCTTTTGTAATTAATAAATAAACCAACAATTTTTAAGCTGCTGCAAATTCCTTATAGCTTTTGCAATTTTTTAAAAAATATTATTTTAGCACCTGAACTAGGTAATCTTTATGAAACTGTTTTTAGATTCAATTTGTGATGTTTATATGCATACGAAACCAAATATTTATCTTATGGGTTCTTTTTTTATGCTAGGGTAAATGGAAACCCAGACGGATCATCAATCCTCATTATTTTGAAGACAAATACCCCTCCAAGATGACTCCAATCGTGAGTAATGTATTCCTTTTGTATTTGAAAGTTCATTTGCTATCTTTTTACTTTTATTGACATTATGATTGCTGATAATGTCATATTTTGTTTACCAGAAGAATGGCTTGTGTTGAGTATTTTTTAAATTCCAAATTACTTAATTGATTATTGTAAGAAATATAGTCACTTGCCTAGCATGCGAAAAGTTCCAGGTTCGGGTCTAGGCATAATACCCCCTGTAGGGGGAGTGCCCGTTAAATATGCTCCAAAGTCCCAATGCTGCGTACAATGTCGTCCTTAACGGTTTCGTTGGGTGCCTATTCAAGTGTCGGCTCTTCGCTTAACTATGGCTATAAAATATGATGTCCCTCGCCAATAGCCCTAGTGTAGCTCTAGTGCGACGATAATTCAAACTAAAACTAAGAAATATAGTGTAAAATGGTGTAGTATAGAAATGCTTAAATGTGTGATCCCTTTCAAAATAGTTCCTCTTTAATAGATTCAAATATGCGAGTTATATCTTTATTTTTTCTTCTTTAGGCTGCTGTTGGTTTTGAACTGTGGTCCATGGTGGATGACATCATGTTTGACAATTTGATCATCACCGACGACCTTTATGTCGCTGAACACTGGGCTTCGGAAACTTTTGACTTGAAGAGAGAACTTGCAGACAGAGAAACTGTAAGCTGATTTTCCTATTTACAATTTTTATTTTCTTAATGAAATGTGAACATAAGATTAATATAATTTAATTGAAATTTCATATCAAAATTCAGTATTTGTATGTACAGTAGAGCATTTGAAATCCGAACTTCTATCACCTGGAAATGCCTCTAATCTGTTTTTTTTTTAAAAAATAAAATAAGGTTTTGAATTTTTATGGGATAAATCCTGAATCAATTCCGAATTACATTTATTTCAGGTAAAGTTAAAAATTTGATACATGAGAAATAGCAATATTTCTGTTTATTTTATGAGTTAAGTTAAAATATGATAATTATATGTAATTTGTAATTGGCCCTTATCCTGAATCACTTTGGTTTTGCAGATCCATTTAAAGTTTCATTATAATTCAAAATTGCATAAATGATTTATAAATATTGTGTGAAAAATATTTTATGTTACTTAGATACCATATTAAATATCTATTTTCCTTTTTTAAATAGTTTAAATTGAACATCAGTTATGTTTTTATAGTTATAAGGTGCCTTATTTTGTTGAATTAGTATAATATGTTACTTTCTTAGAGTAAAAGTAAAAAAAAAATTATTCGCTTGAAATTATCCTGGAAATAAGCTTTAGTTCATAAAAAAATCTGTATAACTTACCACACATTGTGTATCTCTTCCACTTGACCACCGAACAATCTCATGCAGAGTTGGTGGAAGTGGATCCTGCGGAAAACCAACAACCACCCCTACTGGTGGCTGCTCTACCTGGTGTACTGCGCCATCCCACTCACTCTCTACTTCATCCACATACGTTCCAGGGTCAAAGAGGTACATCCGCCACGGAGGAGTGGTTCTTAGAACACTTTTAGATGGAACCTTCATGATCGAAATCTAATAGAGAAAGGCTTCCTGCCCTTGCATTAGAGTGTCTGCTGACAAAAGATGACAGGACATTTACACTAGAAAGAGTTTCCACCCACCATTGCCTAATAGAAATGTAGTTATTAATCCTTTGAACGTTCCATGATACTGTTAATTTCTGATATGGGGGTTGTTTCTTTACTTTACATTAGTCTTCTCCAGTTTACCTCCAGTACACTTGGACAAGATATCTGCTGCCAATTTCGTGCTTTTTTACCTTACACAATACAGCTGTATAATGTCTACAATAGAAATGTAGTTTTTAATTCTCTGAAAGTTCCATGATTCTGATATGGGGTCGCTTCTTTACTTTACATTAGTCTTCTCCAGTTTACCACCAGTACGCTTGGACAAGATATCTGCTGCCAATTTCGTGCTCTTTTACGTGACTTAACTCAGCCGTATAATCTTTACAATTTTAACCTGTGGTCTAGTGACAATGTTGACACTTGCACTCTGTGCATTTTTGTTGCAACATTGTACTTAGCTACACAGCATCGGTACTTTATCCATAAACAGTCCTCTTGATAGCATGTCGGAAGGTAAAGGTGTTTGACCAGAAATGATTTAGCATAGTTAAGTATCATTGTTTCTGATGTTATGTATGTTGAGAAGCGCCACATTCTGATATCAAATGTTTAACACATGCTAATGCTGTGTTTTCTTTTTCCCCACAGGACAACATGATCGTTAGGCTGTTCAAGTACACCAATAAGAATCCATGGCTTTGGGCGGTGTACCTTGTAGTTATAGGCATCCCCGTTGTGCTTTTCATTAGTTTTTGTTGCACCACCACCAAATCCCCTGCTACCATTGCTGCACAGAGGGTACTCTCTCACCTTGTTATATATTAATAAGCTATTAATCCATAGCAGTGTCACTTAAAAACATATAATTCTATTTCAGTAAAATATGCTTTTCACAAACCACTTATTAATCTTAAAAATCATTTATTTCCAAGGTAAAGATGAGATCTACTTATAAATTTTATTTTTTGGTGATATTTAATGGTTTTAGTGTTCCCCATCTGTTTGCAAAAACATTTGCCACATCTGTTGTGAAGAAGTAATATATCTGTGTTTTCTGTAAAGTTTTGAAAAGTACTTTGATCAGCCTGAATTTTTTTTCTCGTTGCTTTTGTAAAATTGTAAATTAAATTAACAGGTACTAAAAAAATATATATCAAACTTGTTTTAAATGTCTTGAAATATTGCTTACTTAACACTTTACCTACGGGCGTCGACTGACCCGTAGACTAAAAATCTTCTAGACCAGCAACTTAATCTAATGCCTAGCTCTTCTAACGTGTCGAAAGCAACTAAAACACTATTAAAGGTTGATTTGTTGATTGGCATAATTGTACTTTCAATTGTAGGGCTACTGTTTCTTCGGAATGTTCTCTGTTAAAAAAAAGTTACCCACTAGTGATTATTTCAACCGTTAGTCATCCTTTTACATCGGACCTTTTTGACTATGTGAACAAATAACATTTTGAGTTAATTGCATGGCACAAAATTTGCATAAGGGTCCGTCTTAATATTAAAAATGTTACGAACTTTAAAATTTTCAATAGCAACACCCAATTTTAATTACTTAGAAATGTGAAAACCCCTCGAAAACCCCTAAATCTAAGTTTTTGTTACATTTGGATGAATATTTGACGAGTTATTCAATCAAATCACTTGTGGATCTTTGGGGGACCATGTCTAAAATGACAAGCGTAGTCAGTCTGTAGGTTTATTAATGGAGAAAAAGAAGCACAAGGTCAAATATCTTGAGGATGGGCCTACGAGGGATATAAAAGTCAATGAGTAGCTGTATATATTCAAATATAAAGTCGAAAATAAGTTGTAGTAAAAAATAGATCCCTATCGTCACTTGATAAGGGTTCCAAATTACGAGATGTCATTGGCTCTGTTAAATCTCCTAAAGGTGACTGCAAATAGGCAGCCAGAAACCATTACATTAGTTCCCTTAGACACAAAGGGGGCGCGCTAGTTTCTATGTCAATTTCAATGTAGAAATTCTCCAATGAGAGTTTGAAACTTAGAGTGTTCTTAGTCTATGGGTCAGTCGACGCCCGTAGGTAAAGTGTTAATTTCAGAAAGCAATTTAATGTTTAAAATCTTAGATTTGTGATTAAATCCTAATGAATGAAGGCCCTAATGAAATTAAAACGCATTTGAAAAAATGTCATTTTGATTTAGTTATAATGAACCAGTATCATGCTTTAATACTGCACCCATTGTCACGAGTACAGTAATTGTGTTAAGTAAGAGTCATGGCTAATATTTGTAAATAAACTTAACTTTTAATAATTAAAACATAAACCAAACATAACTAACTCATAAAAACATACTGTAAGGTTACACCGTAAATAGCAACTGTTGTAGATAAGATTGAGCAGAGTTTAAATATACATTTTTAAGTTGCAATTACAGAATAATAGTGTTAGACAAATATTACAAAATACAGAAATGTAACAGTGAGACAAATATAAATATTATTGGTTGCTGAAATACATCGCTCTAAAACTACTCTCGCTCATGCCGCCACACTTTATAACCTATGGATATTATTAAGGCTGCTTATCACCCCCATGACCTGTCATCCTTAAATCTGGCTTGCTAATGGTAAGTCTATGGGGAAAAAATGGTCTTTGTTCCAAAAAAAACCAAAGAAATTATAGGAATATTTTGATGCGTTTTTTTTAAATTTATAAAACTTCAATAAAGTTGTGCTTTTAGAGGTTATTTTTTTAAAAACATTTTTTACCATTTTTTAAAAGAAAAAAATGTAGATTAAAAAAAGTAAATAACGTTTTTAAAAAAAATAACCTCTGAAAGCACAGTTTTATTGGAGTTGTATGAATTAAAAAAAAAAACTGCATCAAAATATTCCTATAATTTCATTGCTTTTATTGGAATAAAAACCATTATTTCCCCATAGACTTACCATTAGCAAGCCCGACCGAAGGATGACGGGGAAGAGGGGTGATGAGCAGCCTTAAACAAGATTAACGTTTAAATTAGCGACTCTGCAATGTTTTCGCGGTTAATAACTTATTTATTTTTAAATTAAAAAAAAATATTACATATTTTATTCTTTTAAAAATACTGCAGTGGTGGCCAAAAGTGTGGACATTTTTTTTTTTTTTAAAGTTTCATGTAACTTTGTGTGCTTGTAAAATATATTAATTAAATTTTCACTTAAATACAAACGTTTATACATTAAATTGAATGTAATTTAATGTAGAATTAAGTAATAAAAATTGCCAAATGTGAAAATTAATATATTCTACAAGGACACAATGTTGAAAAAAACGAAGCTTTAAAAAAATTTCCACACTTTTGGCCACCACTGTATGTTATCAGTTTCATTTTGTAATCTCATTGTTTTCCCCACCCTCTCTGCCATTCCCAGGACCTGGAGATCAAGCGCAAGGCCTACGCCTCCAAGACCTTTGGGGGCCAGACCCCCAGTGAGGAGGGGGGTAGTGGCAGTGGCAAGGCCCCCTCCATCAGCAGGGAGCAGGTGCCCAAGGAGGCCACCATCACGGAGGTCAAGGAGGAGGAGGAGGAAGAAGAAGAGGAGGAGAATGAGGTCGAGGAGGAGGAGATTGAGGTGGAGGAGAGGGAGGAGAGTCCTGCTAAGGGAGGAGAGGAGGAGGAGGAAGAGCCTGAAGAGGAAGAGATGGCGGAGGTGGGTATTGTGTTTAAGGAGGAGGGGGGCTGGGGAGCCCAGTCGGTTAGGGACTCGCCTAGCATGCGAAAGGTCTTGGGTCCGGGCATCGCTAAAATAACTGCCAACCTATAAACGGCCAGTGCAGCCAAAAATGCCCGACGAATAATACCTTGTGTAAGGGAGTGCACGCTAAATATCCTTCAAAGTCCTAACGCTGCGTATCATGTTGCCCTTAACGGTTGCGTTCAGTGCCTATTCAGGTGTTGGCACGTCACTTGACTGTGGGTCTAAAATACAACGCCCGTCGCCAATAGCCCTCGCGTAGCTCTAGTGCGACGATAATTCAAACCTAACCTAACCTTAGGGATGAGGAATTGTTTTCTTTTGCTGGCTGCAGTTATTTAGTTGCTCTTTCTAAAGTTACATCTGGCTGTTACAATTTTTCTAAATTTGGCTAAAAATAATCTAGACTTCTTGGTTCTGTCATTGGTCCGATTTGACACTTGCAGAGTTTCCCTCCTTGACTGGCTTGCTTTAACTGGGCAGGCAAACTGTAGTAACCACAACAATGAAGTGTGCCGTTTGGCTCTGAAAGAAGCAATCTTTTTAGTATGCTTTCTTGTAGATAAGTTATTGAGAGCTTACAACAATGGTCTAAAACTTCATGAAGTCATTGAGCTAGAAGGGAAAATGGAGTGAAGTGTCAGTGAGCCGAAAACCCACTCGCAACCTTTTTAGTGAACAGGGCAAAAAAGGACTATTTTCCCTACACTTGTATGTAATACTTGTATGAGACCCCTCTATCATATTGACTTGGGCTCCAAAATGTTTAAAAGTTTTTAGTTAGAAAGATTTTTTTTTGTACTTTAAATTCCAACTTTTTTAAGAAATAACTATGTGGATCACTAACTAAGAACCAGCGAAGACGAAACCAAAAACAAAATAGGCAAGTTTCTAGGTTTTCTGCCCCGTTCGTTTCTACTGCAGTGTATTCCTTCGTATTTTATTATTGAACCGCCTTGTTTGCTGCCCTGTTTAGTGAATGACACACCTTACTCCACCTTTCTTCTGGCTCAATGTATTAAGTATTGTTACTGCAGTAGCTAGACTGGTTTAGATACTGCAGTGTACCTGATTACTGTAGTACTACTGTCCAGTGATGGGAATAGTGCTATGTTTGCTGCTATAATTTCTCTACTTTCGGCTAAAGTCGGTTGAAAGGTTGTGGTCCTAAAAGTGGTCCATATTGACCCTTGCAGAACACCCCTTCTTGACTGCTTTAACTAAGCTACTTTGGAAACTAAATGTGTTTTTGTGCAATGTTTGACCTACTGACTGGGATGTCTTCTGTAAAGTAATTCATCTCATTGTGACCTTGGCCTTGTAGGGTGGAATGAACACAGCAGGTCTTATCCCTCCATGTAGACCCTTATACCCCGAGTTTAGCTTTTTTTGCATGCACTGACAAGGCTTCACTTGATATCCTGAACTGTAATGTATGACTTGTACATAGTTTAACATTCATTATGGTAATTTAAAAAGAATACATTTTTGGACACTGGTTTAAACAAGGTTTCTACACTCCGTGCCAACCAAACTTGGGTAAAAACAAATAGTAAAAAGGCATGGGGGAAAAGCGCGATTGGTCCGTAAGTTAGAAACTCTTTCAATGTAATATTTACATACAAATTGATCTGAATACAATTTGACCAAAATACACTTTTCATTCTGATAAAATTGTGAAATTTTCTCTAATAATATTCAAATCTGTTAGACCGTAAATGAAATTAATGTTTTAAACATGTTTTCTGGATGGATTCACAAATAATTTATGTCTGCGGAAGTGCGGAGTGTAGTTAGACATTTTGTTCATGGACATTTATTTATTTCAGGAGGCCGAAACAGCCGGTGATTTCCCCAGGCGTCGAAGACCCCGCAAGGAGTAAGCCCCCTTACCAAAACATGCCTGCTGTGGAGAAAATGTGCAAGATCAAGTGCCTAGTCAACAAAAAGAAAGTAGATATTAGATCTGACATGTCTCGGCTGATGTGGGAACTCCATGGCACCCTTCCCCCCCCCCCTCCTAGTACTGTTTAGAACAACCAGAAAAACACATATTTGTGTGACTCTTTTTGTACATTCAACTAGAAGGTCGAACTTACTACTACAAAGAAATACAGCGAGTGTTTTGCGTCGTCATCGTTCAAAGAAATGACAGCCGTTTTTACTTAACCTCCCATATTCTACGAAGAAAAATGTTCAAAAGGTTTACTCGACCGGATTTAAAAAACTAAGCAACTGTGCGTTTTGAAATGCTCTCGGACCTGCCAACTTGTGAATATTCGCCTCTGTCCATATTAGATGTATATGAGCGTAATTTGAACATGTGCTTTTTTTTTTAAAACTAAATAAAATGTCAAAATCCTAAATTTTTCCACTACTTGCCTATAATTTTAAGCTTTAATTTCTGATATAGATAAATCAAATTCATTCGTTTATTGGTATTTAATAGAGTTCTTAAGCAAACCCTTTACAACTCCTGTTTTTATAACGATTCAACGTTTTGCTAAATTTATTTTTATCTGAATTTTGTCAGTTATTGTAAGAAATGAATGAGTTGTGTGTTGTACACATTGCAGTGATTGTAAGCAGTGTAATTCCAATAATGGGTGTTGGCAGGTTTTTATGTATTAGTCATACTTCATTTACCTATTCTTTTTGTGCTCTACATACTATTTATAAGAAGTCTTGTTTTCTCGCCCGCATATTGTTCAAATAAGATGACCCTTTTAATTTGCCCTATTATGGTTTAATGGAATTGCAAATATTTTTTCTCCTGTCGTTATTTATCTTATTTCTTTATGACTGTGTTTTAGTGTACTCTGCAATTTGTTATTCTTTTTAAGTTATACAGGTGTATTGTACTTTATCTAGAGTTTATTGTAATGGATTGAAGATGGCTAAGTGCTGTGCTTAAACAATTTCCATGCACGCATTAACTTCAAATTTATATCAAGTAAACTTAAAATATTCTATTATGACATTACTATTTAAAATGTTTGAAATGTTCTGCAGTATTTTTATTATTCGATCACGAAAAAAAATCATTTAATATAATGATAATTTAAAATAACTTTTAATACGGAAGTATAAGTTTGTTCCTTTTTCTATTGCTTCTGTATCTTTCAACCTTTTTAAATTTCCTTTTGGCTTTAATGTCCTTACTGGCGTATTGTTTAAGAACGACCAATTACTTACTCTGTGTAGCTGGATTTTCAAAAATTGATAACAGTTTACATTCATTATAAAATAAGCATTGTGTGCACTATTTCTTACTTAAAAACATTATTACACGACTCTTGATAAATTGTAATCTCATTGTATTCTACAACATTTTTATTCTTTTGTTAGAATTCTTTATATTTTAAGTGGTGTTAGAGGGGCAAGAAACAATTCCTTCCGTACTCTTAAAAAGTTTTGGTTGCGATTTTAATGTTTGCTATTTATTTAGTTTACAATATAACAACCTTTAATACAAAGTATTTTGTTGTGTTTTTATTTTTAGTATTTTTAGGAAGGGTGTAGTGAGTTTGATATTATTTGTGCACATTCAAAAGTGAAGATTTTTTTTTTTATTAGGTTTAAAAAATGCAGAATGAAATCCTCAATTTTTTTTTCAATGTACATTTCCTAAATTAGTATTGTTGTGTGATGCTTGTCAAATTGGTATTGTTTTAAACTGAGCTGCCAGGTATCATGCCTAATAACTGTCGTTTCTCAGAGTTTTACACCAAATATTAATAACATATCTGTTTACTTTACATAATATTTTGTGTTCTATTTACATTGAATGTATATGTTGCAATAAAATAAAAGCAAGGAATTTGGAAAGCAAGAACCGCTGTTCTGAGATGCCAAAGACATAAAATTAAAATTTCAAAAAGAGAGGCAGCTAAACTATTTAAGTTTTGCTTCATTCAGAATCCCCATGGCTAAACTTAAAAAGAAAAGCTTCTTTTAATCTTCCTGCAATTACTTGTATTAAAATGTAATATTCCTCAACTTATAGGCAGCTTTACTACTTACAACAGGACATTTTTTATTCAATTGAATATTTTTATGTCCTGGTTTATTTGTTAAATTAAAATGTAATTGAAACAAGGGTAATGCTATCTTTTAATTCTTAACTTCTCCCCCATAGTTCACACAATTTTTGTATTTTTATTATGGTTTCAACACCTATTGACCATATAACATTGTATTTTGTGTCTTTTTTCCCAATTTAGTTGTACTGTACTTTGTATTCAAGAGACAAAAGACAAGCTCAAGTGATTCTTTAGATCCATCTTGTTTTTGAAGCTGGGTTTCACCCCTTTTCAAATGTTTATTTTTTTGTGCACTCTCGTACTTAGTCACATGGCCCTTGTTTGTGAATCAAAATGAAGCTGCTTTTTTTGTCATTGAAATTTATTCGTAATAAAAGCATTTAACAAAGTGCTGATGCAAGTCTGGTTTTTCAAACTCATTTAGTTATTTTATTCCTACTATACCTTGTTTTGCCAGAATGCGAGCTTTGTAAAGGCTTCTGAATCTTCCCCCATCCCTTTGCTTGGTTTTCTAAGAAAAGGGGGTAGCATTGCGTTTCTAAACCTTTCACAGTTGAGGTTCTTTTGTGGGGTTAACAATCTGTACAGTTCACACCCAAGTAGGGTGGAGGAAGAAAGTCTTTTTCGAAGCTTGCATTCTGGCTAGACAAGGTATAGTAAGGTCAAGGATTTGAAATGTAAAAATAGTGTAAAAAAAATAGCTTCTTAGTTCCTTAAAATGATTTTTGTTAAACTTATACTCTATATATTATTGAAACGAGCAGAGAAGAATTTTAATAATCAAAATGATCAAAAATAAAGAAAAAAAATTGAATAAATAAAAAAGTTTGTGGGGAAAAATCTGAACATTTTTTTTTAATTAATAAACTTTTTTTAATCTTCTACAATTTAAATATTTCGTTCTCATCATGTCCTTTTGGGGCTGGGGAGCCCAGTCGGTTAGGCACTCGCCTAGCATGCTTAAGGTCCCATTTTCGGTCCGGGCATCGCCAAAATAACTACCGACCTATAAACGGTTCGGGCATCCAAAAACGTCCGACGAATAGTATCCCGTGTAAGGGAGTGCATGTTAAATATCCTCCAAAGTCCTAACGCTGCGTACGATGTCGCCCTTAACGGTTGCGTTGGGTGCCTATTCAGGTGTCGTCTCGTCTCTTGACTGTGGCTCTAAAATACGACGCCCGTCGCCAATAGCCCTCGTGCAGCTCTAGTGCGACGATAATTCAAACCTAACCTACACAACGTTGTAAAAATAAAACCCAACTCTCCCCGATCAAGCAACCTTTCGTCTTGTCCGCTAATGATAAATCCCGCGAAATAACAACCTGCCACAACAATCCTGTTGGGGAGAGACAGAAAGACGCTTTCAACAGGTAGGGAAAAAAAAATAATAATGAAGCGACCCAGGGTCTTGCAACCACCTCAAAATCGGACGAGCTGAAGGTAGCTTCACGAAACCCGGCCTTTTCGGACTTCCAACAACTTCGCTGGACTGGTTCTTTGCTTGTTTGTTTCGTTGCTGTTTCTGTCCCTTTTTTTTTGTTTTTTTTTTAAAGATGCATTGAATGCGTGAAGTGTTTTTTTTAGTGTGGAGAAATATTATAAAACATCAGTTTCCTGCAATGCTGTTTGGAATTAATCATTGGATTACACTGAAATAGTGGACGGTTTTATTAATATAGAATGCATTTCGGGGCTGTCTGGGTAAGTTTTTCTTTTCTTAAAAAATTTATCTTTTAGAATTTCAATGAAGGGATTCTAAAACTTAGCAGCATTTGAACTAGTTATTGTTTATCTAAATTTTACTCTGGTTCTAATGCCTTTAAATTATTAAATGTCAAATAGCAATGGGTAGTGTTTCATTAGAAATTTTAGTTAAATTTCAAGCTACGAGACGGAGAGTTTATTTTAATACTACACATATCAATAATAAAACGCATTTTTTGTATGACATTTAAATATATGATTAGGACTAAACACTTTTGCGAAAAAATACTTCGGGGCCCTTCTTTTAAAAATATTATTGGGATATCCACCTATCTAAACTCATATGCGTCGGCCACGTCACTTGGCCGCGGCTCTACCATTACGAGCCCCGTCACTAATATTGGCCTTAATGTAGCTTATACTGCGACATGGGATTTACAGAAAGTTAGGTTAGGCTTGAATTATCGTTGTGCACTAGAACTACACGAGGGCTATTGGCGACGGGCGTCGTATTTTAGAACCACAGTCAGGTGACGAGCCAACACTGAATAGGCACCCAACGCAACCGCTAAGGGCGACATCGTACGCAGCGTTAGGACTTTGAAGGATACTTAACGTGCACTCCCTTACACGGGGTATTATTCGTCGGATGTTTTTGGCTCTGCACGGGCCGTTTATAGGTCGGCAGCTATTTTGGCGATGCCTGGACCCGAACCTGGGACCTTCCGCATGCTAGGCGAGTGCCTAACCGACTGGGCTCCCCAGCCCCTGCGTAACATTTCAGAACTACTATATGAAGCACACCACTTACAGAAAGATGTGGGGTTCATCAGGGGCAGTGAATCTAAAATAATATTATTTCCCGTATGAGGAAACTACGTTTTTATGTGAATAATTATTTTGCAATTAATAACTGGAATGCTGGTGTATTTATTTAATGTGCACCCTGCCCGGGGCCAAGGCACGTCATAGCAGCTCTTGATCGATTGAGCTGTTTTGCAATGAGTTCAATGAATAATGCATTGTTGTGGTGCCCCCCCCCCCCCCCTGTGGGCCAGCTTATGCATTGCAACACTGCTTATGTAAGTCGGACACCGAATTCGAGTTGGGAATGCTTTCTTAAAATGATCTCATTGCATTGTAAAACTTGGGTCCAATGTTACTCGATTTAAACTGGTGGCAGCAATCAGCAAATCCTGCCAATGAAGCCAAGTACTTAATAAATTACTTAAAATTTGTCGATTTGAGATAACCGCTCAGGAAAAAAAATAGTTTGAAATAAAATCTTGCTGAAAAATCAGAATAAAAAAATATTTGACGCAACATGCGCAAAAAATGAGCAATGCCAAAATCATAGTTTTTTTTACAAAAGAAAAAAAATTACAAAAAAAATTTAAACACTTAAAAATCATTCTGCATTCTAAGTATTGTACTTTTAGGAATAATTTCCAAGTATTTTTTGTTAAATTTCATAAATTTGAAAAAAAAATGGTGCTAGTTTAAAAAATTAGGACACTGTTTGGCTCCGGGTGGGTAACTTTGGCCCAAGCATGAAATGCATAAGAAACATACTTTTAACATCTTTATTGGCTGTGTTACCGAATTAAATAGTAATATTAAAATATTTAAACCTATAATAAAGAAATTTGAAAATGTTTACATTTCATTTCGACATTTGCGATTTTGAGTGTTGTACTTTTATTGAACTTTATCTTTTTAACATTTCAAATAATTTGATTAAAAAAAAGTATTTCAAAAATGGGTAATCAGAAAAGTAAGACTTCTTCAAAAATAGTTAAACAGAATACACTTTTACATACATTTCTTAAAGTGCAAAGTTCCATAAAGATATCTTTACATCTTGAACCTAAGTTACCCGCATTCATCGGCAAAAATTTCCCAGTGACCACTATTAAAATATAGCATAAAAAGTATTTAACTTAGAATAAAACAAATAGTGTAATATTCATTCCCATTAATAAAATAATCGAATAGACGTCAGTTGTAGTATTGCCAGATTTATAATGAGTATTTTTTTACATGAAATAAAAGGCAGTGTTTCCACCTTTCCAAAAATGTCAAACAATTTAAGTTGTGATCATTTTATGACGATAAATTAAGAAACAAATCTTTTTCCGAACGGTGGACCATAGCTCCATGGCCAAAGATACAAGCTTTGACGGTGTTAAATAACCAAAGGATATTTTTTTCATTAAAAAAAATCGATTTTATAGACAATAGTAGCAGCCATAACTAATTCTTATCTTTGTTTAAAATGTCTGCAGTTCCTAAAATATTTTAGATAAATGTCGGTCCCATCATAGTCCATCTCTCTAACTAATCGACAGCTTATGATGAAGAAATCGTAGTTAGAAAAGAATCGTACTAATAATTTCGATATACTTGTTGTTTGCTGCTTATTCCCCATTATCTAGATAAACTACACTGATGCTCGCAACAATTGAATCGGTGAGTGCAGAAACCACTTCAGTCAAAAAAATCCGAAAACTCGTTTTCAGTGAAAATAAGCGTAGAAAGGCAAGATGCGTGTTGGGTGCAAAAAGTACGTTAGTCTGTTGAGTATTTCCTTAAATGCAGGACGTTTGTTTCGAGTGTTTAGTGCAGAAATAGAGGAGGAGTTTTTAGTTTTTTCTCCCTCCTGAAAAATTTGAAATTTGGGACTGACGTTGTTTCTGCACTCACCGATTCAATTAGGGGAGCGCATAGTTTAAACTCTTTCACCCCTAATTATTCCATTTGAAATCATCAGCTTGCACATTTTTTTCTGACTAAGTTAAACTCACACTAATGTATCGTTAAATGGAAAAATCATCTCTTTTGAAGAATTAAATAACGTTTGTTTAAATTAAATAAGAATATGAAAAGTATGTTAAAACAAAATTCACTCTGAAACAATTTTAGCTAATAAATTGACCCTAAATTCTTTATGCATGAGTTTTTATATGTTTAAAAATTGATTTAAACTATTTTTTACATTTTTTTAAAAAAAGTATTGTTATAATTTATTCATAAGTTATGATTCCAATTCAGTCCCCTTAAATTTTAGGTTTAGTTATAAAAATTAAAAAAAAAAATCCCCTGTTTTTTACTATTTCATTCTGGATGCATAATGAATCTATTTAACAAATTTCAGATTTTTAGAATAAAAAATAAAAATTGAGACTGAGAGGTAATAAAAGTACGCAAAGTGCTCCCCTAACTGTTTTTAGCAGTGCAGATCAAGTCCAGGAGATCGCAACGCACTTAAAAAGTCCATAACTTGAACAGGATTCTGCACTCAAGTCATTCTTATCCAACCCCATATAAGCAACCCATACACTAGTTTTTTTTTTAAGTCACTAAAAAAATTCCAAAATTCAGCTAAAATTTTTGTGGTATTTTCTTGCAATTTTACTACGATATTTAAGAATATTCCTATCTTTTAGATAGAACCAAAAAAATTTCATATCAACCTACAAACAAAGAATCTATTAGTGAAATATATTTGACGTCATTTCAAACTGATTGATGTCGCAAAAATTAATATCTTTTAATTTATTATTTAAAATAATTAAAGTTTCTCGAGTGAACGTTGCGAATGGCAATGGTGATTTAATTCCAATAAAAATGGCTTCCTATGCTTTTCAAATGAGCATTCAATTTTGCATTTTTTAAAAAAGTAATCGAAGTACTTCGAATGCGAATTCTTCTCTGAAATTTTCAATGTATTCTAATTTCGATGCGCTGAATTTTTTTTTTTGACGTATCACACTTAGCCGTAGCATTGTAGTTTGGGCTATGAAAGTGGGTGACAGACCGAACGATTATAATACCTTCCTCTTTTACGTTATAAATGTAGGGTGGAAGCTAAAAGCAGACAAAATATTGAATTCCGAATGAAGCCTCCCAGAGATACGTGTATGACTCATGTAATGGGTAATGTACAGGGCCTTTTTTATGGGAGGGCGGAGTGGGCGGGCGCCCAGGGCAGCAGATTTTTAGGGGCAGTTTGTCAAATGATTTAAGGTTTCCCTCCAAAAAAATATTTTCCCCCGCTCAAAAACGCGAAACTAGAATCAGACATAATCCTTACAAAATCAACAACAAACAATAACACTTTTTCAGAAGCTCCTATTAATATATATCAGCATTGTTAAAAATTCAAAACTAAATAACCACCCTCCAACCCCCCCAAAAAAATCCCCCAAAAGCCTTAAAATAACCAAATAAACCTTTAAAATGCTGAAAAACTGACAAACCTTGACACTATAAATGACTAAAATATATATTTTTTAGTCATTTATAGTGTCAAGGTTTCCAGAAAACATATATGTTTTCTGGTTTTGGAGTGAGCAAAATCAGAAATTATTTCCTTAAAATTTAACTCTCTTAAAATTTCAAGTTCAATTGGCATGAGAGTGAGTGCTGTCATTTTTCCTTGTAACATCGATCTCAAGTGTGACGATCTTTCACCAGTACAATTTGAGCAGAATAAATAAAGAAAAATTCTTAATGCATTAATAAAATTTTTAAATATACAGACTACTCCATTGTTAATTAGTGATCTTGCAGTCAATGAATTCTCATCAGTAAAACAGTTCTCAATTATGAAGTAATTAAGGTGTTTTATGTTTTAGTTCATTTACGATGTCAATACCCAAATCCTTGGGATAAGTTTTAGCTAATGCTTCGGCTTTCTCTTTCATTATTCCAATTTCCATGCGTTTAAACTTGTACAAGCATGCAAATCTTTCTTCTAGCAGTTCATATACTTGAATTCGGTCGTGTAGTTCAGTTTGAAGCAATTAATTATCTTTAAGTAAATAAATTATAAAAACAGTAATTTTAAAATTATAAATTATAGAGCAATTAAATTATAAGTATAAATCTTTAAACAAAAACATTTTTTTTTTAAAAATCTATTGTACAGGTATAAATTTAGTTGATTGGTTTAGTTTAATTGAAGTTGGTAATTAAATTCAAATCAAGCAGTTATTATTATTTAGCTAGTTTTAATTAGTACCTTTTTTGTTCAAAGGAAAAGGCAGTTGTTTAATTTCCGCCCAGGGCAGAAATTTCTTAAAAAAGGCTCTGGTAATGTAATCGATTCCGGCTGCCTATTTCTAGACTCCTTTAGGAGCTTCAACACAGCCAATTACGCTTCGTAATTTAGAACCCTGGTCAAGTGACGAAGTCGACACCTGAGCGGGCACCCAATGGAACTTCGAACGACTTCGTACGCTAACGCCGTCGGGACATTCCACTAAACAGATTTAACGAGCACGTATATCGAAGTGTACTCGGGCGCCCCGGAGAATTTTAGAGGATTTTTTTTCCACCAGCACGAAACGTTCTATAGTATGGCTAGGACAAGGACAGAACCAAGAACCCTCTCGGTGTGAGGCTCGTCACTTACACCTCTCGGCCACCGATGGGCCTATGACTCATGTTCGGCTAATGAATTCCTCGCCATGTTTATGGCCGAGGCATTGAACCATCTTTTAATTGCGCCTTTCCGGCTAGAGCGACCAGAGCAACATATCCGCATTATTTATCGAAATCGCCAAATGCAAAAAAAGGGGTCAACTCCACAGGAATGGTTCCACACGCGCTTCTGCTTTCATTAAAGTTCTGAAAGGGAGAAGCGTACTTGGAAATCCACCCATGAACTTGACCCTTTGTTAGAATTAGCGATTCATATATCTGGTTCGACGACTTGATAAAAAGTATCATTTCGCGATCATACTGCATCAGAGACAAAAAGGTATTTTCTACTCCCCTTTGACCTCCATTTTTTCTCATTTCTTCTTTATTTGTTTCGTTGTTATTGGTTGTTTTGAACGTCGGCGCGCTACATCTATGTTCTATCGTCGCTGGTGGAGTATTGAATAAACACTATCGGGGATACAATACTTCCTCATTTTTTTTGCCTTGGAATTTTCTTTAAAAAATTACCTCTATTTGCAAACACGTCCAGTTTCCAATTAACAGTCAATAAACGGTGCTAAATACACTGCTCAAAACAATTAGGGGAGCACATGTTTTAAACCCTTTCGCTCCCAATGATTCCATGGGGAATCATAAGCTTGTGATTTTTTTCTGACTAAGTTGAATTCGCAACTTATGTATCGTTAGATACATCATTATATGGAAGAATAACGTATTTTGAAGAATTTAATATTTCTTTTTAATATTAATGAAAATATGAAAAATATGGTAAAATAAATTTCCCTTTAAAACAGTTTTAGAAAATAAATTGACCCTAAATTTTTCATGCTTGCATTTTTTAGATGTTTAAAAATATATTTCAACTATTTTTAACAAAAAAAGTTTTGAAAAAACTATTGTTATAATTTATTAAAAAGTTATTATTCCATTTCCCCCCTTTAAATTTAAGCATTAAAAACTTAAGATTTTTTCTCCTGTTTTTTGCTATTTCATTTCGAATGCATAGCGAACCTATTTAACAAATTTCAGATTTATAGGATAAAAATTAAAAAGTTGGGAGTGAAGTTAAAGTTGGAATTAAAAAGTGCTCCCCTAATTGTTTTGAGCAGTGTATTTTGTAAAGGGAAGTTTAATAAACAACCTGTGCATAAAAAGTTAACTCTTCAACCACAAGTGTGTAAGAGTAGCTCTTTGCACAATTTCATATACATTAAACTTATTTATTGCACACATGACTATATAAAAAAAATAATGCATTCAAAATACAAGGTAAATTTTACTTTTTCTTTGCCTGTAAGGGAAATTATTTCGTCGCATAAATAGCTTTTAAGAATTTGGCATACATATTGAAAAATATGCATAGCAAAGATGCATATTTTGCAGTAGGTGCTATATTTGTAAAAGTGTACAAAAAACGGCAGTTTTATGTGATGCACACGCTTAAAACAAAAGAGTGAAATCCACTCATATAGGAGAAGTGCATTTTCGACACTGGAATGGAGTGAAAATTAATTCAGACTGAGTTAAAATCACTCGTTTGGAGTGATCCTGACGGAGTTTTAACTAAACAAAAGAGTGAAATTCACTCCAATAGGATAAGTGCATTTTCGACACTGAAAAGAGTGAAAATTAACTCAGACTGAGTTAAATTCATTCGTTTGTTTTAAGAGTGAGCCACCGAACCGAATGCACCATTTCGCAAGCGAAGTGGAGCTGGAAGAAGCATCTCCGAACCGGCTGCTGTCGACGGGGCAAGTAATTTGCGGCAAGGCAGCAGCGGAGGCGACGGGGCAAGGAATGCGGAGTCAGACCCCCGGGGGAAAGAATGTCGCCGCGACCAAACCTCGCTCCGCGTCTTCCAAAACGAACGTCGAACGTTTTCGCAGCGGAACGCGCCGCTCACTCGCTTGGATTACGTTTTGTTCGCCAGAAAAACACACAAAACGGAATAATTAGAACTTCTATTTTATTTATCGAAGCACTTTAATTGGTTGACTGTAAATCGTTTGGTAAAAATAAATATTTGTTTGGTGATTATCGTTTGGTGAAGAACGTGTGAATGTGAAGTGTATTATAGCGTTCATTTGGATTACAATCTCGATTGCTGCTTGGAATAAAATCAAAGGATATCTGAAACGAAGGTGAGTTGATTTTTTTTATTTGTAAATTCAAATTCCCCGCCCCCCCCCCCCCCTCTTTTTTATGCTTAGATTTTGCGTGAAACTGGAATTTCGCGCTCCCTGCGCATGCGTGAAATTCACATGGCGAGTTATTTTGTTTTTGTTTACGTTTACAGTACCTGTTATTATTTTTTTTACTCTGATAGTTAGAGGGTTTGTATCGCTGGAATTCGACTCGCGGATGTGGAATGCTCTGGACATTGATATTTTACGAGATAACTTTTTGATGCAGCTCCAAATTATTTTTGTTGTTGAAATACTCAAATAAAATGCATTCAACTTCGTAATGCGGATATCTGTCATCCGAACCGGAAGGGCTTTCTATACTGAATTGAATAAATGTGTGTTAGTTTTAGCTTCCACACTACGTTTGTAACGTAAAACGTGGATAGGTATCGTTCAGTCCGTATGTCTGTCTGCCGTTCTTCTGTCCGTCCGCTACCCACTTTCATTGCCCAAACTACAAATGCTACGTACAAGTGTGATGCTTCAAAAAATTCAGCGCAACGAAATTAGAATAGATTGAAAATTTCAGAAAAGAATTCCAATTTGAAGTACTTCAATTATTTAAAAAACTGCAAAATTTAATGCTTTTTTAAAAAGCATATTAAACCATTTTTATTAGAATTAAATCACCATTGCCGTCGCAACAATCGCTCGGAAAACTTTAATTCTTTAAGACAATAAATTAAAATAAATTTATTTTTACGGCATTGATCAGTTTGACATGATGTCAAATATATTTCACTACGAGATTTTTGAACGTTGATATGAAATGTTTTCATTCTATTTAAAAGCGAGGAATATATTATATGTTTATTATTTGAAATATATAAATTAATTTTTGCAAACTATAAAGAAATAATTATTTATTTTTCGAAATAAAATAAATGAAACTAGCCAAATTTAGCATGTAAATGTTTAATATAGTTCTGTGTGTGTATTAATTCTGTGTTTGTCGCCTTTTTACCTGTTAAACACAACTGTTGTGGGGAGAGCGGTTTAAGTGACACCTACTTGTTTTCCATCTATATTTATTGTTGTTTTGGTGCATTGGAAATATACTGAGATCTTTTCTAAGATCGGGCATGGCTTTATCAGATTTTATTAAAAGTAGGGAAGTAGGTTTCATTGTAACATAAACTGTCACAACTGTTTCGACACAAAATTCATGCCTTTAAAAAAGTGCCGAACACAGTATTTAGTTCAATACTAAACATTTTGAAAAAAAAACAAAAAACATCAGCCTTAACAAAATAAACTGTTCATCGAAACTCATCACTCACCTACTCATCTGAAATTCAATAATTGCTACTCATCTTTTGCTAAATTAATTGTTATCTTCCACACTACGTTTAAAACGTAAACAAATAGGTTTGTTACAGAATCTGTCACCTAAACCGCTTCCACACAATATATATGCTCACAGGAAACAAACAATTTATACACCTCAGAAAGAAAATCTCTAATTCAAAATTTTAAAAGCCAAAATTAACTATTTTCATTATAGTTATTTAAGCAACTAAAATTATTATACGTTAAAACCTTCCACTTTTTACGTTATAAACGTAGTGTGGAAGCTAAAAGTGGAAAGTATTATAATAGTTCTCTCTGTCTGTCCGTCCGTCACCCACTTTCATAGCCCAAACTTCAAACGCTACGGACAAGTTGATACGTCAAAAAATTCAGCGCATCGAAGTGAGAATACATTGAAAATTTCAGAAAAGAATTCGAATTCGAAGTGCTTCAATTATTTAAAAAACTGCAAAATTTAATGCGCATTTAAAAAGCATATTAAGCCATTTTTATTAGAATTAAATCACCATTGCCATCGCAACAATCGCTCGGAAAACTTTAATTCTTTTAGACAATAAATTAAAATAAATTTATATTTGCGACATCGATCAGTTTGAAACGACGTCAAATATATTTCACTATGAGATTTTTTGTACTTTGATGTGAAATGTTTTAATTCTATTTAAAAGCGAAGAGTATTATTCGTTGAAGGAATTATATTTATTCGTTGAAATCTAAATAAATTTTTGCAAACGACATAAAAGTAATAAATTGATAAAGTAATAAATTGATCATAAAAGTAATAAAAGTAATATATTGATTATAGTAATGATTGAATACAGTTTATTTTACAGAAACTACAGAAAAGGGCCAAAATATTTGACAGTAAATAATTCGATTGTAATTTGCAATTAAAAAAATCAATTAACTTTGAATTTTTAAAAATCCTTGTATTATCCAGCCATTTTTATAGACGAGGCTGCATTTTAGCTTTCACACTACGTTTCCACTACCTTTCTACTTAGGACCTACACTCCTTGCCAACTTAACTTGGGTAAAAACAAATAGTAAAAAGGCAGAGGAAAAAGCGTGGTTGGTCCGTAAGTTGGAAACTCTTGTAAGATAATATTAACATTCAAAATGATCTGAATACAATTAGGGTTACCAGGTCAAAAAAGCATAAAACAGGACACTTACTTTTAAAAAGCGGGACAAAAGCATGGAAAGCAGGACACATTTAAAATTGAGTCAAATCAATTGACAAAACCTTATTATTAGCACATTAAACATTATTACATTATATTATTTAATTATTATTAGCATATTTTTCTACAAAACCAATTTTTCTTAATAAGTCCTTAACTTAAGATATATTGGCATAAAACATGTCCTTGTTAAGTAAAACTAGCAATGCATTAAATGTGTTTTGGAGTAAACTCAACAAAGTAAGCTAATTACCACTTTGAAATGTGTACAAACTTCTTTAAAAATTTCCAAAATTAATTAAATTTTCAAAAATACGGACATTTAAGGATTTTTAAAAAATAAATACGGACGGCAGGACAGAGCCTCTAAATACGGACGTCTGGTAACCCTAAATACAATTTAAACAAAATACAAATTTCATTTGGATAAAATGACCAAATTTCCCAAATAATATTCAAATCGGTTATACCTCAAACGAAATTAATGTTTTAAACATGTTTTCTGGATGGATTCACAAATAATTTATGGAACTCTTTGCCTCCGCGGAAGGATCTTCTCCATAGCATATTTCTATTTACCCAACTTAAGTTGGCAAGGGAAGTGTACCTTTTTACTGGATTGGATTGGATTGGTTGACATATATTTTCAGGCTTGTGTGCTTGGTCGCAAGGACCCGCTTATAAGCCATCGTCAAGTAGGAAAACACAAGACACCCACAAACACATATGACAGATGTTGCCATCTGTCTCCACCTCCACAATTTAGACATGTCCCTGAAGGGGACTGGGGAGGACCTTTTTACTTTCACGATACCTTTTTTTTTCAGTCGTTGCCATTCGTGCTTTGAAACTTGAGATACAAGTCAAATGCACACATACCTACTTTCTTTAATTTACGGATTTAAGGGTTAAACACTCAACCAAGAGAGATTTGAGACGGTGCCGGAGTAAAAATACGAAAAACCAACAAGCGGAGCTTGTTAAGGGCATTACAATGCTTTTAACCTGTCAGTTGTGCTTCAAGAATTCGAAACAGAATGCGTTCAAGGTCGGGTTTTGGGGGAATAACTTAACCTCCATAAGGAATGGCATGAAATATTATTTTTTTGGCTTATATAAGAGGTTGGACATTAGTCCATAGGTCTTACGATAAATGTGAGCTTAGAAGTTATTTTTAATTTTCCAAATCATATTTTATTTTATGGAATAATTAGTTTATGAGTTAATAAGGGGCAAAGCCACTGCTCTGCTCGCTACCGCTCGTCAACCCCAGAGAATTGCTACGCAATTCCTCTTTGTTTGCTTCGCAAACAAACATGCAAGACTAATATGAGGATACTGTCAATGCAAGAATGCTCATCTATACAATCTACATTGAATAAATGCATGTACTTCACAGTCATTTTACCAATTAAACGCGTTAGGTAGTCGTCACTAAGACATTCCCCTATATACTGACATTCTATAATGTATCTTCGCCTATCAGAAGCAGCACTCCTGGCTTCACGTCGACGATTGCTAATGATCTCTCGATTATTAGCGTAGCTTCTACGATTTCTTTCACGTTGGCACTTCGTTGGCTATCGCTATGACCTCGCAGATTCTGTTGAGCGGAAGAATTTCTATTCTATCTCATTCTCCATTCTATTTCTATTCTCCATTATTAGAAATGTCCATTAAGTAGCCGATGCTACATTATGCAAAGCAAAATAACAGTTACTTGTGAAATTTAAGTTTACTTTATTCTTTTATCTATGATATAACGGCCGGTCTCGATTTGGAGTTATAAATTCAACGGCCAAACAGCGAAAATGCACAAATCTGCAAAACATTCCACTTCATATTTCATACAACTCGATAAGTATAGCAAACCTTCATTACATTATAGCTGTACCATTATTTACTCAAAATACCAATTTTTATTAAGTACAGGAAATCCTTCGTTATATCGCTTTTGGAATGTTTAAATGAAATTAAGTTTCAAAACTCAAAACATTTAAAAAGTTCGAGTGCCCTGTAGCCGTACCAGCAAACAGAAATTATTCATCATCAGTGAAAAACGATTTGAATGGTCGATGACATCAAAGCTTACTTTCAGCGTTTCTGACGCTGGCTGAAGCCACGTAAGTCACGTGGATCTCAAGCGTCCGACAATTATAACTTTATATTATATAGATATATAATTGGGAATATTAAATAATCCTACTAAAAAAGTGAGGGTGAGCAGAAAAAGAGAACTATCGTCAATGAAAAATTTCTTTAAAACAAATTTCCAGTTTTTTCTTTGTCTTCATTGTAAAAATTTGGTGTAACTTATTCTATAAAACAGAAGACATTATGCAAGTTTTTGCTGCATCCAGTTTTATGGAGTAATGCTACACCACAAAAATAGATATATGTATCTGGGGAATCTGACACCTTGGTTGTCTTGACCGTCTCTCACCGACATCCCTGGATATTTTGACCTCCGTAGTTGCTAGATGATTCACTCCACTTCCGAAGGTAGGCTTCTTCCCTTTAAAACTGGACGTTACAGTCTTAAGGCTGCTCTGCTTATCACTCCATTCCCTGTCCTCCTTCGATCGGGCATGCTAATGGTAAGTCTATGGGGGAAAGATGGTTTTTGTGCCAAAAAAAAAAAAAAAAAAAGCAAAGAAATTATAGGAATATTTTGATGCGGTTTTCTTTAAATTCATAAAACTCCAATAAAGTTGTGCTTTTGGAGGTTATTTTTTTTAAAAAAGTTATTTACTTTTTTTAATCGAAAAAAAAATTAGATTAAAAAAAGTAAATAACGTTTTTAATAAAATAACCTTTAAAAGCACAACTTTATTGGAGTTTTATGAATTAAAAAAAAGACCGCATCAAAATATTCCTATAATTTCTTTGCTTTTTTTTTGGAACAAAAACCATTTTTTCCCCATAGACTTACCATTAGCATGCCCGATCGAAGGAGGACGGGGAATGGGGGTAATGAGCAGCCTTAAATATCTAAAATTATCCATATAAGTTATAATGATCTAAGTCATTCTCGTTTCTTTTTTCCCCTCTTCCATTTGCAGTTGTTTTAGATTTTTAATCCGCATTCGCGAATCGTCTCTTTCATCCTGTTGTCTCTTGGCCTCTGTTTAAGTTTGTATTTATTAGAAACGTACGATTAAAATACGTTCATACCATAGAGATCATAGTTAAAGTATTAGAGTGGCGGATCACGAGACATACAATGCTTACGACGGCACGCGCATGGAGAGCAAAATTGGAAGGGTATGGAGCCAGTGTCGCCACCACTTTAAGGAGAATAGTGCTACGAAAAAATTAAACTTAATGGGGTTGTTTCACGGAGGATCTGGCAATAGCTACACGGTGTTGTTTTCCTTACTCCCTAATTACTTTTGTTTTGGTTAAGTTGGTTGGTTGGTAGACCTATATTCAGGTTAGTGTGCTTGGTCAACAGACAAACCTGATTATCTCGGACGGATTATCTCTCTTTTATTTTATGACCCGTGTCGAAGTTTTACTCCATCTTGCTCTTGAAGTCTTTACTTTAAACCCAGTTATCATTTACTTGGGTAGGCTTCAGCTTCTTTTTTAAGATATTAATGACTGTTCTCACTTATCTTCCGAACATTAGTTCATTTGTACTGGTGATTCTAGCGTTGTACAAGAATCCAGCAATGTTTTGTATTTATCTTATGACTGATATATTTGACTTTTGACAATCATAACAGAATTCAATGCCAGATCTTTTTTCTTGGAATGTTGGTAATTGCTTGTAAAGTCCATGGAGGAATGAGTAGTGGGGTATAGTCCTTTTCTATTCCCCACCATTGAGCGGGGTGAAGTAACTGTAAGGTATAGCAGGGAAGCTAAATACAGGGAAGGACGGCCCATGCTCGTGCTTTGATTCTGAGAATGTTTCTGCTACGAAATATGAATTGATGTCGACATTGTCAGACGTGACTATGTGAGAAACTCCGCCGTGTCGAGCAAATACTGGACGTCGAATGGCTTGGATTGCAGCTTGGACAGTAGTGCTTAATAACAACAGTACTTCTGGTAATCGCTAGTAGTAGTGATTAAAAGATAATTAAGCTTTTCTTTTAAACATAGGTCTGCATGAACCGCTTGCCAAAGAGTTGTTAAGTAATTCTGTTATAATCAAGGGTTATGTTGAAGAATGTGTGTGTTTTTGAAAACGATGCCGACGATTCGGCTTGTACTTTGTCGTGTTTCATTTACGCCAGTGGTTCCCAACCTTTTAACCCTTTGAGTCCCAATGACAATTTGGCATCATCATTTTAGAATTTTTTTCTGATCGTCTATAGCCATTTATGAAATCAAAAAGCACATCATTCGACACTTTTTTGTATGAGAAAATATTTTTTATTAATCCCAATATATATATAGATCTGTCAGCCCTATTATTTTTTAAATTTGTGATTAGGAAAATGATGATGCCAAATTGCATCACTGCGACTGAAAGGGTAGATGCACACCCTTCCTTCCTTATCGGAATAATGAGACGTCTCTCTTGTTTGTTGCCGGTAACATTCGTATTTATTACCATGAAGTTTTCATTATACTTCAGCGTCTCCCACAGAATTCGCATGTGACTTCGTAGAAATAGCTCGGAAACTGAAAAACGTCCGGTGAAAATATGGTAGCACTATCAATGAATAAATAGTAAAACGACCGTTTTACGTTAATTTTAAATAATTGTTGGCGGGAAACCCCACTGGGAGCAGTGGTTCCTAAGTATTTTCACCTAGCATTTTTCCTTCCTTATTGGAATAACTCTACGATACATTATGGAGTAAAAAAACCCCTTATTTATATCGAATAATCCTCCTTATGTGAGATAATGTGAGTTATGTGTGTTTATGTCCTTATGGGGGGGGGGGGGGGTGCTAAACAGTAGGCAACTATTGGGTAATTGCAATATATTGCGTTAGTTTTAGCCATACTTTTCTTTCTTTTTTTAATTCGAAAAAATTAAAAAAAAAAGAAAAAAAAATGCATTAACATAATAATTTCGTTGTTTTTCTTCACTGTCATGTTTCTTGAGCAAAGTCGAAGATATTTTCCTGAACATTTAAACATATGTTGCTATATTGACAATGACATCAGAAACTTTATACATTTAGTATTTTATGTCATAAATCAGTTGGAAGTGACGTCTTAAAAAGCAACACATTGGAATTCTGTGATTGTTCATTCATTATTTACTAAGAAAATAGCAAGGTGTTACACTTTTTGCCTAAAAATCTAGTTAGTTTCAATTTACATTTCTTATTTTTAACACAGTTTTGATAAGTTTACGTTTTTTGTTATTTATAAACATTGAATTATTTTACGAACTGCAAATAAATTACAAAGACGATAAATTATATAAATTTTATTTGTGAAAGAAAATTGAGTTAATTATGGATTTTAAAAGATTAAATTATAAATAAATACTGTATTTCGAGATTTTTTCTCTTATGTGCATAGATCTCGTATAAATGCGATTGTAGATGGCATTTACTGTCACAAACCTACTTGTTTTCCAAAAGTTATTCCAGTAAGTATTTAAGTAACAGGGAAAAAAAGGGGATTTTAGTTCTTTTAGAACTTATGATTTTTCTAGTAAACGCCCCGGTACTTATAAGAAAATGGGTCCGTCGATACTAATTTATTCAAACAAGTTTAAATGCGACGGAACTTAATTTAACCTACCGACATTTCAATTTATTCTCTCAATCAATAAACTACCAAAATTTAACAAAGGTCACATTACAGGGTAGTTATAAAATAACGCTCCCTATTCGGAGTGGACTGTAGCTTGAATGAATAATCCAAATGCATCAAAAATTGAAACACTTGCTATTCAAGAAGGGAGAAAAAGAATGGAATCATGAAAAAGACAGAATCCTAAAGAATAATCACAAAAAAAGTATAATCATAAAAAACAAACTCGTCTCTTGACCAGAATCTAAATTACGAGGCGTCGTCAATTATGGCCAATTACTGCCAACAACGCCTCGTAATTTAGAACCCTGGTCAAGAGACGAGTTTCTTTATTACGAAAAAGAGTGGAATTATAACACAGAAACTCGTCTCTTGACCAACGTTATAATTACGATGAGTACACTCTTAAAACAAAAGAGTGAAATCCACTCCAGTTGGAGAAGTGCATTTTCGACACCCTAAAGGCATGCATATTTTCTCAGACCGAGTTAAAATCACTTGTTCGGAGTGGTCCTGTCGGAGATTTAACACACAAAGGATCCACTCCAAAAGGAGAAGTGCATTTTCCAGTATGGAGGAGTGAAATCCACTCAGACTGAGGTAAATTGGGAGTGTTTGTTTTAAGAGTGTAGCTAATTATGGCTAATAACGGCCAACACATCCAATTACGCCTCGTAATTTAGAACCCTGGTCAAGAGACGATTTTGTTTTTTATGATTCCATTCTTTTCCCCCCTTTTTGATTAGTAAGTGTCTCAATTTTTGATGCATTTGGATTATTCATTCAAGCTTCTGACCGCTCCGAATAGGGAGCGTTATTTTATAACCACCCTGTATTTGTTACCTAGTTTAGATTGATTTATTTGGATCCTAAACGAAAACAATGGAAGACCCTTTACGGTATAAAAAGTCATTGAAAAGCAACCAGAACCAGCCCTATAATTCGGACTGAGTTGTTTTCTCCCTGGTACTCGTAGTCTGTAAAAGTAGTTTCTTTACAATTGGCCACTTGTAGCAGTGGAAAAAAGGCTGATGGAATGGAGAATGAAAGTAGGGCAATCTAAGGACTAAGTGCACATTCGGTTTAATTTAGTTTGAATTATCGTCGCACTAGAGCTACACGATGTCTATTGGCGAAGTGCGTCGTATTTTAGAACCACAGTCAAGTTACGAGTCGGCACCTGAATAGGCACCCAACGCAACCGTTAAGGGCGACATCGTACGCAGCGTTAGGACTTTGAAGGATATTTAACGTGCACTCCCTTACACGGGGAATTAATCGTCGGACATTTTTGACTGCACGGGCCGTTTATAGGTCGGCAGTTATTTTGGCGCTGTCCGGACCCGAACCAGGGACCTTTCGCATGCTAGGCGAGTGCCTAACCGAGTGGGCTCCCCAGCCCCTAAATTCTAAATGAAAATAATGTAACAACCCCTTTACGTATGAAAAGTCAATTAAAAGCACTCAGCCCTATACTTCGGACTAGAGTTGTTTTCTCCCTGTACTCGAAGTCTGTAAAAGTAGTTTCTTTAGAATTGGCAACTTGTAGCAGTGGAAAAAAAAGGCTGGTGGAATGGAAAATAAAAGTAGGCCAATCAAAGGAGGTCGCTTTCGGTTCTAAGTAAAGGAGTTGGAATAGCAGACAACTTTAACCAACACTGAAACTATTGGTTTGTGCAAACATTTACTTAACTAACCTGTTGATATATAAGGTAACTTTTATACAGGTAAAACAGGATTTCCACTCTTTTATTTTTTGGACTAAAATGCTTTGCCTAATCGATATTCAAATTAAAAAAAAAATGCCAAAATCCCAATTTCAAGTATATTACATTCCATTTTGAAGTTTTAGTTACTAATAACCGTCATAGACGACAGTAGTAAAAGTGTGTTCCAAATTAAAGAGTGAAGTTATTAACTGTTGTGAAGTTACGTCGTTGGCAGTATTCAAAGTATAATAATATTAGTACTAAATACAAATAAATTGTTTTGAAAAAATAATTATAGTTCAATAGGGTTATTTTAAAATATATTTAGTAGTTTTCTAATCAATTTTTCTTTGTCTAAATTGGAATTTCGTTGTTGGTTTTTGCCATATGACAAATATTTAAAAATTGAAATTATTTCAATTCCAATGCAGTTAATTTTTGTTCAGTATTTTTCTAATAATGTATGAGTATTAAAGATACAAATATATTTTTTCGGTATGAAAAAAAATTCATGCATTACAGGGTTAATAAAGTTCTTCCGCAAACAATGAAGAACGTGAGAATAATTGTAAGTTGCAAATGCAAATTCCAGTTAAGTCTGAAATGGATGCAGGGATTATCCATCATAGACAATACTTCACAGGAATTCTAAAATAGTTACGAATGATATTATGTAGAAATAGAAAATTCACGATGGCATTAAACATTATTATTTTCAACTGACAAATGACTGAAAATAGTTATTTAAGCAACTGGTGCCGAAAATAATACTTTATTATTAAGCGAGTGGCTTTTACTTAACCAGTCCGTAAGTCGAGGGAAATAATAACAAGAGCTTAATAAAGTATTATTTGGCACGTGCTTGCTTACAATATTTTTTTATAATAACGTGCAAAAAAAGTATTTCTACCAATGAGCGATTTTCATGACATCATTTAGTTTCCATGGCGATATTTGAAAATGCAAAGTAGTAAAAGAAAAAGTGCAAAATAATTTTCTATTTTGAATTAAAATAGTATTTTTGTACTACTTGTAGTTTCCATGGAGGAAAATGCAAGAGTAATGAACCAATAGAAAAGTGAGTTTCATGGCATCATTTAGTTTCCATGGAGATATTCATGACATTTTGTCTTCTACCAATCAGAAACTCTTATTTACTTTACCGCACTAGTTCCGAAAGTTCTACTTTCGGCACTGTCTGTGATGTAAACACGTAAAGTGTCGTTTTCGCAACGATTTATGAATGCATATGATATATAAAAATAAACTTTTTTACACGTTGTTATAAAAAAATAGTATAATTTTTGGCCTACTTTTTGTTTGCTCAATTCGAAAGAATTTTAAAATATGAAAGAGTAAGGTACCGACAGTTGCTTGATGCTGGAGGTGTCCGTCTGTCCGTTTTCCATTCCAAAATAGGTTTTTTATAATTGCGTGAAAAAAAGCTGACTTTTACATTATAATTTCAATATCAGACGCGTGCAAAAAGTTATACTTTTTGAAACAGTGAAAAAAAGTACTTTTTTTCACCCAAAAGCAGTGAAAAAAAGACTTTGTCGCACTCTTTTTATAAGATGCCAACATTTCAAGTAAAATTTCGATTTGATAATACTCATAAAATCCAAAGATTTATCGATCTGCTGTATTTAAAAATATTATGCGCGTGAATTATTTTTGAATCAATGAATTTTTTCCCGCAATCATAATAAACAGAATCTTATCAATTGTCTCGTCTGCTGGTCATTTCGTCCGCTAATCCACTTCCAGGTACACAGATTTTTAACAATATTATTTTTTCACTGCATAGTAGTTTTTAATGTTTTGTTGTTAACAAATATTTCATAAATGTCAAGATTCCACAGATTTTTATGTTGATATTTATTCAATAAGAAGGTTACGTCATTTAAGGCGTTTTCGACGATTTCTAAAAGCTCCAAATGTCGCTGGAACGGATGCAAATATTTGAGTAAAGCAATTTTACGTAATTGTTGTTCGACCGCAAATAAATTAACTGGTTTCCTTACCATCTCCAGCTAACGTGTATAAGCTTCCTTATACCAATTTTGCTCACTAATTTGGCACTATGAGTCATAGAGCTCAAAATATGCGTAGTTATTTGAATTAGATGTTCTTTGTACCTGTTATTTTTACCTAAAATTTAGTCATCATACAGTTTAGACTTGAGTTACGTTTGCAGGCTTATTGCAATAGGGTATTTGACTAAAAAAAATGTATAAGCTTAAAATATTCTTATGCCAAAAATATTAGAACCGTATTTTTCTTTTTTCCCCCAATACAACATAAAAAGGGAGAAAAAGGAATTTTAAAAATATTACGAAAAATAACGCCCGAAAACGCTTTGTGGCTATCACGTGGTATCTATGACGTCACTAGTAAGTAAATCATGAATAATATTAATTTAATTTGGAGAAAGAAAAAATAGTAAAAATAGTTGATTTTGTTTTTGTTTTTACAAGTTTAAATTACAACAGGAAGTTGTGTTTGTAGACTTTTTTTTGAATGTCGATAAATCTTGTGTACAAAAGGTTCTAGGTGACAGTTACTTTTACAAATAATTATTAAAAAAAATCAGTAAGAATTTAAGTGACGGGAAAGTAGGCTAATTTAGTTCTTTTAGAACTTCTTGTTTTACTTGTTTGTTATTGATTATTTTCAAACTTCAATTTCACTCTATTTAAATGCTTCGTTAAATTTAAATATTTTATCTTTATAATATTCAAATTAAAATACTGGACACAACAAAGAGTTTAATACTCTTTTTTTATACTTGTAACTTTAAAAATATTTTGATTTAAATCAAAATTTTTTTTGGGAGATCACAATAATTGAAATAGATTTTGCTAATTTAATTTTTAGAATTCTACAATTTAATCGTTAAAAATTTAAAGAATCTGACTGGTTTCTGAAATAAACTATTGACTGCTCATAATATAAAGTAGCATATCGACTATTACATCAAAAGTTCTTGTCTAATTTTTCCTTTCATTGCTGTAGTTTTTTCCAGGCCCTTTTCTTTGCAATGAAAAGTGACATTTCTCATTGTAGCATCCCTTGTCTTCCTATGAGAAATGTCACTTTTCTCTTGAGAGTCTTTGATTGCCGTACATTCTTCCAGCTCATTTTCCTTGCCATGAAAAGGACATTTCTCATTGTAGCATCCCTTGTCTTCATATGAGAAATGTCACTTTTCTCTTGAGAGTCTTTGATTGCCGTACATTCTTCCAGCTCATTTTCCTTGCCATGAAAAGGACATTTCTCATTGTAGCATCCCTTGTCTTCATATGAGAAATGTCACTTTTCTCTTGAGAGTCTTTGATTGCCGTACATTCTTCCAGCTCATTTTCCTTGCCATGAAAGTGACATTTCTCATTGTAGCATCCCTTGTCTTCCTATGAGAAATGTCACTTTTCTCTTGAGAGTCTTTGATTGCCGTACATTCTTCCAGCTCATTTTCCTTGCCATGAAAAGGACATTTCTCATTGTAGCATCCCTTGTCTTCCTATGAGAAATGTCACTTTTCTCTTGAGAGTCTTTGATTGCCGTACATTCTTCCAGCTCATTTTCCTTGCCATGAAAAGGACATTTCTCATTGTAGCATCCCTTGTCTTCATATGAGAAATGTCACTTTTCTCTTGAGAGTCTTTGATTGCCGTACATTCTTCCAGCTCATTTTCCTTGCCATGAAAGTGACATTTCTCATTGTAGCATCCCTTGTCTTCCTATGAGAAATGTCACTTTTCTCTTGAGAGTCTTTGATTGCCGTAGATTCTTCCAGCTCATTTTCCTTGCCATGAAAGTGACATTTCTCATTGTAGCATCCCTTGTCTTCCTATGAGAAATGTCACTTTTCTCTTGAGAGTCTTTGATTGCCGTAGATTCTTCCAGCTCATTTTCCTTGCCATGAAAGTGACATTTCTCATTGTAGCATCCCTTGTCTTCCTATGAGAAATGTCACTTTTCTCTTGAGAGTCTTTGATTGCCGTAGATTCTTCCAGCTCATTTTCCTTGCCATGAAAGTGACATTTCTCATTGTAGCATCCCTTGTCTTCCTATGAGAAATTTCACTTTTCTCTTGAGAGCCTTTCATTGCTGTAGTTTTTTCCAGGCCATTTTCTTTGCAATGAAAAGTGACATTTCTCATTGTAGCATCCCTTGTCTTCCTATGAGAAATGTCGCTTTTCTCTTGAGAGTCTTTGATTGCCGTAGATTCTTCCAGCTCATTTTCCTTGCCATGAAAGTGACATTTCTCATTGTAGCATCCCTTGTCTTCCTATGAGAAATTTCACTTTTCTCTTGAGAGTCTTTCATTGCTGTAGTTTTTCCCAGGCCCTTTTCTTTGCAATGAAAAGTGAAATTTCTCATTGTAGCATCCCTTATCTTCCTATGAGAAATGTCACTTTTCTTTTGAGAGTCTTTGATTACCGTAGATTCTTCCAGCTCATTTTCCTTGCCATGAAAGTGACATTTCTCATTGTAGCATCCCTTGTCTTCTTTGAGAAATGTCACTTTTCTCTTGAGAGTCTTTGATTGCCGTAGATTCTTAAAGCTCATTTTCCTTGCCATGAAAGTGACATTTCTCATTGTAGCATCCCTTGTCTTCCTATGAGAAATTTCACTTTTATCTTGAGAGCCTTTGATTGCCGTAGATTCCTCCAGTTCATTTTCCTTGCCATGAAAAGTGAAATTTCTCATTGTATCCCTTATCTTCAATGAGAAATTTCACTTGTTTCTTGAGAGTCTTTTATTGCTTTAGTTCAGCTTTTCTGCTTCCTTTTCCTTCTGATGAAAAGCTAAATTTCTCATTGTATCCCTTATCTCTCAATTTTATTTTCTCTTCGGTGCATTTGATTGCTTCAGCTTTTGCGTGTCCTTCTTCTTGCGATGAAAAGTGAAATTTCTCATTGTATCCCTAAATCCCTAATCTTCAATGAGAAATTTCACTTTTCTCTTGAGAGTCTTTCATTGCTGTAGTTTTTTCCAGCTCATTTTCCTCGCCATGAAAAGTGAAATTTCTCATTGTATCCCTTATCTCCTAAATTTTATTTTCTCTACAGTGCATTTGATTGATTTTGTCCTGGTCCTTTTTCTTGCAATGAAAAGTGAAATTTCCCATTGTATCCCTAAATCCCTAATCGTCAATGAGAAATTTCACTTTTCTCTTGAGAGTCTTTCATTGCTGTAGTTTTTTTCAGGCCCTTTTCTTTGCGTTGAAAAGTGACATTTCTCATTGTATCCCTTATCATCCTATGAAAAATTTCACTTTTCTTTTGAGAGTCTTTGGTTACCGTAGATTCTTCCATCTCATTTTCCTTGCGATGAAAAGGGAAATTTCTCATCGTAGCATCCCTTGTCTTCCTATAAGAAATTTCACGTTTCTCTTGAGAGTCTTTGATTGCCGTAGATTCTTCCAGCTCATTTTCCTTGCCATGAAAAGTGAAATTTCTCATTGTATCCCTTATCTTCAATGAGAAATTTCACTTGTCTCTTGAGTCTTTGATTGCTGTAGTTCAGCCTTTCCGGGTCCTTTTTCTTGCGATGAAAAGTGAAATTTCTCATTGTATCCCTAAATCCCTAATCTTCAATGAGAAATTTGAATTTTCTCTTGAGAGCCTTTTATTGCTGTAGTTTTTTCCAGGCCCTTTTCTTTGCAATGAAAAGTGACATTTCTCATTGTAGCATCCCTTGTCTTCCTATGAGAAATGTCACTTTTATCTTGAGAGTCTTTGATTGCCGTAGATTCTTCCAGTTCATTTTCCTTGCCATGAAAAGTGAAATTTCTCATTGTATCCATTATCTTCAATGAAAAATTTCACTTGTCTCTTGAGAGTCTTTTATTGCTTTAGTTCAGCTGTTCTGGGTCCTTTTCCTTGTGATGAAAAAAGAAATTTTTCATTGTAGCCCTTATCTCCTATGTTGAATTAAATTTTCTCTTCAAAGTCTTTCATTGCTTTAGTTCAGCGGCTCCGCGTTATTTTCCTTGCAATCATAAGTAAAATACCTGTTTGTACTCTTTATCTCCTATAAAAATCACTTTTTCTCTTGGGAGTCTTTGCTTTAGCTCACCTTTTCCGGGTATTTTTGATATTTCCGGGTAAAAGTGAAATTTCTCAATATGTTCCTCATATCCAATAAGAAATTCCTCTTTTTGTTTAGAATCTTTGCTTGCTTTAACTTTTTTGTCTTTTCTTCTGGCAATAAGAAGTAAAATGATATTTTGCCTGACACCAAATATGTTGTATTCTTTTTTGGGTAAAATTACATTTCCTGAAAATAAAAAAATGATAATCTGCTATCGTTAATGGAGAAACTCTTTCTTGCTGCTTCTTGAAAGTAATTTGCTTGAAATCACTTTCTCGAATTGTCCTGCTGTGAAAAGAGAAAAATGTACTCAATTTCCAATTAAATATGCATAGTTTTTCATTTAAGAGTATTTGCTTGCTTAAACCGGATTCTCATATGTACTTCTCTTCGCAATGAAAGTTTAATATAAACTCTTGCTTACCTTACTAAGTTTTTAAAAATTGTTTTGATTACTATCGAACTTATTTGTGAACGTTAAATATTCTTTGAGTTCCAAATACACTCACACACTTTTTTTAAACTGGCGTTGTATTGGTATTTAGAGCAATGCGTTTAACAACCAAATAAAAATATTTGGTTTAAATACAAATACATCGTTAAAATAATAAAAGGTTTTACATATATTTAAAAAAAAAGCTGTGAGTTAGAAATGCTCCTACGCAATATTCCATGCAATTAAAAACGAGCCAAACACAGTATTTAGTTGTACATGAAATTTTTAAAAGTTGAAAATAAACAAACTATTTCCTTTAAATAAAAATTCAATAAATATTTCTATTCGTTTGCTTAATTTATTTGTAATTCGTAGAAAATTATTAATTGTGAGTGTAAATAATAAATATTTAGTATTGAGGACATTCATTAAAATGTGGCGCTATTTATGATAATGGATTATATATTAAATCACATGATTTAGATAATTTTTAAAATCGTCTTATCCCATCATCATACCATATAAAAGATAATTTTCTCTTAAAATCTAAAAGAATTAGATAAATATAAAATTTAAGAAAAGTTCAACCTTCACAATCGTTAATGGCTAAATTTGAAGTTTAAACGTTTTCAAATTTCTATGAAAATATTGTTTTTCTTTTATGGGCAAATAATTCGCTTTTTATAAAGTACTTTTTTATTAAATCTTTCTTCAAAAAATAAGTTAAGTTTTGTATATTAAAATTGAAATTTTAACTTTTTCTCTTTACAATTTCGATCAATAGGGTTATTCATCGTGTATTGTTATTTTATAATGCAGAGTAAAGTACTACTTATTATTGTTAAGCTACAAACCATTTTTAATAAGTTTCTAACTTGATGTTAAAATCATATACTTTTTATCGAATAATTTTTCTGAGGTTTTCAATGACTTCGAGCTTTGGGGAAATGAAGGTGTGGACGAACGGACATCACCTTTATAAAAGCTGTTACTTTTTAAGTTAGGTTTGAATTATCAACGCACTAGAGCTACACGAGGAATATTGGCGCCGTCGTCGTATTTTAGAAACACAGTCAAGTGACGAGCTGGCACCTGAATAGGCACACAACGCAAACGTTAGGGGCGACATCGTACGCAGCGTTAGAACTTTGAATTATATTTAAAGTGCACTCCCTTGAAAGAGATAATTATTCGTTGGATAGTTTTGCCCAGCTAAAAATTTTCTTCAAAAATTCTACAAAAAAAATCTGCAGAAATTTGCAGGTATTTGGGACTGAAGAAAAAATCTGCAGATTAAATTCTACAGAAAATCTGAAGATTTTTTCTTCAAAAATCTAAAGATTATTTTCTTCAGTCCCAAATACCTGCAAATTTCTGCAGATATTTTCTACAGAAAATTTGAAGATCTTTTCTTCAAAAATCTACAGATTATTTTCTTCAGTCTCAAATACCTGCAAATTTCTACAGATATTTTCTACAGAAAATTTGAAGATTTTTTCTTCAAAAATCTACAGATTATTTTCTTCAGTCCCAAATACCTGCAAATTTCTGCAGATATATTCTACAGAAAATTTGAAGATTTTTTCTTCAAATTTTCGGCAGAAATTTGCAGGCATCTGGGACTGAAAAAATCTTTTGTAGAAAAAAAATCTACAACCTTTTCTACAATTTTTTTTTCTCCTTTTGGAATTCTTTGTATCTGAAGAGAAAAATCTTATTTCCCTGAAAAAAAATCTGTTCTAAAATAAATACTTCATGCAAATTAATAATGAAATGTGTTAATTTCTTGAACTGTGTTTTCCTAGAAATGTTTGGCAATTCCTTTTGACTTTTTTCTTGAATATCTGTTAAAAAAATTGGATGCATCTTGCTTCTTTCTTTCTTCGTAAAACTTGCCTGAAAGAAAAAAAAACTTTGCCAACCTATCTCATTCATTTGTGCGCTGGTATTTTTAAATAATTTCTTGCATTTAGTATTAATAACAACGAATATCTATCAACATCTAAACGATCTCTGTGTCTTAAATAGCCAAGTAAAATAACCAGGTATTTATCTAAAAAAATTATAACAATATTGAATAACCTATCAAAAAAATTGTCTACAAATTTCCCAATTTATCCTGTTTTACTGAATTTTCAACATCTTAAAACTTAAAATATTATGGATGGAAAAAACTAAAAAAACTGGAGTGAAGAGATTTACCAAAAAATCAACAATAAAATCTATTTTCCTTTATTTATATTTTTAAATATTTATATTTTTTTAATTTAAGAAGAGTAAGTTCTTTTATTGGCTACTAGTATGCATAAAAATGAGATATTCGCTATATAGACACAACACCCCCTATTCATTATCTCTTTTACATCAAGCATTCACTTAGGACTTTTAAAAGACAGTTTAGGACACATATGTTTAACAATAACCTTGTTATAAAATTTTTGTAGAGTCATCCTTATCCCTTAAATTTAAAACAATTTAAATTTTTTTTTTCCACATTTCAAAAAAGTTCTTTAGTCTTAACTTTCATTCTTTCCTTCCAGTTTTGTTATTTTCAACAGATTCTCAAGAAAAGTGTATAGCAATATATAGCTATTCTAACATATGTAATCTACAACTATTTGATTTTTTTTTTGTAGAATTCAGCTTGGCACTTGCTTCTGACATGGTTATTAAAAATTTAAATGTGTACACTTTGAACACTTAAAATAAGTTAATAATGAATTTACGTGGTGAATTATGTGTGTAAGAGTCTAAGATTATTAAATTTTAAAACAGTATTACATGTATAGAAATAATTTTAAGTAATAAGCTCCCTAATTTTAAGTATTTACCCAGTTTGAAGGTAAATAAATATTTACAAATGCCTACCCACTGACCTTCGTCAATTAGTCCAGTAACCAGGTAGTTTTTTCAGGAAAAAAATACAGAAATTGTTTTCTCAACTGTTTTATATGTTTTCGAGGGTGCTGAATCCGAATATCAACTTTGTTAACAAATTCGGGAATGGGAACATTAAAAAAAATCGAAAAAATCCCGAAATTTTACCCCTTTTTTTGGTTTTGCCCTTCTAGCAGGAAAAGTATTAATTTCTCAACAAAAAAGTCAACACAAAAGTTAAAGTACTTTAAACAAGCTAAATAAAAGTCAATTACACTATTTATGTCAGATTAATAGTTTAGATGCTACAGCGCGCTGAAAATCGGGCAAATTCCTCCTGAATGGGAAAAGTCCGAAATTTTCACTTTCAGCACGCAAAATAGTACTGTCGAAATAGAGTTAGGGGTGGAATTAATTGGAACACAAACTAATCTTGCTGCAAATGGTAGGAAACATGCTTCTAATGAACATACTAAAAATCACAACCCGAACTGTCGCTCAAAATAAATTTTTTAGCCGCAATCTTGAAAAAAACATAAATTTTTTTTTAAATTTACAATTAACCATAATAAGTCAAGTTTGGTATCAAATTAAAGGAAATTTTATGCTGACAAAGAATATACACTTACTTTTAAAACTTAAATATTTGCAAAGATGATTTTAGAAGGAAACGATGAGAGAACGGCCGAAAAATTTCACTGCACGCCACGGCACTCCTTGTCATTATTGAGATATACAACAAAAGTTTGCGACCCAGAGCCATGTTTCAGTGAATAAAAAACATGGAGTCCCCAATAATAAGCAATAATGAGCAAACCATCATGAAATGCATCAAAAGAATTGAGAAAGAATAACTAAGTCAACATGGAACCTGGTTTTAAATCATTCGAAATGCAGTGAAATAACTTATATGGAATGAGTTTGCTGACCAGTGTTTTCGTTAATCTAACTCAAGCAAGAAGGACGAAAGATTTTGTAGATCTTAACAAGGTAATACATTTTGACCGCAATGTGTGTGTGTGGGCAATCCATCCACTGATTTTTCAAGTGCTTCGTAGAATTTCGAAAATGGAATAATATATATTGCAGACAAGGCTAGCGTGACATGATTTGAAGCAATATTTAAAATAAACTAGTCTACCATACCTTTTAGAGATGGAACTTAATAGAAAAAGTACTAAGCAGCTACGATAAAACTATGGAAAAAGGAGTAGAATAACTAGTCCTTTCTGGTGAAACTCATCGAATAAATTCAAGTCTTTTAACATACAGCTTACATGTTACATCTTTTGGATAGTAAAGGACAATACGAAAAATTCAATTACGAGCTATATAAACGTTACCAACTTCATTTATAGACCATAGCAATCGACGAATGAATAAAACGGACAAATATATTGCAAACTCATCATATTCCATTAATAATAATAAAATTCAATGGACTCTTTGTGCCCAGCAAAGTATTTCCTACGTGCTTGATAACTGTGCATTAATTTCTCTGGAACACTTGTACAACATTTGGGGATGTCACATGGAAGTACTTGTATAATGTCAACAGAATTTATGGGAAAAGTTATAATAGTATTTGATGGGTATGAAAAACCAAACATAACATATATGGAGCACATTGTTCGCATTACCTTGTTTAGATCTACAAAATCTTTCACCATTATTGCATGAGTTAGATTAACGGAAAACACTGGTCAACAAACTCATTGCATAAGTTATTTCACTGCATTTCAAATGATTTTAAACCAGGTTCCATGTTGACTTTCAGCCATTCTTTCTAAATTCTTTTCGAACATTTCATGAGAGTTGGTTCAATATTTTTTTACCGTTTTCCGGAAATTTTTCGCCCGTTTTCTCATCATTTCCTTCAAAAATAATCTTTGTAAATATTAAGGTTTTAAAACCAATGGTATATTCATTTTCAGCGTAAAATTTCCTTTAATTTGATTCCAAACTTGACTTATAATAGTTTATTGTAACTTTTTTTTAAAAAAAAATTGACGTTATTTCAAGATTGCGGCTAAAAAACAAATTTTGAGCAACAGTTCGGGTTGTAATTTTTATTATGTTCCTTAGATGCATGTTTCCTACCATTTGCAACAAGATTAGTTTGTGTTTCAATTAGCTCCACCCCTAACTCTATTTCGACAGTACTATTTTGCGTGTGTGCTAAAAGTGAAAATTTCGGACTTTTCACATTCAGGAGGAATTGCCCAATTTTCAGCGTGCTGTAGCAACTAAGCTATTAATCTGACATAAATAGTGTAATTGACTTTTATTTAGCTTGTTTAAAGTACTTTAACTTTTGTATTGACGTTTTTGTTGAGAAATTAATACTTTTCCAGCTAGAAGGAAAAAACCAAAAAAAGAGGTAAAATTTCGGGATTTTTTCAATTTTTTTTAATGTTCCCATGTCCGAATTTGTTAACAAAGTTGATATTCGGATTCAGCACCCTCGAAAACATATAAAACCGTTGAGAAAACAATTTCTGTATTTTTTTCCTGAAACACCCCCTTTTCACTACCTGGTTACTGGACTAAATAGACAACTGCTGAAATAAATGATTTTGTTAAACTTTAGAGAAAATGCGACTAACTAATGTGGAGGTATATATTTTTAAGATAAAATAAGAAATTACTATTTCTTTTTAGTTTAAGCCTTATTGCATGATAACAGGTTTATATTATAGTTTATTTATATTTTTTTGAAATAAAAAAAAATTCTTTATTTTTGCCAATAAAATGGCTGAAAAGTAAACAAGAGTATTTAGTATTAAAAATTATTATCTATTACCCATTCTTGCTTTGATGGTGATCCAAGAGTTGGGAACCAATTGACTAGTTTGAAGAAACTGCAACTTTAACACAAAATGTCGAATGAGGACAGTTTAACGTACTGCACACCCATTTGCCATTAATGGCTAAAGTCGCAAAACAAGATCCAACAATCTTCAATTATAAGGGGGAAAAAACATTTTAAGTTATTTAAGTTAAACAATACAAAATATTCATAGTTAAAACTGCAGTCGAACCTCGTTAACACAAAATTTCACTTGACATGATCTAAAATTATTTCCACAGGCCAAAAATCTTTAACCCTTTCAGTCTTAATGACAATTTTGCATAATTTTCGAAAAAAAAAATTCGTATCGTCTAAGCTCATTTATGATATCAAAAAGCACATCGTTTGATTCTTCGAAAAATTTTCTATTAGAAAACATTTTTGTATTAATCCCAATAGCTGTCAGCCCTATTTTTTAAAAAAAATTATGATCAGCAAAGAAACATGATGATGCCAAATGGCATCACTGGGACTGAAAGGGTTAAGCTTATGCTTAAAAAATCCCTTAATGCAAAATCCAGCTTAACCAGAAAAAAAATCAGAATTTGGGATTTGGGTCCCCCCCTAGTTTCTAATCATAAATGAAGCAAAGCATTCAAAAAAAATAAAGCAACTAACATTCAAAAAATAAATTGTCCTTCTTCTTCAGAGAAAATCCCAAGATCTTCCAGGATTCGCTAATTTTAATCGACAGGTATTGGTGGATCCAATACGTCATGATAAGCGTAGTTTATCGACAGCAGGAGTCTATTTCATTAAAAAACAAAACATTTTAAATGATATTGACAACAAACCGATTTCAGATTACCATGCCACAGGTTCGAGTCATGGATCGGGCAAGGTTGTCTAATCCTTTTATCCCTTAAGAGAACCAAAAATGCTGGTTAACTTAACACCGGATGTTCTATGTGCGGTTGACCACCTAACTGGGACATATATCTAGCACCCCAGAGCCATCGATCAAGTAAGTTGAAATAGGCACGACAGGTCTTGACCCACTAACAGGCTGTCGCGGAGTTAATTTAGTTATGTACCACTGAAATGAACTATATTAATTGAATAATACTAATTGTGAGCTTGTATTATTAGTGTAGAACATTGATTTTTTTAAACTATTCACTGTTTAAATGTAAAGAACAACAATTCTTACGGTTAACATGAAAATCGCTTAAAACTAAATGTTTCAGTGGTCCTTTCCAGTTTGTGTTAACGGGGTTCAACGAGGAAATTTTCTATTAACCCAAAATGCTAGATAGTTTTAATAACTAATTAATACCACTGTCATTGTATAGGTTTCAATAATAACTGAGGTTTATGTTAAGCAATTAGGAATTCAAATACAATAATAGTACGTTTTTACAGGAGACAAATACATTTCTAACAGTTTACTTAATAATAATAATTTTTCTTCTTAAATTTAATGATAAGAAAGTAGAAACAGCTTTATTCAACAATATGCATTGATTTAATCAATGGTAAAATCCGAATAAGCACAATGCTTACACTAATCCATAAATTATGTATCTAGTAGGTACTAAATATTTTAAATACGAATACAAATGTAAACGATTACCACATAACCAGGTAATGCGATAATCAAAACGTGCAGTCGACTAAAAATTCATACGCTTACTACGTAAACAATATTAAGTTCAAAATTTAAAAAATAACATGAATATAACTTACCTTGAAAATGAAATCCTGTTAACTTTAAATTTAAAATATATTTATTGATTAGAAACGCCTGCTTTACACATTTAGGTAGACACCGCACCACGGACCACGCCGGCGGAAAAAAAATGTAAACAAAGCAAGAGCAGAACATTACAGTTACAGCGTGAAGTTAAATGTAGGAATAATTTGCATGGTAACAATTTAAGCCCATTTCACACCTTGTCACAACTACTTGCAACTCCCGTAGGACACCGTGCATTAAAAAGTTGCACTCAGTTCGTGAGATTTTTTCCTGCAAGCATGAAAAAATCGCAGTTGCATGTACCCTTAGCCAATCAGAACTCAGGATTTCCTTGGCTGCATTGTGGCGAACTAGACTTCGCCAACTGGTTGTTTATTTACTTTTTAGGACGCCAACTTTCCCCGTTTGCAAAAATCTGCGCAATTAAAAATGGGTATTAAATGGATGGCAAAGATGAAAATTGATCTAATTACTAATTAAGGAAGTTCGGAAACATAAATTTCTGTTTGATGCAAACAATGCTCATAGTTTGATTAAAGTTTGCTTCCAAAAAGATGAAACTTGCCAAATTTTGAGATGAATAATTTTTTGTGGAAGCCCGAAAATCCAGGTTATCACAAGTTGCGAGTTGCAGTTGCAAGTAGCTGTGCAGGTGTGAAATGGGCTTTATGCACTCGAAGTTTTAACTCGAAGATAATTCTTTTTTTTATTATTAAATAACCTTTTAACATCTAGTAAAAACTAATGAATGCTATGTATCTCTCGTTTTCATTTCTCGCTAAATAATTTTCATAGATTTATACCAAGTAATCAAGACAACACATGAGTTGGTAATCCACTTTCTAAACTAAATGTTCACAAAATTAAAAGTTTAACTTAGTTTTATTGTAAAATATTTCTTAAAATCAGTTTCTGAACATTATTATTATAAAACTAAGTGTATATAGCTATAAGTCGTAGCAGAAAATAATTTTCTTTCATCTTATTAGCAATGCGGCACGTGCAACACATTCACATTGCAAAGAATATGTTTAAAAAACTTTTACAGACCATAAAATATTTACAACTATAGGAAAACCTTAGTTTAAATGCAAATTTTAGTTTAGAATATAAATTGTTAAACATATTATAATCTTCAAAGGCCAAAAAAAAAAGTTAACAGCAGTACAACAGTCAGTACAGCATTTAACTCGTTCGAGTTTTGTCCAGTTCGATATGGAAGTGTTTCTTCCAAAATCTTTTTATACCACCTAAAAATCTATATTTTAAGAGTATATAATACAAAGAATAAAAATAAATTTTAATAAGCATTTACATGTTTAAAGGATTTGAAGGAGTAAATATATATTTTTACAAGCGGAAATAATAATTTCAATTCTCGAAATCAAATCAGCACAAAACTTTAATGTATTAATCATTATAATGTTATTTTTTCAAAGTGATTATAGATATTTTTTCTAATGCAGTGGTTTATTTATTTAACCAGGAGTTTTATATAACTAACAAAATTGCAGGAAATTGCCCAGATATTTTTCAATGTTTTTAATAGTGACGCCAGCTAGAAAAAAAAATTATGAACTATGCTTCTTTTTGTTTGTATTACAAATTTAAAATTAGAAAAAAGATAAAAAAATAATTAATTTAATAAATTCATTAACTATCAAGAAGAAAGTTATAATTAAAAAAAAAAAGAATATTTGAATTGCTTAGTCCGGGAATCGCGGGTCTATAACCTTAACCACTATACCATGTTAGGTCGACCATTTGCCGCTCTTTAATTTATTAGCGACATTATTTTTAAAAAAATGTTTAACTGATTAATTTATTTAATTTATTATTATTTTTTTTTTATCATCAATCAGTTTTACAGAAAAACATAGTTTTAATTTTTAAACAATTAGATAAAAAGTATTTCAATACTTTTTTTGCAATTATGATTCTGCTTCTTTGTAACTTTTTTTTAAGGTTAGTGTTTACTTTTTGGGAAGGAATTTTCACAAATTTTTCAATGAAACTTATTATAAATTAAGTCTTTATAACGAATTTTTGCATTCAAATAAGATTTATTACCGAAGGAAAACAAAAACCGATTTGTCCGATTTTATGAAAATCATAGATTCCGCTTCCTATATTTACCTTTTTTATTCGTTTTTAAAATCAGAGCTCTTCATTTATTGATAAAAATAAAATGTTCGCAATTCTTAAGCTTTAAAAAAAAAATAAAACTGAAAAAAATCTAAGTTATATTTTCTTCAAAAATCTGCAAAGATATTTGAAGGTTAGATTTTTAAAACAAAATAAAAGTTTCAATAATTTCGATTTTTGTAAAATTATAAAATAAAATACATAAGTACTATTTTCTTCAAAAAATCTACAGATTTTTGAAGTAAAAATTTTAATGACAAAACAAAAAAAAATTCAATAATTTCGATTTTTGTAAAATTATAAAAAAAAATACATAAGTACTATTTTCTTCAAAAATTCTACAGATTTTTGAAGTAAAAATTTTAATGACAAAACAAAAAAAATTTCAATAATTCCGATTTTTGTGAAAAAATGTTTTATTCCTTACCCAGGCTTGAGCCGAACTATTTCATTATAAAAAAATATTTTTTTTAACATTTTGAAAAATTTACAGATATCTGCAGAATTTAACAATGCTTTGAAGTTGAAAAAAAGTCTAAGTCCAAAAATCTTCAAAATATCTGAAGAAATTTGCAGTTATTCAAATCTGAAGTTTTATTCTGTAGATTATTTGAAGATTTTTGAAGAAAATCTGAAGATCTTCACTTTTCTGCAGATTTTTTGTAGAAAATTTTTAGCTGGGTGGCTGCATGGGCTGTTTATAGGTCGGCAGTTATTTTTGGCGATGCCCGGATCCGAACCTGGAACCTTTCGCATGCTAGGCAAGTGCCTCACCGACTAGGCTCCCCAGCAACCACTTTTTACGTCATAAACGCAGTGAGAAAGCCAAAAGTAAATATTGTCGTTATTATTTACCTTTTATTGTAAGATTTGTGTTTCTAGGTTACCTTTGATTGTGGTAACTGGCCCAAACGTCGAAATTGATTTGTTTTATATAATTTCTCTTAATAAAATCATCTTATCTTAACTTTTTTTTAAACATTTTTAGAACGGTGGCAACATTGGCTTTCATTACGTCTAAAAAAAGTTTTTCAATCTAATTTTAGAAACATCGCAAATGACGTTAATATTGTTTCAAGCGTTTACTTACAAAAAACTTTTTCTTAAAACCTTTGCTTGAAACATCTGAAAAATTATTGAAACTATCTAAAGAAAACACTCTGTACTAATCTTTCATCTAGGGATGAAATACTATACGATTTATATTAAACTATATTGAACATTTTTTATGCCATACTAGCTAAATATTTTTTTAATACCATTAAATAGGGCTAAAGATATCTTAGAGTTACTTTCTATTTTGTACTGGGTTATCTTCGGATTTTTTTTTGTAAATTTGTCTTGCCTAAATTAAATTTATTAAATGATTAGAAAATTTCGTTAATATTTCTGTTAAATATTCAGATTAATTTCATGGAATTTTACCATAGGGAATTGTTACATTTTGAAGGGTGTGTTATCCAGTTTTTGACCAACTTTAATGCGCAGCGAATTTTCACTTCTCAGTTGTGATTTTTTTTTATCTCCCGCTTCCTCACTAATTTGGTAATATTATGCTCTGGAAAACTATTTATAGCATCATTCTGATCATTTTCTTTTTTTTTTATTTCATCTTGATGTCTATAAAATCAATCAAGTTATAGGTATGTATTTAATTGAAAGTAGTTTTCAGCCAAAAACTGGCTTTGAAGCTAAGCTAAAATGACCGCCAAAAAATTATGAGCTCCAAAAATTCTTTTACTTTGACTTTGAACTCACCTAGTATTAGGAAATATATGGTAAAAAAATTATTAAAATCAAAAATGCTGAGCAACAAGTCTGGGTGATTTGTAATGAATTGACCCTTAAAAGTTTTTAATGAAACCGATATCAAATTTTAAAACATTATAAGTTTAACAAAAACGCCTATAAACTATTCTTAAAAGTATAATACTTAAAATGCACAGAGATTTAAAAGTGTTTAAATCGTTTTTGCAGTTGAATTTTTATCCTTTTGTAAAAGCACACAAACTAAAATTTGGGTTAAAGTTACCCCAATCAACGGTATTCCAACAGTTTTCAACTAACCATAGTACATTTAAGAAAAATTATTAGAAAACCACATTATTGAATTAGGCACAAGACATCATCAGTTATGTGCAAAAGGTTTTTTTAGAGAAAAATATGCTTTTAGTTTACTAAAACTATTATAACTAGTTTGATGGAATGTTTGTAGTTCATTCAACACCATTTCTAATACTTGCAAAATTTATTTTGCAAAAAATAACTTACCTATGTAAATAAGATGAAAGTACTACTAAATCAGCGTTTTTTTTACGTCGAAGCTCTGTATTATGAGCATAAGTTAATTTTTGTTGAACAGACAATCTGTAATCGTCAACTTAGTACGTGAGAGTTGAAGCAGAAATGACTAAAATGACATAATTTCTAATAATTTTCATTGTTAGCACTCATTGTTAATAAGAAGAATGATGAACAACAATGGTTTTTCTCTGATTTAAAAAAACACAAACTATTTACCATTGTTTACATTTGATAGAAAAGTCTTTGTGATTTGTTGTAGTTATAACAGATGAGGGAATACTTTTTTGAAAAAAAGAGAAGATTTTAATACTACCATTAACCCTTTGTTCACTACATTGAGATTCAAATTTAATTATTTGCCGTTTAATATGTTTCAGATATCTGTGAAATTTATAATATCATATTAACACTTTCGCTATGCAGGATTTTTGCTTACGCGTACTACGCGATAAGAATATCAGTATCTAATCCTTAGTCGTAAGGCCATTTCAGAAGTGAAAGAGTTAAATAAAATGCTCTCTTACAACAGTCTCATGGGACTTATATAGATCATAACGAATTGGTGCTGGTAACTTAAATTTTTCTGAAGAATTTACCCTTTATCTTTGTAGTTTTAATGTGCTAAAGAACAATTCAATCAAAATGTTTCACAGTGTCTCCATTTTCCTTAAATGAAGGATAAAAAGTGAGACACCGGCTTTTTAAGAGACACGTATAAGTACCGCTAGTAGATAAAGGGTTAAAGACCCATTTGTGAATACCCCTAAAACTTTTCCTTGCCAAATTAAAATGTTACATTTATAGGTTCCAAATATTTGCTATATTTCTAAGGTTGTATAGCGACTCTATGTTTACTGTTTGCATGGAGAAATATCACCATAAGTTTAGATTATTCTAGTCTATCATTCCTAAACATTTTGCAAATGGGTTCCCAATCACTTACGGGCACAGCATTAGATATCATCATAAGCTTGCAAAGTACCGATGTTTTCATGCTGCACTCACCTTGTAGTGTAACAGTTAAAGCTCTGGACTCCAGCGCTTTTTTCGAAACTCGTTAAAGACTAAGTTGCAAATTGCAACCTCGAACCTGAGAACCTAGTCACATTTACTTTTTAGATTCTCGTTATTTTTCTAAAAAAATATTTGGTCTACTTATGTCTACCTTTATGTTGTTTACTTGGGTCACGAATCCCTCATCCGTTTGGGTGAAGTATCCCTAGTTGCACTTTTTTTATTAACCTCAAAACTAAGAAATTTGAGAATAGTTACATTAGCACTATTATGCACGTAATTGTAGTTAATAGCATGAACAAACCAAGTACCTAATTGAAAAAACATTTCCTTTAAACCAAAAAAAAAGTGGACCGAAAAAATCTTACGGCAGCAAAAAATTTACTTTTAACCTCGCATGAAAACGTATTTCTTCGTATAGCTAAACACGTACGCAATGATATTGTTTTTTTTTTTCACCAAGTGGTCAGCTGACTGAAAGGAAAAAAAGTGATACCCCTCCAAATCATAAAACTTTTCTAATGCTGAGATAAAGGCATTGGGTCATGTATCCTTATGGGTCAAATGTCCCTAGTTTCCCCTATAGCTAAACACGTACGCAATGATGTTTTTTTTTCACCAAGTGGTCAGCTGACTGAAAGGAAAAAAGTCATACCACTTAAGGGGTCTAAGGAGTCTTAAAAATGTGCAAAGAAGATACTACAAAGCAAAGTTTGATCTTTCATGTCATTTTTGAACTACTGAATGTATAAGTATAATTTTTTTATATGTAATTCTACAAGATTTCTTTATTATAAAACAAGTTTTAAAATTTATGAAACTTTAGCCAAAACTAAAATAAATGATATTAAACATGAAGGTACTTGAACACACTGTGATTAGGCTTGCGCGGCAAATTGTGAGGTCAAAATTGAAAAAATGAATAAGAAAAGGACTTTATATTGTACAAATATGTACAGACTAGGACTTATACCTAAATTCTCAGCTCAATTTCAATTAGAAATTATTTTTTAAAAATTTAAAATCAAAATTTTTAATTTTTTAATAATTTTTTTAGAAAAAAGTTCTTAAAATAATTTCTAATTAAAATTGAGCTGAGAATTTAGGTATAAGTCCTAGTCTGTACATATTTGTACAATATAAAGTCATTTTCTTGGTCATTTTTTCAATTTTGACCTCACAATTTGCCGCGCAAGCCTAATCACAGTGTGTTCAAGTACCTTCATGTTTAATATCATTTATTTTAGGTTTGGATAAAGTTTCATAAATTTTAAAACTTGTTTTATAATAAATAAATCTTGTAGAATTACATAAAAAAAAATTATACTCATTTATTGAGTAGTTAAAAAATTACAAGAAAGATCAAACTATGCTATGTAGTATCTTCTTTGCACATTTTTAAGACTCCTGTGACCCCTTAAAACTCATAAAACTTTTCTAATGCTGTGAAAAAGGCATTGGGTCATGTATCCTTATGGGTCAAATGTCCCTAGTTCTCCCATGGAGGAAAGAGTAGTCCTTCCTCCATGAGTTCTCCCTATAGCTAAACACGTATGCAAAGATGTTTTTTTTTTCCACCAAGTGGTCAGCTGACTGAAAGGAAAATAGTGATACCCCTTCCAAATCATAAAACTTTTCTAATGGTGAGAAAAAGGCATTGGGTCATGTATCCTTATGGGTCAAATGTCCCTAGTTCTCCCATGGAGGAAGGAGTAGTCCTTCCTCCATGAGTTCTCCCTATAGCTAAACACGTACGCAATGATTTTTTTTTCACCAAGTGATCAGCTGACTGAAAGGAAAAAAGTGATACACTTCCAACTCATAAAACTTTTCGAATGCCGAGAAAAAGGCACTGGGTCAAGTATCCTTACGGGTCAAATGTCCCCTTACTGTATTTGTATCTCAATAAGTAACAATTCCTTCCTAATGAATTGTGTGTTGCAGGAGGAGGCGGCGGTAGGAGGAGGTGGGGATGCGGTTGTGCGGTGATGTCCTCGCCGGTGTCCGAGTTCCGCGAGGCGCACCACTACTGGCTCAGCAATGACATCATACGACCCAAGCCGCGCAGGCTCGGAGACATGAGCCCCCCAGCGAAGCACGACTTCAGGTATACATTCCCCTGAGGGACTGCCCGTCCCATACATAAATATTGCATTAGTTTTGAAATCACAACTTGTGCAAAAGATGCCACTTTATCCCATTTTCACCAGGTATAAGAATCATCATAATATCAATTTTAAAAAATTGAAAGGAAAAGAAATCCGGTTATTTAATTATTAATTGATAAAGTCTTAAAATAATTTCGCCCCCTGATGTATATTTTTGGCATTTTAAAACTTCAAAAATATATAATTAAATAACGAGGTCATATCTCCGTTTCAAATGTGTTTCATTTCGATGTTATGCTGATTCCCATAAATGAGAAAACTGTCTAACATGGCAAAACAATACTTCTGCAGATGTTATGATTTCAAAACTAATGTATTAGCTCTATGGGACTGATAATCTCTTTTAACGGCATAGAGTGATATCGATTGACCACAGGTCAACAAACCAAAGTACCTCTGTGTTCATTCAATAGAATTTTTTTTCTAAGCCTCTTTTCTCTGGTTGAATTTAATTTTTTTTACAAGTGGTTCCCTATATTATATAAATGTAACTCTATAATCAAAATTTTTGAAATGGGTTCGAATATTTTGTGTACTTTTCAATAAATAATTTTGCAAAGCGAACGATTTTCAAAAAGTGGAATTATAGAGACCTGCATGAAGATGATACACATATAGAGATGAAACAAACTGTTAAAAAATATGCAATGCATCCGGAGAAATGCGGCCTAGAAGGTTTTTTTTCCACATTGGATTATCATAGAAGTACTTCGGTTTAGAGACTCGTGGTTAACCCTTTCAGTCGATGCCATTTGGCATCATCATGTTTTTGTTCATAATTTAAAAAAAAAAATAATAGGACTGAGACTGACATCTATTGGGAATAATAAAAAATATTTTCTAATAAAAAAAGTTGGAAGAATCGAATGAGTCACTTTTTGATATCACAAGTGGCTACTGGCGATCCAAAAAAATCTTCTAAAATGATGATGCCAAATTGTCATTGGGACTGAAGGGGTTAATCGGACTCATCCGCCCTTTAGAAGGAGATAGAGATGCTGCCGGGTGAAAACCAACGCAGAAACTGGTTCGCCAAGTGAAGCCATCTGTCTCTCTGCAGTAAGCCCAAATAAACGAACTCGACGAACTATGTTGTGCCATTCTACAGTGCAGTTTGCATAAGGCGCGTTCACATAAGCCATCGAATCCATGGAATGCCATAACCCACATCAGGGAAAAAAATGGCCGAGCAGGATTTCTAACTCAAATGATAATCTGTGGTCGAATCCATGAAATGAAACATCAAACCCTCCTTCATTGGTGGGTTTGCGAAACCTCCCAATGAATCCTGCGATTCCGGTTCTGCCTTGGCGAAAATCCCCAAGAGGGAAAAATTGCTGAGTTTGCTCTTCACTCACGGATTCGATGGCTCATGTAAATGCGCCTAGTCATCGACATGGCGATTTATGATTTTTTAATAAAAATTTTTATGACAACGCATTTTTTCTTACCAGTAAAGGAATTACTACCATCTTGGTGTTAATTCAGATCTTGTGCTATTGACTACAATTGGGCAAACATACACACAAACATTTTTTTATTTTTAATAAACGCTTTTTAAGGAACAAAAGAAGGCGTTTTAGAATGAAGTAACATTGCGTTAGCCGTTTGTTTGGGCTTACTAGGGTTGCTTGGCGACATTCTGACGGCTTCACTTAGTTTTGTGCCAAACACTTCCTTCATCTTCTTACTTCTATGGTCAACAGTAAAGATTTCCGGTAGTTTATCTTGTCCAAACACTTATGTTACATTCAACTTTTACATTTTATGCCAATTAGCTTCGTGTTCCTCAAAATAAAATACAACTCCTTTTACTGTCCTTCGAATTTGTTCAGTGAGTAATTTATAAAGCGCAAATACCATATCCTTATATAAGCCCATTTTCTATGGCCTATCAGACACAATCAATTGAGTTCTGCCTAAATCTTTCCTTTTGACATTTTATTTTTTAAAGTATCACGGCATTCCCCGTGTTAATATTCAGCTATCCTGTACTATTTGCATTGAAGAAAACTCTCTTTAGGACGATACATTTTATTTTACGGACGACACAAAAGTACAAGACATTAAAACGTAGAATTCTGAAGAGTTACGACTGACGATGTTTAGCAGTCAAATTCCTATTAAGTTCTGACAAAAAGTCTCTCGCCGAGGCGAACACTAATTTTTTACACATATTCTTTCAATCACTCCAGTTCACACAAAAAATTATTTATTACGAAAAATAATTATCTACACTAAAGTCACCCCTACTAAAAATGGTCAGTAGAGATCAATAGAAAATTTGTATGTGGAAATGGCCTACTGGTACCAATAGAAATCTCTATTGATATCTATACAAATCTCTATTGATCTCTATTGATATCCATACAAATCTCTACTGATCTATATAGATATCAGTGCAGACCTATCGACGTCATTTGAGATCAGTAGCTTACTGATATTTTCTTTACTGGTGTCGGTAGAGCTCTATTGATATCAATAAGAAATATTATCAGTAGGTTACTGAATGGAATGGAATGCAAATGCGCCCTCTAGAAGGGAAGGGCGTAGGCTATGTAGCCCATTACCCCGCTAGCCAGAAGGGACAGTCACAGGAGACACACAAAGAAAGGACGACACAAACACATAGACAAATAACAACATTTATTGACAAGTACAAATATCCATGCCTGACCGGGATTCGAACCCGACCTCAGCAGCTCCAAAGGCCAGTACACTAACCATTCAGCCACCGAGGCGGCAGTAGGTTACTGATATCAATAGGTTCTACTGATAACAATAGTGACATCCGTAGAAATAAGTAGACATCAATAAAGCGGCCCTTATGACAATAGATTTTTGTATTGATCTCTATGGATCATTTTTAGTAGGGACGCCATTACACATCCCTTTTTGTCTCTCACCCAGGGAGCCCTCCCCCTTGCAGAGGAACAGCCGCACGCCCAGCAATGACTCGTGCGGGCCCCGCACCCCGTCCGCCAGCCGGGACATCCCCCCGGCCCGGAGCGCCAGCCGGTCGGCCAAGGACGTGTCCAGCTCGTCCCCGTCCTCGGACAAGGAGCGGTCCTCCTGCCGCACGCCCAACTTCAAGCAGCAGGTGGTGCAGCACGCCAAGAGCTCGCCGGGGCTCTTCGAGAAGGACAGCAGGTATATACAGATGGGTCCCACTGAACTGAACTGAAATTCTGGAAGAAGCATCCCATGATAAGTTCACCAGCTTATCATGGGATGCTTCTTCCAGAATTTTAGCATATTTTTGGGTCACTTGGCGACAGCCTTAGGGAGAATATGTGCCATATTAGGCATGACTTCGCCGATCCCAATGGACACTTGACTTGACAGTTTGTATTGGATGTCGCCAATCGGTCGCCAAGAATAGTACTCCAAGGAATTTAAGTTCTAAAGATTGTACCTGCAATTCTATTTTTTTAAAAGTACATGTTTCCGAAACTTCACTATATAAAGAATCTCCTAAAGCAATAACCTATCAATTTTTTGTTTAAAAGATTATTGAAAAAGTTGGTTTAAAATGCCTATTTTAACAGGTAAAGTATAGGATTGGCGGCAAAAGTTGGGTTGCTCTTACAGGGTTGCCGGGCTTCACCGACCCGTTTGACGAGTGTTTCGATACTCCTTCCAGAGTTTCAGTTCAGTTCAGCGATGGGTCCCCTAATATCTTATAGTTACACTCTCAGAAACGAATACTCAAAAACGACGAAATTTTCCTTAATTTTGACGATGCCGTTTACTGCCAAATGCTCCAAGTTTTCCTTTCCTCAAAGTGAGGAAATTTGATTCGTCATTTTTATGAGGATTCGAATTTCGTCTAATGTAAAGAAATTTTTCGCCATTTTTGAGCATGTGAGTACAACAATAAGAGTCAGTTTCCTCAAAATCAAGATACAGAATCGTCAAATCACGATCATTAAAGTGAGGATTCGCGTTTACTCAAAAGTCAAGTGATAGTTTGACGAAATGATCCTCAAAATTAACGAAATGCGGCTTGAGGATTCATGAATCGTCAAAAGTGAGCATATTATTTCTGAGAGATCACTTCTTTGAGTTCAAGTTAGCGTCTGACCGAGCTTATTGGTCCATGAGTCAGTGCCCATTTCTGTTCTTTTTGCCTTTGTGCCTGAGGAACTAATACAATCTTTCAAACTCCCATATAAAATCTTAAAGATACACCCTAAAATCTTAAATACGCAAAACAAAATATTATGGATAAGCCATAAATATTATGGTTATATCATAAAATATCAATGTAACGCTATAAGATCTCTATTGTTTTTTCGTTGTTAGTAGAATGAGTAAAACAAAACGTAGCCAACGTCTAGTGACTCCATATAAACTATTCTTCAATCTACATGTCCTTCAACAATATGGTGAACTCAGGAGTTGTTACACTATAATACATCCTAATATATCTTAAGGTTGCAAATAAAATCTTATGCTATACATTCTAAAATCATAAGTTTGCTCATAAAATGTCATAGTAGCACCGTAAAATATAATTTTGTAAAACTAAAATCTTAAATTTGTATCCTAAAATGTTACTTTCACACTCTACAATCATGTGTGGTTTCCCCATAAAAAAATCAATCTATACCTTAAAATGTTAGGGTTACGCTCTGAAATGTGTGCTAACAATCTCATGATACCGACCCCTTATGCTTCTTTTGCAGGTCCTTCTACGACGGGGACATGTCTCCGGACGGCCACCTGTCGCCGTACGCGGACTGCGGGTCGCTGAGCAAGAGCTCTTCGGACGGCGACCCCGTCGTGTGCCGTCGGCGTCCCCCGACCCGGCTCAAGTCGAAGCGGCGCAACATCCTCTCCTTCCCCCAGGTGATCGGCTTCGACGGCCTGCTGCTGCAGAGGAGGCACGAGTGCGCGGGGGGGTCGTCCAGCGACGAGAACAAGTGAGGGATATATACAGGGTTGTTTTAAAATAACGCTCCCTATTCGGAGTGGTCTGTAGCTTGAATGAATGATCCAAATGCACTTTGAGACACTTACTACTCAAGAAGGGGGAAAGAGAATGGGATCATAAAAAACAAACTCGTCATTTGACCAGGGTTCTAAATTACGAGGCGTAATTGGATGTGTTGGCCGTAATTAGCCATAATTGGCTACGTCTCGTAATTATAACCTTGGTCAAGAGACGAGTTTCTGTGTTATAATTCCATTCTTTTTCGTAAAAAAAAACTCGTCTATTGACCAGGGTTCTAAATTACGAGGCGTAATTAGCTGTGTTGGCAGTAATTGGCCAAAATTGACGACGCCTCGTAATTTAGATTCTGGTCAAAAAACGAGTTTGTTTTTATGATTATTCTTTTTATGATTATTCTTTAGGATTCAGTCTTTTTTATGATACCATTCTTTTTCCCCCTTCTTGATTAGTAAGTGTCTCAATTTTTGATGCATTTGGATTATTCATTCAAGCTACAGACCACTCCGAATAGGGAGCGTTATTTTATAACCACCCTGTAATATACTCTTGGACATATTTCTGCATAGATATAGATAATAGCAGATCGGCCCCTAGGGGAAAAGGTGAAGCCACTTTTGAACCAGTATCCCATAAGGCAGTTCGCAAGCCCTCGCACATGGCATACCATAAGCCACCAGATAGCACCATGAGATAAATTCGACTAATAAAAAATTTATAATTAAAACTTCTTTCCAGTTTTGCTAGCGTAAGTTTATAGCTGCATACGTATTGATAATTTCTGGCAGATATGAGGTATATATTTATAAAGAAAGCATATTAAAAATGAAATTTTTATTGCATGTAACTCTTCGGCAAAAGCAGTTTTTTGGAACCAGTATCCCGTGATGCATTTCGAAAACGGCGAAAAGTGGCTTCATAAAGTGGGTAGGCGGGCAACTGTGAAACAACAGTTAGGTGGGGGTGCCCCATCACATCCAGCTATTAATTAATCCAGAAATAATAAATTAATGATATGAATTTATGAATAACAATTTCTTAATAAATAAGCAATTTATTATACATATTATTTAACTTTACGAATTGTTACAAATTAATTTTCTTAAATGTTACTTGCGGGCTTAGTTCTTTCGAATTTAGAAAAATCACTTTCGAGCCATTACTAACACTAATTTAGAACAGAAATAGCTAAATCATATCATCTAGCTGTACTAGTGTTCAAAAATCTTCCCCCTTTTTTATCACGTCGAGGACGGTCGGGCAGTCCTTAACCCCGGTGCGACGTAGGTCAATACCACCCAAATTAGAAGGCCGAAGAACTAAGCAACACAACGTCACACTAGTAGACCAATTTCGATTTGTTGACCAATAACGTCGTATCTTAAGATGACGTCGCATCTTGATTCATCTTATCTTAAAAAATGGATTCAAATACGAAATCTAGTCACGAACGACCATTGGTCAAAACCACAGAATCGGTCCACTAATATGACGTCAAGCATTTAGTTAGCCGGCCTTCTAATCTAGGTGGTATTGCGTAGGTGTGCCTTTTCAGATTGTCATGTCCACAGTAACTAATTCATCCCGAAATGAAGCCTGAGATCTCGTTCATCTTTATATCAGCAGGTCGTCGGGGCACGCAAGCATGAGCGACGGCCAGTCCTCCTCGTACCTCAGCTCGTCCCCGACGTCGGGCGTCCTGTCCAAGACGGACGACGAGCAGCGCTTCGGCCGGGGCACCCCCCTCAAGTCGGTCCCGGAAGACCCCGCCCCCGCAGCCGCACTCCCCAGGAAGCCCCTGCAGCGGCGACTGCCCCAGCAGCATCATGGCAGAGCGGCTGCGACCACGCTGGAAGGTGAGCACAGGGGAACTTGGTTGTGAAACTCAGAGGTCGCAATTAACGGTTGCGTTGGGGGCCTAAATCAGGTGTTGGCTCGTCACCTGACTGTGGTTCTAAAATACGACGCCCGTCGCCAATAGCCCTCGTGTAGCTCCAGTGCGACGATAATTCAAAACCTAACCTAACCAGAAGTCGCAAACCCATAGTAGGCGCGTTTAAATGAGCCATGGAAACTATGGATTGAAGAGCAAACTCAGCAATTTCCCCCTCTTGGGGTACAGAACCGGAATTGAAGGGTTCATTGGGGGTTTCGCAATTCTTCCAATGAAGGAGGGCTTGATGTTTCATACCATGGATTCGGCCACTGATTATCATTTGGGTTAGAAATCCTGCTCGACCTCTTTTTTCCCCAATGGGGATTTCGGTAATCCATGGATTCGATGGCTCGTGTAAATTTGAGTAAAATGAGTTATCGAACCCATGGGATGCCAAACCCTCCATTAGGGGGAAAAGTGGTCGAACAGAATTTGTAACCCAAATGATTGTCTCTGCGAAAGCCCCCAATGAACCCTTCAATTCCGGTTCTGCCTGGGCGAAAATCTCCAAGAGGGAAAAACTGCGGAGTTTGTTCTTCATTTCATGGATTCGATGGATCATGTAATCGCCTCTAATGTTAGCACAAAAATCTGAATTTCTTCAAAAATGTCACTTAGCATGTTCTTCCACTAAGCTCTTCATATGTCCCCCTTGCGCAGGCGCGTGCGGCCTGGAGGACATCCGCCAGGCCATCGAGCAGCTGTCCGTCCGCACCCGCACCAGCTACTCCACGTCGACGTGGTCGTCGACGTCCTACTCGTCCGAGAGCGAGACGGCGGCGCACGCGCAGGGCGGAGGTGCGGTGCGCCGCCTGATGCGCCACTCTTCCCTGGAGACGGTGCACACCACGGCGGCCGGGGACGAGTTCGTGTGGGTGGACAACCACGCCCGCCTCGTCGAGCTGCAGAGGGTGCCGTGGTCCAACCACGACATACTCAAGGTGAGATGGGATGATTGCACAACCCTTAACATTAAATTAGAGAAATTTTGTATCTTTTTGCCCAAAAGAGTTATGACCTGCAATCAACAAGCCCATTCCATTCATGAACGCGGGCTGCCAAGTCTTTTCGCGGCTCTGTGTACCGTTGTATATCTACCATAAAACGACTCTAGTCATAAGGCAAATGAATGCTACAGAAACGGAGACATCACCGCCTGACGGGCCCCGTACTTCTAGAATTTTGAAATAAAACAAATTTATCCATCAAGCGGCTCAGTGGCTGAGAGGTTAAACGTGTCCGCCTCGTAAGCCCAAGATCGCGGGTTCGAGCTCCGGCTGAGTCGTCCGATTTTCTGGATGGGAAAATCCTAGGAACGCATGTCATATGATTTTGTGGCATGTAAAAGATCCCTGGAGGGCCCATTTGGCTTGGGTTCTCTCGGCAAATTTAAATCTCGGCATACTTTAACATCAACAGAGAGCTCAGATCCATTGTAACCTGGGCGTCAAAATTGGTAGCGAGAGTCGCCTAGATGGGATCACAAAAAAATGGCTCTCAGTTCTGGGGAATGTGCCGAGTCTACAAAGGCTTGACCACCAATGTTGCAGCCCCATTAGACAAAAAAAAAATTGATCAATCAAGGATACATCCAATGTAAAAAGTACAATTTCAATCTAACTTCAACTCGAGTAATGACTACTATAGTACAGCAATGGCCACAAACACTAGATCTGAATTAGCATCTATGCTCTGGAGATAAATACCCGTGAACCTTTATAGAATACACTGCATCAGAAATGCATCATTTTCTGATACGAATGCCATTTAAAATGCTTCTAAAGCGATTTTGTTGAGGTTGAAGGATTTTTTCCTTAGTTTTTTTCTTAGTTTTACTTTCTCTGGGCTAATGGATTCAAAACTTCTCAATTTTATTTACATGGTGCATGTATGTGTGTGTATTAATTAGTACATATTTTATAATACATAGGCTTTCAAGCAAAGTTGTTTTCACTTCAAAAAAATGAAGTATTAAAGTGGATGAAAAATTCTATTTTTGCTCTTCATAAACCGGTTTTTTAACATTTAACAATCGGAAAGTTTCCAACACAGCCCAGATTCAAAGTAATTAGAATCTTAAGATTAAGTAGCTAATTAAGAAGTTAAAAAACGTTTAGTTAGCAATAACTAAAAAAGTAACAATGCTTATAACCATATACTTTTAGTTGACGTTAGTGAACTATAGATTTTTAATTTAGGATATTGATTGTTCCTTAACCTGATACAATATAACACCGTACGTCACCAATGTAGAAACAAAAGTCAAAACTGTCGTGCGGTTGATATTAAAAACATCCCCTCCTGTTAATGTGCTGTTACGAATAAGCTGCTTATAAGTGAGATACTTGTTGCCTACACCTTTGACAGCATTAGGATTGTCGAATATCAAGGCCACGTTTCGACGGCATTTCCGCTGGAGCATATCAGCCGAAAAAGATACGCATAAGAAATAAGCAACCAACCTAAATACCATTGAAAAATAATGGGTCATTAAAAGATCTGGTGTAGGGTCAAACTTAGAGGAGATTAGTGAAAAGACAGTCAACCCCTGTTGGAGGAACACTATAAAAATCGACGAGGACATGGCGTCTTCCAGCATGCTGGTGGCTGTCACCATCACACGACATCTGTAAAACACACTAGTTGAATCTCTTTGCACGTCATCCTCGCTCAACTGGGGCTGCAGACAAAGAATCAAAAGGGCAAAATAGGAATAGAGGAAAGGTGGAACGTAGAGCAGAACATTCTTCAGGTAAAAAAATGTCAATTCTACTACTAGAACAATGACAGAAGTTTCAGTATATTGAGTACAAGCGTTAGATAAGCATAGTTTTGGATCCGGCGGCTTGAGTACAAAGTATCGTAGCACTGTCGATGAACGATCTAAACAAGTCGCAATAAAGAGAACAAATAATAATATGACCAAACACTTATTCAAACAGGAAAGCTTTCTTCCGTTCAACTTGCTTCCTAGAAATGAAGATAGTTGAATAATTTTGTTTCTCTTCCAAACTATTGACCACCATTGAAGTATAGTGAGACAATTAAAAAGTATTTTAGTTGTTAAAGTTGTATAAGCAAAGTTGGGGTTGGCTATCGTTTGTAGAATCGAATTAATTTGTGCGGCATTAAAACAAATTGTTAATGTTACAAATGCTATTTTACTTTTAAAATTTACAACCCAGGTAGAGCACAACAAGAAAACTGTTAGCTTTTTCACGCTCTCGCCTAAATTCACAGCTTTTGCCTTAGAATATTTGATAAAAAGAGTATTCGATAAATGACTTTTCCTCATCTTGATTCGACTTTTTACTTCTTTAACTGCAATATTTTCGAGCTGCTAACTGCGTCGTGGCTAAGCTTTTTGCACTACAACCGCCATTCTTCAAAAAAGCATTGATTTCGGAAACCCACTGTGTTTTACAGACATTATTGATCGTTCAACAAAAGAACGCATTAAGGGAATGAATAGAAAATGAAGTCAACAGTTTTAGCGATAATTGAATACAGTAATGACAAATAGTTGACCTTTTAAAAAATTAAGTTTCATTTTATATTTCCAATCATAATAATTAATAAAAAAATCGAAACTTTAATTTTTTATCCTACGATCAATAACACATTATTTTTTTCGCGGACATGTAACACTATCTCTCAATTAACAATAAAACTATTAATAATATTAGGAGTGTCCATATAGTAAGCAAGAACTTCATATATATTTTTTCGCTTTAACTTCTTACAGAATTTTGTTCATTATGCTACCCTATACATCGCAGAATCATCCTGTAAATCTAATAAATATTTTAATGGGAATAATGCATGCATATAACTTAAAATGTTAAAATCTTTGTATTTGGCAATTTTTTCCTTATTAAATGGAAATACAATTCAATTGATATTAAATCATATAACAAAATTCATTTGACCAAAGAATTTATGAGCAAGTTTGGTAAAATATCTTTTTATTACCGTAAAGTTAGACTGAAAGGTAAGAAGCTAATATTCCCCAATAAGTTTTTCATATGTTTGGCCATTAAGAATAATAAAGGTTTTCAATTATGGAACAGTAAGTTGATTTACTAAACTGCTTAAAAGCAAATTAATGCTTAAAAAAATGATGCATCCCTAGTATTCACATTTTTCTTAAAGATTTTTGTAAATGATTGTCACAGTCAAAAATTCAATTCCTTTCATCATGAACACTTGGGTGATATTTTGGTTGAATTAAATTTAGTTGAATGTTATAATTAAATTTTAAATGCATGGTTTTTTAAATACATTGATTAAAAAAATTCTAACACAGGGTGAGGCAAACAAAAGTGGCCCCAGTCTAGAGATAGGAATACGTTTAAATGCTTGGCGAGAAAAACTCTTGAAGCCGCCTGAAACCTGTTTTTACATTGGTTGGATCGGATTAGCTTCACATTAGAGCTACTCATAGACCAGCGGCGAGTTCAGATCTTATTTTTTATTGTATGAAGACGTCCCATAATGCAAATTTTGAGCTTTGCAATCAATTTAGTTTTTTATTACCAAATTCAAAAATGTCCGATCCTCTAGGGTGAATAACGACCAAAATAATCACTAGTGGGAACTTTTCTTGACCAGCTCTACAAACCTTGTTTGCCGCCAAGCGTTACAAACCTTGTTTGCCGCTAAACGTTAATAAGTCACCAACCGTTTGTTTGGGCTTATTATGTTGTTGTTGCATGTCCCCGTAGGTCAGCAGTGCTAGACCTGGTCCATGATGTTATACACCTTAAAAAAAATCCAAAACCATGGAAGGGTCGTCGTACAAATCCAGACACGCAAGTATATGGTCAGGCGAAGCCTGCTCCGAAGAACAGTTTGCACAAGTCTCAAAGATTCTGGAGCCCTCTGTAAATTTCCAAGTTTTTAGGTGGTTACTTCGAAAGCGGGCAAGGATAGGGGCTTATTATTGAAGCGACCAATAGCTTCAGTTAGCAAACCTGATTTTTTAAATTGGTTTTTGACTTGGCAACATTTCTGTCGTATTCTTATCTCCACTTTTGTTTGCCTCATCCTGTATAATTTTGATTAAAAAATGAAAAATCGCCATACTAAAAAAACCAAAAATGTCCCTTCGCAGGTGATGCAGACGGGTCGCCTGCGCGAGCACCTGGGTCGCATCTCCATGGAGACGGTCCCCCGGCTGTCCTACCTCCTCCAGCGCCCCCTGGTGCGGGTGGCGCGCGAGGCCCAGCGGCTCGCCAAGGCGCTCGGCATGTGCACCAAACAGGAGGTGAGCGGCTCGCTCAGGATCGTGCTCGCCCCCGCGCTGGCAGACAGCTGCGTCAAGGCATGCCACAGGTGAGAGAAGAAACTCGGCACCCAATACACTGTAAAAAAACTGTTGTTTTTACAGTTAAAAACTGTCAACTTTTATGCCAGTTAATTACAGTTTATTTTACAGTTTAAAACTGTAATTTTAACAGGGAGAAACTGTAATTTTAACATTGAGAAACTGTTAATGTAGCAGGGAACAACTGTTAATTTAACAGTTTTTCCCAGCTAAAATAAAATACCCTGTACTAGCCTTAGTGAGCATGTGATTACTTTATCGCAGGCGGCACAGTATTGGGCTCGCATAATACCGTGCGCGTTCCACATAGTCTCAGCAATCTGAAGACATTCGTCCGAATTAAGATCTTCTAATTTGCTGAATATTCGCCAAGATTACCGTGAAAGATAGGACATGTTAGGGACTTAGATAAGAGCCGTATTGTCGCATTCTTTTTGCAACTGGGATATGTTATGCTTATGGTCCCACTCGGCTGAATTTTCATACCTCCAAGGTGTGCAGTTAATTGCATTATTAGAATTTTGGCACGTGCTCCGTTTGTTGTCATTTCATATATCTGGTTTTTCAACTTGATATCTTTGAATTCTGAATTTGTCACAGTTTGATGATATTATATCAATCTGATATCATATTAATATTGTAATATCGATTTGCCATCGACTAATGATCTAGGATATTGTGTACTGGTAGGGTATTATCCACTTTAATGTCTTGTAACCCGTTATGTGTACCTTCTCTATTCTAGAGTTACACATAATTGTCTTATACTAATATATACCGTAAACTCACTACAATCGTTACTAATGGGTACTTGACAAAAGCTTCCTTTCAATACTCGAGGCAACCTAAGGTGTCGGCTTGTGAATTGACTGTCGTACTAAAGTAGACGATTGTAGCCTACGCGACCACTCTTAAAACAAACGAGCGATTTTAACTCAGTCTGAGTCAATTTTCAGTTCTCCAGCGTCGAATATGCACTTCTCCTACAGGAGTGGATCCTCTGTATGTTGAATCTGCGACAAGATCACTCCAAACGAATGATTTTAATACAGCCTGAGTTAACATTCACTCCTTTCCAGCGTCGAAAATGCACTTCTCTACAGGAGTGGATTTCACTCCTTTGTTTCAAGAGTGTAGCTCTAGTGCAGTGATTGGTGTCCAGCGATAATTCCACTCACCTTCCTGTTTCCCCCCCCCCACCAGGTCGGCGGCCACGTGGGCGGTGAGCGGGGGCGGCCTCCGCCTCAGCAAGGGGGCGCGCGCGGGGCTCACGCTGTCCGTGGGCCGCTTCCACCGGTGGATGTGCGACGTGCGGCTGGGCCCCTTCGTCCACCAGTACGCCGCCATCTTCCTGGCGGCGGCGCTCGAGAACCTCCTCGAGGAGGTGGTGCTGAGGTGCCTGGAGGAGGGGGGCGGAGGCGCCATGTTCTCGGCCGACACCCTGGAGGCGGCGGTGGCCGGCAGCAGCGACCTCTGGGGGCTCTTCCAGCCCTTCTCGCACCTGAACGCGGGGAGGACGGCCACGGGTGAGTCATAAAGCCCTTTTTACAGTTTTAGTTATGTTGATCGCGCATATATGTGGCAATAGTCTACTCTTGCAGAAGTCTATTAATGTAGAAGTCTATGTGCAATAGTCTACTCTTGCTACTCTTAGAACGCCGAAGAACTAATCAACACAACGTCACACTAGTGGACCAATTTCGATTTGTTGACCAATAACGTCCTATCTTAAGATGACGTTGCATCTTGATTCTTCTTATCTTAAAAATTTATTCAAATACAAGATCTAGTCACGAATGATCATTGGTCAAAACCACAGAATCGGTCCACTACTATGACGTCAAGCATTTAGTTCCCCGGCCTTCTAATCTAGGTATTATTGGTTGGAGCCACACAAATATGTTCATAAAACAATATAGTTGGCGTTTTGTTTTATTAATGCAATATTGTAATGTCGCATTCATACACGATACTTGTGTTCCAATTGTGCTGCTTTTAAAACACAAGTTTTTTTTAGTCATCATGTAAACATGTAGTCCTATATTACTCTCAGGAATCTACTGGTTTATATTAGTTCTGGTGGTTTATAGCCACTTCTGTTCAGTACTATACATTTTTAGTTTATCTGGAAAACATCACCGCTGCACTTTTTGATGCAATGAAGTGATGACCTTCTTGCGAGTACAGTAGTGTCGTCAGCAAAAAGGAATAGCTTTTTTAGGGGTTGTAGTGGAAAGTCATTAAATACAGGTGGAATAATAATGGTCCTAAGATAGAACCCTGAGGTGTTCTGGCGTGAATTTTCGTCTCCGTCGAGAATGACTTTCTGACTTAGACTACAAATGTTCTTTCATTTAGGTATAAGTGTATGATATGAACGTGGTAGGAAAAGACGCGATCGTGACCAATTTTGCGTAGTAACCAGGAGTCCATATGATTTTTAGTGCGGTTTTAATGCGATTTAGGTTTATTCAAGGCCGGGTTTAAAGATTGCCCGCCTGTAAGCTAAGATCGATTTTCAGCCTCATTCACAATATTCATTTTTTAAAAGCAATTTTTTGCTTTTTTTGTTCGGCGTCTGAACGGTGTTTTTCCTCCCCCCACTACCATTGTAAGATATCCCAAATATAGTTTTCGTGATTTTTTTGTCTACTTATCAGAATCATGTATGTACCTTCAAACTCTAAATCGAACACGAAATAGTAGGCGAATTTTTTTTAAACTTCCAAATCCGTGGGATCCAATCCAATTTCTAAATAGCCTATTTAGAAATCCTGCCCTGTGTTTATTGAATTCAACTTTGCCTTGGAGGGCCCTATGCTTCGGCAAACAGGCAAGGATTTTGTTTTAGGTTTCGGTCTTAATTTGAACTATAATATAGAGTGAAGTACACAGATTTAGATTTTGTATTGATGACTTTAGTGGGCTGATAGATGCAAGGAAGGAATATATCCTCTGTAACTTTGGAAAATGCGGGATTAAGTTGATAGATTTACTCCCTACTACCTTAGGAAGCCTCAGATGTTATATCCAAAATTTTCCATATTGTTAATAAAATATACGATTGCTTAATGTTCGTAAACCGATATTTGTGAAAAGTGGAGACTGAAATTTCAAATAGACTTTTAAAACGGGAAATCAGTTTACCTGTGAATGACTACAACTATTCACTGTCCCTATTGAAAACTGAAAGTATGAGTGTTCATCTGGGCTTTCGTTCGACAGCGGGGAATGGGCGCGTTCCTGGATCCTCATAAAAGTTGATTTACTTCTGTTGAGTCAACGCGCCCGGGTCGGGAGGTCGATCTTACCACGCTCATCCCCTTGGAATGCGACGGTCAAGTTGTGAAATGCGGCTGTCGTGCTGGGGAAACTTTGGTTTGACGAGGTTGTAACCAGAGTTAGAAACTGAGAAGAAAAATTTAGGAGTAGTACTGTGTTCTACTAACTTTGAAACCTATGAGCAAATGCACATTATCTGGGGGCATTTTTGAAAAAAATATTTATTAAAATCAAATGTTATTTTTTTAATGTTTGCATTTTGCGTCGAAGTCCAAATTGAATTATATCGTAAAAAATAAATATTTTTTCAAGATTTATATTTTTATATTAAATAAAAATTCTCGTACGTTTGATGAACGGCAACAGTGAAAATATTGAGTAAAAATGGAATTTGCATGTTATTTCAATGTAGATTAAATATTTAGTTATTTAAATTTTAAACAAGCTTCTAATTAATATTTTTTTAAAAATAAAATTTGGAATGTAGCATAAACTAATTTTTTGCTTCAAAATGACGTATCCTACTCGTTTATGAGACCTGCGATGCGTTCTATGAAAGTGATCTGTGAAAGACAGCCCGACCGACGGACGGACTAAACAATTATAAAACCTTCCACTTTTTACGTTATAAACGTAGTGTGGAAGCTAAAAGTATAAAAAAAAACTAGGACAAGATATTTAAACCCATTGAAAATTGACAAAGGATTTTTCTGTCCCATTTGGTGACCCGCGCGGATATTTATTAAAAACACAATCCACTGGATATCGGAATTCGGAAGCTGGAGTCCCGTCCCGCCCAAGAGAACCGAAGTGACACACATAAGGGCAGCAGAAGAACGTGTTTCTGTGGAATGACGGTGGCCGGAAGCGAACCTTCTTCCATAACCTGTCAATGGAGGGGAGGACCATTTTACCATGCACGGGCCCACAGGGGACAGATATGTTCGAGGTATCCTCGGAGAACGGTTTCGAGCACTATCGTCGTAAAGTGCTTTGATTCCTTCATTTCCACCTGCAGGGCCGGATTTAAAGATTTGCCGCCTGTAGGCTACGATTGATTTGCTTGATGCACCTTTACACACTAGCGCGAAATAGGCGAATTTTCAAAACTGCTCTACTATTTTTCTTTCAACTTCGAAATCCGAGAGGATGGGGTGCAAATGCCCTCTCCATGTTTGCTGCGAATTATTAGTGTACTATATACGTTTACGGTTTGCACATTAATGTAAACTATTTGTTTTCTTTTTTTAAATTATTCGTATCCTTACAAATTTTTTTTTTGTTGCTTTTATTGGCAGTAAAATTCGCCGCCCCAAAAATTTGCCGCTCTAGGCTACAGCATACTTAGCCTATTTATAAATCCGGCCTGTGCTGCTTGCAATTTTTACTCCTTAATGTAAATCAAAAATGAGGTGGTGAGCTGTACCAGATTGGTTTTAGAGTTTAGCTAATAGACTAGGAAATGGTCCTGAAATTTTCAGAAATCTTGTTTTTTTTACGTTGTTTCTTGTTTGAAAAACCAATAAAAATTAAATGGAGGCTGTTTGCATATCTTTTATGGCTAGATAATTAGTTAACAAATAATGCTTTACTCGAAATGCAGTGCTTCTGGTCAACATAGGGATGACATGGGGTGTCCCCTATGGTGACCAGAAGGTGAAGGCGCAAAAATCTATGGGGACCATAGGGGTGTCTCCCATGCTGTCTATGTCCTCGTGTTAGAATACGAATCTGATGGTCATGGGCTAAGTAAGTTCTGTATCTTTGGGATTGATAAATGAGGATGTAAAAAGCTTGCTTGAAACGTCAACTGAGGGTTCTTCGTTTAACCCTTTCAGTCCCAGTGATGCCATTTGGCATCATCACTTTCAATATTTTTTCAAAATGTTTTTGTACCGTTATGACATCCAAACACACATCATTCGATTCTTCACACTTTGTTCTATTAGACAATATTTTACATTAATCTCAATAGAAGTCAGAATTACTATTTTTTTTATTTAGAAAATAGCCAACAAGCGTTTCACCTGATTTTTGATAAGTTCACTTCAGTTCCACATATTTAAAACACAATTTAAACTATTTCGGTTAAAATAATTACTAAATTTTTTTAATAATATGGTCAGACACCTTAGAATATATAACTCGAAGTGCTTTTAGGTAATATATAAAATTTTTATTTTGTTGTTTTCCACAGATAAAAAATTTTGGCTTTATTTCAAAAACCATATAAAAAATTAAAATGAATTTTTTTCTTATGGAACTCGTATTTTTGACCTAAAATAAGCTTATTTTGTGAATATCAGATGTTTCTGTAGAGTAGTAAATTTTTGGGACTGAAAGGGTTAAATAGCCCCTTGGTACGAGCAATCGCTACTCGTTATGCAGACTCAATCTACAGAAACTTAAGGACTACAACTGAACTTTCCTTCCAACAGCAGGTATATGCAAATCAAACACCACTTCGTTCTTGTCCGCTCTTCAAAACGGGTGAACGAAGACCGGGTTGTTCTTACTCGCATTCCGAAATGGATGGCCAGCACCCCGATCAGCATGCCGGTCGATGCTTCGGTATGCGCCGGGAGCGTGTGAAACTCCCCGGGTATTGCGCTTGTTTTTTTGGGGAACCGTAAACAGACTTCTGGACCCATTTAAATGAAGTCCCGAGACAAAGAGCACGTCTTCAAAGACAGCTTGTGACTGTTGACATCTGTGACCGCCCCGTTCAAGACCGCCTTTAAGCCTTGGTTTCCTCGGAGTTTGTCACTAGAAAAATGCGACCGCTATTATACGTGGATGACGTCACCCTACCGGCCACCGCTTCATCGGAACGTTACGTTGACACGAAACTGGAAACTTAGCGAACTCACTCAACTTACTATGTTGTTTTGGTTTTCGTCTTTGCATGTCAAAAATGGAAAATTTAGGTTCTTCGGTGATTTCCCACAAAATCAATTAGCATTTCGTCAAGCGTAAAACAACTCTCGCCTTCCGTCATTTCCTCAATTTTTTAATTTTTAGCAAGCACACCACGCAACCGACAACAGCAGAAAACGTTGTCATCAGGATTTCCCCAACGCACTCAACAGCAGCTCAATCTGGCGGTAGTGCTGAGTTGTCCGGCAACGCTCCCGAGGAAACCACTCTAGCCTAATCAATATCAGTAGTTTGTATGACGTCAGTCACCGCATTTGTCCGACCGCTTGAATCTGTTGACGGACTTCGAGGAAATCGAGACCTTAGGAAGGTGCCCTCACAACGCGCTAGAGTGACCAGACGTACTGTATTTCGCAGTATTTTTTTTTTCTTACTGATCTATCTTGCTATAAAAATTGCGCAAATTGTCTCCGTTTTTTTTTTATGATTTTCAAAAAAAAAAAAAAAAAACACCTGTAAATAAATGCATAAATAGCAATAAAATGTTCACATTTTTTTTTTTCAAGAATTTTTTCTCGGCTAATATCGGACTTTGGTGTGACATAATATGAAATACGAATTTTTAAGAATTTACGCATGTGGATTTGCTAGAAGAGCGATACTGCATGGTTTAATGTGGTTTATTCTCACATATTGAAGTTAAGTTTAATTAAAATAAATGAAGTTAAAGTTATATTTATTGAGCGGTCAAAGAAAGAAAAAACAAATAATATAATATAATACCTAGAGAATACTAAAAATACTAGGTAGATATAAAAAAAATATTGAAATACATTCATTATATGATATAAAAATATAATATGCAAGAATATTAAACTCTCATTACATTTCTATCCCACACATTTGACTTCTTTGGACGTGGTCAAGTGACGAGGCTGACACTTGATCTCTCACCCAACTTAACTTTATAACCATTTTAGCTGCAGAATATGTGTCACTAGATACAGGGTGGCCCAAAAGTAGCCTTACAGTTAAGGATATACTATATTGGTACACTCTTAGAAATAACACTTTCAGTTTTGACGATTCATGAATCCTCAAGCCACATTTCGTTAATTTTGAGGATTGTTTCGTCAAACTATCACTTGACTTTTGAGTAAACGCGAATCCTCACTTTTACGATCGTGATTTGACGATTCTGTATCTTGATTTTGAGAAAACTGAATCTCATTGTTGTACTCACATGCTCAAAAATGACGAAATATTTCTTTAGATTAGACGACATTCAAATCCTCATAAAAATGACGATTCAAATTTCCTCACTTTGAGGAAACGAAAACTCGGAGCATTTGCCAGTAACGGAATCGTCAAAATTAAGGAAAATTTCGTCGTTTTTGAGCATTCATTTTTTAGAGTGTAAGAATTTTGGGGCATTTGGAACAGGTATTTGACTTAGTCGTGCTTAGTTTTGTAGCTGGCTAAAATAAAGTCGCAATACAGCGTATCTTATCCAAAGAGCAGATATTCGTGGACTTGTTTTGGTATCGAGATAGCTTCGGATTTTTTTTTTTTGATGCTTGAGGAATAAGCAAATATGAAACTTCGAATCTCACGTTCTGCCAGCTATCCTATAAAATGACTGTTGTGAATTGTGCTGTTGGAAAATTGGTGCTTTTGTTTATACGCTTAAACCACTGCTGGAAATCTGAGTGAAGAGCACCGACGGAAGGTGTACCGTTCAGTTACGAGGCCTTCTTGTTGACCATCCTAATTACAGTTCTGTTAGATAAAGCGCAATAAACTAACTGAACAACCAGATATGCTTTCGATAATAACTGTTGATTTAACTGTTGCTTTATAAATAACTGTATACCTAACTAACTGTAAAGCTACTTTTGGGCCACCCTGTACAAGTGTCGTTATTTACGGGTCGGTTTTTTTTTTGTCTTGCATGAATCCGTTTATAAGAGGACTAAGACGAGGAAAGGACTTACGTTTTTTTTTTTTTGTTTCCGTGGCATGATCTTTTATACAAGGCCCCACGCCGGCGCCTATCGCGATGGGGACCGAATGTCAAGTATTCCCATGTATTCATTGCCAAGAACTCATCATTGACCTCTCTTTATTTAGTCCTAGTTGATTCAGTCAACCAACCGTGTAAGTCAGTCAGTGTGTCCTCCAAGAGATGGGCATCTCCAATTGTTCCGATACCGCAATCTGAAAAATAACGAGAGTGAAAACACCTTCGGAAAGAAACGTGAGTAGGTAAGAAATGGGAGTTCTGGCCCAGTGGTGGAGGATCGAGGATCAGATCCTCCACCACCACCTCCGCAATTCTCGTACTGTTGTACGAGGGTATTTTTAGAGATCCACCACCGCCACCTCCGCAATTCTCGTACTGTTGTACGAGGGTATTTTTAGAGAAAGTTTATATTTTTGTGAGTGGCAACGATTTTTCCATACTGTTATACAAGGGTATTTTGGATGACGTCACCACCATGGATATGACGTACTCCTTATGGAATGGGTATGAGTCACCGGACATGACGTAACCGGATATGACGTGAACGGACATGACGTAAAACGATATGAGTCACCACATATGACGCGAGTTGTTTTGGGGTGGTTTTATAAGACGTAATTATAGGATAGGTTTATGCTATATGTAAAGAACAGTTATTAGTAGTTGTTGATTCGAAATATTTTTTATTACAATAGTAAGGGTAGTTTTATATGACGTAGATTATAGGTTTATATGGCGTATTTTTGTAAAGAACAGTTATTAGAAGTTGTTGATTGGAATTTTTTTTTTATTATAATAGTAAGGGAAAGTTTTATGCGACGTAGGCTACTATAGTCTTAAAATATTACTTTTCCTCAAGTACAAATAAGTTTTTAAAGTTTTTATACTAAATATGTTTTTATAATAAATAAGTTTTATAATAAAAAAGTTTTTATTATTTAAGTTTTTATAGTTAAAGTTTATTTTATTTTCAAAGCAGTCATAAATACACAATTTTTAGAGACATCAACACTAAATTTATGTATTCATGGAATATATACTAACATTTCTTCTAAAGATGTAAACATATTTTTTCACATCATATAAAAATGATAATCATAGTGAAACAATTATTTGATGAGAATCGAGTTCATAAAATATTTACTTCAATTATTTTAGAAATTATATACATCTTAAAAATATAACTTTTTGCCCCCTCATAATCAATTTTTTATTAATTGTAAAATGAATGTTATAAAACTTATTTTATTCTAACCAGATAACATTTTCCAATAGAGAACTTATAAATTTCGTAATGCTTATTTAACAGATAAAATTTTCTTATAGAAAACTTATAAATTTCGTAATACTTATTTCTAAATAAACACACAAAAATATGAAATAACACATTTTTTTATTTACATACACATATTTCACACAGATAACTTTATACCATAATCAAATTGTTTTGTAAAGAAATCATCAGTAAACAAATGCAATACATTTTTCAACTTTGAAACAACTCGATTCACATTTATTGCCATTAAGGCATCGTCTCCAACACATAAATACAATTCTTCATAGGATAACATCATACACTCATGTTTATATTGCGATGGATTGTCTATTTTACATGCAGCACACTTAAAAAGTCTATGTAAATTGGCTTCCACTTCATCATGTAGAACAGAAATATATTCTTTTTCCAAATCTATATTAGGATCGTTTACAACTGTTTCAACAACATTTTCAAGAATTTTGCTAGGTAGGATCTTATACAATACAGTAGATTTGATAGTTTCATTTATATCTGGTATAATTTCACAGATTTTAACAAGATTGGAGTAATCTACATTTAGAGAAGACGTTTTGAATTTGAACACTTCAAAATGAAATATTTGTTGAAATACTAAGCCACCAGACACACTCATTATCGCAAGTTGGTTGTTACAAATTACACTACTTGACGTATATTTCACATCTACGTTATAAATTTTCTTTTTAAAGTCTAGATAAGTATCTAATGACATTACGATACCTTGCTTGGTAGGGAAGTAGGTTGGTGATTCACTGTTGGCACATGATGTATATTGTCTCATATGAATATACAATTTAGAGTTCAAATTGTGTAGAGACACCATAAATCCAAAACCGAGATCCCATTCTCGCACTGGAACACTTTTCTTAGAATGGAAAGGCGAGGTCACATCAGTAATTGTAGAATTCAAAGTTGGAGCATCTAACGCGATGAAATTGTCATGATTCGTAAAAGAATCTATCGATGCACCAACACTGCTACATACATCAGGGTCTTCGTTCATGTCGATGGGGAGAGGTCCACTAATCTCCTTCAAATTGCAGAGAGGAAATTCCACGAAAGATTTCTTGTTATGAGGCCTAATATAAGGCTTAGTTCGTAAGCGATGCATGACAAAAATATGTAGAGTAACAACAACTCTACAGTCAGTAATGAAATGATTTCCAAAGTTCAGAAACTGAGATAAGAGATATCTTATGTAAACATGTCTATCTTGTTTATCACGTGAAACTCAATTACAAATTCTTATGCAATATGCCATCTGACTATGGCTCATCCTGCTCAAACATGTATTATATTGTTCCACTAATTAATTTCTAACTAAATCCCATTTTTTCTTTAATTAAGGAGTAATTATTCAGTAATTTATTTTCCCACTTTTATAAAAATATTGATTCAAAATCATACATTTATCTGTGAAAGAATCGAATTTTCCATGAGGATTATATACAATTTAGCTGCTGGAGAATAAATTTAATTCACGTTCAGATTTCTTTAAAAATATAGTATATCAAAGCATAATTAATTTTAAAGTGTAATATAATATTAATGCGTCTATTATTTTAAATATTAGAAATTTCTCCCACCCCAGGATTAAAAATAATAGTATATTCATAGAATATTTCAAACAAAATTTTTTAAAACGGTTCGTTATTATATATTCATCCACAAATATAACCATTTTTAAATCAAATAATTTTGTATGCCCCCACAGTAATTATAAATATATTTTTAAAAACTAAAAATATAATATAAACTTGTTATTGTATTCGAGTGGTAAGCAGATAAGGCCACACACACCACAATAGGTGTTAAATAATAGTTATTTTGTTTGGACTTTGAATCTAAAGATAACAAAAACCCGTGACAAAGTCACATGTTTTAATTGCAACATATGGAGGTAATCGAATCATATGATCAGATCACAAGACGATCGAACTTTCTAGAAACGATTGCTTATAAGACGGGGGATCATTTCAGAGTTTTAGCTAATCTTTAGTAAAAATAGTGTTAGTTTTAAATTTTTTATGATCCTAAATAACCTTTACTATATACAAACTAGGGTAAACTAAGCTGAACATACAATTCCAAAAAAAAAAAAACCTAGTCATAATTTCATGTGTGTTATGACTTAATTACATAGTATCCTTTCACAAAAACTTTACTTTCTTTGAACCACTAACGTATGAATCCAGTCTGAAAAAAATCCCTTAGCTGACAACAGGTTATATGCGTGAGGTACAAAAATAGTTCGATAAGAGAAAAAAAAATAGTATTAGCCGATAATGTTCTTATGTACAAAAAGTAACTATTTCACAACTTGAAGTAGACGGTTTATTACGTTTAAGTGTATATCAAATCAGTCGCCTTGGTTACATTTTTTCTGATTTTAAAACTTTCTGTTTAATGTGAATTTTATATTTAAATGTTCTTAAAAGTATAATTTCACCCTGTAATTGTTTGTTATATATCTATTATTGTTAAGACTCAGCATTAACAATTCTACTATGAATATATGTACATAACAAGAAATCATAATATTTGTACTTATAACGATAAGATTGGGGTATTCTACAATGATCTAATGTAGTGCTTAGTTTTATTAGTATTGATGTGAAATGTCAGCTTGTTAAAACATCTAAAGATAACAAAGTTGTAAATCTACTCTAATGTGGGGTGTCGTATTAAATAAAAAATATTTATACAATATGATTATTCATAAAATCAAACAAAAATTATTATTTCTAAATAAAAGCCTCACTTACCGTTCTCACACACAATGTCCGCTTTCATACTGAAGTACAATGATATAGGAGTCGAATCGTCTTATGACAATAATCCACAGTCTCATGATACATTACAGATAACAATTGAACATGAGTTGGACTGTTTTCACTGCTGATAGCTATTTTTTAATTTTGATAATTTATAGTTTTATATGACGTATTTTAAGACATACTGATGCATAAGGCATGCTTAAGGCATGCATAATGAATGAAGCTGAGTTATCTTGTTAATTAAGCAAACTTTCATAAAAATGTATAGCTATTTTTAATACAAACTTAAAAATAAGACTTGACTCAAAAATAACCCGTATAATAGATGTTAAGTTCATTATACGAACAATTTCCAGCAAATATTACAATAACTTAGTGATTTCACAGTTAATTTAAGAAGTAAATTGCACTATCTTTTGTTAAAATTGTATGAAATTTTTTAAAAAAAGTACTTTCTAACGGATTTGAAAACACCTTTTATAGTTCTTATTGATAAATATTACAACCAGTTACGGATTTCAAAGCTTATTAAGAAGTAAATATCGATGAGATTTTTTAATATAGTCTTATAAATACACAACAGTTTATCTGATAATGTACTCTCGGTGGGAATAATTAACAAAAATGTGGAATTCATAATAAAAGTTCATACCTCAAGTAGGTAGTAGACACTTCATGTTATAATTCGTACAATTCTTCAAAACTAACAACATTAAAAAAAATGCTCTTCTAAACTATTCATATAAAGTGTTTTTTTTTTTAGAAAATCAATAAGTTTTATGCTAGATTTAATTTACTTTTAAAATAGATTTATAATATACTAATAGATTAATAACTTGCGTTTTCAATTTTGAACTCGTTAACTTCAAAATATTCAGGAATTCCTATGGTTTAATGTAAAATGACACATCAACGTAGATTATAGGCTCATATGTGCAAATTTTGGTTGGAGTTCAACAACAACTTTGTAAGAAATTGAGTAGTTTTATCCAATATTTTTGATTGAAACTCTAAAAAGTTTGATATCTTCTTTGAAATAATAAAAATAGTAGTATGGAAACGTGTAAAACTCTATTTTATCGTCTTTTGATATAACATTAATGGTACGAATATATCTGAATAATAAATGAATCATGTAGTTATAATAGGATTACATGTATTTAAATATATATGATGTTTGTATGGTTGGACTCATATTTTTAAAAATATATAGTATAAGGTTTTGAAAAGTTCAGAGAATATATCTTAATCACAGAGATTACAAACTACACAATGAACGGGTAATGTGTGACTAACTAACACGTTTAAATCTGTTTATCTCTGTTCATATAACTTTCTAAGGAGTTAGTGGCGACATAGTATTTTCAATCAAGTGTTTTGATTTATATTAAAGTACTTTATTACAGTGTTTAGAGTTACTCTGTATAATTTACATGACATTCATATCCTTTACTATAAACTGTCATCACCAACTAGCTACATGATAATAACACATGTGATTCCAAAACTTTACCAGTTTTTGATATGTGTACCATTCTGATTAACAAACAAATATATACCTTTTGATAATAGAATATAAGAAAAGTGACAAAGAAATGCAGGTTTAACTAAAGGACCAACTAACATATCCGTTAAAATTCCCTAAATTTATGACTGAAACTATATAATCTTTGAAGAAAACATCAAATGCTTTTTTTTTTTTTTTACAATTTCTAAAAAAAAAAAAATACAGACAATTAAAATATAATTGCATATTCGAAAAATACCTAAAAATGAACTAACCAACATGAAGATTCTTAATAACAAATCAAAAATTCAACTTTAATTTGCATCATTATTTATTCTTATAAGTTTTTTTCATATTCAGTTCTTGATAAATAGTTGTTTGACGATAAAATTCTTTTGATATTTGTAAGTTTCTATTGAATAATTATAATTAATGTTCGCAAACCATAGTAAAAACATCAATACCATTGTCAAAATAGAAGCAATTATTATGAAAAGGATTTTAAAAATAAGTAAATTTAGCTTAATATTATGGTGCATGGTATATTAATTCTTCTTTTTATTATCATACGATAACCTATATCCTTGCTGAAAAATTTACATTCATACGTGAAAGGCTTAAAAAATAGTTCGTATATATCCTTAATTTTATTTGATAACATTCCAAAATTCCCTTAAAGAGTTAAGAATTATCGAAGTATATTATTTTTGGACATAATAAAGACTAATTTTAGAGGAAAAAATATCTAACCTCATTTTAATTTATTCAACTCATGATTCAAACTCATAACGATCACTATTCTAAATCCTTATGAAACAGTTTTTTATACTTTGAGACTTTACGAAATAACACAAATTACATTAATATTCTAAAAATTTATGCAAGTTTCATTATTTTACTACGGTGTGAGAAGGAAAAAAATTAAGGTGTACGTGTTTTTTTTTTAAATTTAATTAATATCTGATGAAATAGTTCAATATTATTCAAGTCAGACATAATTTCTTGTTAATCGGTAAATAGTATACAATTATGATCACTGATTGAATATTAAGAAAGTAAATAAAAATTATGTCTGGTTTCAGGTAAATAAATAACGTAATCAAAATTAACTAGTTGTACTAGTTCTTCATTTTCAAATATCGAGAACATATATTTGAAGAAATTTTATTATCTCATATAATCTATACAATTTTAAAAAACTTACTATATCTAATAGTATTGTAAAATCCAACGGTGCGGTTGACAATTCAGATTCGATGATGTCAATTTCAGAAGACTTAACCAAGAGTAGCATGCAAGCAGGGATGATTCCTAAAAATATTATATCAATCTTAATTCAATACATATGAATTTATACCAAAGTCAATATTAGTTATGTAGTTAGTTATGCAGTGTGTACTTAGTAGTGTGTTGTTATGTAGTGTTAGTTATGTAGTGTGTACTAATAGAGTCATTACTAGCTAAAAATAAAACGTGCATTGACTATCTATACGAGTCACTCGAGAAAGAAATCTCTTATCTTACCACTCTCACATGAGGTTGAATCACCCTTCAAACAATACAAACCTTTCGAGTATTCCGGTAAATTTCCTGAACGCCCTTTATACTATTTAAAATTTATTGAATCGTACATTTTTATTATTTTTTTCTTTAAATTGTTGTAATAAATAATTAAAAATACTTACAAAGATAATTATTATCATTTTCTTACCTACACTTCGATTAACAAGAAAGTAGTTCAAACTTTTAAACTAAAATTATTTTACCTATTTCGAACAAAAAGGCATACATATACTTATCGTAAACAATAGTTATTAATCAAATGAAAATTTATAAAAATGATGTTAGTGTGAAATTCATAAAATGAGACTTGAGTTTATTTATATACATAAAAAATAGACAAAAAAAAATCTTCATAATTCTTCAAAGCAATCATGTCAAACATGTGAGACTGAGTCTGTGTTGGGATGCAGATCAATGAATTATAGAAATATGAATTTTTTTGTAGCATCTTGGTAAAATTCGTCAACTAATAATACATGTTCTACTACATGTATGAAAAAAAAAATAACTAAGTCCAACCTCATTACTGTCGAAACATTTCTAGCCAGCTTGAAATGTTTCGACAGTAATGAGGTTGGACTTAGTTATTTTTTTTTTCATACATGTAGTAGAACATGTATTATTAGTTGACGAATTTTACCAAGATGCTACAAAAAAATTCATATTTCTATAATTCATTGATCTGCATCCCAACACAGACTCAGTCTCACATGTTTGACATGATTGCTTTGAAGAATTATGAAGATTTTTTTTGTCTATTTTTTATGTATATAAATAAACTCAAGTCTCATTTTATGAATTTCACACTAACATCATTTTTATAAATTTTCATTTGATTAATAACTATTGTTTACGATAAGTATATGTATGCCTTTTTGTTCGAAATAGGTAAAATAATTTTAGTTTAAAAGTTTGAACTACTTTCTTGTTAATCGAAGTGTAGGTAAGAAAATGATAATAATTATCTTTGTAAGTATTTTTAATTATTTATTACAACAATTTAAAGAAAAAAATAATAAAAATGTACGATTCAATAAATTTTAAATAGTATAAAGGGCGTTCAGGAAATTTACCGGAATACTCGAAAGGTTTGTATTGTTTGAAGGGTGATTCAACCTCATGTGAGAGTGGTAAGATAAGAGATTTCTTTCTCGAGTGACTCGTATAGATAGTCAATGCACGTTTTATTTTTAGCTAGTAATGACTCTATTAGTACACACTACATAACTAACACTACATAACAACACACTACTAAGTACACACTGCATAACTAACTACATAACTAATATTGACTTTGGTATAAATTCATATGTATTGAATTAAGATTGATATAATATTTTTAGGAATCATCCCTGCTTGCATGCTACTCTTGGTTAAGTCTTCTGAAATTGACATCATCGAATCTGAATTGTCAACCGCACCGTTGGATTTTACAATACTATTAGATATAGTAAGTTTTTTAAAATTGTATAGATTATATGAGATAATAAAATTTCTTCAAATATATGTTCTCGATATTTGAAAATGAAGAACTAGTACAACTAGTTAATTTTGATTACGTTATTTATTTACCTGAAACCAGACATAATTTTTATTTACTTTCTTAATATTCAATCAGTGATCATAATTGTATACTATTTACCGATTAACAAGAAATTATGTCTGACTTGAATAATATTGAACTATTTCATCAGATATTAATTAAATTTAAAAAAAAAACACGTACACCTTAATTTTTTTCCTTCTCACACCGTAGTAAAATAATGAAACTTGCATAAATTTTTAGAATATTAATGTAATTTGTGTTATTTCGTAAAGTCTCAAAGTATAAAAAACTGTTTCATAAGGATTTAGAATAGTGATCGTTATGAGTTTGAATCATGAGTTGAATAAATTAAAATGAGGTTAGATATTTTTTCCTCTAAAATTAGTCTTTATTATGTCCAAAAATAATATACTTCGATAATTCTTAACTCTTTAAGGGAATTTTGGAATGTTATCAAATAAAATTAAGGATATATACGAACTATTTTTTAAGCCTTTCACGTATGAATGTAAATTTTTCAGCAAGGATATAGGTTATCGTATGATAATAAAAAGAAGAATTAATATGCCATGCACCATAATATTAAGCTAAATTTACTTATTTTTAAAATCCTTTTCATAATAATTGCTTCTATTTTGACAATGGTATTGATGTTTTTACTATGGTTTGCGAACATTAATTATAATTATTCAATAGAAACTTACAAATATCAAAAGAATTTTATCGTCAAACAACTATTTATCAAGAACTGAATATGAAAAAAACTTATAAGAATAAATAATGATGCAAATTAAAGTTGAATTTTTGATTTGTTATTAAGAATCTTCATGTTGGTTAGTTCATTTTTAGGTATTTTTCGAATATGCAATTATATTTTAATTGTCTGTATTTTTTTTTTTTTTTTTAGAAATTGTAAAAAAAAAAAAAGCATTTGATGTTTTCTTCAAAGATTATATAGTTTCAGTCATAAATTTAGGGAATTTTAACGGATATGTTAGTTGGTCCTTTAGTTAAACCTGCATTTCTTTGTCACTTTTCTTATATTCTATTATCAAAAGGTATATATTTGTTTGTTAATCAGAATGGTACACATATCAAAAACTGGTAAAGTTTTGGAATCACATGTGTTATTATCATGTAGCTAGTTGGTGATGACAGTTTATAGTAAAGGATATGAATGTCATGTAAATTATACAGAGTAACTCTAAACACTGTAATAAAGTACTTTAATATAAATCAAAACACTTGATTGAAAATACTATGTCGCCACTAACTCCTTAGAAAGTTATATTAACAGAGATAAACAGATTTAAACGTGTTAGTTAGTCACACATTACCCGTTCATTGTGTAGTTTGTAATCTCTGTGATTAAGATATATTCTCTGAACTTTTCAAAACCTTATACTATATATTTTTAAAAATATGAGTCCAACCATACAAACATCATATATATTTAAATACATGTAATCCTATTATAACTACATGATTCATTTATTATTCAGATATATTCGTACCATTAATGTTATATCAAAAGACGATAAAATAGAGTTTTACACGTTTCCATACTACTATTTTTATTATTTCAAAGAAGATATCAAACTTTTTAGAGTTTCAATCAAAAATATTGGATAAAACTACTCAATTTCTTACAAAGTTGTTGTTGAACTCCAACCAAAATTTGCACATATGAGCCTATAATCTACGTTGATGTGTCATTTTACATTAAACCATAGGAATTCCTGAATATTTTGAAGTTAACGAGTTCAAAATTGAAAACGCAAGTTATTAATCTATTAGTATATTATAAATCTATTTTAAAAGTAAATTAAATCTAGCATAAAACTTATTGATTTTCTAAAAAAAAAAAAACACTTTATATGAATAGTTTAGAAGAGCATTTTTTTTTAATGTTGTTAGTTTTGAAGAATTGTACGAATTATAACATGAAGTGTCTACTACCTACTTGAGGTATGAACTTTTATTATGAATTCCACATTTTTGTTAATTATTCCCACCGAGAGTACATTATCAGATAAACTGTTGTAGTATTTATAAGACTATATTAAAAAATCTCATCGATATTTACTTCTTAATAAGCTTTGAAATCCGTAACTGGTTGTAATATTTATCAATAAGAACTATAAAAGGTGTTTTCAAATCCGTTAGAAAGTACTTTTTTTAAAAAATTTCATACAATTTTAACAAAAGATAGTGCAATTTACTTCTTAAATTAACTGTGAAATCACTAAGTTATTGTAATATTTGCTGGAAATTGTTCGTATAATGAACTTAACATCTATTATACGGGTTATTTTTGAGTCAAGTCTTATTTTTAAGTTTGTATTAAAAATAGCTATACATTTTTATGAAAGTTTGCTTAATTAACAAGATAACTCAGCTTCATTCATTATGCATGCCTTAAGCATGCCTTATGCATCAGTATGTCTTAAAATACGTCATATAAAACTATAAATTATCAAAATTAAAAAATAGCTATCAGCAGTGAAAACAGTCCAACTCATGTTCAATTGTTATCTGTAATGTATCATGAGACTGTGGATTATTGTCATAAGACGATTCGACTCCTATATCATTGTACTTCAGTATGAAAGCGGACATTGTGTGTGAGAACGGTAAGTGAGGCTTTTATTTAGAAATAATAATTTTTGTTTGATTTTATGAATAATCATATTGTATAAATATTTTTTATTTAATACGACACCCCACATTAGAGTAGATTTACAACTTTGTTATCTTTAGATGTTTTAACAAGCTGACATTTCACATCAATACTAATAAAACTAAGCACTACATTAGATCATTGTAGAATACCCCAATCTTATCGTTATAAGTACAAATATTATGATTTCTTGTTATGTACATATATTCATAGTAGAATTGTTAATGCTGAGTCTTAACAATAATAGATATATAACAAACAATTACAGGGTGAAATTATACTTTTAAGAACATTTAAATATAAAATTCACATTAAACAGAAAGTTTTAAAATCAGAAAAAATGTAACCAAGGCGACTGATTTGATATACACTTAAACGTAATAAACCGTCTACTTCAAGTTGTGAAATAGTTACTTTTTGTACATAAGAACATTATCGGCTAATACTATTTTTTTTTTTCTCTTATCGAACTATTTTTGTACCTCACGCATATAACCTGTTGTCAGCTAAGGGATTTTTTTCAGACTGGATTCATACGTTAGTGGTTCAAAGAAAGTAAAGTTTTTGTGAAAGGATACTATGTAATTAAGTCATAACACACATGAAATTATGACTAGGTTTTTTTTTTTGGAATTGTATGTTCAGCTTAGTTTACCCTTGTTTGTATATAGTAAAGGTTATTTAGGATCATAAAAAATTTAAAACTAACACTATTTTTACTAAAGATTAGCTAAAACTCTGAAATGATCCCCCGTCTTATAAGCAATCGTTTCTAGAAAGTTCGATCGTCTTGTGATCTGATCATATGATTCGATTACCTCCATATGTTGCAATTAAAACATGTGACTTTGTCACGGGTTTTTGTTATCTTTAGATTCAAAGTCCAAACAAAATAACTATTATTTAACACCTATTGTGGTGTGTGTGGCCTTATCTGCTTACCACTCGAATACAATAACAAGTTTATATTATATTTTTAGTTTTTAAAAATATATTTATAATTACTGTGGGGGCATACAAAATTATTTGATTTAAAAATGGTTATATTTGTGGATGAATATATAATAACGAACCGTTTTAAAAAATTTTGTTTGAAATATTCTATGAATATACTATTATTTTTATTCCTGGGGTGGGAGAAATTTCTAATATTTAAAATAATAGACGCATTAATATTATATTACACTTTAAAATTAATTATACTTTGATATACTATATTTTTAAAGAAATCTGAACGTGAATTAAATTTATTCTCCAGCAGCTAAATTGTATATAATCCTCATGGAAAATTCGATTCTTTCACAGATAAATGTATGATTTTGAATCAATATTTTTATAAAAGTGGGAAAATAAATTACTGAATAATTACTCCTTAATTAAAGAAAAAATGGGATTTAGTTAGAAATTAATTAGTGGAACAATATAATACATGTTTGAGCAGGATGAGCCATAGTCAGATGGCATATTGCATAAGAATTTGTAATTGAGTTTCACGTGATAAACAAGATAGACATGTTTACATAAGATATCTCTTATCTCAGTTTTTGAACTTTGGAAATCATTTCATTACTGACTGTAGAGTTGTTGTTACTCTACATATTTTTGTCATGCATCGCTTACGAACTAAGCCTTATATTAGGCCTCATAACAAGAAATCTTTCGTGGAATTTCCTCTCTGCAATTTGAAGGAGATTAGTGGACCTCTCCCCATCGACATGAACGAAGACCCTGATGTATGTAGCAGTGTTGGTGCATCGATAGATTCTTTTACGAATCATGACAATTTCATCGCGTTAGATGCTCCAACTTTGAATTCTACAATTACTGATGTGACCTCGCCTTTCCATTCTAAGAAAAGTGTTCCAGTGCGAGAATGGGATCTCGGTTTTGGATTTATGGTGTCTCTACACAATTTGAACTCTAAATTGTATATTCATATGAGACAATATACATCATGTGCCAACAGTGAATCACCAACCTACTTCCCTACCAAGCAAGGTATCGTAATGTCATTAGATACTTATCTAGACTTTAAAAAGAAAATTTATAACGTAGATGTGAAATATACGTCAAGTAGTGTAATTTGTAACAACCAACTTGCGATAATGAGTGTGTCTGGTGGCTTAGTATTTCAACAAATATTTCATTTTGAAGTGTTCAAATTCAAAACGTCTTCTCTAAATGTAGATTACTCCAATCTTGTTAAAATCTGTGAAATTATACCAGATATAAATGAAACTATCAAATCTACTGTATTGTATAAGATCCTACCTAGCAAAATTCTTGAAAATGTTGTTGAAAATGTTGTTGAAACAGTTGTAAACGATCCTAATATAGATTTGGAAAAAGAATATATTTCTGTTCTACATGATGAAGTGGAAGCCAATTTACATAGACTTTTTAAGTGTGCTGCATGTAAAATAGACAATCCATCGCAATATAAACATGAGTGTATGATGTTATCCTATGAAGAATTGTATTTATGTGTTGGAGACGATGCCTTAATGGCAATAAATGTGAATCGAGTTGTTTCAAAGTTGAAAAATGTATTGCATTTGTTTACTGATGATTTCTTTACAAAACAATTTGATTATGGTATAAAGTTATCTGTGTGAAATATGTGTATGTAAATAAAAAAATGTGTTATTTCATATTTTTGTGTGTTTATTTAGAAATAAGTATTACGAAATTTATAAGTTTTCTATAAGAAAATTTTATCTGTTAAATAAGCATTACGAAATTTATAAGTTCTCTATTGGAAAATGTTATCTGGTTAGAATAAAATAAGTTTTATAACATTCATTTTACAATTAATAAAAAATTGATTATGAGGGGGCAAAAAGTTATATTTTTAAGATGTATATAATTTCTAAAATAATTGAAGTAAATATTTTATGAACTCGATTCTCATCAAATAATTGTTTCACTATGATTATCATTTTTATATGATGTGAAAAAATATGTTTACATCTTTAGAAGAAATGTTAGTATATATTCCATGAATACATAAATTTAGTGTTGATGTCTCTAAAAATTGTGTATTTATGACTGCTTTGAAAATAAAATAAACTTTAACTATAAAAACTTAAATAATAAAAACTTTTTTATTATAAAACTTATTTATTATAAAAACATATTTAGTATAAAAACTTTAAAAACTTATTTGTACTTGAGGAAAAGTAATATTTTAAGACTATAGTAGCCTACGTCGCATAAAACTTTCCCTTACTATTATAATAAAAAAAAAATTCCAATCAACAACTTCTAATAACTGTTCTTTACAAAAATACGCCATATAAACCTATAATCTACGTCATATAAAACTACCCTTACTATTGTAATAAAAAATATTTCGAATCAACAACTACTAATAACTGTTCTTTACATATAGCATAAACCTATCCTATAATTACGTCTTATAAAACCACCCCAAAACAACTCGCGTCATATGTGGTGACTCATATCGTTTTACGTCATGTCCGTTCACGTCATATCCGGTTACGTCATGTCCGGTGACTCATACCCATTCCATAAGGAGTACGTCATATCCATGGTGGTGACGTCATCCAAAATACCCTTGTATAACAGTATGGAAAAATCGTTGCCACTCACAAAAATATAAACTTTCTCTAAAAATACCCTCGTACAACAGTACGAGAATTGCGGAGGTGGCGGTGGTGGATCTCTAAAAATACCCTCGTACAACAGTACGAGAATTGCGGAGGTGGTGGTGGTGGTGGAGGATCTGATCCTCGATCCTCCACCACTGGGCCAGAACTCCCATTTCTTACCTACTAACGTGTCCTCGGTATTAGCGAGCGTGACTTCGGTGAACGATTTCTTCCTTTCCGATTGATTAACCATTCGTCAGTGTCACGATTTTACAGAGAAGCTCACTTGTAGACAAAGTTACTAGTTTCTTATTTTATTGAAATAATTCATAACCATATTTTAATCAATAGAAATTAACTTTTCTTAAATTAGGCAAACGTATAAAGAAAGATTGAGTTACATATTAATTGTCAATAATTTTTATTATTGAATTAAACCCCGCAAAATACACAAGATGGTAATGGCAAAGGCAATTTGCCTATCTTAAGTCTTTCCCAAAATCGTTTAAAATTATCGCTTTGAAATTATCTTAAGAGCTGCTGATGCTCTCTTGCTGCTTTCCTTTACTGCCTCTTTCATTTGGGTTTATATAGTATAAATCAAATTAAACTTTTAACTTTACATTAGATTAGTTAAGGTTAATACTCTGGACTTAAGTTTATTTGTTGTTTCTTAACAGTTTAATCAACCCTTATTCTTAGAAGCCTTTCGAAGCAAAGTTATAACGGACTCTTTATTTTTGGATCCCCCATCACATTAAAAAAAATTACACCATTGCTTATGGATTTTTAGCCGTCTGAAATATATTGACAACACCAAGTCGTGGTCTACTTAACCCTTGGTTGGCGAGATTAAAGTCCGTTGGCGCCTTAAAAAAACCACACTAAAAAGCACATTTTAAGAGCTTAGTGGATGAACGTGCTTAGTGACAAAATGTGAAAACGAGAAAATGAGCGTTTTGTTTGCATTTAGATACCTTAAAAAAGGCACTTGCAAAAGGTTAAAAGTATACTTAACTGATGAAAAAGGGGAATCTTGTTAGTTTCCGAGAAGGGAATGATATGTATCATGACACAAAAATTTCATTATTTTTAAAAATGTCACTTAACACGTTCGTCCACTAAGCTCTTCTTATACAAACCGTGGACAAAGCCCCATGGTCACTGCCGAAAAGTGACTGTGGGCCCGGTTCTTCTTCTGCCTCGTGGCGCAATCGGACGATCTTTTCTGGTCGAGCAGAGAGGACAACACCCTTGCCAGCGAAACAGCGACCATTAAGAGGAAAAAACATTAAAAAAAAGAGCCGATAGTAAAAATGAAGGGAGAATATATGTAACTTAGAGCCGAAGGGGTATAACGACATTTTTTTTTTTTGCACTTGCCATAGAGTGCATCTTTGATTAATTTACTGTACACTTTTACCCAAGCATTCAACGAAATATGTAAATAAATATTTTGCTTACTTGTAAGTCAACTCATTACCGATGTATCTTTAGAGTGGCTCTAATTAAAGAAGTGCTTAAAAATATTTGTTATATTTAATTGACAAGGGTACTAGTGAAGCAATGGGATTTTGTTCGACTATGAAAAATGGTAGGGCTACAAAATCCACTGATGGATTGTTCCCTGGCATGACCAGTACATAACCAGTACACTTGTATTTGGACTTATCTATATCGCTCTGTTACTCCAGGAAAATTTACAGAGTAGATATTATTATTAAAGTTGTGAATTTAAATTGTTGTAAAATTGCAACTACGGGTAAAAACAACAACAACGAAATTTTACAAAAGTACTCATGGAGCAATGGAGTTTTTTTAATGCAAAAAATAATGGAGCTATGCAGCAGTAGAGTAAAGCGGAATATATGGCAATGAAATACGACGTTATATATCTTATTTACGAAGCAATTACAAGTTTAGTTATAGGTGCATCCTGTGCTATTTGAGTTCACAGGTGATATTCTATTTAATTTCACAAAAACATGTTTTGACTTGAGAGGGCTATATATATACGGTAAGTTTTTTGTTACACGAACACGATCGTTTTAGAATCATTTAGTGCCAATTTCAAATGACTTCACATATACAGGACATTAAGCGTAATTCGAAACACCAGACTTTAGGATCAGCTTCTTAAACATCTCAGCCCACAGAAGTGCATGTTTTGATGAAATCATATAAGTAATATTATTCTATAAATTAATCGCTAAATTTAAACGAATCCACTTCAGGAATATTTCCGTGTACATCATCTTTCACTAAAATATTGAATTGGAAAATCGGGCACGAAATTTTTCTCCTATGAATTAGACCCATTTTTACCTTTAGCTATCAATTCATATGTCCACTGCGGTAGATGACCATTGCGCTATATCCACAATCTATTAGTACAAGGAAAGCCTGCTCTTCTTTACAGTAGAGTCCCGCTTATCCGAAATGTATGGGACCAAAATTGAGCAGCAAAAAAACAAAAAAAAAAAATACCGCATATATTGAGAAATAAATCCAACTTTGTAAGTACGTATTTATTTTTTGTGTATGTATTTATGCTTATTCATTGATTATTTCAACCGAAAGGCTCAGGAATTTTTTGATAAACCGATTTTCGGATAATCGGTATTCGGATAAGCGGGACTCTACTGTATATGAAGTCCCCTTGCATAATGTCGCAAACTAAAATACATCTAATTTTTTTCATACTTTCGTTACATGACATGTCATGACTAATAGTGATTTAGTATTTGCTTGACATCAAACTCTTGTGGACTCATTTTGAGCACATTAAGAGAAAATCGAACGCATAGTCTCATGAGTCATGTAATGTCAATTAGTATCAGCAAATCTCGAAAGTGGTTCTATGGACCATATATTTGGGGCCTCTTGAAAATGAGTTAGGGTGAAGCCCTGCCCTTTTCAGAGTTCAGGCCCTGCAGATAACATTGCAATGAATGCTCAAAAACGACGAAATTTTCCTTAATTTTGACGATTCCGTTCTTGGTAAATGCTCCGTTTTCGTTTCCTCAAAGTGAGGAAATTTGAATCGTCATTTTTATGAGGATTTGAGTCGTCTAATCAAAAGAAATATTTCGTCATTTTTGAGCATGTGAGTACAACAATGAGATTCAGTTTCCTCAAAATCAAGATACAGAATCGTCAAATCACGATCGTAAAAGTGAGGATTGGCGTTTACTCAAAAGTCACGTGATAGTTTGACGAAACAATCCTCAAAATTAACGAAATGAGGCTTGAGGATTCATGAATCGTCAAAAATGAAAGTGTAATTTCTAAAAGTGTGGGCATCGTGATTTCTGGACTTATGCCTCTCGTGCTGTGAGGAGTAAGAAAAGGCGGGGAGAGACGCTTCCCCCCCCCCTTCTTTTGCTTCCTTGGGACGTTGCGAAATATAATGGACTAATAACATGGGGTGATGTTTAAAGACGAGGTTTGGGTTGTCTTTTCAAACCAACCGCTTTGCGCACCCTGGTATTAGTGGAAAAGGGGACTTGATACAAATTGAAGAAAGATCTGTGTAAGGTGAGGTGAGTTGAATCGTCATCGCACTAGAGATACGTCGTTAATAACCACAGACGAGTGACAACCTGAGTGGGCACCCAAAGCAACTCGTTTGAGGGCGACATCGTACGTAGAGTCGGGGAATCCCGTTAATGCTTGGCAATTATTTCGGCAATGTCCGGGATCGAACAGGTGGTCCAAGCAAAGCAAGCGCCTTACCGACGGGCTCCCCTAAGGAGTTCTATAGTAGGGTAGAGACTGACCCTACCAACCGCACCATGGACCAACACGGAGACAATATAAGGAGGCATGCGGGGCCCAATGGCCGAGTGGTTTGGATCAGTGGCCGACACTTTCTGAGTTGGAACCCTACGTTACCAACATACAAACAAATGTGTCTTAGAAATGAAATATATATCCTCAATGAATTGGTGGAGAGATTTCCGATTGCACTGGTTTTGGGTACGGTTCGTCACACTAGAGCTATTTACAACGGCTCTTTTAATTTTGTAACGCGGTAGACCGACTCAGTTGGATTTAAACACCGGGTAAAATAGCAGGATCAAAGGGTGCTTGATATAGCTTTGGAGCTCATTTTTAGGTCTAATGATTTTGTGTGTTCTTGGTAGTTTTTCTATATTTTTTAAAACTTTGATCTACCTAAAAGCCATAGTTACTAATAACATATTTTCGGACGCTAATGTACTTTCTGAGTAAAACTACCCACTCTATAAAGATCCCCGCAGTTGTCACAGTCCAATTTACAGATGACTAATGATGATTTGCGCCGTAGCTCGGCGCGTGGTTGGCGACTTTTGTTAATTTATGGTCTATAAGATACATACGTCTCTTTTAAAATGTCGAAAATGATAGGTGTCAAAAGCATTCGTAGTGAGTTGGCGGTATGGAGGTTAGAATAATATGGAGAATCTTGGCAATCAAATTTTTTAAAGTCATTTACAAGTCTCAAAACAGATAGAGTGCTAAAAAAAAATCGCACGCTCGATGTTATTTCAATACGAAGCGTTTAATTTTATTATTTTAAAATTGTGAACTTAAAATATGAAATTCTTTGTAGCTGTATTGAAAAATGTGTTGTGTAAGGTTACTCCATTAAATGATTGCAAAAAAAAATTGTGCAGACTATGGAGTAACTTATATTACTACGCATTTACTACAATTTTATTTTGTGAACACTAGCTTGATGTAACGCAGCTTGGTTTTAAGTAAAAATTATCACTTAATCATCCGCCAAGCCCTTATCGCTCTTGCTTTTGGCCTATTGAGGTTTGGTTTGATTTTGAATTATCGTCGCACTAGAGCTACACGAGGGCTACTGGCGATGGGCGTCGTATTTTAGAACTACAGCCGAGTGACGAGCCGACGCACAGTGTGTCAGAATCGCGATTTAGCTGGCAAAAAATCAAAAAAATTAAATAAAGCATTCACCTGCGAATCCTTAATAAATATAAACAGTATAGTTCGGGGCACCTGGTGTTATGACTAATTCTTGGTTTCTGTGCTTTCCTCCTTTCTCCCACCACCACGAACAATGCACTTTGTGTTGGAGTTTTAATTAAGTGAAGCAATTTCGCATATGGGTCTCTACTTTTTCAGCTTGTTTTGCGATAAAAACAGTCTTTCTAAATTAAAAAAAAAATGGTGTCTGAGCCCTCACGTATGATATTGCTAATATAAACTGTTTTTCTACAGTTTGTGTAAGTTGAAGTTATATTTTAAAAAAACGCATTTACGCATTTAACGCATTTAAATGGCTTGCTTAAAATTCATTAAACTAGAAATTTCTTTTGAGAAAATTTTAGTAAAATATTTTTAATTATAAAACATATTATCAAGAAAATATCATGCAACTCGGTTTTTGTCCGTAACTAGTGTATAAAGTCGATTTGTGACGATGACCCAGAAACTGTCTCACCATTCTCAAAAAAGCTTGGATCCGGTGGGAAATCTATCGTGAAATTTTTTTAATTGATAATTGTAAAATTAGTTTAGCAGGCTTTCTTTCAACTTATATGATATATATGTATGTATATATGTCTTCATAATGTTGGAATGAAAGCATAATGTAACTTCTTGAGGGTTTTTTTAATTAATTTTTTTGCTTCTTAAGCGAGTCTCAGGATTTATGTATTGCATCTTTTATTGTAGAATAACGTTCAAAAGAACTTGTTTTAAAAATAATGGAATTATATAATTTAATGAAGCAGAATCTTTGTATAACCCTATACGAAAAATTATGTTTTTTTTTAATCAGAACTTCCCAAAAAGTGTACAAGTTGCCCGGAAAGTGAATCAAGCTTATTAATTAAAACTCTTTCGTATTTTACAACTAAGCGTCTCATAGGAAACTGGTTGAAAAAGTAAGAATTCTTATATTAAACAAAATAATTACTAAAAATACCTTTAAAGTGTACTTATTCATTCATAATTAACTATTTTATATTAAATACAACCATTAAAATTTTTATAAATCACTTGAGTGAATTAATGCCAGCTAATTTGGTATCTTGACACACTGTGCGACGCCTGAATAGGCACCCAACGCAACCGTTAAGGGCGACATCGTACGCAGCGTTAGGACTTTGAAGGATATTTAACGTGCACCTCCCGTACACGGGGTATTATTTGTCGGACATTTTTGTCTGCACGGGCCGTTTAAAGGTCGGTAGTTATTTTGGCGATGCCCGGACCCGAACCTGAGACCTTTCGCATGCTAGGCGAGTGCCTAACCGACTGGGCTCCCTAGCCCCCCGTATTGAGGAAGCGATCTATGGATTCACGTGGGGCACACCGTTCTTATCTCCCCCTTATTCTTACCTCCACCTTAGGCCATCAGCACAGTAACCAAAAAGTAAACTGTGTGTGCACTTCGAAGTGGTCCTCATACTGACCCACGCAGTCAAAGAGTAATTACACGCGTTGTCAGTTTTAATCATAAGTGTTGGATGGGGAATAAATGACCGATGAGTATCAATAGATTGATAAAAAAAAGTACATTTCCGATACTACTAGGTATTTTATACATTGTTTAAAAAATTTTAAGGTTATGCATTAGTTATTATTTCTAAAATTATATTCTGTTGAAATAGAGAGAGAGTTAAGGTGTCGATAGAAAAATTAATGAGGACGAGATTGTGCTAAATGCAGGACCGCCTTTAGGTAGTAATGTTTTTACGTTTTAGTCCATTGGTCTTTAATGTTTTACATTTTAAGCTTTGATAAAAATTAAGTTTTGAGAATTAAGCTTTGATAAAAATAAATTGAATTGTGATGCATTAAAAAAAATTATTGTAAAAATCTTAGTATTGTGACAAATTGTTGTCAAGGCGTTTCGGTTGTAGTTATTATTTTTGTAAAGATAATCAGTTAATTTCGAATAAAGCCATGCGATTACGTTTATACAAAGTTCAGGGTCTCTGCATCTTTTAAATTCAACCCTGTAAGGCATGGTTTTTTTTATCGCGAAAAAATATGTTTGTATCTTTAATGCTCATACATTATGGCAAAAATACTGAAAAAAAAATAACTGCATTGGAATTTAAATAATTTCAATTTTTTTAAATTTTGCATTATGTCAAAAACCGACTATAAAATGCCAATTTTGATAAGAATTACTAGAAAAATACCAAATATATTTTAAAATAACCCTCTTGAACTATAATTATTATTTCAAAACAATTTTGTATTTAGTGTACTAATATTATTATACTTTGATTACAGCCAAAGACGTAATTTTACAACAGTTAATAACTTCACTCTTTAATTTTGAATACACCTTTACTACTGTCAGTCAATGAGGGTTATTAGTAACTAAAACTTCAAAATGGAATGTAATACATGAAAAAAAAAACATATTTGTTGAGAGGGAGTTCTACTTTAATAGAATAAAGTGGATTATGTTATACTTGTTGCCATGTGGCAACAGTATGCATAAGAGGGTTAAGAACTGCACTGGCTGAAATAAAAATGTATACAATGCTCTCCTAATCTAATCTTCAACTCCAAATCTCAAACCCCCTGAGGGAAATGCTTTGATACAAAACGGACATTCCAACGGGATTTTTCATCCATTTTCTTTGCTCTCTTTCTTCTTTTTATCATCTTAAACATTTGTTGGATAAAGTTGATGGGCTGACCTTGTGGGATCGAAGAGATTTTATCTTCGCTTATGAGATTATTTTTCTTCTTCATACAATAGGGACGCACTCTACAGAGCAGCTCTCCATTTCTGGCCCATGACGTCACACATGGCATAAGAGTCCATTTTGAAAAAAAAATGGTATGACGCATAGAAGATGCTGGTTCACTGTTTGTCGATTGGACAGTACCTTTGTTTCGTGCACTCTACTTCCTCTTTTTAGCCTAATTTTCTTTTTTTTAAATTCGAAAGAATAAAAAAAAATGGGCTAGAAGTTCTAAAAGAACTAAAATAGCCAACTTTCCTGTTACCTAAATACTTACTGAAATTCTTATCGGGAAACAACTAGGTTCATAACAGTAAGTGTCATATACAACCTTTTCTACATACAAGTTATACACATTAGAATAGGGTTAAATGACACTTACTGTTGGTTAAGCTGTAAATGACACTTACCGACACAAACCTAGTTGTTTCCCGATAAGAATTCCAGTAAGTATTTAAGGAACAAAAAAGTAGGTTATTTTAGTTCTCTTAGAACTTTTTGCTTTTTAAATAGATTGGTCTACTGCATATTGTCACTCGCGTTTGTTATATAAACATAATTCTCCTCATTAAAAAAAAAGCTTCCATTTTCGCTTTTGTTACATAACTATTATTCAGCCACTTAATCCGATGAGAAATATCATATTTTCTTTTTGCATATAAACGTGGTCATTGAAAAAAAATGTATGGTTAAACAACAATTTCTGAGACTGACGCTTGCAATTATTCCATATATATATTTACATCTTACAAAAAAAATCTCGAACTTCATTTACGGTTATGCAAAGATTTCTTAACTTCGAATAACAGTCTCGAATTTTTTTTTTAATTCTGCAAAGATGCTTAAAGATGGAACAATATACATTGTATACTTAGTTTATCAAAGTTTTGTTTGATGAGTGCACATAAGGCCTACCCAGGTAGCACATCAATGTGGGATCCACATTGGTCCGACGCGGGCCCACGTGGTTCAGATGGGCACTGGGGCCCATCAGCCCATCACCAAACCATGTGAATCTCATGTACTCAATTTCAGCACATTATGCGCTAATTACGAAAAAACATGAGTAAAATATTATTTATTTTGTAATAATTAAGTGACATTAATGTATTTGAGTGCTAAAAATTTTATATTTTACGCTTTTTCTAGAAAAAATTAAAACCATATGGAACAATGTGAGCAACCCATATAGATTTCGGTGGGCTATCCAAGGGCGTACCCAGGATCTGATTTAGAGGGGGGCAGGTAATGTTATGGGCCCCCATTTTCTTAGTTGGATGGGCCCCTTTAGGGAATTTTCCTTTGATGCACCCCCCCCCCCGTTTCTAATCTCATATGGTTTACTTACTATAATTCGCAGTAAGCAATTGATTGGATTTTTTTAATTATTATAGAATTTATTTATTCCACTCTCTCATTTATAATTATAAACTGGGTAAAAAAATCACTAGTTAAATCATTTTTAATTACTAATTAAACCAATGGGAATTTTTCAGGTCATATAATGCTCTTGTTTGCATTCTTCATCAGTACTGGATTTCATTGGTTGCTTCGGTTTCCCGTAGTGCGATTTCATATATTCGTTGCTTCGTTTTCACTCTCAAAATGACCGATGCAGATGAACATGTTTCATTCCATGCAGACTTTCTTTAACATATGTTTTCAACAACCAATAGCACAACAAGAAGTTGTCATTTAAAAAATTTATTAAGTGAAATATTCTTAGAAAGTTCATTTTCGAATGCGAAAACATAAGTAATTCCAGGCAACAAACCGTTGGAGCCCGTTAGAGCGGTTGCCAATCACGACGTGAAACTACCCCATTACCTTACATTTATTTGAACTGCAATTCCTCCAAATAACATTTTTCGGAGGACTTTTGTTTCAGCCGATTCAGCTATTTTTTGCCAGAAGCTTATACTATAACCAAATTATTGAATGGATTTTTTCTTTTTTGCTTTTAACTATTCTAGCTTATTTTCGAAGTATCTTGCCTCATATTCATACCTAGGCCGAACCTTAATCGAAAACATACCCTCGTAAAACATACCCCTTTATTAAGCTTGAAAACATATAGACTTTTCAGAAAAATCCTATTTTTACTGAAATAACATAATTTATCTCTTTTATCATTTTCATGTAAATTACATTGATTTTTACTATACAATTGTTTAAAACGACAAATAAAATAATAGTTTTAGGCACTAAATTTGTTTAACCAGATTTTTGCGATTGATGCAACAAGTCTATGCGTTCTCTCAAAGAGGCCCTCTATTATTTATTGTGCCATTAAAAAAGGAACTATACTTTTCTTTCATTAGGTTTCTTTCATTTTCGACTATAAAATCTTGTATCTTAATGTTGAGAAGCTAAATTTTTTCAGTTTAAAACAAAATTCGGAGCCCCTTTTATGTATATATAAGCCCCAACTCCCCCCAGGGCCCTATCACCGAATAGGCAATTGAAGACAGAGGGCTTCTCCTTTAAAAATGTAAAGGGGCCCTCCAAATCAGCCCTTAAAATAAACCGTGCTATCACCTGCTGCTTTGCCATACTGCATAAGAAGGGTATTGGATTACAAGTGTATAGTAAATTGATATAATAATTATGTTGTCTTGTTTAATGTATGGTAAATATAACCTTTAATTTTACGCAAGTTGGTAGCCTATTACAAGTCTCTTGGCCCATTAGTTGTCCATGTTTTAAACTAAACGATGTAGGGGGCCCCAAAATCAGGAAAGACTTCACATGCAAAAAAAGTCTTGATAGGATTAGGGGGCCCAGAAAGGCAGTGGGCCCAATTGATATTATATTGGGTCCAATTTAAAAAAAAAGTCCTTAAACCCTTTTTATACATAGAATATACATCAATTGGGGGCTTCAGTGGGCCAAATTACTAACAAATGGCAAGATTTTAAAAATATGTCATGGACCCATTTTTGAGTAAAGTATTGGGCCCCCAGAGGCCAACTCCGGACCAATCTCAAAAATATGGGCCTTAATTCGAACATCATTCGTGGGGCCCCTTTTATATCAGATTATATAAAAGGTCCTCCTGGCGCAAAGTGGGCCCATGGGTCCGACTGGGAACAAAACATCGATTTTTTTAATGCCTCTCCTTTTACTTATATTATATACGGGGGCCCCCATAAGACCGGGGCCCACTTCACAATTTCTAGAGGGGGGCAGCTGCCCCCCTCTGCCCTATGGTGGGTACGCCCATGGGGCTATCCATAACAGGCCCACAACATTAAAAAAAGTAGTTTAAAATTCAGTTTTAATTCTTAGTCAAATGAAATGTTTATAACTTAACCCTTTAACCTCACAAGCTAGGAGAATTTCTCATCCCCGAAATACGAGTTTTTCTAGGCAGGAAAAAAGCGAAATGGAATCGTCCAGTATCAAAAAATACCCAAGTGATTATTTCGGCCGTTAGTCATCCTATGGAATCGAACCTTTTTGACTTTGTGAATAAATAACCTTATAAATTAATTGCATGAAACAAAATTTTCATAAGGGGAGGTCTTCATATTAAAAATGTTAACAACTTTGAAATTTCCAATAGTAACACCCATATTTGATTATTTAGAAATGTTAAGCATCCTCGAAAACCTCTAAATCTAAGTTTTTGTTATATTTGGATGAATATTCAACGAGTTATTCAATCGAATCACTTGATGTCCTATGGGGGACCATCTCAAGGTTGTTGGTTTAATGATGTTTATCTTCCGTTCCAAAGCCGTATTTGTTAAGCAAGTTCATATATAATCTTATACACAGTCCCCTGAAGTGCAATAAAAAAGTATTTTGTGATTTACTCAGCAAATTATCTATAAAAAAAAATTAAAAATTGGGATTTCGCTTAAACTTCCTGTCTTAAATATATTTCTGTAAAAATATTAAGGGGTTTCTATTCATAATTTTTTTAAAAATTAAAATAATAATTATTTTAAAATATAAAAATTGTTTTAAATACCCCAAAAGTGTATGCATTTTGTTTGGGTTATTTTAATTACTATTCAGTAAAAAATTCGTTTCATTATTTTAATTATTTATAGATTGGGATAGTTTTGTATGTGCAACTCATTCAACATTACAGACCCTAAACTTTGCATGTCTCTAACTTCTCTAATAATGCTTGAAAACTAACAAAACTTGGTATTTCGGGTTAAAATATATCATAAATTTGAAATATGGACTCAAAAAGGGGTGTTGCTATTGAAAATTTTGAATTTGGTAACATTTTTAATATGAATACGGCCCCTTATGCAAATTTTGTGTCATGCAATTAACTTAGAATGTTATTTATTTACAAAGCCAAAAAGGTCCGATTATATAGGATGAATAACGACCGAAGTAATCACTAGTGTATGCTTTTTTTTATACAGCGCACTTCCCTTCTTGACATTCCCAACACCCCTATTTGTGAAACGAAACGGCCGAAACCGGCCTTCCCGTCGTTTGCTGCTGAAGCCGTTCTGGGCCGGTTTTGAGGCGAAAGGGTTAAATAAAATATGTTTCATTGCTAACGAAAAAGTATTGTACCACAAAAAATATATACAAGTATATTATTTTAAATTAATTAATCAAGAAAAATAAAAATTATATTTGATAAACAAAATCAATACCATAAATTTCACGGTGTAATAATTTAAGTTCCCGAACTTCCCAAATGCTGATTTCACCTTTTACATAGAAATATCAGATAAAATGCAATATAATTCTACATATGGAGATAATAACCTTTTGCCTTCATGTATCCCGAATGAACATAAAAGATCTTTACAACTCTCCCTTAAACCATTCACTGGTGACCATAAAAGAGTCAAAATTGCTTAAAAAAATATTCGATGCCAAAAAAATGTTATTCGGTCATTGGATGAATAACACTTATTCGTAAAAGCAGGAAGTAAACAGCTCATCTTCACCTGTTGAATATTCGAAAAAAAAATTATACCTTTGTTGTTGCTTCTATATCTATGGTTAAGTTCAGTGTTAATGAATGTATTAAAAGGGCGTTAGAATTTCTTTCTTTGATGTCAACAACCCATCTTTCTGGCTAACGTTTTTATTTTGCTGGTGATGGAGTTTGTTTTTATACACAACTGTTAATTAGCGGTAACGGAATGAAAGATAGCTTGGTTTGGTTTGGTTTGGATTATCGTCGCACTAGAGCTACACGAGGGCTATTGGCGACGGGCGTCGTGTTTTAGAACCACAGTCAGGTGACGAGCCAACACCTGAATAGGCACCCAACGCAACCGTTAAGGGCGACATCGTACGCAGCGTCAGGACTTTGAAGGATATTTAACGTGCACTCCCTTACACGGGGTATTATTAGTCGGACATTTTTGGCTGCACTGGCCGTTTATAGGTCGGCAGCTATTTTGGCGATGCCCGGGCCCGAACCTGGGACCTTCCGCATGCTAAGCGAGTGCTTAACCGACTGGGCTCCCCAGCCCGAATGAAAGATAGCAATAGTAATAGTGTAATTGGGTAGGATTTGTGCATAAGAAAAGTACAATTTAAATTACTATATTTGATTGACAGACAAATTATGCATTGATTATGAAAATAATGTTGTTCAGACTATTTATCTTAGGTTAGACTTTGAGTAATAATAGGAGCAATAATTATATGTGTAACCCAAACAATTAAGCTTTATTAATTTTACCATAGCAAATGAAGACTGGCCTGCGAATATAACCCGAAGAAGCACCGCTTTGGGGAAAACCTGATGTAAAAAGAAAATTGGGTAATACCCCTTAGTTAGATTAGGTTATAATTTTTCCGACAAAATCAATACGATTTAATGTAAATTAAAGGCGATTTATGGTAAATTAAATACGATTTAATGTGCATTAAATGCGATTTAATGTTTTTGAAATAAGCGCAAGCATTTAAATTTCTCACAATTTTTAGTGTTCTGTGTTTTTTTCTGTTCCAAATTTTCATGAATTGTACAAGGAACCTTAGCCGATCGGTTAGCTACCAATTGATGCACTTACCAAGAAATATAATTTTATTACCATCCAATTAAATAATTATGTTCGAATATTCTACATTAATGTTCCTACACTGATGTACGTAAGAATGCGGATAAATATTTTACTATCAAAGAAGACGGATTCCTAGAAGCCGTATAAGATATTAATTTAAATAAAAATTCTCTTGATAACTCATTCACGATCTGATCTTTACGGCATCAAATCAACCATAAACTAAGGTGGTAGTATAACGAAATTCGTTCTTCGATCGAATATAAAATCAGATAAGTCATAAAATTTTAAATCTCTCTGTCAATGGTCAACAGATTATAAAACATGAACGTGAGACATTAAAAATGTTGTGTTCCGGGATGTTTTATATAAAAGAATGTTCAATGTTCATTGAACCCCAAGGAATTGTAAAGTGGTTTAAAATATTGCTCATCTAATAATACAGGGGTTCCGTAAAAGAATGTCCGAGTTTCAAATTGTAATAGTATCAGCTGTAATCGTTCGACAGTTGTGGTTGAAGGTGACGAATAAAGAATAACTCCCACAGTTTCAGATAAGCACATGCGCTTGTACCGCTACATTGTTTTCACAGTTGCACATGCTGTTGCTTCTATTACTCCGGACTTGCTGTAGAATGTGAAGAATTACATTTTCGTTTGGATGTGTGTTGTATTACTAAAGGCGTACACATTGAGCGCTTACAGGAAAAACTAGGTTAGTTTTCCTTAAATTTCATGTATGATTTGTTACATTTAGTACAAAATAAACTCCTGCAATATACCATTAAAACTAGGACATTCTATTACGGACACCCTGTACAAAGGCTTCTCAAGTCTAAAGACCTTTTGGAATTATGTATGATAAACTTTTTTTTTTAGTTTCCATGAAGAATTTGTCGTATGGAAACTAGATACTGCAAATGTGGATTATGAGAGTTTGCTTATGCAAATATTTCCGAATGTGTGTACCGTTTTACCAACGAAATTCGCATGTATGTGGGTGGACTGTTTAAAAGATTATAAAGAGGTGTTACTGTTAGAGAAAATAAATCCTTAATTGGGAATTTTTCGGAAAAAATCTGTTTTGAATCAAAGTTATGCAGCTGTTAAAATCCCCAGCTGTTTTATTTAAGAGGTATGGGGTATTCTTAAAAGAGTGACACTAAAATAGTTAAATTTTCCTCGCAAAATCTACATATAATTTTGCACATTAACGAAACTTTTAGCAATGTTAAGAGATGCATGACAGTAGATTGCGTGCAAGTTTCGGGAAAATATAAATTTTCAAACCAGTTAAGAGTACTGAAAGAAAAAAAAACCTTTTCAGAGCGCAACGTCATGTTATTAGGTTTTTCTTTATATAATTGTATTTTTTTATGAATCTGGGAAACTTTTGTGTAGCTTCCTATTCCGCATCTTAAAATTATTAATAATGATTGGAATTTACAAACTTTGTAACCATTGAAACACATACAATTCTTGACGCTATGCAATTTTAGTGATCCCAAAAATTTGATAATTTTAGACATTAACCATTTTTGATATTCCACGATACAAAATAGGAAGTTTTGGTAAAAGTTGCGCGGATTTATTAAAATAAAGCTTATATAAAAAATGTCCGATTCTTATGATGATGTAAGAGATATTTCTTTTAAATACTCATAACTCGTTCGATAAATATGTATTTTTTTTTCTGAAATTTGCACAAAATCTACTTCTTCATATCTTTTAACATTCCTGAAGGTTCTGTTGATATTCAAATATCTGTGGACTTTATGAGTAAAACATTAAATTGTTAATTGCACCTTTTTGTAATAAATTTCGCCCCCCATATGATTGTAAAACAGCTTGTTCATCTTCCTTTCTAAGGTAAATAACACCACCCATTAATATAAAAATTTCTGTAAGTTTCAAGGTATTTCCAATATTTTAAAATCAGGATGGCCAAAAATATAAATTTTTTCTCGCAATTAGTGCTTTTAAATAAATACACGTATTGATTTAATTTTTAGGGCATATATGTGAATTGTTAATTTATGCGCTTTAATGATAAAAGAATAAACACAATATAAAGGATACTTTTTGAGACATTTTCAAAAACCTAAAAATTCCAGGTGCATGAACACTGTTGAGTGGAACTATACGTTGGTGAAAAAAGAGAAAGATGTTTTTTGAAGTAAGATTTCATTTAAAATAAAATAGATTATGGAAAAGAGGTTTCAAAAAATGAAATGAAGTAACTAAAATAATTTTTTGAGTGCATTTTATTTGTTGGTAGCTCTGGTGTGGGTGAAAAAAACAGTTTTACCGCTAACACGCAATTTCATCTTCAGTGACTTGAATAAAGTCAAATGCACCCACACATTTTAGTTTACATCGTGAGCGATATTTTACGAGTAATAACTTTTCCAAATCCTACTCTTGATATTCCCTTCCATTTACCAAAAAAAAAAAAAAATTATCTTTCCACTTCATGCCCGTGTTAATAATGATTATTATCACCTTGCCATCTCAGTCCGCCATTTTGTTTTCTTTTTCATATTCTTCTTTATTATAAATGCAGACGACCGTGAACGAGTCCCGTTGCCATCTCGCCTCTGTACAAAAGAAATAATACAAAACAATAAAAACAAAAGTTCAAAAACCGTGATCTTTATCGAACGATAATTATGTAAGTTTATTTTGGAACGTGGAAGATTATGTTTTCGATTGTGGCAACACCATTTAGTATGCGTCGCGAGAACGATTTTTAATCTCACGCGAACGTATGTGGGAGAAGATAAGATAGAACGTTTTATGTCGATTTATTATATTTTTATTCGTATTCTCCTCTATTTTTTTTTCAGGTTTTCATTAGTCATCGCTACTGTTAGGTAATTCTGAGCCAAGGAAGCTTAAATGCAAGTTCAACTTAGTATCCAACCTAAATAGCAAAACGGAAGGTTTTAAAAAGGATCGTGGAGGATCGAACTTAAATTTAATCGGGGGGAAAAAGTCAAAATAAACGTCAACTTTTAGACGAATTTTTTTTATTTTTTTGGAAGTTTTAGGTAGTGATGATAAAGGCAGAATAACTCATACATCAATATCTGGTTGTTTATAATTGATACATCCTTTACGACACACTTGAGTAAAAGTTGTGACTCAAAAAAGAGTGCTTCGATGTGTGTTTCGTGTGTAAATATGTCTTAGTTTTGACGCGTTGACGTCATTTTAACGATGCGATTTACCAGAGGTGCCGATCCCCCCCAGGTACAATGACGCACCCCCCCCAGAATTTTTTTAAACCCCCCCCCCCCAAAAAAAAAACCGCTGTAGATTTTATATTTATATAGATGTTATGAATGAAGATATTATACATGAAACGTTATTATAAAATAATATTTTAAATACCATCGAATTGGGTAACTTTGTCCCTATGAAATAAAACCCAAGTACTGACTTTCCTCTTGCATATTTTTCTATTGATAGGTCAACGCAGAGTTGCCCCTAATTGAAAAAGGGAATCACACTTTTAATAGCTTTTATAATACGGAATTACAACTTATTTTTAATTTTCCTTTAAATAGATTTTCTTTACAGCAAAAGCTACCGGAAATCTAAGGTATCGGTAAAAGTTCCGCTCAAAATATATGTTATTATATTCTTTATTTAATCCATAAAAATAGCCGGACACGTGATCCGATCAAAAACAGCTTCCAATTCTTTCCTACAATTCTTAATGCATAAAAATGCCAATTGACATCATTGACAAAAATTGACACCATCAACAAATTAGAATTATTTTAAAATTTTTACAGATATAGTTTCACTTAAAAAAGTTATTATTTATTAAATTACTATCATTAAAATTAAATATTAAAAAATTCTTAAACTAAAACTTGGAACTGAACTACTTAACTAAATCCAATCACTCACACATTTGATACCTAGATAACTAAAGCAATCATTAAGTTTCTCTTCGAGTATAATTTGGCTGAAAAAAGGCTTGGGCCTGAGTTGTGAGCATGTATGTTAAGTCAGATATATTATCCGAAGATCATTCATTCAAAGAAATTTTATACAAAATTCGGAATATTTATGATGTCACCTATAACACAGCGATTAAAATATGTTTATGAGAAATAATTGTCAGCACATTGCTTTCTTCGACGCCGGACCTCTTAAAATAGAATTATCATTTTGCATATTGTTAAAGAGTTTTGTTGCGATTCCCTTAGTTAGTGTTTTAAGTGCTTAATGAATCAAATTAAGGGTTTAATTCAATTAAATTACTTATAATGTGAGTTTAATTATTAAAAGGTGCAGTTCTGCAATTGTTATCATTGCAAAAAAAAATTCTATTAAATTCAACAAGATATTATCACTAATTAGGAAAACTCCCGTTCCTTCCTTGCGATTTAGGAGGCTACGTCTAAAGACAGCTTAAACCTCAACATGTAATTTTCCAGTATTCTCCAAATAAATATCTAGAAATCGATAATAAAAATTATTAATATAATATATCTAGTGCTTAATGAAGTGAAGGAAGGGGGTGGGGTAACATTTTTAAAATCTAATTTCTTAAAAGATGACATCAAAATTCAAATTCTTGCTGATGAAGAGGGAAATCTGTTTTAAAAAAATCCCGCCACTCTACCGTATTCTAACCAAGATGTGCAATTTAATATATTTAATTCTTTAGTCGTCTTTAAACAAAAACATGCCAAGTAATAATTTTTGAGATCCAAGGTGCACATAAAAAAATATAAAACAATGTTTTCATTATTAATATTGATCAATATTTTTAGCGCCCAAAAGTGTTTAAAGTGTAAAATTTGAAACTAAAATTATCAGTAATATCAAATATAATTAACTTCTCAATATTTGCATCCTTTAAAATTCTTTAGTATCCTTTCTTTATTCGCCTACCTTCTGAAGGAAACAGACGTATAAACTCGTCAAAAAAGTTTATAACAGGGTCTCTGACCGAGCACACAAACCAGAAAATGCATGTCACAAAACCAACCAACCCGTCAAATGACTGTTTTACCAGCAACACACATAATTTTTAAAAATTTAATAATTTTATTAAATTCCAAAATTTAAAGCATGGGGGTTTCCACCAAGGTTTATAACCACCTACTACAGAAATATGTACAATTTTTTAATTAAGAAATTAAAATTTCAGAATTTTTTTAAATTTAAATCACAAGCAGGGAAAACAAGTTTACATTTCTGCCAATTTGCTTTTACAGAGGGTAACAAGATTTAAATATTCAAATTATATAATTTCGAATATCTTACCAGAATCACTTCCATAACACTTCAAAATAAGCTCTTGGAGTATTTATAGTACAGTGCATTTTAACTTCATTTAGTTTAAAATAGATCAAATAGTATGCATTTAATATAGGTGTACCTTTGATGCTTCCCCTCCGTTCCGAAATCAACTATCTACAAAAAAAAACTTACAACAACTCTTCTAAGCGGGAAAATTGCACGAATGTCATTGGTTAAAAAGAAATATGCTGGATTCATCATTTAATCAAATTGTTATACAGACTACAGACAGCAAGGCAGCTGCTGTAGTTCCCGCCACCCTTATTTGAAACACTTTAGGGATGGAACGCCGTTGTAAAACACCGGTTTTTTTTAAACCGCCATCCCTACCTCTTGTTATTTGGTTGGCGGCTAGTATAGTGTTTTGTCTCTGAATGCTTAAAGAAGTGATGGGTTGTTTATGGGTAATACATGTCAGAAAGATTCGTTAGGCTTACGCGATATTCTATTTATGATCTTCTTTCTGTGATGTTCTTTAAGTATTTTGGTTACCATTTTTGATTCGTGAAGGTTGCGCCCCCCCCCCCCCCCCCTTGAAGTCTGGGGGGGGGGGTGATGATTATAAAGCACAAGTATTTGTTACAGTGGTATCTTAGACAAAATAAGCCATTTACATTGAAAATTTTCGAATTTTTTTCAACCCCCCCCCCTAAAATTTCAACGACGCAGTCTGCGTCGCTGCCCCCCCTTGTAGGCACCCCTGGATTTACCGAGTTACAAAAGGCCTTTACGATGTCTTCTCCATTGAATTCTGCTATTTACTTGTACAACGATCTTTTATCAGACATCCATATTTTGTCGTTACGATATCCATAAATAGACGAAATTTTTTTTTTTTTTTATTATCTCTACTTGTCGTACACTCACATTACATTCAATTAAGAAAACGTATTGCAACAATCTCTGCGAAATGTTTACTGTGCTCTATAACAATGATGAAGGTAAAAATAGTTTTACAGTTACTAATGATATCAATTTTAATGTGGGACGAATAGTGAAAAAAAATTTAAGAATCATTATGGTGATGCACCGATTCTAGACTTTTTTTTATTATCATATATTTATACTAAAAATAATCTCTGTCATGAGTGTTAACACTCTTAACTATTTCAAATAGTCTTCGAAAGGAAGGATATTTAAGGTCATCTTCAGTTGTCCTAGTAAAATAATGAATTACAAAATTTAAAAATACATTATTCATAAACAAAACTTTATGTCTCCATTCGTATCAATTGAAAATTAAAATCTTGAGTAGAATTATTTTTGTACATCAGCTGGTTCTTTTTTCCCTCCTTAGTAGTAGGATTGGGATTTACTGTTCTGGAATGTGCCTTACCTGCGTCAACGGTCAGATGTTGCCGGCGAACTCTGACTCTGGAATTTGCATTATTCGAACACGAGAGGGAAGTGTGTTTCGAGGCTTTTCTTTCGCAAGGCGTCACGTATTTCCTCAAAGACCTTTGTGTAAGATAGAATGAGCATTGATAAACCGTGAGGCAAACGTGACTGCGGGTACACCAAGTCACGTGAGTTTGGCTCAATGACTTGGTGTATTTTAAGACTGTACAACAATTGGATAATTTCGGTTACTTTTATTTACAAAAAGTACTATTGATGTTTTTATGAATAATGAATTGCATATAGAAAAACAAACAAGCTAAAGTGTTACATAAAAAACCTTCAAAAATATTCTTAATGAGAAAAAGTATTTAATATTTAACAGAGTTGTGTAGATCCAACATAAAATGTGCGTCAAACTTCAATTTTCTGCATCGTTGGTGCGTACGCGCACTATCAGATTAATGGACATAGGCCCTTTTTGAGCGCTACCACATAAAAGGACTGAGGAACATCTAAAGTATAAGCAAAAAAAAATAATAATCATAGTATAGGTGAAGATCAAGATATGTACACATATTATTTCATGTTTGGCTAATGAGTTCAAGCACGTCATTTTCTTTTTAATTTTTTTTTTACATCAACTGCTAATTTAGCATTTCATACTTTTTCACATGCACATAGATAATATATGAGTAAAATATGAACAAAGGGGGGAAATCATCAAGGATTGCCTCCTCATAAAACATATTTACAATTAATCGCATGTACAACCAGCGATGATGGGCTTGAATATTATGTATGTTTGTAGTTGGAATTGCCCAGCTGCATAGCAATGTATTTGTTATCTTTTCTCTTGATGAACTGTTTAAGGGTAGTGTCATAGTCAGTTATGGCTTGGATGTAATGTGGTCATAGTCAGACTCATCTTTGATTTTTAAGTTATTTATTAACAAATACAAATTCAATGTGTTTCAGGTACCCTGTCCCTGCCCCGGTGGCCCAGCCAATCGGACAACAGCAGTGGCAGCTCCGCCCACCTTGCCCAAGAGGACGCGCCCTCTCGGTCCCCGTGCAAGTCCGTGGAACAACACCTTCTGACCACTTGCGTGGGAAGCATGGCAGAACTGGGTAATATACTTGGTGCATGACCTGCAAAGTCTCCGGACTTGACCCTGCTAAATTTTTGACTGTTTCCTGAATTTCAGTGTCCTTCACTCTTAAAACAAACGAGCGATTTTAACTCAGTCTGAGTTAATTTTCACTCCTTTCCAGTGTCAAAAATACATTTCTGCTACAGGATTGGATCCTTTGTGTGTTAATCCTCCGACAGGATCACTTCAGACGAGTGATTTTAACTCAGTCTGAGTAAATATTCACTCCTCCAGTGTCGAAAGTGCACTTCTCCTACTTGAGTGGATTTCACTCTTTTGTTTCAAGTCTTCTTCTTTCTTATCTCTCTGATCTGGAATCTCTCTGATCTCGGATTATATCAGATCCATGGAGGTTATTCTCCCTTAACTTCTCCATCGCCAAACCAGGTGTTCATCGAAGATCCTCCCTCGAAAATCCAAAGTACGCCAAGAGATGCTGGGAGGTGGCCTTTTCGCTGTAGCAGTGTCTTATTCACCAATTGAAGGAATTTGGTTAAGAGAGACATTAAAATTTTTTGAGAGACTTTAATGTTTTTGATGGGGATGCTTTTCTGTGATCAAAGAGAAATAAACGCTTCCTATACTACTGTAAGCACAAGGATTGTTCAAATGGAATGAATTCGTCGTTTTCATTCCACTTAATTTGGAGCAGCAGTCTCCTTATTCGCCTAAAATGTTTACAAAAAGCTGTTTGTAGGTACACGATATGATTTTATGTACAAAGTGTTTGATTAAAAATAACTTACTGACGATGTTTGACAAGCTTTCTGCTTAAGTTTGCCGAAATAAACCAAATATTATACCGATAACCGCCATAACACTAAAAAAAATATTGTAGACAAATTATGTCACATAAAAAACGAATTTAAAAAAATTCACATTTGTATTCAGTAAGGAAGTTGGGGTAAATGGGATCCACAAATTGGGTAAATGTCAGCCATCTCTGCACAGAATTAAGAAGAATAGGTGGGGTGGCTGCAGGGTAAAAACCAATATAAAAACTGGTTTGCCAAGTGAAGACATCGATCACCTTGTACTATGCCCAAACAAGTGCTGTTGGCGAACTATTTGGCCTTGCTAAAAAAAAAGTGAAGCTTGCACAGACTTATTACATCCACTTGGCGACTTTTTGACTAAACAATAAAACTATAATTTAAGGTGTACGTACACACTTGAACTTTTTTTTCTTAATATTTAACTTAAAAATCCAATTTTTTTATATTTGATATAAATCACAGGTGCATGAGGGTGCGCGCAAAAATATTTGAAAAAAATTAAAATGATAATTCATTAATTAGCATTTTATGCATTAATTAGCATGTTTTTTAAGCACTCATAACTCAAGAACCAATTAACTTAGACCTATAAAGTTACCATGCAAATTAATCACCAATTCCTTCTGAAGGGCATGAACCTCAAATCTAGTTTGTGGCCCTTTTAGTTTTTTAATAATAATTTTTTATATTAAGAAACGTGAAAAAAATCTAAATTTTTAGAAAAAATTAACTTTGACATGCAATAAAAAATTTATTTGAAAACCAAATCTTTTTTTTGGAGGTTCAGGCCCTCCCCCAACTTATTCCACATATAAATAAACAATTCGTTTGACAAAATGTTAATTTGAACTTTAGTTATCACTGTTTGAACAAAGTAACACATGAGTAAAATGAAGTTTTGAGAAAATTGAGTTTAAAGGTTGTAAAAGCTAACTGACTTTCATGATTTAAACATTAGAAAAACCTCTGTAACTTTTTATTATACCATTGTTATTAAAAATGCCAAATTTGGCTATTTTTGGCCTATCCAAGTGTGTATGTATACCTTAAGCGTATTTGTCTTACCTGTAAAGGGAATTACTAACATCTTGGAAAAATTCAGATATCTTACAACAGCCAACAACTGCGCCAACAGTCATTTTTCTGTTTTTATTCATCGTATTTTTAAAGCATGAATAAGGCGTTTTATATTAACCCTCTAATGCGTGATTTTTTTTTCATCCCGAAAAAATATATTTGTATCTTTAATACTCATGCATTATGGGAAAAATACTGGAAAAAATTAACTGCATTGAATTTAAATTATTTAAATTTTTAAAATTTTGCCAATGGCAAAACACAACTACAAAATTCCAATTTTGATGAGAATGACTAGAGAAAACTGCTAAATATATTTTAAAATAACCCGCTTGAACTATAATTATTTTTTCAAAACAATTCATTTGGATTTAGTACTATTGTAATTATATTTTGAATACTGCGAAAGACGTCATTTCACAACAGTTAATAACTTCCCTCTTTAATTTTGAATATACTTTTACTACTGTCATCCATTAGGGTTATTAGTAACTAAAACTTCAAAATAAAATGTAATATATGAAAAAAAAACCACAGATTTGTCGAGAGGGAGCTCTACTTTAGTAAAATAAAATCATGTTATTTGTTGCCATATGCAACAGTATGCATTAGAGGGTTAAGCTAAAGTTGGGTTAGCGGATCGTTTGGGCTTATTAAGGGGGAATGGGCGTGCAGGACCGGGGGTCTCCAAACTCAAGTGCCTCAACGTTAATCCAATGGGGGGAAAATTAGTTTCTTTGCCCCATTTCTCCGGCTGTATTGAATATTTTTACAAGCGGATTTTTTTATGTGATAAATCTAGCTGACTTACAGGTCCCGACAATCCCACTTTTCGAAATTAGTACGAATATTTTTTTTTAATATTCAATAAATTATTTTACACAAAATATTCGAAGCAATTTCAAAAAGTTGGACGATTAGAGACCTGTAAGTCAGCTACATTTATCACATAAAAAAATCCGCTTGTAAAAATATTCAGTACAGCCGGAGAAATGTGGCAAAGAAAATAGTTTTTTCCCATTGGATTAACGTTGAGGCACTTGAGTTTGGAGACCCCCGGTCCTGCACGCCCTTTCCCCCTTAAGGTTACTTGTTCCCTTTCTGGCGTCTTCATTTTGTTTTCTCGCCAAGCATCTCCATATATTTTCCCTAAATCCATGCACACTCTTAAAAATGAATGCTCAAAAACGACGAAAATTTCCTTAATTTTGACGATTCCGTTACTGGCAAATGCTCCGAGTTTTCGTTTCCTCAAAGTGAGGAAATTTGAATCGTCATTTTTATGAGGATTTGAACGTCGTCTAATCTAAAGAAATATTTCGTCATTTTTGAGCATGTGAGTACAACAAGGAGATTCAGTTTCCTCAAAATCAAGATACAGAATCGTCAAATCACGATCGTAAAAGTGAGGATTCGCGTTTACTCAAAAGTCACGTGATAGTTTGACGAGACAATCCTCAAAATTAACGAAATGAGGCTTGAGGATTCATGAATCGTCAAAAATGAAGGTGTTATTTCTAAGAGTGCATCTCTCTTTGTGTGCAGGCGACCTGCTGCGTCGCGTGTCGCAGTACTTCCACCACGTCGCCCACCAGCAAGGGGGGCGGACGTGGGCCCCGGCCGCCCTGCACGCCCTCTACTACTTCATGCGCTGCTCGCAGCTGGAGCACGCCGAGAACGGGGCGCACAGGGCGCCCCCGGCACAGGAGCTCGTCTACGAGAGGTATGCCACACTTCATTTTATTCATTTCGATTTGGGGCGATTTTCTTATAAATCGAACGGACGAAGAGATTTATTTTCTACAGAAAAGAGTCTATGGCTGTGTATAGTTAAATACACTCTTAAAACAAGCGAGCAATTTTAACTCAGCCTGAGTTAATTTTCACTCCTTTCGGTGTCGAAAATGCACTTCCCCTATAGGAGTGGATTTCACTATTTTGTTTTGTTAAACCTCCAACAATATTAACAACAAACGAGTGATTTTTAGGTGATTGGGAGCAATATAGGGCGATTACGAGCGATTTAGGAGTTAATTTTCACTCCTTTCCAGTGTCGAAAATGCTCTTCTCCTATAGGAATGGATTTCACTCTTTTGTTTTAAGAGTGTAATATTGAGGGAAAGTGAATTGAAGGAAGTCTTATTCAATTCATGAATGACCTAACGTTGGAAAAATTCTGAAAAAAAGAAATCGTTAAATGAAATTAAGCAGGGCAACGCGGTCTTACATTTGAATTTACAAATATAGAGTCCAAAGTCTGACATGAAACGGCACAAGTCTTTAAATGTGGTAAAACTCCAATTAGCAGATTCTCCTATTATCGAAACTCAAATTTACCGTATACTACTCCGACTATCCGAATCGTCCATTTTAGCCATAGAATAGCTCCACTCTTTCGCAGAGATAAAGCATTTAGCACCAAAACAACTGTGGCTTTTTAGGCCCTAGCATCTTAAATTTCATTAAATTAACGCACCCTTCAGCAAATACTAGTTGGCTGAATGGTTATCTTGTTATACTCCAACATACAAACTTCTCTGTAGGGTGAAAGTTTTTATATTACCTAGTACCAGTAGCCTGACGGCTGCGTTAGCTTACGATGTGATGTCACTCAAAATTCTGTTGGTAGTCAGCTTAGCCATATTTTTTTAAAACATGTACATGCTCAAAAATGAGCATAAATGTGTAAACTAAACTCACTTTTGAAACAATGGCCCGCTCAAAAATGACCAAATAAGGTCAATTTCATCTAATTTTTGAAACAAGGGAATGCTTAAAATTGAACACCAGGTATTTCATTCTTCAGTATGTGTATTGGTTTCGGAAATGAGTGTATGCAAGTTTCGGACTTAAGCAAAATTTATTCGAACCATTTTGACTATTGCGAACTGCACGGATTTGAGTATTTTTCAGTCCTTTTTGTAAAACGTCGTTTTCTGCGTATTTAATCTACTAGGTTGATCATTTTCGGACGGTCGTTTTTTTAAGTATGTATCCTTCATGTCTCAAATAACACTATAATCTCTTGCTCTTAGGCTAACGAAAAGCCTGAGAGCAAGAGACCATTGAGCCACCTTCACACGAAATAATTTTTTTAAAAGTTTCAGCTACTGCGCAGTAAGAATCAGGAGGCATTTTCAGCACGTATAAATCAATAAAAATTTTTTTCAAAAGTAACGTGTCAATAGGAAGTACTTTACATAAAATTTGTAGTGGCGACATCTATGAACACTTTGCATTACTTACAAACTGTGGTGCTGCCATCTAGTGGCTAGCCACTTCAACAAAAACTAACCCTATTGTATATAAATCTATGTATGCATTTTCTTTTTTTTCCCCCACAGGCCCTACCTGGTGCTTCCCCCCCTGATCGAGTGGGTGCGGGTGGCGACCGCCCACGCCGATCACCGACGATCGCCGGTCGTCGACAAGGATGACGTCATGCAGGCCGCGCGACTACTGCTGCCAGGGGTCGACTGCCCAGTCAGGGAGTTCGGGTAAGTCCTCCCTTCCTCCTTTATTACAAGGGTTTGTGTGTTATTAACAACTGATAGTATAACTTATTGAGTGGTGTTTTTATTTCTGTCTCAAACCAAGTACTCGTTTCTTTATTCATTTATGTGCGTGCGCGTGTATGTATGTATTTACATGTGCATGTATGTATGGGTGCATGTATGTATGTTCGTATGTTGGTGTTAGGTGTGTATGTATATATTTCGCTTTAGTATACTCGAATTTTTTTATTTATCTATCAAGTGCAAACATATAAACTATTCTACTTCCTCCTACGGTTGGTCTTTAAAAATATTTAAAAAAAAAAAAACGTTAAAAGAAACTAAAATAACTTTTTACTCAACTGTTGACTGGACACGACTGTCTGCTTGCCCATCTTTTCAGGTTCAACACTGTTTCGTCCCCTGTATGTACTCTTTGTGGTACTGGACGAATTATGAACGCTACCCACTTGGACAAATGGCCGCATCAACTGTTTTTACCTAATCTGTAGAAAAAAAATATTCTTGAGCAAGAAGCCTAATGGCTCATGGCCAACAACCAGGCCGCTATTTGTATAGTAATAATAACAAACTTTTTTTACCCTTCCAGGACGGGCGACGACCGGCCGACTGCCGGCGCCAAGCACGTGGACCCGGCGTCCCTGCAGACGGAGCTGGCGTTCCGGCTGCTGTGGAGCGGGTGCCGGCCGGACGTGGTGCTGGCGCTGGTGCCGCAGGTGGACGCCCGCAGCGAGCAGGGGCTGACCCCGCTCATGGGGGCGTGCGCCAGGGGGGACGAGGCCATGGTGCACCTGCTGCTGGACGCGGGGGCCGACGTGGACGCCGAGGTGAGCGAGGCTGCGCATTTTTTTGGTAGAGTAGAGGGGAAATGGGGCTTCCGCGCCAGGTGTGGGGTTGGGGGTTTAAGTGGGTGGAGGTTGTTAAACATTCAACGTTTGCAAAAATGTCATTTTACTTTTTCATTGCTTAAATATAGGCAATAAAAGTATTTTGTGGAGGTTTAGCTCTTTCCTTGTAGGTTTATAAATGTATATTAAACTGAATATGGCAGCAAAAATTTTAAAGCACGACAAATTTTTCTACAGCTCTACATGAAATGTACAGCTCTACATTTTTCATTGAGCTGCAGACCAACTAGAAATAAAAAGTGGATTTCTTAATTCGTTGAAGAAAAAAAACACTTTTTAAATTATGTTTGTTTGATAAATGTATTTAAAGGAATAATATATGTTGAGGAGGAGAGCGAACCAAAAAAAATTAATCAAACAACTATCTTTATAAAAAAATATTAAGTTAAGCTGCAGTGAGCAGAACATCTTTTTGAATGCTCTCTCTCTCTCTCAAAGTGAAGAGAAGAAATGCCATTGGCAACAGTTGTAGGGGTACAAGCGGTAGAGGGCTTGTTGGGATGACAAACTGATATACGACATGTATTTGTGATTAAAACTTATTGTCGGAATTTGAGTAAATCAGTGGGTGAAACTTACCCTTCTTTATACCTTCTTTTTGTTGTGACGAATATATTTTGACGAATTCTTTTTGCCCCCCCCCCCCCTTAGACGCCCGGTCCTAACAGTTCGCATCCGTATGTGAATCCCGAGACGCAGCACTGGACAGCTCTGACATACGCCACTACGCACGGACACCTGTCGGTGGTGAAGGTAGCCATTACTTCCATGCTTTTCACTATTAAATATTAGAATATATTTTTCTTCTTTTCCTAATTTAATAAACTGGTATCAGAAATGTAAATGTTTTAAATAAATTATCTTAAATATTTTTTTACTTTCGCCCCCTCTTAGCTTTTGCTTGAGAAAGGGGCCAACGTGGAGGGAGGTGCCAGGTTGAGCGAGGAGAAGATTACAGTCACGCCGCTGCAGTTGGCTGCAGCCTCGGGTGAGTTCAGTTGTCATATGAAGAGTACACAGGAAAAACCACTTGATTTAGTAGTCTTACCTTATGTGTCTGCTTGGCGGACATTGGCAACAGGAAACCGGTTTTCTTTCGGTTCTCCATTCGCGGTACAAACGTGTTACTCGTTTCCACTGATTTCTGGCGTGAATCAGGGTTGCCGCGAAAGAAAAACAAAGCGAGTAACTGAGTTTTTTTTAGTACCAGTTTAGGCGATTTCTCGCTATCATTCCCAAAGATGTCTATCGAGGAAAGCCTTCTACGAAATCAATTGTTTTTTCCCTTGTACTCTTCATATGCATTCTTGATATAGATTGGTTCTGTCGAACCCAAATTCCGTCATGAAATAAATAAAAGGAGGATCTGGTGGATAAACGAGGAGTCACTTTTTTGTACAAAACTGGCTCTGGCTGTTTCCAACTTTCCGATGCCAAAATCATTCAATAATAAAAGTCTATCGTTAAAGGTTTTTTTCCCCTGCAAATAAAAAATTGTCACCGTAAATTAACCGTACTTCAGATTCAACGTATTTCTATTTCAATAATGAAAGTTTATAAAAATCTTACCAATGAAACGTAAAAGTTCCTTCTTTTAAAAACTTTTTTACAGCCATGTACAGCAATAATTTACCATTTTTAGTGCAGTCCTCTTGAGCAGACGACATTTTTACCGCTGTGGGCTATAGAAAGAAACTTTCGGTTTTCTCTTCGAAGTCCTCGTGTCACATGACCACCTCCAGTGTGACGCATAGTCTTGCTCTTCGTTTTTGCCATCTAGTCTACTTATTCTAACTCTATGGCTAAATCACTACAATTTAATATTCAATAGTTGCCTTTTCAAAAAATAGTTCCTTCAAAAGTTAGAAAAAATATGTAATTGTGACAATTATATTTTACTGTAGATAATGGGTTGGTTTTAAATTAACTTTGTATTCTACGGCGGATACAAGGGAAAATGGAAAATTTTAATAACGGAGGAATAAGAAGAGGAACTCCCTGAAATACACAGGGAAATGCAAAATGCAAAATTTTAATAACGGAGGAATAAGAAACGGAACTTTCCGAAATACACGGGAAAATACTTAACGAAACGGGAAAAGCCCGGCAACTCTGCTCCCGGGCTTTTTCTATCGATTAAAGTAATTTTTTTACAGTTATTCTAAAAGAAAATTTAATTTTTATAAATTTGAAATGAAAATATGAATATGACATGAATAAAATAATATCACGAATTATTAATAAAGATAACATTTACAAATATAATTAAGTATAAATTAGTTTTATTAAAGGATTTTCAAATTTTATGCATGTTTTGTCTTGCTTTTCAGTAGCTGAATAATTCATTTAAAACTCTAAGTCATTCACTTTAAAAAGAACATGTTATTTGATATTGGTAATTTATTAAGTGGGTGCGTAATTTGATTTAGATTTTTTAAGAAGTAAGAAAAAATATTGTATTTATAAATAGCACAGTTAATATAATAGCAGTTAATATCTAAATAGCATTATTTTAATCGGTGTTTTCACAATATGAATTTAATGCGTATGTAGCGCCACTTTCACAAAAAGGAATACTTTTTCAGCGAACTCATACATGGCAACAAAAGACAAGCCCAACCACAAACTTAGGTTTCCACCAAGTTGCGAATATAACTCTGAATCTGAGAACATGGGTCTCTGAGCATAAATCTTATGATCTAGAGTGTTAAAGAAAACTTTCAGCTTTGTCGGAGGCATAAGTGCTTTCTCGCCCCGGCATTCTTCAGGTTCATAGCTTCTTCCGAAATGTCTGTCAGACATCGCACTTCGCATCACCGAAGACCAATTCATGACCGTGTTCTGAAGCTGCACGTCGTACTCCGTGCTGAAGCAGGGTAAACGGCAGTCGCACGCATTCCGTCGCACTTCGACATCTGAGCTCAGCAAGTCCAACACTCTACCCATACACGCAGTCTGAGTTTCGTTCAGCAGGTTGCAGAGGACCTTGTCCGGACGAGCTGCCATCAAGAAGGGATCGACGCAGCCGCAGAGTTCCATGCTGACTCGTTGTATGCACTCGTCGACACAATTCAGGCCGCCAGTTGGTGGATAGTTCTTGCAGTCATCCCTGTAAGGGGATGCCAGTCTGTGGAACGATGTCTTGGCCAGAGACAGGTGGGACTCCACACCCGCCGGGATGTTCACTCCCTTTATGGAGGGGTGAGGGTCTTCTTGGGAGCTGTGGATGACCACCCGGACTCCAAACGAAGGTGTGATATTAGAGTATGATTTCAGTCCGGCGTCCAAAACAAGTTCCAGTCCGCTCTGTGGACCTGCCCTCTTCACAGTGCGAGGTTTGGCGTTGAGATCATTTTCTGTTTTTCTATTGAAGGTGAAACAGTTTCCATACTCTTTGCTGAGGAAGTACTCAAAGTCACTGTAGTCGCAGGTCACGGAATTGAAGGAGCACTTCAGAATGAAATCGTCGAGCCTGTGCCCGTAGCACCTTCTTGACATGTCGTCCAACTTAGTGTAACGATTCAGTATGCTTTTCGCTAATTCATTGTAACTCTTTTGTGACTCACTTGTGTTTGATGTGGAAGTTAGAGTCTGTGCCTGAGTCCGATACAATGGGAACAAATGTTCTTCTGTTCCTCCTCCTGATTGTCCTCCATATCCAGCTCCTGCACCTTGGGTTTGTTTTGTATGACATTGGTCCCAAGTTAGACTTTCGTTAACACATTGGATATGATTGCGAGTTATTTTATTGAGGTTGCACACTGTAACCGCGGGAAAATCAAACGCCATTACTCTTTGATATTTCAAATCGATTAGAACTGGATACTGCAAAAACACTTGGAGGAAGCTAAATACTTGGTAAGCGCATCCACCTAGAGTAACCACAAAGACTATTAGCCAAAATACTCTAGCCGAACTGGATTTTGCTTGCGAGAGTTGCGACAAAGCGTGCACGGATGACTTTCCGATGGCTTCCCAAGACATCGTGCATTTCGAATGCTCCTTTGAAGATTTTTTATCAAGTTCCATGTTAATATTCAAAAAAAGTGTCGTATCAGTTCATGTACTCACTGTAAACTGGTTACTTTTCTCCTATTATTTCTTCTAATACATGGCGGAATTATATCTCAAAATGATGGCACTCTTTATACAGAAACTTCGACTAGTCTCTATCTCCTATACAAATAAAACTAACAGTACTTTCAAAATACAGTGTTACCTCCTCTAACGGACACCTCTAAAAAGCGGACACCTTTAAATAACGGACATTTTCTCAAGTCCCAGTCCCTTAACATAGGTTACTTAATGTAATCCCCTCTAAATAACGGACCCTCTAAATAGCGGACGCATTTTTTAATTTTTTTTTATTTAATTCGGCTATCAATCCCAATAAAACACATTTTTGCATCCAAATATTTTTGCACCCCATTTTCTTATCGTCAAACTACGTATTGGTGACTGTTCCATGACCTTCTAGTAACCTTAGAATGACCACCATAGCTTTACAATGGTTTCTACACGCCCCATGTCAATTTCCCTCATTATTCTCGAAATCTTCCCTTTCCGAGAATTGAGAGGGAGTGAATGCAATCGCCCCTCTCCACTTCGCGAACCTGTTTGACCGCTTGCCAGGAGTTGTGTCCGATTTCTAATTGCTCATAATCCTAAAAAGTCGAGTAATGGATGTTGCTGAAAAAGAAAAGCTAAGTCTGCAATCTACTGCAGAACGTTTTAAAGTTGGAAAAAAGCAGATAAGCCGTGATATTTCTTTCAAAGCAGTTAGCGGCGAATAAAAGTCTGTGGACCCCACTCAAGTTGCCGACTGGATCAACAGACTTAAACAATTGTGTGAAGGGTATGATGATCATAACATTTTTAATTGTGATAAGACTGGTTTATTTTACCACATCTTTCCGGACAGGACTTCGTGCTTCAAAAACGAAAATTACAATGGCGGCAAAATTTCAAAAGAACGTTTAACCATCTTGCTGAGTTGCATAGATTTTAAAAAACAATCAAAATTTACTAATATTATAAATCAAAGGAATTAAATTTATTTCCTTTAGATTAATTAGTAATTTTAACCTTTCCTTCAGTAATGTTTGTTTTTTCAAAAATAAAAATTTACCCCCCCCCCCCAATAACGGACACCTCCAAATAACGGACAAAATGCCCGGCACCGCGAGTGTCCGGTATTCGGAGGTTTTACTGTACAAGGTTGTGATGATGGTTAGTTTAAATAACCCTTTGTGGGAAAATAATATGTCCTGAAGCTTTTTATAACATTTTAACTGATTAACAGTGCCATCCAAGGCCATGAATAATCAAACTAAAAGGTTTTCCGCAATATCAGAGTATGTTTCAATGAGTTTTTTCTTTTAAAGTAAAGAAATATTTTTCGTGACATTAGCTCACGCAGGGGTAGGTGAAATAATATTAATTAATAAGGAAAGCTACTGGTTAACGCCCAAAAATACTACGATTTCAAGCATGTTCACATTTAAAAGTTTGAATTGTGCTATCAGTATTATTACGTTTGTAAATGCGGCTGTTTTATTCGTTCACTAGCTGTTATACGCGACGTTGCACGAGTAGAGGTAAAAAAATAATTTAATAGTCAATTTAACTATTTTTTTTATTTCATTTGAGTTACATAAGATATGAAGATTACCCAGTAATTTTCCATTTAAGGGGACGCATTACCCAAAAATTGGTCAACAGTTTTTACTTTTTATTATTTACAATATTCTTCTAAATATTTACTGAAAGTTTCATAATGGTAACTTGTGTAGAAAAAAAGTTATTAAATATTTTCTGGAGTCATTCCTATACGTTTGAATACGTATTTCGTCTGCTTTCAACCTTTTTTTCTCTGTTTCACGTTTTTGATCAATTCTTGTGTTTAATAAATCCCTAAGGCTTTTTTGCTAATTAAGTTAGAATTTTGAAATTTTTTACCTGTGTTCTTACATATATTATGCACAAAATTGTGCATGGAATAAGGTCTTCTATGCATAGTTATTATTATTATTTTTTTTTAATGTTGAATTCAAAAATTTGTATTTTTTGTGATTTTCACTGTAAATGCATATTACTTTTTAACTGTCGCTCACATTTTAAAATCCATGCACAGTTCTTGAAAAAATAGAACTAAAAAGAAACCATAGAAGTTTGGTGAAGTTATTCTTAAAATTGAAGGAGGAGTAGGGTTTAAAAAAAGTTCAAATTTTTTACTTTTGTTCTTTGAATAAATGAAAAACAACTTGTAAATATTCGTTTTTATTGCTAGAAATTTTTTATTTAGAGTGAACATTATACAAAACCAATATAATTTACAGGTTTATGTTATTATTTCTAGAAATAATATTTTGGGTAATGCGTCCTCTTAATTGCCCATCTTGGATATAGTGAGGATTAATATTAATTTCAAAAATACCTTTGATGAGAAGCTCAAATTAAAAAGAATACATATCTAAGTAAAAAATAATCAGTAAGAATTAAAATAAGCTACTCCAGTAAACAGTAAACGGTTTGCATTTTTTATATAGGCCAGTTCAATTCATCTATCACTTAATCCGTTATAGGATAATAAGCTTATGTTGCTGTGACCGTTCGTTATAAAGTACAGAATCCCGCTACTTATATCACCTTAGAATTTCAAAATTTTTAAACCGCCATAAAATTCCCCGATAAAGTCATATTAATTTCCCGAATAAGATTTTTTGAGCTCATTTGGCGCTTTTTTGCGAATTAGATAAGATATAGCGAGGAAAAGATATAGCTACCAACACACCCATTCAGCTCTCGTGCGATGACCTTCGCACAACCAGCTTATAAAAAAAATTTGCTCATTTGGTACATTGTTTGTAATAACTTGGCGAGTTTGGCAAAGTATTTAGCGAAAAAAGGAAGACATAAAAACCCGAATATTTCGATTCCCGCTTTGCCGTACTTCCTTTCTCAGTATCAAAATTATTAATTACCTAGCACTTTTGCCACTCTATACGGGTTCCGTAGTGAACCATGGCTGCCGATGGTAGCTCAGTAGTACGAGTCGTTCCTCTACCCTACTATAGAAGTCTTAGAGTACGTATATTGTGCTATTGTTTTTTTTTCCGGAAAGTCTATGAAATTCTAATGTACGATCGCTTCTTCAAGAAATACTTTTTTCGGGTTTTCATTAACTCAAAAGGATCTACAGGTGTTCGTGGGAGAAGGACATGAATGTTAAATTATGCGATGAGATAGTCAGTTTTCAATTTTTAAAGAAAACCGGTATTGGAAATCACAACAGCTCATCCCCTAAAGATAAATGGAATGTTATATAATTTACAAAACAAACAACATTGCGCATATCCTATTTTATTTTGACAATACGTCGAAATGGGTGTCTGCAAAAATATCTTCAAAATTGAATCCTATTAAGATGCACTGTCAGTCCCATAGAGCTTATGCATTAGTTTTGAAATCACAACTTTTGCAAAAGAATTGCTTTGCCACATTATTGTCGTTTCACCAGGTATGAGAATCACCATAACATCAATTAAAAACAAAATTGAAAAGAAAAAAAGCATCCGGTTATTTAATTAATTATTGATAAAATTTTCCAATAGTGTCGCCATCTGCTGTAATTTTTTTGCATTTTAAAATTTGAAAAAACTAGATAACATTTTCGTTTCAAATTTGCTTCAATGCGATGTGTTATGTTCATTCCCATACCTGGGGGGGGGGGGAGGGCTAACATGGCTATATTATGCGGAAACTGTCATTCCTTAAAAGTAATGCATTAGCTCCATGGTAAGAACAATTAGCGCTGGCTTGACATGGCTGAGGTTAGACTGACAAATGTACACTCAGTATCATACTATAGTGCCATTATATAGTAGTTAGTAGTGCCATTATTCATGGTACAAAGCAAGGTTTAAAAGCTTATAGCTGCGTATTTATCGCCGACTTGCATCGTGGTAGCCTCAACAACTGTATGAGCTCTCATTTTCGTGAGGGAAGATGCGAGTTCCTACACATAATTTATGCAGACAACTGTGTAACTAGCGCGAACTATCATCATCGTACATGTGGGACGCAATATCGGAAGATGCTGTGCATTTGGTAGCGCCTAGCTCCATCCCTTCTTCAGGGTGAGGCAAACAAAACCGGCCCCGATCTAGAGATGGGAATACGTAGAAATGCGTGAGGAGAAAAAATATTGAAGCCGCCTAAAACCCGTTTTTGCATTGGTTGGATCGGATTAGCTTCACATTAGAGCTACTCATAGACTAGTGGTGAGTTCAGATCTTGGTTCGTATTGTATAAAGACGTCCCATAATGCAAATTTTGTGTCTTGCAATCAATTTAGAATGTTTTGTATTACCAAAAACAAAAAGGTCCGATTCTCTAGGATAAATAACAACCGAAATAATCACAAGTGGGAACTTTTTTGATCAGCCCACAAACCTTGTTTATATTTCATTTCAACTAGCTTTTCTAACCATAGCGTAGTTTCCGGCAAATAAGTCGCCAAGCGTTTGTTTGGGCTTAATATTGAAGCGATCAAAAGCTTCAGTTCGCAAACCTGTTTTTGTATTGGCTTTTGACTTGGCAACATTTCTGTCGCATTCTTATCTCCACCTCGGGGCCGGTTTTGTTTGCCTCACCCTGTATAAAGACCTCCTCTCCTTGCAGGCCGCTTGAAGCTGGCCGAGCTGCTGCTGGTGCACGGGGCGCACCCTTTCCTGGCCACGACGGCGGCGGGCGACGCGTACGGCGGGGCGGCGCAGAGGGGCTGCTACTCCGCCCTGGCCGTGGCGGGGGCGCACGGCCAGCGCCCCATGCTGCACCTGCTCCTGGCGCAGGGGACGAAGGGCGGGGGCGCGGGGGACGTGCTCTCGCTCGAGGAGATACTGGCCGAGGGGGCGGCCACCTGCGACCGCAGGAACGCCCCGGGAAGGCTGCAGGTGGGGCATTCTTTTTTATCTCTTATTGTAGTTCTATCTTTGGTGTGTCAATTCTTAAGTAAAAGTTTTGGCATTGTTATTTACAATGCAGCATTCTATATAGACATTATCCTTACGCCTTAAACAGAGATCAAATAATACAGAATAATACAAAATACAAAGAGGGGACAATGTAAACACGAATTTCAGAACACAAATCAGCAAAACATTAAACACAAGAATTGAAATAAGAAATACAATATAAAAGGTAAAAAAGTCAAAAAATTTAAATTGTTCATAAGATCTCAACCTTCCCAGATGTTTGGCATTGTTTGCGTTCAAATTAAGTAGGGGCAATGTTAAACGCTGCTGCAGTGGCAAAGCCCAGCCGCAAAATTTCAACAATTCAGATTCATTTAACATTGTCACTACTCCTTCCAAAACCGCAGCTATAACCGTTTTCAAAATATCATTAAAGGTTTTCAAAGAAATCTTTTTATCAAAGAAATTTGATAAGTAGAATAATTTGAAATTCGCTATATAAGTAGAATACTTAAATATTTATTTAGAGATGGTAAAATGTATTGCCGTTATTACTGTCTCAACTTGGCAAATATCGTTTATTGAACTTTAAAAAGGATATTGCACCTTAAAACGGACATTTTCTCCTGCTAAGTATGAAAGATAATTTATACTTGTTTTAAACCTATACAAATCGGGGGGTTTAGTTCCTCTAATCTGGATGAAATTGCAATTCCTCCTTTGTTAACCCTTGATTAAACCGTAATTGCGTTGTTTTCTCCGTCGTGAGTGAAAGCTCTCATCCATTTATGCTTGCTTGAAACCTACAAATCGCTCCACTAATCTGAAGCCCTACACGGATCATTTCTAGCTGGTATTGCAAGAAGCACATACAATCATCCAGCGAAACTGTTCTTCTGTAGGTTCTGCCCGTGGAGGACCTCAGCAAGTCCTCGTCCAGCCTGCACGCGGACAGCAGCCAGGTGATCAAGCTGACGAAGGCGCAGCTCAAGTCGCTCCAGGAGGCCATGTACCACAGCGCGGAGAACGGACACATCGACATCACGCTCGACCTCAGGAACATTGGTAAGCGAGGCCTCATTGTTAGGGGACGTACATAAATTATGTCACGCAAAATTTTGACTTTTTTGACCCCTCCCCCAATGTCACGTTTGGTCGAACCCCTCCCCCTAAATTACGTCACGTTTGTCGCAGACACCCCCCCTTTTTTTTCATAAAAAAAAGTTTATTTTAATATTTTCTTTTGTGTTTAAGTGTTTTTTTATGATGTTTTTAAAAAAGATGATTAATTTAAAAAAAATATTTCAGAATTCTTTCTAAAAAACGTTCTTATGTAAAACAGATTTTCCTTGCAAAATTGGAAGTTTTGAATCGTTACGTCATGAAAGCAATTAACCCTCCCCCCCTCCATGTCACGATCTGTCACGTTGTCGCATACCCCTCCCTCCCCCTATGAGCGTGACGTAATTTATGTACGTCCCCTTACTACTGCTACTATACATGGTAAAAAAGAACCTGGCGCTTTTGCAGAAATCTCCTTACTTTCGACAGTTTATAATAGTTTTGCATGCATTACGGTTTTAACCGTTTTCTTTTACTCTTTCGAAGTATGAAACTTCTCAAAAACTTTTTTCTGGAGGACATCACTTGACAAAACAATTTACTAAAATATATTTAAAAAGTTATATTTGCACTCTTAAAACAAGCGAGCGATTTCAACTCAGTCTGAGTTAATTTTCACTCCTCTCCAGTGTCGAAAATGCACTTCCCCTTTAAGAGTGGATGTCACTCCTTTGTTTTATTGTTAAACTTCCGACGGGATCACTCCATCGAGTGATTTTAACTCAGTCTGATTTAATTTTCACTCCTTTCCAGCATCGAAAATGACACCGAAAAATCCACTCCTATAGGAGTGGATTTCACTCTTTTGTTTTAAGAGTGTATGTTACTCTTCCGCTGTAGATGCAACGATTTACGACTGCCCCTACACGGTAAGAGAGCACGGAAATTCAGTGGTCTAGCTATTGTCAATGGGTTCGAATCTGACGTTAAATGTTTCCATTAACCCTTTCAGTCCCAGTGATGCCATTTGGCATCATCACTTTCAATATTTTTTTCAAAATTTTTATGTCCCGTTATGACATCCTAACACACATCATTCGATTCTTCACACTTTGTTCTATTCGACAATATTTTACATTAATCTCAATGGAAGTCGGAAATACTATTTTTTTATTTAGAAAATAGCCAACAAGCGTTTCTTCTGATTTTTGATAAATTCACTTCAGTTCCACATATTTAAAACACAATTTAAACTGTTTCGGTTAAAATAATTACTAATTTTTTTTAATAATATGTTCAGATACCTTAAAATATATAACTCGAAGTGTTTTTAGGTAATATATATTTTTTTATTTTGTTGTTTTTCACAGTTAAAAAATTTTGGCATTGTTTCAAAAACCATATAAAAAAATTTTAATGAATTTTTTTCTTACGGAAATCTTGTATTTGACCTAAAATAAGCTTATTTTGTGAATATCAGATGTTTCTGTAGCGTAGTAAATTTTTGGGACTGAAAGGGTTAACTGTTATAAAGAGCAATCCTGTGTGTCTCGTTGATGGGGTAGGCGTCCCGTGGACCCTGCACTGCTGGATGTGCACGCTGGCGATGGCGTACGAGCTGCAGGTGGAGCCCGTCATCGACCAGCTGCTGCAGGACTACCTGCAGGGGTGGCCGGAGGACTCGTCCGCCCAGTTCGTCGACGAGTGCCTGCCCCTGCTCGTCACCATATTCAGGCACAGCAAGGTCAGTGGAGATAACAAGTTCCTCTATACCAAAACCGACCTTAAGTTTGCAGTATACAAATGTTCTACGAGAAAAAGGGTAAATAGTTCTCATTTTTGAGTGCGAGAATCGAATACAAAAAGGTATTTCACACTCAATAAACAAATTGATTTGTTATTTCAAGACATAAATTTATTATTTTTATTAGTTAAGCTTCAGTTAGAGTGTTATTTTAATTATTTTTTTCCTTCGATTTTGACGTAACAGGGCGCATGAATATCAGGGTTGAAAAGAGCAGCCAATCAGAGTACGTGAAATTGTGGCGCCAGCCGGTTTGTTTACCCAGTTCCCCCCGCTCAGTACATTTCTCTGCTGCAAACTTAAGCTCGGTTTTGGTATAGGCGGATGAATCTGCGTAAACAACGCTGCTGGCGCCAAAATTTCGCCTGCTCCTATTGGCTGCTCCTTCGACCCTGATATTCGTGCGTCCTGTTACGTCAAAATCGAAGGGAAGGAATAATTAAAATAACACTCAAACTGAAGCTAAACTAATAAAAATAATAAATTTATGTCTTGAAAAAACAAATAAATTTGTTTATTGAATGTGAAATACCTTTTTGTATTCGATTCTCACACTCAAAAATGAGAACTATTTACCCAGAACATTTGTATACTGCAAACTTAAGGTCGGTTTTGGTGTAGGTATTGTTAAATCGACATTTCCTGCGTGCTTCACTTGTTTCCTTTCAAAATTAAAAATTGAGAAGCGTAATTTTAAAATTGGGAAGATTCGTACATAGCCCATATTCAGGAACAGCAAGGTAATTATATTCCATGCGGAATTACCATTTCTGTAGTTCAAGTCACGTGTATTGAAAAGAGATTATCAATGCAACTTTTAACATTAAGTGAAAAATTTTGCGGAATAGTTGCTCTACACTTACTGCAACTAAGCAATGAAAACCGTTTTTTTTTTTGTCAAATCTAAAAATATTTTTTTTAGCTTCGGACGTACTCTACAAAAATCTTCAGTTATATAAAAATTAGCCTGTGCAAGTTTCCAAATTATTTGAAATAATGCTTTCCAAAAATATGGAAAATTAGGAAATAAGAATAAAAAGATTTCCTATGAAAATCGTTAGAAATTTTAAAATCGTTTTTCTAGCGTGCTTCAATTGTTTAAATTCGGAAAATTATAAATGGGAAGTGTAGTTTTGAAATCGGGAAAATTTCCGTTCGTCTGTCTATATCCGTAAACTCTTTTCACACACATCCGTTTTGACAATTTTTTTTCTTGTGAGAAAGGTATGACATTAAAGCCCGATCTTTCATGTTTTTTGTTCATTTGAGTTTTTGCATTCACACCCTGTCTCTGGAAAGTACGATATTTTAGTTCATTCCAGTACTTGTTTTCTCTCCTACTTTGGTTTCCATAAGAACTCTCAGAAATGGATTATAAAATGTAATGATTTTTTTTTTTTTTTCATTTTGGAGGAAGTGGTGCTGTGAAGCATCATTTCCATCAAAAATAAAGCTCCTAGCAAAACTTTTGCCAAATCGTGATGAGTTTTTGTTAGAGAGCATCCTGTAAAGAATATGCTTGTTTAAACAGAACTAAAAAAAAAATTTTGAGGATTGAAGAATTCTCAAAATTGAGGCTTTTATTTATGAGCATGCGACTAATACTAACCTCCTGATCTTCTCCTATCTGAACACAAGCTTCATTCTGAACATTAATAATGAGTAAAGCATTGAATTATGCATAAACGATGCTTGCGTGTTAATTTTATATGTGTGCTGTAGCCGTAGCTTCTTTTTCAGAAGGAGGGCACGACGCTGCTGCTGGCCGACATCTTCTCGAACTGCTACAGCAAGGAGCCCATCAAGGAGATCAGGGACGTCTCCTGCATCGGGGGAGCCAGAATAGGTACCACCATCATTACCCAGTTATTTTGTTGCCATTTAAGTCCTACTGGTTCATTAGGAATAGATACAAGTCGACTGAATGATAATGCTCAGACAAAAACATTAAAGAGTCGCAATACCTCATAGAACTGTGCAAACCAACCGTTGGAATTCTGCAAAGGCGCAAGGCAGACTGAATGAGTGGCTCCCTATTATCGAAACATTTTGCAAAATTCGGCAAAATGTGTCGATTGATGATGTTCGTCGACATAGTGTATCTATATGATTAAACACTCTTTGTGATTTTCGTCGCCACTTTCGGGGAATTTCTCAAAATATAGCGTACACTGTTAAAATTTTTGTGCATGCTCTCACCATAATAATGGTTTCTAGTAGCTGCAAACGGCTGTGTGGTGAAATGTTTCACCATATTTCCGGTATTTAGTCGAACCATTTTTCAAGTTTTGGAAACTAAAACCCGAGAAACGGTTCAAGTCAATACCGAAAATATGGTGAAACACTTCACTACACAGCCGTTGCAGATACTAAGAACCATTATTATGGTGAACGCAAGCACAAAATTTTTATTTTAATAGTGCACTCTTTGTGATGTTCGCCGCCACTTTCGGGCAATTTCTCAAAATGTGAGTGTATTGCTTGTGCCAGACCCAGATGTAGGCTGCCTAACTCTAGGAGGTATTATAACTCGGAGAAATATCTCTTACATATTTGTCCATGGCTAGGTTTCATATGGCTGATAGATGCTTAATCTATATTTGTGTCCCCTTCCCTACAGACCCGACGTACGTGAACAACCCCGAGATGTCGGACGTGCAGTTCCGCGTGGAGGGGCGCGTCTTCTACGCCCACAAGATCATCCTGGTGAACGCGTCGCCCCGCTTCAAGGCCATGCTGAAGAGCGCCGAGGGCGCCGCGCCCGTCGTGCAGATCAACGACATCCGATACGACATATTCGAGGTGCGTATACGACACTCACATAAATATTTGAAGGAAAGGTTGTTGACTTATTCCTCTTGGTCCAGCTGAAGGCTAGACTAATTCCATGAGCTTTAAAGTTTCCGAGAAATCAAAGACTAGACTAGAGATCCATATTCCCTCCATCTAGAGTAGATATCATATTTTCTCACAGCTCTTCCCATTATAAACATGTTCAAAATTTCTGTTTGTATAAGTTTTATTAAATTTACAATAGTAATTCTCACAACCTAGATATTTTTCACACGTCTTTTAATGATTTTAAAGCTGTTTCCAACTTTTATCTGTGTAATGTGTTTGTCTGTTTTTTATTGGGTTTTCTTGTTTGTTTTATTTCCTAATTGTTTGTTCAATGTGCATTGTAATTAGATTGTTTATCTGTAATGTGCATTTTAAACTAAATAAATATTTTCAAGACCAATACAGTGTAAAATGTGATCATTAGAAGCCTGTGCAGAGTTACACTTTGTGCACGTATTGGGTCTTTCGCCCAAATTCAAAAGAGGAAAGGGAGACACCTGAGTGTCTACTTCTGAGCCTACTTATGGTGGACTGTATGGGTCTTATTAGACCTTATGTTAAGTGCAACACCAACCAGGAACTCGTTTAAAGGGTGTGACGGAGGGATGTTCTAATGTTGTTGGCTAGTGGTTCTGATCGTGAATCAAATCTTAGGGAAGATCAAAAATAGATTTGAAATTGAGCTATCCGAAATACCAGGAAAGGTATAGAGTATTATTTAAAAAACTTCCATTTCGAACATATCTGTATCTTTACGAAGTTACCGAATGAATACGATTTAATTATATTTGAAACCTATGATCAAAGCAACTCCTTATTTTACAGCTGGTGATGCAATATCTGTACAAAGGAGGATTCGAGAATTGCAAAATCGACCAAAATGACATATTAGAGGTAAGTATTATGCAGAGAGAGTTTATACTCTGACTTTACACAAACACAAACTCTATTTTTCTAGATCCTTTTAGAAAGAGAGCCACTATTTGTGTTAAACAGGCATTTTATCTCAATTATCTAATTTAAATGTAAGGTACTGAAATTATTGCGATGGGTCAACAGTCGAAATTTTGTGTTTTCGACATGGGTTTGCTGATTCAGAGAGAGGGGGTTTTTGAGCATTGTCTGTCTCCCCGTTTATCTGAAACCATTCTACAGCTCGAATTAAAAAAGCTACGGACTTCAAATTCGGCACGCGAGATCTTAGTAAAAGGTTTTCGAAAAAAAAAATGCTCAAAGGGTAGCTAACCTATAACTTTATTTGGTTTTAAAGTTAAAATTACCTTAAATAATTCCCTTTAAATGCATTGATTTTTTTAGAGGTAAATGAAAGTAAAGGTAAAAATTAGCAATTTTGGTTAATAGCCAGTGGCCGGTAGCCTCAATTTTTTAATGGCCACTCTTCTTTAGTTAATGGCCACCCACCAGCGAATTTTTTTCTATAAAATTTAAATAAGTATGAATTTATAAAAACAAACTTTTATTAACCAATGTGTCGTTGTGAGTCAGTTCAAATCATTAAAGGAAATCAAGGTAACTTTGAAATATAGACATGGTACAAGCTGAAGAAAAAACAAACTAACTTTTTTCCTTGTAGAAATTACGATAGAAAAAAATATTTCAATTTGCGAACGATGGATTTTTATAATAATAAAACAGTTAACTTTTATAACCAAAATAAGATGTTAACAACAAGATAAAATGCTTAACTATATAATTCCTAACTAGATAAAATATAAGAACAATTTAAATAAGTAAAAAATAATTTAAATTGTCATATATGTAATAAGCAGCAATTAAATTTATTCCAATGAAATTTATTCTGAATGTTAACGTCAAATTAAACTGTTTGCTCCAAATTAAAATAACTTGTATATTTTTTATAAAATATTAATTTTCTCGATTAAATAATATTCTTCACACATCTTTAGTTGAAATCTGGAAATATCGTGAAAATAAGACGATCCTACTATCGCGAAACTCCGGTGATCCCACTATCCGAAATTCCGACATTCCTATTATCCCGAAACTCCAACCTTCCTTTTATCCCGAAATTCCGGCGATCGTAACATCGCGAAATTCCGAAGTTCCTCCTGTCCCGAAGCTGCGGCGATCGTAACATCGCGAAATTCCGACGTTCCTACTGTCCCGAAACTCCGGCGATCGTAACATCGCGAAACTCCGGCGATCGTAACATCGCGAAACTCCGGCGATCAAAACATCGCGAAACTCTGGCGATCAAAACATAGCGAAACTCGTAACATTTTCAACATAAATTTGACTAATAGAGATAAGATAGCGCAGCGGGAGGGTGGCGATTGAAGTGGCGACCTATGGCAATTTTTTTAATCGCCTATATTGACATTTAAATCGCCACGTGGCGAGTGGCGACCGCTAATTTTTACCTTTAAATGAAAGTCATGTAGTGTTATGCACCCCTTGTTTTAGTAAGTACGCTTTATACGGTAGAGGTCAACGTTGTCGCACAACTTGTCTGCTGCACACTCTCTCGCCCTTCTTTTCTTAACTGTTGATCATAAACGGTCTGTGCAGTCAAAAAGTCTGAAGACTAATACCCCGTGCAGAGAGAGTATGTGCTCCAAAGTCCCGATGGGAAATGCTTCGTACGTGTCGCCCTTAAAAATTGAGATGGGAGCCTATTCAGGTGTTGGCTCGTTCCTTGACTACATTCTTAAAACGAACGAGCGTTTTTAACTCAGTCTGAGTAATTTTCACTCCTCCAGTCTAGAAAATGCACTTCTCCCATAGGAGTGGATCCTTTGTGTGTTAAACATTCGACAGGATCACTCCAAACGAGTGATTTTAACTCAGTCTGAGTTAATATTCACTCCTTTCCAGTGTCGAAAATGCACTTCTCTTACTGGAGTGGATTTCACTCATTTGTTTTAAGAGTGTATGGTTCTTAATTATGAGGCCCATCGCCAATAGCCCTTGTGTAGCTTTATCGTGACGTTCATTCAATTCCCCTCTGTGTTCGCAGCTGATGGCGGCGGCCAGCTTCTTCCAGCTGGACGGGCTGCTGCGCTGGTGCGAGTCCCGCAGCTCCCGCCTGGTCGACCTGGACAGCGTCGTCTCCATGTACGTGCACGCCAAGGCCTACAACGCCCTCCATCTGCTCGAGTACTGCCAAGGGTAATGTCCTGTCACCAATATGTAAAACATAGATTTACTAAATGGTTCACGCATATACAGTGGTGGCCAAAAGTGCGGACTCTTTTTGAAAGTTTCATATTTTTCAACTTTGTGGGATTACAGAATATATTAATTGTATATCAAATTAAAAGTAATTTAATATTTATGAGGACCACTGTGTGCAGATCGCTGAAGCCGTCTATGAGACCTTTGGTCCCATATAATATCCATGGACACAACATCATCATCATTAAAGCAATTTCATGTAGAATTAAAAATAAATACAGTATTTCAATATCTGTATTACGAATAAGTTATGAAACTAATAGTATGATGTCTTAGTTTTGCAAGTCATTGAACCACCAACTTGTATTGCAATTTCAACATAAGAGAATCCATTGATTGTGCTTGTTTGTTCAACTAAAATGAGCATAACTTTATTTGTAATACAGATACTTTAATTCTGTTTTTTAATGAAATTCTACATTAAATAACCTTCAACTTAATAATTCAAATGTTTGTATTTAAGCGAAATTTAATAGATGCAAGAGAATAGGTAACAGTTGAAACACATGAAACTTTCAAAAAGTGTCCACACTTTTGGCCACCACTGTATATAAAAATACTAATTTTCTAAATGGTTCGCGTTTCCATTACGTAAATCAATATTTTTCTAAATGGTCCATGTTTCCAATATGTAAAACATTTATTTTTTATAAATGGTTTGCGCTTCCAATATGTAAAACTTTTAATTTTCTTACTGGTTCCCGTTCCCAGGTTCCTCCTGCAGAACATGGTGGCCCTACTGACGTACGACGACAGCGTCCGTAAGCTGCTGTTCGGGAGGAAGCTGCACGACCACGACGTACTGAGCGGCCTGCTGATGGCCCTGCAGACGCGCGTCAGGGAGCGCAGCAAGAGCTAGCTGCGCTCTCGACGGGCGACTCGCAACGCAATAAAAATTGCTCTCGACTGTAAATTGAGTAATGAATCTTCGTCACACGCGTAAAAATAGTGCCACACCTCTGTGATGGTACAAAGCAAGAATGTTCACCCAGCTCCGACTCGCTTCGCAATTGCAATGGCCTCAACTTATAGCTGAACATTGAGTAATGAGCCTTTATCATACGCGTAAAAAAAGTGCTGCACCACTGTTCATGGTACGAAGAAAGAGCAATTAGCGCTGACTTGACATGGCTGATGAGGCCTCCACTGACAACTATACATTCAGTATCATACTATAGTGCCATTATAGTAGTTAGTAGTGCCATTATTCATGGTACAAAGCAAGGTTTAAAGGCTTACAGCTGCGTATTTATCGCCGACTTGGATCGTGGTAGCCTCAACAACTGTATGAGCTCTCATTTTCGTGAGGGAGATGCGAGTTCCTGCAGCAGATAGTTTATGCACACAACTGTATAACTAGCGCGAACTGTCATCGTCATACATATGTGACGCAATATCGGAAGATGCTGTGCATTTGGTAGCGTCGAGTTTCATCGTGACAGCTGAAATCCGGCAGCTTGGAACTTTTTTAAATACGGGGAACTTTAAAACTGTGTATTTAGTGACGACTTTCGATCAAAATAGAGGGTACCTGGTACTTAGGGGCTTCCATTGTACCATGGAACTGATAGCTTCATACTTAACACCGACTTTGGATCGAAGTAGCTGAAGCCCTGGCAGCTGTGTATTTTGTATTTATTTCTATCTTATACGGGTGACTTGATATATTTAATATCGGCTTTCATCGTGCATATGAAGTGCGATTTTTGAAAATTTTTAGAGTTAGCGTATGTATTCCACCTCAATGCTTTGTGAAAGTAGCTGTTAGCAAGTCAGTTGCCTGAATACTCGTCCATTTTTTTTCTGCCTACGTATTGAACTGCTTGTTTTGTAAATTTCGTATGAATGGCGTAGCACATTAGTTTTGGTTGAGTATGTGCTTATCTTATGCGAGTGAAAATGCAACAACTGATTCATGAATTATCTTGGTTTTTCTATTAAAGTGTACTTAAAAACCCTCAGTTAGATACTTTTGAAGGGATATTTTACTTTTAGGTTTTATTTACATTTCAAGAGTTGAGACTTTCTGTAAACTTTAAAATAATTTTTCGAAAGTTCGTGTATGTATGTCGTGCAATTTTGTCCCGAGTTTGAGACCCGGAATGTAAAACAAAATTTTATAAATTATGTTATGAACAACAAATGTTCTATGTTATTAACATCTTATGCTAGCAAATTATTCTCTTGATATGAGATACTTTTTTTGAGCAAATAGTTATAACATAATGTAATGTATTAAGTAATGAGATTTTAATATGTTTATTGTTTGATATGTTTTTGGTTGGGCATGTAGTGTTCCTTTAAAACAGTTTTAAACACTAAGTTTTTGTTGCTTGGTGGAACAATATTGTGTTTAAATATAGTTAAATTGTTAGCAGATAAAAAACATTTAAGGGGGGATCATAGTAAACGACAGCAAAAATGACCAATTCTTAGTATTGATTTCGAAAGGCTCTAAATCATTTAAAAATGATGGTACAATAAAAAAAATTGTATCAAATTATAAATTGTACTTTTATTATTATATTTACTCCTAAGAATCTTATTTTCGAAAATTATTATTTTTGAAAAAAGACATCTTTTGAAACATACAATTACGAATTTTCAAAAATACAAGTACTTTTTCGGTACACTTTTCTCCAAATCTATTAAATATTTCTGAATAATTTCTTTTGTGTGTTATAAAACCATTTTAGATCTAATCAAGTCACCTATTTTTTTTGCCTAAAATAATTTTTAAATTCTATTTTTAAAACATTATATTCAACATTCATAAAAATTCTGATTTTCAACGAAGAAAAGTGTAAAATAATAAAATATTTATTTTAATTTGTAAGATTAAATTAGGTGACTTAAATAGATCTAAAATGGTTTTATAACACACAAAAAAAATTATTAAAAAATATTCGATAGGTTTGGAGAAAAGTGTACCTAAGTGTTGAAAATTATAGTTTTGAGTAAAACGCGAAAAACAAATACAGTCGATCCCGTTAACACGAACTCGAAATGACCACCGAAACATTTCTTGTTAACCGAATTTCATGTAAATCGTCGGGAATTTTTTTTTACATTGAGCCAGTGGTTGGTTTTCAAATATCAACACAAAAAAATCATATTTTATAATGTAATACATAAATAATACAAGCATACAATTAGTAATTCAAAGGGGGCGTGGTACATTTGTTTATTTTTATAATTTTAATTTTTTATAAGAAATAATTAACCGATCTATACAAAATTGGTCTCATTCGATAGATTGGGTTTCCATCTATCAGAAAATATTGGTTTCAAAAATTCGATTTTTTGGTTTTTGTTTACTATGATCCCCCCTTAAGTCAGTTTTTAATTTCTATTATGTTGTTATAAGTCCTGTTGAGTTTTTTTTTTTAGTGGTATGACTATTAGGCTGTTATGGTATTTGGTATATTTGTTGGTCTGTCTAAGCCTACTTTTGAATATGTATTTTGATGAAATATTACTTTTGTTATTTATAATTGTTTTAAATAAGTGCCATGGAGAGGGTGGACATATTGAATAGATGCAAAGAACACAAGTCCCTGATTCACCTTTTGATTTTAACCTTTCACCGTTTTCAGTTTCACTATTGATAAAACGGGAAGAGCAAGTGAAACTAATGATAATTAGAAAAAAAAAGTTTCAACCAGTATTTGGACCGGGGGAAAAATTAGGTAATTTTCGATTTGACTCTTGTCCTTTGCATGTATTTAGTTTTTATATTGTTAACTCTGTGACTCAGTCCCAGGTTACAGTGGGATTTTTATATTATCTTACATTTAAAAAAATAGAATATTCATTTCTGTATAAGTTTACATGCTCAAATGATGTAAATAGTGAAGAACTTATTTTTTTAATGCTCAATATTTTCATGTATTTATTATGACTCGAGATAAACTAATATTAACAATTAATTTTTACATTTGTAGCAGATTTTAATATGTTAATTTTTCTATATAAGAATATAAAGAATACATTTCTTAGTTAAGACATTTCTGTTTAACAAAACCTAGAGGATGAATAGTATTGATTTTTATCATAGGCCTTAAATTTTTCTTAATGTTATACATGTTATGGTAGATATGAATAATAAAAGCCACAAGTACTAGCTTCTAGATCATTTAAGTTTCCAAGTACTTAAAAGGTCATTTTTTTCAATTATAATTATTTTTAACTACTTTTCAAATGTTTAGAAAAAATGAAAACTTTGTATTTTTAAACCGAAACTCCCTACAAAAAATTCTATTTTTGAGTCAGAATCTAAAATAAAAAAAAATAAAAAAATTCTAAAGTATTCACTGAACTTTGGTTAAATCAGTTTTACATAAAATTTAAAATCTTCCATTTTAAATAAAAATTATTTTTCTGGTAAATACTTTTTATTTTCCATGACATCAAAATACTAGCAATATCCTGAACAAAATCATTTTTAATTGTTAAGTGATAAACGTGGGGTAAATGAATGGGGTCTCCAAACCAATGTATCTCTGTGATAATCCAATAAGAAAAATTGTAAGCCATATTTAGCCATTGATTCATTAATATTTTTACAAATGTTTTTTTTTTTAAATATGATAAATGTACCTAACTTACAGGGTTCAAAGGGGTTGTTTCACAGAGGATCTGACAATAGCTCCGCGGTCGTTTTCCTTTCTCTCCAATTACTTTTATTTTAGTTGGTTGGTAGAGATGATCAGGTTAGTGTGCTGACCAAGCACACTAACCTTAATATAGGTCTAGGAAAACAAGGCGGTGGAGCTATTGCCAGATCCTCTGTGGAACAACCCCATAATCCCACTCTTTGAAAATAGTTTGAATATATATTTCTAAATTTTCAAAATATTCACTTTCAAAAAGTGGGATTATGATTATAGAGAGCTGTAAGAAAGTTAAATTTACCATAAAAAAATTGTAAAGAGAATTATAAAGTTGGAGTCAAGTAGCCATAGAAAATTAACTTTTCCCCATTGGATTACCACAGACACAATTCGGTTTGACCCTCTTAAACCACACTGTACCTATCCCTACCTCAAGAACAACCCACCGTTTTGTATTTTCACGGAAAATACACAGGGAATAATATTTTATATAAATTTTATACTATTGTATATTGGTAACTATTGCAAATTCCTTTACATATATTTTAGGTATTCTGTATTGTAGATATTTTATATGTAGTACTAGTTTAGGTTATACAAAAGTAAAATAATTCCTTTTAAAATAATGTCTAATGCTACATTCCTTTTAGTTCAATATAGAAAAATCAAAAAAAGTGTGATATTATTACTGCAGTTGCATAGTTAAAATAACCAAAGGTTGAAATACTCTAATTGTAAAGAAAATCAAAATTGAAATAAAAAATATTGAAAAACTGTTTGGTCCTTTTTTTTACCCAGTATTTCTAAACTTCAATATTAACTTAATTTCACTACTCACTAAAATAACACGAAAAATGAAATGAACATTTATTTAAATAAGCTTCAAATTTTATTCAATATATATTTCATATACATATATACACATAAAACAAATCAACAGTGAAAATACCTAAGAGTACGACTATTCTTGATCTAAGCAATAAAATTTTAAGTTTCATAACATTTTTTAGACAAATTTTAGCACGAAACACAGAGAAATACAAACTTTGAAATTCCCAAAACATTAAAATAAACATCTGATAGGCAAACAATTTTAGTCTTTTGTAAACGATAAATATATGCGAATAAAATATAACTTGGGAGCAACACACACTTAAACATTTGATCCTGGAACACTCACAATGAGTTTTATGATCCTGGAAAAAATCTCGGAAGGAGCATAGAAAAGTGGAAAAATAATTTGCATATTAATATATAATTTTCAGCGAGAGGTCAAGTAAGGACACAGCTGGGATAGAGGGTCTGGTCTCGATGAGGTGATATTCAACATGACATCACTCAGTACTGAAAAAGTACACATCTAGAAGTAGAGGTCAACACGCTAGGGTTGATCCCAAACCAGACATGTACACTTTTTGGACTGATCTTCCCCTCCATCCCGACAGCATGCAAGAAGAGAAGAACAAGAAAGAGAATAGACCCAACACTTTAATTTCAAGCAGAAGACAAATCAATCAAGAAGAGACAAGAGGAATGTATCGTAATAATTTCTAAAGGCCGTTCAAAATATGCACCTATTCTGTTTTGTGTGTTAAAACGTCTTGTATATACGAAGCATCTTGGTGGTGGAGATCAGGGCGTGTGTGTGGCGCCATCTCTTAGATGCGCCTGTAGGTGCCCAGGTGGGCCTTGCAGTTGGGGCAGCGGTGCTCCATGTCCTGGCACTCCGGGATGCAGCACGGGATCAGGCAGCAGCCCAGCCAGCACCTGAAGAGGTTAGGGTTAGCATCATGGAGATCTTAATTAAAGTATTAGAGTGAGGGCTCACGTGACCTCCAATGCTAAAGGCTTGACGAGCATGGAGGCCGCCATATTGTCGAAAAGAGAAGAAATTGGGCCAGTGTTGCCAGTACTTTAAGTAGAAAAAATGTTGAGAAAAAATAAATTTAATTCTAAAATTATCAAAAAATATCATAATTAAATTTTATTTTTTCGTAGCATTCTTTATGTGATGGCAACACTGGTAATTTGTCGCCACCGCCACCACATTAAGAAAAATACTCGGAAAAATAAAATATAATTCTAAAATTACAATATAAATATTATAAAAATACTAGAAAAGCGTTTCAAGTGTTTTAAAAGCCAATAAAAATATTCCAAAATGGAGCGATTATTTTTATGATATTTGTTGATAATTTTAGAATTAAATTTATTTTTTCTCAAAATTTTTTCTACTTAAAGTACTGGCAACACTGGCCCAATTTCTTCTCTTTTCAATAATATGGCGGCCTCCATGCTCGTCAAGCCGTTAGCATTGGAGGTCACGTGAGCCCCCACTCTAATACTTTAATTAAGATCTCTATGGTTAGCATCTTTCTCAATGGACTAACATGATTTGTACTAGCCACTTATTAGGGGTATACCTTAGGGTGGGCCAAAAAAAACTTAATTTTATTTCGGATCGCTATAGTGCGGAAGAGTTGCCATTGGTAAAGACATGAAAAATGCACGGTAATTATTATTTTTTTTTATTACCATATCTTCCGTTCGCGCAATGCCTTCAAAGGTGGCGAAAAATTGTTAAAAACCGTAATTTTTTTAAAAACAAGGCAGATGTTTTTAATTTCGTTCCTATATCATGAATAAACCACTAAAAGTATGTAAAATCCAAATATTATAGCACTTATTAATAATAAATGCTATAAAATATAGAATAATAAGTTATTATACATTTGTGTCAGATCTTCCGACCGCTCAATGTAGTATAAAATTAAGAAAATTCGTATTTTTTGCTAAATTTCAAAGTTTTAACATTTTGAAAATTTTAATCATACAACATGATATAGGAAAGCAATTAAAATCATATATCAGGTTTAAAAAAATTATGAAAAATTATGGTTTTTTAACAATTTTTGCCAACTTTGATGGCATTGCCCGAACGGAAGATATAGTCATAAAAAAATAATTAGTGCATTTTTCATGTCTTTACCAATGACAACTTTTCCGCACTATAGCGATCCGAAATAAAATAAAAAGTTTTTTTCGGCCCACCCTAGTATACCTATGAAATTACCTTTTTTTTTAGAAAACTTACTGGCTAATTTTGCATCACTGGATGAGGGTAATGAATCGAAGTATGCATAATCAAAATCTGTAACTTTGGCCTATCTTTTTGTCAAATTATGGACTTCTTCGTGATAGAACTTTGCATTGTGGGAGGTAAAAAAGGAAGGTACACATTTTGCAACTTCATTAAAAGTAGCGAAGGGCTGCTCAGCCAGACCATGTGCCATGGATCTGAACAAGTGATAGTCTGAAAGACCAATGTCTGGAGAATATAGTGTGGGCAATAAAACATCCCATAAGTTTTTTAAGGCGTTTTTAACGTTATTTGTGGTGTGAGGCCGTGCATTGTCATAGAACAAATTACCTGTTCCTTGTCTGCGAGCCCATTCTGGCCGTTTGTTGATAAATTCCGGGTTTACATTGGTTAATTGTTGTTAATATTGATCAGAAGTAACTATTTCACCAAGTTTAAGCAGCTCGTACTATAAAGAAAGCCTTTTTGGTCCTACCAAATGCAGAGAATCTTCTTTCAAAGCGATTTTCTCTTTGGAGTCAATGTAAAGGGTTGGCCTGTAAATCAGCCACCGTTTTTTTCGTACAGGATTGTCAAAATATATCCCTTTTTCAGCACCTGTGACAATTCGATGCAGGAAACACTTTCTTTGATGCCGATTCAAAAGTTGTCACAAGTGACTTTTTGGTTCTATATCTGTCTCTCTCTTAAAGCATGTGGTACCCATTTTCCTTCCTAGCGAATTATTGCCAAGGCATGCAAATGTTCACTAATACATTTCTGAGTCATATTTCTGAAATATGAACCCGCATCATTTTTGGATTTTTATTCAAAATCATTTGCAATTCTTCATCTTAAAATTTTTTTGGTAGTTTTCCATGGTCTGTCTGTCACATCAAAATCAGCTTTTTTAAATCAAACAAACCATCATTTTCAAAATGATTCAGAAGGACTGTGGTTTCCATAAGCTTTCTGAAGCATTTGAAAAGCTTTAGCAGGTTTTTTTTTCCGAAATAAAGTAATGGATTAAAATTTCCCGTAAATGACCCTGTGTTGGCACAAAACATGACATCTTTAAAGCCTAGAATGACTATATAAAAACACAGCAGCAACTAATGCCCCAGCCAGGTGAAAGGTTAAAAGTAGTCCGACAAAATGCTAGTAGGATGATTCCACACCTTTATTAATCCGAGTGCAGTGCCATCTGCTCATTTAAGGTCATTCCATAAGTATACCCCTAATATTACCATAGAGTTTATAGCAGGGATCAACCTGGGTCAAAAAATGCTGTAGCAAAAATGCTAAAATGTAAAAAAAAAGCTGTAGCAAAATGCTAAAGAAAAATTAATTGCTTATAAATCAACATCACAGCAATTAATCACTTGAATATATACACAATTCAATCTTTGTGTAGCTGTTAATATTGTTAAGCAGTATAGCTTAACAATACATTGATAATTTTTTTATGAATCATGACATGACAAATTTAAATAAGTATATAAAACTATACTACTAAAAGTACTTTTAACTTTTTTTATAAACATTTTTAAATAAGTACAAGTAAGTGGGTATTTACTCCGATTTATAGTGCTCAGATTTGTCTATAAATATGTTTTTGCTGTTCATTTGGTGTATTAAATCAAGTTTTGTTTGTTTGAAATCCCAAACTTTTGGTCTAATACATATCCTTATTAAAATGGTTCAAACATTTGTTTAAAAAAAAAAATCGAAGCACTTTCCTAGAAAAATTCAAGGACTAGAAATTAACTTGCAACATAAAATCTAAGTCAATTAAAAAAAATCTAAATATTGTTTAAAATTAGAAACCCCAGTACAGGCGGAAGTAGAATAAAAGGTTCACACATGAACAAAAAGTATTGTAACATTCAAGGTGATCACGACTCACGGACATCTTGAATTGGACACTTGATCAGAAAATATATTCTGGTTGTCAGAGTTGGCCTGAACCGGAGCTACAAAAGTAACAAGATACTCTTCCAATCACAAAGAGCCAGACAACTGTCAATCACTCTCACGTAATGTGACATCATCGGTAGATTTTGTTAAAATTACTAGGCTGTAATACGAGTAAATCAGGAAGCACAATTGGACTGATTTTAAAATGGTAGGTTGCACTGGCTGGCCGAGATTTCAAGACATCTTAGTGTAATCCAATCTGCATTCATCTTATCATTTTGATTAAATTTTTTATTTTCATTATTAGAATCGGTTATTTGAACTTGCTGTTTATTGAAATTTAAGTTTAGTTTCACCGAATTACGTCGTCGCATTTTTGCGACAGCCAATAATATTTTTTCGCATTTTCGTGCAACTCGTCGCATTTTGCGACAAATGCGACTGCAGATTGATCCCTGGTTTATAGTATAAGTATTAGAGTGGCAGAATAGGCGAACCAATTGAGACGGCGAGACACCCATGGAGCCAATTATTACCATGGCAAATTTGCCAGTGTTGTCATCTCTTTAATGAGAAAAATACTAGGATGTCATTGAAAAAAATACTATACAATACTAAAATTACAAAAAAAACCCACTAAAAGTTTTTTTTTATAAAGTTGCTAAAAAGAGTCCGTAATGCAGCTAGTATTTTTATGGGATTTATGTAATTTTAGTATAAAATTGTATTTTCTCACTATCTCAACTTCTTTCAACTAAACCACTTCATTGAAATTTTGCCACTCCAAATAACTTTGGTCTCAACTTTTGATATGGACTACACACCGTGCCATCCTAACTTGGGTAAAAACAAAGAGTAAAAAGGCAGGTGAAAGCGCGATTGGTCCGTTCCCTGGAAACTTTTGACATTAATAGTTATACACAAAATGATCAGAATACAATTTAACCGAAATACACTTTTCATTCGGATAAAATGTCCAAATGTTATCAAATAGTATTCAAATCTGTTAGACCTTAAACGAAGAGAATGTTTTAAACATGTTTTCTGGATGGATTCACAAATAATTTATGGAACTCTTTACATGAGCGGAAGGATCTTCTCCATAGCATATTTCTATTTACGCAACTTAGGCTGACAAAATAAGAGTTAAGAAGGAGGAGTAGAGGGGTCTATCAGTTCAAATGGCTCGAAGCAGGGCTGTCAGGTTTTTCAAGCTACTGCTCATACTGAGGTATCCCAAGATGCGCTCTAGCCTGCCTCTTTTGTGCGTTACTGTGCAGGTTAGGGTGGGCCGAAAAAAACTTTATTTTATTTCGGATCGCTATAGTGCGGAAAAGTTGCCATTGGTAAAGACATGAAAAATGCACTAATTATTTTTTTATTACCATATCTTCTGTTCGCGCAATGCCTTCAAAGGTGGCGAAAAATTGTAAAAAAGAATAATTTTTTATAATTTTTTTTAAAACAAGGCAGATGTTTTTAATTTCGTTCCTATATCATGAATAAACTACTAAATGTAAAATCCAAATATTATAGCACTTATTAATAATAAATGCTATAAAATATAGTATAATAGGTTATTATACATTTGTGTCAGATCTTCCGACCGCTCAACGTAGTATAAAATTAAGAAAATTCGTATTTTTTGCTAAATTTCAAAGTTTTAACATTTTGAAAATTTTAATCATACAACATGATATAGGAAAGCAATTAAAATCATATATCAGGTTTAAAAAAATTATGAAAAATTATGGTTTTTTAACAATTTTTGCCAACTTTGATGGCATTGCCCGAACGGAAGATATAGTCATAAAAAATAATAATTAGTGATTTTTCATGTCTTTACCAATGGCAACTTTTTCGCACTATAGCGATCCGAAATAAAATAAAAAGTTTTTTTCGGCCCACCCTAGTATACCTATGAAATGACCTTTTTTTTAGAAAACTTACTGGCTAATTTTGCATCACTGGATGAGGGTAATGAATCGAAGTATGCATAATCAAAATCTGTAACTTTGGCCTATCTTTTTGTCAAATTATGGACTTCTTCGTGATAGAACTTTGCATTGTGGGAGGTAAAAAAGGAAGGTACACATTTTGCAACTTCATTAAAAGTAGCAAAGTGCTGCTCAGCCAGACCATGTGCCATGGATCTGAGCAAGTGATAGTCTGAAAGACCAATGTCTGGAGAATATAGTGGGGGCAATAAAACATCCCATGTCAAGTTTTTTTAAGGTGTTTTTAACGTTATTTGTGGTGTGAGGCTGTGCATTGCAATGGAGCAAATTAACTGTTCCATGTCTGCGAGCCCATTCTGGCCACATTGGTTAATTGTTGTTAATATTGATCAGAAGTAACTATTTCACCAAGTTTAAGCAGCTCGTCCTACAAAGGCCTTTTTGGTCCTACCAAATGCAGAGAATCGTCTTTCAAAGCGATTTTCTCTTTGGAGTCAATGTAAAGGGTTGGCCTGTAAACCAGCCAACGTTTTTTTTCGTACAGGATTGTCAAAATATATTAATTTTTCAGCACCTGTGACACTTCAATGCAGGAAACACTTTATTTAACGTCGATTCAAAAGTTATCACAAGTGACTTTTTGGTTCTCCATATGTGTCTCTGTTAAAGCATGTGGTACCCATTTTCCTTCCTTGTGAATTATTCCCAAGGCATGCAAACATTCACTAATACATTTCTGAGTCATATATCTGGAATATGAACCTGCATAATTTTTGGGGTTTTATCCAAAATTGTTTACAATTCTTCATCTTCAATTTTTTTGGTAGTTTTCCATTATTTTTGTTTAATCAAAATCAGCTTTTTTTAACTTAAACAAACCATCATTTTCAAAATGATTCAGATGGACCATGGTCTCCATAGGCTTTGTGAAGCATTTGAAAAGCTTCAGCAGCAGGGTTTTCTCTAAATAAAGTAATGGATTAAAATTTCCGCAAATGACCCTTTGTTGGCACGAAACACGACATCTTTAAAGCCAAGAATGATTATAAAAAAAACACAGCAGCAACTAATGCCCCTGCCAGGTGAAAGGTTTAAAGTAGTCTGACAAAATGCTAGTAGGATGATTCCACACCTTTATTAACCACACTGCAGTGCCATCTGTTCATTTAAGGTCATTTCATAAGTATAACCCTAATATTACCATAGAGTTTATAGTATAAGTATTAGAGTGGCAAATCACATGACCTCCAATTGCGATGGCGGGACACCCATTTATATATTATTAGCACGGCAAATTTGCTGGTGGTGCCATCTCTTTAATGAGAAAAATACTAGGATGTCCATTGAAAAAAAAATATATATAATACGAAAATTATAAATAAACACTAAAAGCGTTTTTTTTAAAGTTGCTAAAAAGAGTCCAAGTAATTTTTAGTCTCGACTGTTGAGGACTATGAAGACGACTCACCCCACGAAGACGAGCGCCCCGGAGAGCAGCCAGGTGAGCAGCCCTGGGCTGGCCTGGGTCTCGGTCATGATGGTGGCCGAGCACTGGGGGCACACCACCTGCATGGGGAAGGGGCCCCACTGGCCCACCTTCACCACGGTCACCACGCGCGCTGCAAAGGACACATTCATTTTATTTAGTTTAAAATGCACATTACAGATATAAAATCTAACTACAATGCAAATTGAGCAAACAATTAGGAAATAAAACAAACAAGAGAACACATTACACAGATAAAAGTTGGAAACGGTTAGCTTTAAAATCATTAAAAGACATGTGAAAAATATCTAAATCGTGCGAGTAACTATTGTAAATTTTGTAAAACTTATATAATGGTTGATGTTATTTACATTGATTTCCTCAAAGCTCTTTATGCTTTGCCATTTAAGATGAAAATATTTGGGTTAGAGACAGCCATGATCCCTTGAATTAAAAATTGGTTGACCAATAGAAAACAAAGGGTTCACATTCATGGTAGATATTATGATTGGAATGAAGTAGTAAGTGGAGTGCCTCAGGGATCTGTACTAGGGCCAATTTTATTCATTATGTTTATTGATGATATCAGCTGGGGGTTGAATAGCAAGTTAAGTATTTTTGCACAGATGACTTAAAAGTGACGAGTACAGTAAATTCTGTTGAGCAAAATGATCTAACGAAAATTACTGAATGGGCTGCAAGGTGGGGCATGTTGTTCAGTGTGAATAAATGTTTAACCTTGCATTTGGGTAAGAACAATGTAAATTATTCTTATGTTTTACAGGGAGAAAGTATTCAAGACAGCGAGTTTGTTAAAGATTTAGGAGTTTTAGTGAGCAATGATTTTAAAATGAGTAAACAATGTGTTGAAGCAAGTAAGAAAGCCAATTGAATATTGGGTTATATTAAAAAAAAAGTATCACGTCCAAATCTAAAGATATTATTTTGCCATTCTATAGGGGATTGTTGAGGCCACATCTAGAATATGCTGTTCAGTTTTGATCCCCCCCCTTCCTCAGAAAAGATATAGGTTTGATCGAAAGAGTACAGCATAGGGCAAAAAAATGATTAAGGGTCTATCAGGTATCGATTATGATAATAGATTAAGATCTTTAAACATGTTTTCCCTGGAAAATAGGAGAACAAGGGGTGATTTAATTCAGATTTTCAAGTTCATAAAACAGGGTGACATGGAGGGCTTAGGTTTTACCTTAAATAACCGGACCAGAGGACATGGTCAGAAATTGAATAAATCATGCTTTAGAAAGGAGGTAAGGAAACATTTTTACAATAGAGTTGTGAATGAGTGGAATGCTTCGAGAGAATATGTTGGGTATTCGAAGAGAGTTGAATATTTTAAGAAAAATCTCGATAGTTACTGGAAACTGGTAAGGAATTAAATATATTTTGGACCAACCTTGCTAGGCCTCTGGCCTGTTGTTGGTCGACAATTTTTGTATTTGTATAAACACAAATTTTATATTTAGTTGTAATGGGAAGAGCTACGAGAAAATATGCGACGATTACGTACAAATCTAATGGGAATAAAGAGATTACAGTACTAGTTATGTAGTTGGAATCGGTTCTATTGTTTAGAACTTTATGGGAAAAACAGAAGACAGGAAACTTCACGCCTACATTTAAGGGTCAAGATATTAAAAATGTTACGCAGATCAAATGAGGATCCATATTGTGCACATGGAATGGAGACACCCACTGAACTGAACTGAAACTCCACAAGGAGCATCAAAGCTGGTGAAGCCTATTTTTGGGTCACTTGGCGCCTGCTATGGGGAGAATATGTGCCACATTTGGCATGGATCCACCGATCACAATTGACACTTGACGTAACAGTTTGCATTGGATGTTGTTGGCACAAGCCTAATGGCTCGCCACGTATTCTCCCCATAAGCTGGCGCCAAGTGACCCAAAAATAGGCTTCACCAGCTTTTTATGGGATGCTCCTTCCAGAGTTTCAGTTCAGTTCAGTGGAGACACCAAGAAGTAATAATTTTCATCTGTTCCCCCTCTAATGAGGCAGCAATATTGGCTGTCAAGCCTTTGCAGACTCGTCATATTCCCCAGAACTGAAAGCCATTTTTTTTGTGGCACCATCTAGGCCGATTTCACTACTAATTTTGATGCACAAATTACGGTGAATCTGAGCTCTCTGGGGATGTTAAAGTATGCCGAGAGCACCCAAGCCAAATGGGCCGGGATCTTTTACATGCCACATAATCAAATGACATGCATGCCCAGGATTTTCCCATCCAGAAAATCCAACAATTCAGCCGGAGCTTGAACCCGCAATATCGGGCCTACAAGGGCGGACACGTTAAACCTCTTAACCACTGAGCAGCTGATTTTCATCATAATTAACAATCAATTTAATAATAGTAATTACTAATACAAACACTAACATGGAATACTTTTCATTTATTAATATTACTTTGTATGAATAGATATTTTTAAAAAAGTAAATAAGCCTCCTTCAAACCCCTTTCTACTAATCTTCTTTAAACTACTTCAATAAATAGAAAAAAATTCTTATAAATATAATTGGTTCAATTATATTGTGAACGGGCCTGATGTTACTGGAGGGGTTCAACTGTATAAGTTAAAACTAAGCACATGAATCTGAAATTCAGTTATAATTTAAGCAGTTTGTTATATTGAAATACAGCTCATCTTTATATGCAGATTATTGGAGTTTTAAATAATCAATATAAACCATTAACTCCATTTAATAAAATACAAAAAGCATCTTTAAAAGTTTAGTACACAAAAATAATTTTAAAAAAGGTCAACGTCAAACACATAATGGGCATTTACATGAGCCATCGAATCCATGGAATGAAGAGTAAACTATGCTATTTTTCCCTCTTGGGGATTTTTGCCCATGCAGAACCGGAATTGCAGGGTTCATTGGGTGGTTTTGCAAACCCTCCGAAGAAGGAGGGTTTGATGTTAATTCTATGGATTCGGCCACAGACGGCTACATTGGGATAGAAATCCTGCTCAACGACTTTTTTCATCAACGGACCCTTTTACATTCCATGGATTTGATGGCTCATGTAAACGTGCCGATATTTGTATTAATATTTTAAAAAAAAACATGCTTTTACTTTTATTGTCTACCATGAAAGGATATAATAACCCATTAAAAGTAAATAAATGAAATGGTAGTTCCAATAAAAGATAAGGGAATTTAAGATTAGATAATAAATTACAAATAGTTAGGATTAGCTTTTCAAAGAGATCTTGCAGATAAGATGCAATAGATAAAGCTTGAAAATGATTCGCCTCATGACACATTTGTTACCAAATAGCAGAATTAAAATTGTGGTAAATACTTACAAGAGGGTTTGGCTAAAAAATGCACAATCATTATTTGAATCAAAATTTTCAAAATTAGATACATATTTTTAGGTTATTAAATTTTTTCAACCTACATGGGAATAGTAATCACATTTTATTTTTTATTACTGTTTCTACAAAGATTTCCTAGATCCCATACTAATAATTGCCTATTAGATAATTGTTTTATTAGAGTAGAAATAAAAGTGGTTTATTGCAATGTACACTTTTTAATATTCTATTCCCAAGGAGACAAGTTGTGCTATCAGCAGTTGTTGCTCAGTTTGGGACCCTTTCATTTCAATTAGTTTTTAGACGACAATTGGGTGAATTAGGGTCATAATACAGCAAAGTCTATTGTCAAGGAGAATTGTAATTTCAAAATGTAGTATACAATAACATATTAAGTTAACCTACAACCAATTCCAAGCCAATAAAAAAGAACTATTTTTCACCTTAGTAGGGTAGACTGACCAGTAAATGAACAGTTGGTAAATATATTTAAAAAGTAAGGATTGAAAATCATTCCACTGGATGCATTGGCAACACTGACTTCCTCTCATCTAGTAGGAAGCTATCCGACATCTGATTGGTTGGTCCTTAATTAAAATACAACATGTTTATTGACTGGACATTTTTGTGTTCATTGTTCATTCACTGGTAAAAGTACTGTTCATTCAGTACTTTTGTACCACTTTTTATTTGGATCCCCAAAAGACCAAAGCAATGCAATATAAAGTCACCTCCTTTTTGTAGAATTTGCATATAATGACAGACGTGTTCACATTGTAATAAACCCACAAGCTATATTTTCATAAAATGTATGAATTTTCTTAAAACAAATTGTGCTTAAGCCTTCGTCCACCGGTTAGTCTACCCTAGTGTCATTGCACCTCGACAAATATTCTTTCTCTGTACAGGCTGTAAATCACAACTATGTTGCCAAATAATACTATACAACAATAATGAGTACTTACGAGGACCTCCCGCTGTGGTTGGAGCTCCAAGTACAACAGTTGGTGGGGATTGGTAACCTAACAAGACAATAATAGTATTTTATAGATGTGTAATATTTTAATTATCTTGGTGCACGTTTGAAATGTATCAGCTACAAAAGTAAAGATTGTTTAATCTTTTCTCTCTTTAAAAAAGCTAAGGATATATTTCTTTTATATAAACATATTTTTATTATTTAGATATTTAATTTGTAAGTAATTTTGAAAAAAAATTAGTGTCTTTATGACGAGTGTCACATCAATTTAGTGAAATTCGAAGAAAAAAATTACGAAGAAAATATTTTTGCGCTTTGAAGCTCTGTTAGTCTTTGTAACTAATAGTTCATTTTAACTAGAACTTATTTTGAAGAAAAATCTCTAATTTTGGTAAAGAAAATTTTTGCAAGATTGACCGTCTTGGTGAATAATTTTTAATGCATACAATCAATAATTCACCTGCTTCTGTGTCAATATTTTTGAAAAAGCTTGAACGTCCATAACATTCATAAGTATCAAGGAAAATTGTATAAAAGTCATGAAGTGAATTCTACAAAGGTTAAGCACCGGCGAGACTAGAATACAAAAAGTCATAACCACTAGTAATAAACTTGTACACGAGAACGATAATAAGTCTAAGAAGATTTTGACATGTCCAGCATGAACATTGTCGCATCAAAATTTAGTGTGCAACGAATTATCATCATAGTTGTAAGCTACAATGTACTTTATTTGTACAAATATCAACTGATTTTACTGGAATTTATATAAAACTAATCTGGGTTTGGAAGTAATGTTACACTAGATCTAGTGTAATTAATTTATTACATAATAGTTGAAGCTTGCAATTTTGAGCTGTGTGATCTGTGATGCCGAGCTAGCATCTGGGTCATTGACATTTTTGACTGGGTCCAGACATTGAACACCATTAAACACTTGTACAATTGAGTATTTTTGTCGTACTTAACCGCATATATTTAAATGCAAATTAGAAAACATTTTTTTAAGAGAGAAAGAATAAGAAAATTTACCAAAGTATAATTTACATTCATAATTATTTTTAGCAAAAAAGTTTTTTTATAACAAACATGCTGATGAAAGAACACTTCCAACTATAAATAAAACTTCTAAAACAATACTACTAAATGGATGCACTATTACTAACCTAGTCCAATAATAGGGAACAGCAACACAAATCTAATAGAATAATTGACAGAAACTATGATCAACTAGTCTAATTGAAATAATCAACATCAACACAAAATCTTCTTTGAATTTACAGACAGGAACTGAGCAGGTCATGCAATATGTATAAGTTATTTTTACCCTAACCTCCATATTGAAAAGGTGGACAAGATGGCCGCTGATAGCCTACAAAATCACATTGGCTTTGAATGGATAATACATTAACGAAACATATTCCAATGCAAATTTGTGAAAATAACTGGCTCTATAAATATATATTTTCTTTATTATATAGTAGGAAATATCTGATTTTAGTAATATTAAGTATTTGAAGGATATAGACTTTAAACCAATCTAGTGAGATTTAACACACATGTTAGTAACTTTAAAAACTGATATTTTTTTATTTGGAGAAATTTTTATATTTAAAAACGAAGTGTTTTAAAACTATATTATATTTTTAATTAATTGATTTGAGATTGTAACTAATAAAATCGAAGCAAAACTTGTTTCTATACATGGGACTATGAATTTTTTTTTTCAACCTTGAATTCAATTTGAACCAGACTTGAATGATCACCCTTCACAAATTTGACTGAAAGTTCTTACACAATGTTAAAAAAAATTACATAATAAAAATACATATTTACTTTTAAAACATCAAGTAAGGCACAATGGCTTAATTTTTATAATCCAAGGGATACAGACGTAATAATATCGACACCTGGCTGAGCAACAGAAATACGGTTTCTTAAAAAAAAAAAAAGGAATTTAATCTCCCGCATTAAAAAATTGATGCTTCAGTCAGTTTGGTCTATAAATGAGTGTAATTTAATTCTCCGAGGAATACTGCCGTGGCAGGTAAACTGCAATAGCTTCCATTATGATTGGACCATTGTCGCAAGCACTCAATTACCCACACCCTTAAGAAAACATACGGGAAAAAAAATATTTCAGAGAAACAACGGTACAACTCACTTGCAGTTTACCTGTTCATGGCACAACAAATAAATTGACTGAAAAGTCAACTTTTTTTTCACTGTATGAGAATTAAAAGTTTCAGTTAGAAATTGCAATGCTAGGTTCTACAAATATTTAAAACCTATATTGATGTTACAGATGATTATAAATAACATCAGCGGCTCAATGGCCAAAAGGTTTAACTGTTCGCCTCGTAAGCCAAAGATCACATGTTCGAGCCCCCGCTGAATAGTCGGATTTCCTGGATGGGGAATTACTGGACACCTATGTCATAATATTATGTGGTATGCAAAAGATCTCTGGAGGGCCTATTTGGCTTGGGTTTTCTCGGCATACTTAAACATCCACAGAGAGCTCGGATTCACTGTAATCTGTGCGTCAAAATTGGTAGCGAGGGCCGCCTAGACTAGGCGGTGATACAAAAAAGGATCTCAGTTCAGGAGAATATGCCAAGTCTGCAAAGGCTTGACCGCCAATATTGCAGCCCCATTAGAGAAAAATAAGTAACTTCTCCATCAACAAATTGAACGATATAATTTAGTTATATAATATGCATAAATTTTTACAAATTATGCGCATTGCTCTGAGAGTCGGGTGAAAGGTCACACGTCTGTATCCAGGGTTGGCACGGTATTTACCATGGTTTTTACCGCCTTGGTAAAAACATGTTTTTCCCATGGTTTTTACCACTTTTGGAAAAAAACCTGTATTTGCTATGGATTTTACCACTCTAGGTGAAAACATGTTTTTCCCAACTTCTGAAATAACATTACATTAGTTTCCCCAAAACTCCCCAGATAAATCAATAGTTTATGTTCTGATAATGAATTCTAGGTTATTTTATATTATGGCATTGATATGTTTGAAGAACAAATATTCCACATAACTTACTATATATTCTTTTTTCAAAAATATTAATGCCGCAATAGGAAGAAAAAACATGTTCAATTATTATACACGTGTGTGTAGATATTATTATAAGCGCAAACTATATACAGATTGTCAAATATTTATTTTTAAGCATACAAAATATGGTTTTTCCCGGTAAATACCTGGTTTTTCTCGGTAAATACCTAGTTTTTACCATGCCTTGGTAAAAACTAGTTTTTACTGGTAAAAACCCAACCCTGTCTGTATCCCTGAGAAGTTATTCAAGAGCAGGTGTGTGCATGCATACCTTCACCCCCAGGCTGGGCGTAGGTGTATGCAGGCGGGGGGTCCATGGGGTAGGGCGGCACTTGCTGTGCATAACCGGCAGGGGGGACAAACCCTGGAGGTGGCTGAGGGTATGCCCCCGGAGGGACCTGCTGAGGATAACCTGGTTTCTCAGCCATTTTTCACTGAAAGAAAAGCAGTTGGTTGAGAGGAAAAAGTGGTTTCTGAAGTTGATGTCTAAAGGACCAACAGCAATATATTGCACAAATAAATTAGAATACATATTATTAATTTTATGTAGCTACCAGCGAAAATAGTTAATAGCAGTAATTTGTAATAAGGGGATGAAATTTTCACAATTAAACATAATTAAATATAATAAATGCATATTTTATATTCTAATTTAAATTTCTATCAATACATTTAATTTATTAACACATACACAAACAAGGCTTGGTCCTAAACAACAAATTTTAAAATTTAAATGTACATTTATATTATAATTAAACATACTTCTATTAGTTTTTACTTATTCTAATTTAAATTGCAACATTCCTGATATTATCTCATAACATTCACTATGTTCGGTTAGTTTAAAAAAAATTCAATAAATAAAAATAATTAAAACTTCCCTAAATAAACCACAAGACCCTGAAAGAAGCATCGAAAATATTGAGAAAAAAAAATACCCAACACCATGAAAAAAAAAACCAAAACCCTGAAAAACCCAAGTGGGTTGGGTTTTTGTTTCTCATGAACATACCCGTTTTTTTTACAACCCTAGAACACTGACTTATATAATGGACAATCTGTTCATTAGCGACTTAGAAAATTTAACCTAGGGTTGCTATACCAATAAAATTGTATGAAATGTGTAGTGGTGCATTTACCGCACTTGAGCATTTCCATTGCTTGTCAACATAATGCTAATTAAGACCGGTTATTAAACCCATAGTTGTTCGAATAAAGTTTTAATCAAACATTTTAATTAAATAAGTTGTCAGGAGATATCTAGCCACATTATTTTGAGAAGATAGCCAGCTACTACCCAGAAATATGTTCTCAGGTTAGCTAGGTTTGAATAATATTAGAGCTATACAAGGGCTATTGGCGACAGGTGTCGTATTTAAGAACCACAGTCAAGTGATGAGCCACCACCTGAGTAGGCACTCAATGCAACCGTTAAGGGCGACATTGTATGGATCAGGAAGGCCGAATTGTAGGATTAACTTAACTCATGTAACAACAACTCTAAACCCCCCAGACACCAGCAGAGGGCACTGATGTTAGCAATCCCAACATAACCCCGATCTGTGTAACTCCCCCCTTGTAACCACACACACTTCGAGAGCAGACGCGGGCAGAGAAAGTCTTGCGTTTGCCACCTGCCGGCTAGAGTGCCGAAATAAAGTATCTATTTTCATCCAAAGCATCAGTGTTCTACAGAGTCCCACCAACAAATAGCTTTAGGACTTTGAAGGATATTTAACGTGCACTCCCTCTACACGGGATATTATTCAGCGGACATTTTTGGCTGCATTTTAGGCAAGTGCCTAATCGACTGGGCTCCCCAACCCTCTGTTGTTAGGAAAGAAACTACAAAATTAGACATTTTGCGTAGTATTATTGTATGGATCTGTTCAGCTATAATTCATCAGCAATATTTTGAAAAAGTCCCAAGTACTCGTGTCACGTCAAATATGACGTGAAAATAAGGTCATATTTTTATGAATGACGTCAACAAGTAAAAAATCACGAAAAAATTGACGTCAAGTTTTTGTCAGTTCAGTTGACGTCTTTTAATGGCGTCATTTTTGGCGTCATTTTTTTGACAGCCAAATGACGTGATCCAAAAGGCGTCAATTAGTTGGTCGCAAAATGACCAAACTGACTTAAGGAACGTCATACGTCACGTCCAATTGTCGTAATCAAAATCACTTACTGCTACTTCCATCACGTTATCACGTATCACGCGGGATTTTTCGAGAGACGCTATCCGCCCGCCGCCATTGCCATGTAGCTGTTAAGCTGTAGCGTCTGTTCTGTGGAATGCAGCAATGAACCGTGCATAGTGCAGAGTGCGAAGTAAGTTTTTATTCTGTTTTCAAACATATGCATTAATTTTTAATAATTCATAGTATATAATCTAGTATAGCATTGTATTTTGTTTTATTTGGGTTAGGTTTGTTTTATCGTGCTTCTATGTGATTTTTTCTAAGCCAAAAGTTAAGTAATCTGTATTATGCAGCAATGAAATACAAACAAAAAAGAAACACAAGGAAGTAAACTAATTGTCAATTTCATCGAAGCCTAATACATGTTGTCTAACTTTTAAAACTGTGTTAAGTAGTTAAAATATTATGATAGTTTTTATTGTGAAATATTGTTAGAAGGAATGTATACAGTATTTTCTTCTGAAGGATTCATTAATGGGGGCAAGTTAAAATTATATGTTTCCAGGTTTCATGTTCGGATGTAAGGTAATAAGTATATAATATTGTGTAAAATAAGTTATGAAGTATTTTGTAAATTAATCCTTTAAAGTCTAAGTGTGTTAGATTACGATGCAAGATGCAACTGCATTAGAATTCGTTTTACTGTTACATTGTTAATATTAGCTATACAAGCGAAGTTATTTAATGAATGTATTGATCATTGGATGAAGGATAATTATTGGTAGGTATTGTTCTGCTATTTTGTAATCTTGGGTTATCCAAACAAAGTAAAAACCAGCATTTGGTAAAATATTCCTAACAGATAGCCCAGTTAAATTTGCTAGTAGAAGATGCCTAAAGAGAAAAGTTATGAAGTCGTAAATAACAAGCCTTAGCAAATAATCTTTCATCAGACATCTTAAGTAAATGAATCCAATATTTTAAAATCAAATGAATAAAAGCTAAAGAAATACTTGAATGACCGAATTCAAGTCTCAAGATATATCCGGTAATTGGTATTAACTTCAGATATAATCAGAGCTGATACTTAAAAATGTATGTTTTTTATCTTTTCAGAGCTGAAGGTAAGATTTTAGAATTTATTGGTAAACAATTTGCTGTGCAAGATTTCGTTATTAAGATACGAATATTTTTTTTGCATTTTGAAATCATTAGTTTTTCACATAGTAAGTGGATTTGTGCACAATGCATAAGTAAAGAGTGGGCTGTTGAGCCGGGGAGTTTAGTTTTAGCATATGTAAAGAAATAACGATAAAATCCTAGTTTCTGGCACAGAAACAAATTTCAAAATTTGAGAGTTTTTAAAGAGCGATAAAAACTTTCAAGCAACCTCGTAATAAACCATGTTAAATATTTCTACATTTTACTACTTTTGACTTCAGTATTTTTATTTGTGGTCTGATCCAATAGGAACTCACATTTTTGTTAGCTTGTTTAATTAGTGCAATTTTAATTCAACTGAACCAATCCAAGGCAGTGATCAAGACTCACCGAATTTCAAGACTCGTTCACATTTTTTTTTGTATCCTGGCGCACTTTGTATAGTCTAACTTTGTTTTCATAATACTTTTAGTTTTTTTGGTGTGCAAGATTTCGTTATTAGTTTCAATGAGTTATTAATTTCAACAATGTATGCATTATGACAAGGTCAACCTGAATCTAAAATGTATTTTTTTATTTAATAGGATATGCCTGCTGTTAAGCGGACCTTCAAGTTTGGTTTGGTTTGAATTATCGTCGCACTGGAGCTACACGAGGGCTATTGGCGACGGGCGTCGTATTTTTGAACCACAGTCATCACGAGCCAACACCTGAATAGGAACCCAACACAACCGTTAGAGGACCTTCAAGATGCTTTGCCTTCGATAAAATGTAAGTTGCATTTTTAATCTTTTTTTTAAATATATCAAACTTTACACAAGACTTGAGTCTAAAGAAGCATAGTTTTTTAAGCTATAAGTATTTTTTGAACCATAACATGCATCTCGGAAGCACATAATGTTAAAGTAGTAAAATTAACTCAATGTAGGATGTACAGTTTAATTTTTTTTGTTTACAGATTGATTGTTTTTGAGTAACTGACTTTAAAAATGAAAATAAAGAGAAAATTAGTTGATTTTGGCTTAATTTTCTAGCTAGGGTAGGGGAGTAACGTGTTACTTGTAACAGTTGTTTTTTTTTAGGTTACACTGTTATATTTTAATAGCAGTAAATCTGAACTGAGTAGAGCATAGTTACTTTTAATGGTAACAAAGTAATGACAAATTTCGCTACTTTCCAAAGGCTGCCATGTACTAATTTTGAAATGTAACTCCTTTAAAATAACTTTTCAATAAAAATTTTGTTTTGTTTGTTTAATTTTAGTTCTCTTTGAAGAACAGTTAGGTGATTTAATTATTTTGCCCCAAGTTTATTGTAAAAAATTTTAGTAAAAAAGTAGTTATTTACTAAAAGTAAAGTTTAACTTGCCCTCCACCAGAAACTATTCAAAATCTTAACAAGTAGTTTGACTTGCTTTACAAGTAGCCCTGGTAAAAAGAAAAATAGCTAATTTTAAACTTCTAATCTTTAATGTATGTCTTTTTTTTTCGGAATCATCGACAAGTTCATCGGTCCTGGATGAGAGGAACCAGGCTGGATGGCCAAGCTGGTCGGAAGCAAGAGCTGCTGGACAAGTTGGCGTAGCTGAAGGCCTTATGTGTCACAGGGCAGGAAGAGGACTAAGTAAGTTGTTAAATAGTAGTGTAATATCAGGGTGGCTACAGGATCAGTCAAATCATATAATATTCAGGGAATTTAATCAATCTGGAAAAGTCGGGAAATTTATTCAATCTGGAAAAGTCAGGTTAATAGGTTGATTTAAAAAAAAAATCAGGGAAAATTTCCAAAAGTGCTATTTTAACCGCTAAAGGAAAGGATAAGAGAAAGTTAAATACTAAAAAATCTTTTACTTAAGTGGTTGAGTTGTTACTGCTTATTAATCTTTCGTTTTAACTGCGTTGCCCTTCCCCAAGCTGTAGTGCAACGATATTCAACTTCACCATTCTCGGCCCACATCAATAAAAACTAAATTTAAATTTCATTAAAAGCAAATTTTAATGATAATCAAGATAATTTAAGGTGCGAGAAATCTAATTAAAATTTGTAGATTAATTAAGTTTTTAATTGCATTAAGATCTCTTCGAATATTGGCCAACTAACTTCTAGTGCAATCCAACAATGCTTCCTCATTGAACTTATTTCGCTGCTTAGTAATTTTTTTTAAAATCCATTGATGACATCGAAGACCTAATAATACTTTATTTTTGTATCATAGATTGATAATCTTAATAAGTCTCATCATAGCTAATTTTTTTTTATCATATATGCTTTAACGCTTACTTTTTTTATAGATTTGTATTAAAAAGCTCATTGTACACTGCGATCCAAAAGTTTAGACAATGACGTTTTTTAGCTGTAAAATTTAGAATTGGGATAGTAGAATTTCAAAACATCCCTATATATATATTAAAGAAGTATTTTGAAATGCTATAATTGAAATATAATAGCTTGATTTGCTATAACAATTTTTTTTTCATAAAATAAAATTTTGTATGGTCCCAAAAGTTTAGACACTAATACGAGATTATGCTAATTTAAAGTACATAATGACCTAATTTTGCATTTTTATTGATGAATCATGTATTTTTTATATGATAAATTAATGAAATACGATATCCGGTGAACTAAACAAATTTAATAACGATATTAGTACAATTTTACACCAAAAAGACAATATAGTCACTTTAAATCTTTATTCAAATCATATTTGCTTCAAATTTACAATTTAACATATCTAAATACGAACCGAATGAATACCAGCCCATCACCTTAAAATTTTGCCATGAATTCGTAGACTTATAGACGTTCATTGATCGATTTTCTTGATGAAAAGTGCAGTATTTCAGATATAAAATCACAAAATAGCAACAGATTATTCTTTTTTGCACTTTAGTACAATGCAGAGATAGTCACCTCTTCAAAAACACCAAAAAAATTCGGTTATTCCAAAGTAAATTCACTTTACACCATTACAAACTCCTTGATGCTAGAGTTTTTGAGGGGAAAAACTGTTGTTTTCAAAAGCTTATTTTTCAATATTCGGTTAAACCGAACGTGTTTAAACAGCACTAAAGAGACCGGTTAAATTGTAACCGGTTCAAGGAAACCGGTTTTCTCAAACTTCAAATTTTAGTATGAAGATATGAAACTTTCGTAATTGTTTGGAGTGAACTTTCGTTAAAATTTCCTACTTTTTTTGTCGTTTTTGAAGAGGTGACTATCTCTGCATTGTACTAAAGTGCAAGATAGAATGATTTGTCGCTATTTTGTGATTTTATGTGGGAAAGATTGCACTTTTCATCAAGAAAATTAGTCAATGCATGTCCCCAAATCCACGAATTCGTTTCAAAACTTTAAGGTGATGGACTGGTATTCATTTGGCTCGTATTTAGGTATGTTAAATTGTAAATTTGAAGCAAATGGGATTTGAATAAAGTTTTAATATGGCTTAATTGTCTGTTTGGTGTAAAATTAAACCAATATCGTTCTAAAATCTGCTTAGTTCACCGGATATTTTTTTTTAAATTTATCATATAAAAAATATATAATTCAACAGTAAAAATGCGAAATTAGGCAATTTTGTACTTTAAATTAGCATAATCTCGTATTTGTGTTTAAATTTTTGGGACCATACAAAATTTTATTTTATGAAACTAAAAATTATTATAGCAAATCAAGCAATTATATTTCAATTATAGCATTTCAAAATACGTATTTAATATATACAGGGATGTTTTGATATTCTAATTCCACTAATCTAAATTTTACAGCTAAAAAACGTCATTGTCTAACTTTTGACTTTTGGATCGCAGTTGTATATTCATTAAATAAATTTCCTTAAAAAAATTAATGTTAAATATATACTAGAGAGGGGTTTTACTAATACCAGGAGGAAACCAGTTATGATTACAGTTCCAGGGAAAAAAATTGAGTCCTTAAAAAATTTTGATTTTTATTTCAAAATCATAGTGGGATTTATGTTATATTTACCAACACTTTTTTTATTATCAATTGCAATTTATAATTAGAATTGAGTTTTTTTGTTATTTTAAAATATATACTTATTTTTTAATTATATTACTGTATTGTTAAATAAATTACTGTATGTCTGGTCATCCTAGAGATGCTGAAATCAGAGTTAAGCAAAATATTGGGAATAACATAGATATGTGATATTAAGAACATTTTTTAAGGTATTGAATGAACTTTGCTGCATCTCAGAAGTGCTTAATTCTAAGTAAGTTAGTAAAACTAGCACACTGCTTAAAATAATAAAAGGAGCACATGGTTTAAACCTTTTCACCCGATATGATTCAAATTGAAATCATCAGCTTGCTGTTTTTTCTAACTAACTTAAGGCAGGCGAATACCCAAAATTCTAAAATTTTTACTATTACTTTAATCTTTTCCAAATTTGGCATAGTGATTTCAAATATAAGGAGCAATGCTTTTTAGGCAATTTTTTTATTTAAAAATAATTGATTTGTTTTAAACGGTGTTTTTCACCTAAAAAAAGGGGGGTTGCGCCAACATTTCTAGTATAAAAAGTTTTACATTAAAACTTCTTTTCTTGTAATTTTTTTGCAACTCTAGAGGGTCATTGCATGCATCAGTTCAAAAAGAATTTAACGCATAATTAGTGTTTATTGGTTGAAAATTCAATGTGGTAGACTTGTTAGCGTAAACCTCCTTTTTTAGTCGAAAAACACCGTTTTAAATAAATAATTTATATTTAAATTAAAAAAAATGCCTAAATAGTATTATTCTTTATATTTGAAATCAGTATTCCAAATTTGGAAAAGATTAAAGCAATAGTAAAAATTTTAGAATTTTGGGTATTCGCCTACCTTAAGCTTGCACTGATTTATCGTAAGAAAAATGACAGAATGATGTCTTTGGAAGAGTTAAATGATGTTTGTTTTAATTAAATGAAAATATAGAAAACATGGTAAAATAAAATTCACAATAAACAATTTTCTTTAATATATTGACTCTAAATTCTTCATGCTTGCATTTTAAGATGTTTAAAAATGATTTGAACTGAATTTACAAGTAAAGTTTTGAAACATTATTGCCATAATTTATTACAAAAATATGATTTCAATCCCCCCCCCCCTTAAAAGTTAGTTGTTTAAAAAAAGGTTTTTTTACTCCTGTTTCTTACCATTTCATTCTGGATGCATAATGAACCTATTTTTGATAAATTTTAGATAAATTTATATTAGAAATTATATGTTTATTAAAATATTAAGATCAGCTGGTATGCCAAAATTTCTCAAACATAAATGGTACGCAAGGGCAAAAAGGTTGGGAACTCCTGATCTAAAACATAGAAATGGACCATAAATCAAATACTTAACACATTTTCCCGGTTCAATTCCTCAAATATTTATTTAATTTTATGTCAGTCAAGCAGTTAAATAGTATTTTAATATTTTTTTTATTTATTTTGTATATAATCTATACTTTGCGGTGATAAAAATAAACTTTTCCATTTTTAAAATGTAAAAACAAAGTAATTGAATCTTTTTTATGGAAATATAGAAGATATTTAGAAAAGAAAAACTAAATTTATAATCCTTTAAATATTTGATTATACATATATTTTAGATGGATACCGTTATTATGTTTTTAAAAAATTATACTGGGAATATATATTTAGGGTTTTATAATATATTAACATATTTTTTTTTCTTTTTCAGTTTCTCCTTGAAAGTCTGGTTATGGAAGCAGCTCTTCAATTGTTTATTTTGTTTATTATTGGTTTTTTTTTTAATAAAAATATTTTGCTTCTAAATGATTTTGTATTTATTAAAAATATCAAGATTTGAAATTGCTAACCTGTAGTTCTAGATGCTCAGGTGACACTTAAATAATTAAGCAAGTTTTATATTACTACAAAGGCTTAAAATTCTTGATTATGCACTAAATAGTTTTTGAATTTCAGTTTTCTCATCTTATTTCTATGCAATCTTAATCATGGTTTAAAATACAAATTTGTTTAAATTATTGTGGAATATTTTGAAGTTATGAAAAATATCTTTTTCAAAATAAGTAGTAAAAGAATTTTTTAAATTAATGACTTATGAATAGTATGTTAACAGTCATTAGTTCAGAAATTTCTTTTTAAGGACAATATATTTTGAAAATGACATATTTCTGTAATTCAAAATATTGTATAGTATTTTAAACAAACTTTTGTTTTACACCATGACTGAAATTACATAGAAATAAAAAAAAATCACGTGAAAATCGCGTCATATAGTCACGTGAAGTTAATGTCATTTGATCACGTGAAATAAACGTAATTTGATCACGTGAAAAGCGCGACATATGGTCACGTAAAATTAATGTCAATTGATCACGTGAAAATCGTGTCGTGTTGTCACGTGAAATTCGCGTCCATTTTTCACGTGAAATTCACGTCCACCTTTCACGTGAAATTCACGTCCACCTTTCACGTGAAATTCGCGTTATTTGTTAACGAAAAGTTCACGTCATCTGGTCACAAAAGAGTCATTTATTCACGTTAGATTAACGTCATTATTTGACGTCGAATATCACGTCTTCAAAATGGACATTGTCACCAAAAAAATGACGTCAATTTAGGGGCATTTTATGACCAAAAAATCACGTCATATTCGACGTCACACGAGTACTTGGGGTATCTGTTATTGGCAAATAATGTCATGCAAAAGATACAATTAAAACCAGATAGCCTTGCCAAAGATGGTAGCATAATCTTAGTCCTCAGCCAATTAACAAAATTGAAAATTTCGCAATTTCCAAGTGCGATCAATCAAAAGCGATTAAAAAAGTCGTATTGCATCCAGAGGGTTATAGAGACAAGATTTAGAGTTACTGAAAAAATAATCTGAAGCAAAGCCATTGTTCGTAAAATGCGATTTTCGATATTGTGTCGTGTTCGAAAAGTTGCTGAGCTAGACTACTCAGGATTAACCTAAAATGATGAATGTGAAACCTTGGCATGTAATAGCAGAAACTGAATAGAATCAAAACATTTTTAATTTTTTATTAAAATTAATTAAAGGGTTTGGTTAATCAAGATATTGGAATACCTAGTGTATCGAGACCATAATACTATTTGGCGACCTTTGGCGTTCATGAAAAAGTAAACATGGGGTTGCTATAGTTAGTAGAATTTCACGAAATATTTATGTTGATTTCGCTACGGTATCAGTAAATTCACTTTCGAAACGTAAAATGTTGTATACCATATAATTTACAAAATTATGCCGCCTGAGCCGCGAGTTGCGAAACTCTGAAATCCTTCGACAATCCAATCTAGAAACTAAAAAAAGTAATACGTTGGTACTCCCACCAGGTGGTCGATTGCGGTCCCTCGAGCTGCGATATCCTTAAAAAAAAAACCCCTGGTACACCTTCTGGATCGTAGATTGTGGCCCCTCGGACATGTGAAACTATAATTTATTTCATTACTTTTAATCAAAAGTTGTTAATAAGCTATTAAACCAAACCTTACACGACTTTCGAACAAATACTCACTTGCACAAAAACTGGAATTTTCAAAATAAATCCATTTTACACTTTACCATTGTTACGTAATTCTTGTACGCTGTATTTCAACCAATCCAACTTAAAAGTAAATTAGTTTGCAAGATTTGGCAACAAGATTGATGTAAACATCAAAGTTGAACTGGAATGTTTACCAATTTATGTACGTTTTCGTTACTTGGCTGCAAACGTTAAGCTGCCAAATCGAGAATGGCCCCGATATGCTAGCTGTACCAGTTATTTTTCAAAACAATGGTTAAAAGATAAAATGGGTATAAAAGGGAATATCAAAATAAAAAAAATCAAATAATGTTTCAACAAAAGACTACTATTAACTACATAACTACATTTTAGATAATTTATTTTTTCCCACTTAAAAAAAACTGAACTATTATTAATTGATTACAAAGTGATTAAAAGAAAAAAAAGATTAAAAATCACGACACATTAATAGACAATACAGTAATTAAACTTAACAGAAAGTATAACATTAAAATATATCATTAAGGATTAAAAACATTGTCATGTTTTAAGTTTCCCAAGCTGATATATTTAACTTTCGCATATTTGTTGGAAACTTAATGACTTTAACTTAAACTTAATTTTAAATAAAACATTTAGTAAAGCTTATATTCAGTTAAACATTCAAACAATTAGTCGAACATAACCATCGAAAATTGCAATATTATTGACGACGCAATGGTACTCTGCAAGAGTTAAAATACTTTTTAAATTTACTGAATTTTAAATTTAACTTAGTTACATTTTCGGACACAATACAGACAATATAAAATTTTCAAACCTTAAAAATTCTACGTATAGGCCTGAGTTACATACAATTCACCGTGCAAATAAATATATGGGTAAATTCTAGGTGCAATACTTTAAAATGATTCGTAATGAAATGTTAGTGCATTGCATTCGATGCGTCACAACATTTCATCATGTCTCATGGTACGTGTACATTAAGGTCGAGATTTATTTGTACGAATTCTGGGAAAATAAATGAAGTTTACCTGTACGAAGGAAATAAAACAAGAAGTGAATTTGACAAATATATATTTTTTACCTGACAGCGTATCTTATAAACGAAACTGGAAAGTAGGGTAGGGGAGACTGACTTGTTGCCAATCGAGAATTTGCATTCTACAGTCCATCGATTTATAAATCGAGCACCGTGACCCCTGTGAAAAATTTCCATAAATCGAAAACGACCTTTCCCCTCTCCCTCCCTTCCCTTCCCATGAGTGACGTCATTCTCTTCTCCTCCGAAAAATAAAATGTCCCCTTTTTTTTTTTCAGGGATGAGGGATACATTTAAAACGATGCTTCATATGTTTCGATGTGGCCAAAATGGCTCGATATCTGTGACATTCCCGGTCGCACTCGTGACACACGCCAATGTCCAAGTCAAAGTCGTTGAGGATCAAACATTCTATATCGTGCAGCACGTGACTGAGCGTCGTCGTTTGAATAGCCGATTTCAACACTTGATACGTGTGCTTGTCGGTACAAATCACCTTCCCCACATCCAAGGAGAGCAGCACGTATTTAAGTCTCTTGTGAATGTCCGCACAAAAGTCTCTGCTGTAATGCGCGAATCCGTTGGTCAGCGTGAAACCTTGTTCACGAACACACAGTATGAACAAACATCGGGTCGACAGAGTCAGTAAACCCAACTGCTGCTGCTCGTCGACCCTGATGGTGCGACGCTGTAGCAGAGTAAGGGGTCTCGTCGTCCCACCACCGAAGGTTTTGGAACGTCTGGACTCTCCTCTCTTTGTGTCGTCGACCGTCTCCGATCTTGGCGTCGTCCACTCCAACGGAGGAGTTTGCCGAGACACTGGTTCACGATGCCACTGGTACGGACGCCGCGAACGAAAATTGCCACCCGACGACGACGATGGACGAGATGACCATGGTTGTTGTTGTTGTTGTAGAGAACGCGACGCATCTTCGTTCGTCGAGACGTACGGAGAACGACGTCCCCTGTGGCGACTGTCATGATGGTGGGAGGAACAGTGACCCGAGTCGACAGAAGACGGCGGATCACGACTACTACTGCTGCGTGAGGAGGAAACCTGTCGAACAACATCCTTGACTGGCAGGGGAAAGGAGGAGGCATCTGTCCCCTCTTGCGCACACTCTGTCACCTTGGGCGGCGGCGGCGGCGGCGGCACCACCACAGATCGAGGCGAGGGTGTCGCAACCTCAGAGGGAGATGAGATGACAGACTCGGGCGGTGACTGCACCACCACACAATCTGGAAGAGGAGGTGGCGGAGATGATGGAGCGAGGAGTGGCAATGAGCCGTTCGACTTTTCCTCGTCGTCACTCTCCCAGTAGGGTGACACGTCACTCACGTTTGCCTCCATCACGTTGTCTCCATCACCACTGGGGAGGGTCTGCTTACACTACATAAGCACTACATACTTAGCCTGCTTACACTACATAACCCATTGAAAAAAAAAAAAAAAAAAAAAAAAAAAAAAAAAATTTTTTTTTTTTTTTTTTTTTTTTTTTTTTATATAAATATTATTCCATGTTTAGATCATATCTCAAACACAATTCTTTTGCACAGTCATTGACTGAACAACGCAAGGCCCGTGCTGCTACGCGGGTTATTGCAAAATGAGTAAGGTGTCCTCCTGCGAGCATGTGGAATGTGAAATGTGTTGGCGGAGGTCTTGCTCTTTTTGCTTAACATTCGTTTAAATCGGATAACGAGAGAGATAATCTTTCCCCTTCCCCCCCCGACTACACCATCGTGTAAAGCGGGACAAAAGGTAAGTTTATGTTATCATTTCAAATGAATTGGGTTTACTTGCCTCACGATTTCTTTCGAGAGTCATTCCTCCTTTATTCGTTAAAAAGCCCGAGAGTGGAACACCTATTTTTTTTTCTTTCAACTGGTGGTATGGTGATGTGTACACCCCCACCCCTTCTGAATTTTTCAATGTCATTTGGAATGCCGCGTTCAATAAGTGAGTAGCGTGAGGTTGCAATGCAATAGCCGCGTCTCTATACCGATCTCTAGGATACATGGTGGACACCCGCCTGACAGCCGAACGAATGACTTCTGTGGCCTCTGAATTGAAAGAGGCCCTCTATCGCCACACTTGGCCGGATTCATACTTTGATTCGGCCGAAGTGTGCATGATATGCAGAAGTTTGTGCATCACGACAAAGCATGGAATGGTGTGCGGGCACTGGGGCTGCCACGAGTGTGTCATGAGGTGGTTGGAGCAAGTGAACTCGTGTCCCTTTTGTAGAGGTGTCATCTATTGGGATCTCGATAGGGGCACAGAGTGATTGGTGCTTTTCGACTACCTCCCAAAAAAAAAAGAGGGGAAGAGTGGTTGAGAAAAGCAAACGATTCGATGAAAAGAATCCTTTGCTTTTCTCGACTTCTCTTCCCCTCTTTTTTTTTTGGTCACTCGTTGAAAACCAACCTTGGAAAAGGGTTGATACTATTGACTTTCAAAACCCATTCTTGATTATCGGGTAGTGGACATTACTTTTTTTTTTCAAAAAAAACTCATTCTTGATAGTGGGGATAGTGGTTTTCATTTCAAAGACATTACTTTTTAAAAACACTGAGTGGTGATTTTTTTTCCCCTCCCCCCCCCCAAAAAAAAAAAAAAAAAAAAAAAAAAAAAAAAAGACATTTGTATATAAAAAAAGAACTTTGAAGCAGATTTTGAAAACAAACATGGATTGACATCCTTTTGAAATGATACCGGTTGGTTTTTAAAAGAATAGCGAATTGGTTTAGCCGGTAACCAATTTTGACAAAGAGACAAACGCTTTCAACGTTGAGAGGGTGTCAGTATTCCACTTTGAAATGACATCCTTTTTCAACGTTGACCTGATACACTTTCCACTTTGACATGACACCCCTTTCCACTTTGACCTGGTACACTTTTCATTTTGACATGAGACCCTTTCAACGTGGACATGACACCATTTCAAAGTTGATTCAATGCACTTTCACCGTGGACATGACACCATTTCAAAGTTGATTCAATGCACTTTCAACGTGGACATGACACCTTTTCAACGTTGACATGACACCATTTCAACGTTGATTCAATGCACTTTCAACGTTGACATGACACCATTTTAACGTTGACATGACACCTTTTCAACGTGGACATGACAACATTTCAAAGTTGATTCAATGCACTTTCAACGTGGACATGACACCCTTTCAACGTTGACATGACAACCTTTCTCAACGTGGACGTGGCCACACACACATCCTCTCAACAAGCAACCAATCCCAAAAGCGCAGATATCCTTCCCCCCACCCTCCACATTTTCCAAAACATATAAAAGGAAGCGCTTCAGAGTCGAACGCCATCTATTCGTTGTTACTCTTTAGCAGAACAATGAATGCTTCTCGTGCACTCGTTTGCGACCGTTTACGCGACCAGGCTCTTTCGGCCCATTCATTTCAATCTCGAGCCGACTTGTATGGATTCACGGATTACATGATCATGTGTTCCGAAGTCCTGCGAGCGGTGGACTTTGACGACGGTCCCGACTTGGTGGAGCCGCGGCCCGTCGACAATTTTTTCGACATTTTCTTTCTCAAAATTCATTGGACGCGTGAAAATTTTCACGCTTTTTACGACCTGGTCTGGAGTCCCTTCAGGGACCTTGCTTTAGACCTCATTGAGGTTTTCGCAAGGGAACATGCCACCAGCTCCCGTGTCCCTGCCCTTCATTGGTTATGGGAGGATGCCATCCTTCCCAAAGTGTACAATCTGTTGCGATTGTCGTGGCCTCGAGATCGCCTGACACGTCAACAGATGACAGAGGTGGCGACGCAATTGAAAGATGCCCTCTATCTTCGCGCCTGGCCCGATTCATTCTTTGAGTCGGCCGAGACGTGCATGATATGCAGGGGTGTCTGCATCACGACGAAACATCCAATGGTGTGCGGGCACTGGGGCTGTGACGAGTGCGTCATGAGGTGGGTAGGGGACGAGGGTCGGAACTCGTGTCCCTTTTGCAGAGGTGTCCTCTTTTGGGACCTCGACAGGAACACAGAGTAAACGACCTTTTCCCGTTGACTACCTCCCAAAAAAAAGAGAGGGAAAGAGGCTGAGAAGTAAGGGATTCGATCAAAGAATCCTTTACTTCTCAGCCTCTTTCCCTCTCTTTTTTTTGGTAACTCATCCACGACAACCTTGGAAAGGAGACTGACATGTTTGCCGTTGAAACACTCAACCTTGCTACTGAAACATTCAACATTGCTACTGAAACACTCAACCTCGCTACTGAAACACTCAACATTGCTACTGAAACACTCAACCTCGCTACTGAAACACTCAACATTGCTACTGAAACACTCAACATTGCTACTGAAACACTCAACCTCGCCGTTGAAAACCTTGCTATCAGCAAAAGCGACCACACCTGAACGCGAAGCCAATATCCCGATACATGGGATATTGTTTAACGTGACAACGACTCAATGAAAACACGAATTAGGAAAAAAAAACCTTGCATGGCTGCTATTGTTCATGAAGCGGATGATTAAGCATTCTTCGTCCCGATGGGACCTATCGACGAAACCTGGCAAAGCGCACATCCCACTGCGCTAGAACTGAATCCATCGACAACATACTAGCGGCAGGAGATGAACACCTTGCTACGCCCGCGTCTACCGGCACAGGGGTAGCGTTCTGCAAATAAAAATAAAAGACTGTCAGACGATTGACTGTACTACATGATATATTTATATATATATAAAAAAAAAAAAAAAAAAAAAATTTTTTTTTTTTTTTTTTTTTTTTTTGACTAATATTATAATCATTAAATATAATTATAAGCTGAGCTGTAACTATAATTATTACTTTTCAGGCTGAGAATTTCTCAGCCCAGAAATATTCTCGGCCCAGAAATATTCTCAGCCCAGAAATATTCTCGGCCCAGAAATATTCTCAGCCCAGAAATATTCTCGGCCCAGAAATATTCTCGGCCCAGAAATATTCTCGGCCCAGAAATATTCTCAGCCCAGAAATATTCTCGGCCCAGAAATATTCTCGGCCCAGAAATATTCTCAGCCCAGAACTTTGACTGGATTCGGGTTTCAATTTGGAACTTTGACTGGATTCGGGTTTCAATTTGGAACTTTGACTGGATTCGGGTTTCAATTTGGAACTTTGACTGGATTCGGGTTTCAATTTGGAACTTTGACTGGAATCGGGTTTCAATTTGGAACTTTGACTGGATTCGGGTTTCAATTTGGAACTTTGACTGGAATCGGGTTTCAATTTGGAACTTTGACTGGATTCGGATTTCAATTTGGAACTTTGACTGGATTCGGATTTCAATTTGGAACTTTGACTGGATTCGGATTTCAATTTGGAACTTTGACTGGATTCGGATTTCAATTTTTTTTTTTTTTTTTTTTTTTTTTTTTTTTTTTAATACTCTCAGCTCACGTTTAATGCGGGTGTCGCGAGGTCTTTGCCATCATTGAGATAAAAAAAGACTTGTGCTGCCGCAGAATGAATGCGGCCGAGACTCTGTTGCGTCACGTGGAGACGACCCGGCCCGACACGTACAGGGACATTTTGAACGCGATTCGACCCCATTCGCTGGCAGGCATCGCGCGTTTCTTGCAGCAACACCTGCGTCAGAGCGTGCCGGACCTGCGCGTGTTCAACGACCGGCCGGAAAAAATTCCGGAATTTTGTCTGCGATTCGTGCAGGCGATCCGCCGTCAGTTCCCATCGCCCGGCGACGCGTTCGGCATCCAACTGACGTGTCGCATCACAAAGTCAGACACGCAATGCACGCTGGACAGCAAGCACTTGCTCTCGGCGGATGACCGCGGCGGCGGTGGCGAGTCGCGACGCTACAACGTGAGCAAAGACCTGCGCTACGAGCTCGACCTCTTCACCAACCACACGCAAGTCTTTGAGCTGGCCAACACGCACGGGTACGCCAGCGTGTTTACGAAAAATTATAGCGTGCGCGAACTGATGGAGTGCGTCCCGGAAGGCTGCCTCCTGGAGAAGGGGAACCCGCTCAACAAGGGCAGGAACTTGCGAGGCGAGTACAAGTACCTGAAGGATTTCCCCTTTGTGATCGTCACCGACCGGGTGCTGTACAAGTCGTTCAAGAATCTGCAGACGCTGCTGCAGCGCCTGGACGTCGAGAACGTGGTGGCCTTCAGCGACGTGCGCTACGTCTTCCAGAAATGCGGTCTTTCGAGTTTCTACTTTAACATGGTGCGCGTCGTGGAGAGGCAGCTGCTGCTGCACGACACGACTTCAGTATACGCGAGCGATGTGCTGAATGTGGTCAAGTACCAGTGCATCACGGGCCAGCCGCTGCCCCTGACGCGCGACGGCCTGGTGAAGAACGAGCAGCGATCCCCTCTCGAAATCCTGAGTTTCGAGGCGCCCAAAAAGAATTATGCTCGCATGTGCACGGCGCCAGAGCAGACGTTTCCGGTCCAGACGTCGGCCGACAAGATTTTTTTCGGCGAGCAGTTTAACGAGGGGACTGGCTACCGGTTCGACGTGATGCCCACCGTTTCAGGAGACCGTTTTGTAGGTTTCAATCTTGAAACGAAACAAGATTGAAACCGATCAATGTTGAATTGGCAAATCAAGGAATTTTTTTTACGAGAATGTATCAATTACAAGCTCTTCCTCAAAGTTGTAGGTGTTTTCCCTCGGGTCGCTCATATTTCAAATGTTTATTTCTTTATTTGATCATTAAAAGATTTATTTTCTAACATCTGAAATAGAAGTTTGATTACCTTGTTCATCTCGCTTTTGATATCTCATGCTGAATCTTTTGTTCTGTTGACAGAGTTGTAACTTTAATTATGTCAATTCTATTGGAAATTCAATATTATAACTTGAAATAAAAAGTGTACCTCATGTGACAATAAATACAATTATATTAGTTTGTGATATGACTTTTATTTTCAGTCGTGATTTTACATATATGTATACAATTTCAGGTGTCCAATATCTTCATAATGTCTGCGTTGATTTTAGTGACTTCTCCAGGCTTGGAATTATTCATTGAGGTAGTGAAGTTGTACGTAATCAAAGTCTATTTGATGACATCTTTTCTTTTGCTTTTGCAGGTCATGATTTGCTTGTATTTCTGCAAAGGGAAAATATATTAAGTAATGCGTATTGTTTTATTTTTTTGTTTTGATTGAAGAATTATTTTAAATGTTATTTACCTTCAGTTGTTTTTGTAATCGTTTGTCTGGTGGGTAGTAGAACGTCAGGATATTGTTTCCAGTTGTTTGGGAAAAATATATGGTTGAACACTTGCATGTATGTGCAGTGCATATCCCAGGTCTCTTTATTCATATATTTACGTATACAGTTGAAGAAACAACTGGTACCTGTGTGATTTAAACTAAGTAAACATTTTGTGTCCGGATCTATTTCGTTATTGATTAACAATTGCCTTAAACATAAAACGTAATGTGTGCAATTCGTGAAATTTATAAAATTAGTGCTATTGATTTGCTTTGGTTTTCGAATGTTTCTGAAGACGCAGTATGCACATACATGGTAAGTGTCAATTTCAGGATGTTTATGTGTTAGGTGATAAGAAATTCTATTTAGTTTTATTTTTTTGTTTGTGGAGGGGCAAATTGGGCATTGAATTGATGTTTGGCGGAATTCCCACCAGATGGCCATAAGTACAGCAAACATTTTCTAAAAAAAAATCAAATGAAAAATTTCTTAAGTTTTGTTACAAGTAACATTTTTTTTAATTTATACCACAGATAAAGTACACATAGGCCAACTATTTTATACAAATGAAGCAAATAATTACATTCTTCAAAAAATCAATTTCAAGTGACTAGAAGACCCTAAATTTGATTACTTTTATAGAAAAAAAATTACAAATCAAAAACTAAGCTATGGATTTTAATAATATTGGTATCATCAGAAAGTTAATTAAACAAACCCTATTATAAAGAAATAAAGCAAAATTAAATAGTTATTTTTCACTTTCTGTAAAGTGTACATATACCTTAAAAAAAAGGGGGGGAAGAGTATTCAAAAAGGGTTATTTTATCGTTTTAGCATTTTATGGAATACCTGTTAAAGAGAAAAAAAAAATCCAGCGTTACATCATGTATCCAAAAAGTATAACCAGAGAGCAATAATTCCATGTAAAGAACATAGTTTTACATACATAACTAAAAAAAAGTAGAGAAATAAGGAGTAAAAGGTAAGAGATGGCAAAGACTTACCCCGATCGACGACCAAGCCAATAGAGGACCAGACGAGAAGTGACACTGTGTTACCGCCAGCATCTCCTTTTTATAGGAAATGGGGAAGAGCTATTATGCAATCCTCTCTGCGTTCCACCACCATAGCAGCAGCAGTCAAGATAAAAAAAAAGTCCCAATAGTCAACCTTTGCAACAGCATCGCCAAAGCCTCTGCAACATTAAAATAGCTAAACATTCAAAGTTGACATTAAATCTTTGCAACGTTGGAAAGAGCGGACAACCAGGAATGGTTTGACAGCTAGTCAACTTCGGGAACAGGTAGATTGAGGTTGGATTCCAGCAAAATCGAGGTTGAGTTACAGCAAAAACGAGGTTGAGTTACAGCAAAAACGAGGTTGAGTTACAGCAAAAACGATGTTGAGTTACAGCAAAAACGAGGTCGAGTTACAGCAAAAACGAGGTCGAGTTACAGCAAAAACGAGGTCGAGTTACAGCAAAAACGAGGTCGAGTTACAGCAATGATCAAAGTTGGGTTAACATCAGATCAAAGTTGGGTTAACAGCAAATTGAGGTTGGGTTAACAGCAAATCGAGGTTGGGATAACAGCAGAGCGAAGTTGGGTATAGCCGCCACGATAATGGAAATAAGGAATGCAAGACCAGCTTTTTTTTTTTTTTTTTTTTTTTTTTTTTTTTTCCAAATAAACATACAGTCTGGCATTCACGCACACAGCTCTCGCACACATGGAAATGGCAAGCGGTAGTGGCGCTCAGCAGCCCCAGGCGGAGGTCCCTCGTCTCTATCTCGTCGAGGTGCCCGCCGGCCCGTGTCCCTCTTCGGCCCCTAATCCTCCTCCGCCCACCTTCGAGTCGCTCGCTCGCATGCTGTTGGAGCGCATCATTTTCGAAGAAGAGGAAGACGGCAGTCCCAGAAACGCCCTCACCCTCTACGAGACGTACGTCATCCGCCTCATTCGTCGCGCGTGCGAAGCGTTCCGGGTGTCGTGGAACTCGATCCTCGAAACGATTCGCATGGGGTGTTGCGTGATGGACGCGAGATTGCATACCCTGTTGGCCGACATCTGGGAGACGCGCCTCACACAAAGCGTGTCGCTGGACGATCAAAACTGCTACGAGCGCGTCATGGGGCGCGATCACGTGCGCCACAGCGACCTCCTGAAATTGGCGGGGACGCTGGCCCGGGTCGCCGAACCGAAACGCGTGTGGACGTTTTTCGCGGTGGACGGATATCTGGGCGACGACCCGAAGCGATACGTAGAAAACCTCCGGTATTCCGTCGACACATGGCGAGGGAAGCACGTGATCGCGGTCCGCGTCCTGTATCGGTATCTGGACCATCCCTACATGGTTCACGATGCCCTCGAGAGTATTTTCACCCCTGAGAAAAAGGAAGGGGGAGGAGGAGGAGGTGGACTACTGAGCAACGCAGCGAGGGACGAGTACGTGAGAACGGTCGGGGGACTCGACGTCGTGAGACAGATTGGCGAATGGCGAAACGAGCAGCAGAAGGATAAGAGAAAGAGGAACAGCGGGGGAGGGGGGGACGACCGCTCCTCCAAGCGACATCTGAAAGAGGACACAGGAGGAGAAAACATGGACGGAGGAGAGGTGACGACTCGCCACCCCAAGAAGAGGGGAAAGGCAGACGAGGAAGAAGAGGACGACGACGAGGATGAAGAAGAAGTGGTGGTGACGACTCGCCACGCCAAGAAGAGGGGAAAGCAAGACGGGGAAGAAGAGACCCACCACCACCACCACCACCACCACCACGGAGAGGCGAAACGCCCCAAGACGTTACTGCTCATCGAAGACGATGACGAGCAGTTAGTACCTCGTTCACCACCAGATGTACCACCCACCCCAACGGGCGACCCACCCACTTTCTCCTTTAGTGCAGGGGGTTCATTACCCACCCTGTTTGGTTGTCGCGCACCACCCACCCCCAAGTCGACCCCACGCAAACGGAAATCAAATGTGCCCTCTAAAGGGAATGCATCATCATCCCAACTCTTCTAACTGTCTCCTGAACCTCCAGATGTAAAAAAAAAAAAAAAAAAAAAAAAAAAATTTTTTTTTTTTTTTTTTTTTTTTTCAATCTTAAAGTTGGTTAAATAGAAACGTCAACGTTGCAGAAAATCGAGTGTTGCAAAATGATAATTTCTACTGGCTAGCCATGTGAGATTCTTATTCCATGCTGGCGGTAGCGATTTTCATTTTGATTTGGTAATCTGACCAACATCGTTCCCGTTCGGAAGCCTTACTTCACGGTGCCCACAGAAAGAGTATCCATTCCCCTGGTCATCGAGATATAGAAATCAATAAAAACTATTCGTTTTCAGAGATGCATCTCCAAAAGTAACATCGTTCCCGTTCGGAAGCCTTACTTCACGGTGCCCACAGAAAGAGTATCCATTCCCCTGGTCATCGAGATATAGAAATTGGAATCAATAAAAACTATTCGTTTTCAGAGATGCATCTCCAAAAGTAAAACGAATTTCAGTTTCCCAAGTTCTGATTTCAACAAGCCATTTCGTCCCCTTTAGGACTCATCAGGTGGGCTACTTTACCTCCCACGATGGCTTTCAGGCCTTTTATTTCCAAAAACATACATTTCACAATTGTCATTTCTAAATAAAATATACACTTGACAAGGGTCATTTCTAAATAAAATATACACTTGACAAGGGTCATTTCTAAATAAAATATACACTTGACAAGGGTCATTTCTAAATAAAATATACACTTGACAAGGGTCATTTCTAAATAAAATATACACTTGACAAGGGTCATTTCTAAATAAAATATACACTTGACAAGGGTCATTTCTAAATAAAATATACACTTGTCAAGTGTATAACACTTGTCAAGGGTCATTTCTAAATTAAATATACACTTGACAAGGGTCATTTCTAAATTAAATATACACTTGACAAGGGTCATTTCAAAATAAAACATACACTTGACAATGGTCATTTCAAAATAAAACATACGCGTGACACAGTGGTCATTTCAAAATAAAATATACAAGTTATTTAAAAAAAAAATGTTAATGAAACATTCACTACCTCTTTTGGAGGGGGAGGGGGGGAAGGAATCTCATCGTTGTCGTGTTTCAATCCGAGGGCAGCAACGCGTACAGGCTGCCAATCACAGGCGGCGGGTCGACGAGTCTAAGGTATCCGGACACGCTCGCTTGCTTCACCCTCATGTCCAGTTCAAAAGTTTTGACGTCTTTGCAGGACACGAGACAACTCGTCGCGAATCCGTTTCGTGAGAACACGACGGTCGGGTAGCTGGTGCCATGCGACACCAGACGGTTCGCCTTGTACACGATCAAGTCTCGGAGTTCTCTCTCGGAAAACTCCAGTTTTCCAAAGACACCTTCACTGTTGAGGTAGAGTTCTCTCGTGAAATCCTTTTCCAGATGCGCGTTCAGCACAAACGCGTTACTGCCCGAGTCCAGTTGACCTTCTCCATAAATGAACCGACTCGCTTCATAACACGGCGAAGGGTGATCCTGTATAACCCATATGTTCCCCTTTCGGAAAAAGAGAACGGACAGTTGTGTCTTGAAATTCCAGATCAATTCCACGACGGTAGCAGCTCTCTCGTCGAGCACGTACTTGTCCAGCACTTCTGGATATCGAGTGGGACACACGTTAACGTAATACGCGTGCATCTCTCCATCGTATTCGTAGAACACTGGAATCATGCTCATGTTTTTCACCTTCTCTCTCCCCTCAGAGTGAATGCCAGTTTCTTCTACCGTAACACACCGACGGTTGACAACCAAACACGGAAACAGCAAGCCGGGAAAAAAAAAAAAAAAAAAAAAAAAAAAAATGCAGAGATCTATGCAAAATCTATGCAGAGAGCTGTGAAACGCGTTTTAAAGCTCTCTGCATAGGAAGTCACGTTAAAGTTGAAGCCAACAATAAATGTACGAAAAAATTGTGGGAAATGGCGTCGGACTCTATCACAGGGCAGCCTCTGAGTTTAAGCTCGCTTCTTTTCATTTCTAAATGACGCAAGACACCTGACTTTTCGAATCCATCTGGGGTAGTAGTGGCAAATGAATTCGAAAAAAAAAGCCCTCATCGCGATTCAAAACGCTTAACCTCTTTTTTTTTACCATAAACTTGTTAAACGTGAAAGCGGACACAGATGGATATCCAACGGAAATAACACTTACCAGACTGGTATCTTCTTTCGCGACGACACGGGAAATTTCGTGGTGGTCTTGAAATCTCAATGGTACTCTGAAATGATACTCTTGAAATTTTAAACATCTCATTTGATACAGCGAAAAGGAAATAATGACCGCAAGCAAAATAGAAACAGTTCTTGCTTGCAGGTAACAATCCCCATTTCGCAAGACTTGCACCAAGAGGAACAAGTGTCGCGTTGTTTCAATTATTCAATGGAAAAACTCTCTGCTCAGAAACTCTCTGTTCGGAAAAAAAAAAAAAAAAAAAAAAAAAAATTTTTTTTTTTTTTTTTTTTTTTTCAACCTTGACTTTGAAGTTTTTTTTTGAAGTTTTGCTTCAATGTATTAGCATGACAATCTTGGGGTAACTGCTGCCAGGAATGTCGAATTTCGTTGGACTTCTTCTAAAATTTTCCAAGCTGGCTCCTTGCACGTGCTTTTATCTTCAATAACGCTCGCCATCAGTCGTAGATATTCCTTGCTTCTAGCATCTTCAGCTCTGTTTTCAGCTTCTCTTTCGGCGTGTTGAAACAGTGCATCACAGTCTTTCAGGGCAATCTTGGCAGCATGTTCGGCAACTTCTAGATCAATCTCTATCCTCCTAGCTTTGTTCGCTGCTTCCTTTCGCTCTCTTTCAAGGCGTTCCACCTCGGCCTTAAACTCGTTCCATTCTTCTTCAGATGCTCGTATCCGCGCTTGCTCCTCTGGCGAAACGGTAGGCCAAACTCCATAAAATGCTTCAGTCTCTGAGGTTGGAACGGCCTGGCCGGTGGCTATGACGGCAGACGCAACAATCAAACAGCAAAGAAGGGAAGATGGCAAGAGAAACTTGTGCTGATCCATTGCAAGTAGATGCCCGGGAGTCAGTGGTGCCTTTCTCATTGCCCGACCCGGATACTTATTGAAAAAAAAAAAAAAAAAAAAAAAAAATTTTTTTTTTTTTTTTTTTTTTCGTCACTTGTAATTAAAGAAAAAAGTTGTTACAAGCGACAGTCTCGGAGTATCCGTTCCTCCAGCATGACATATCCTATCAGCATATATCGAGACGACTCTGAAATCCACATTTCCCCTTCTCGTGAACTCTACCCGTCGGTAGTGCGGGACTTTATCTTACCCCATCTGGATTTCTTTACAAAGCTGTGGGTGATAGCCGGCGACACAGATTATGGAGTCGACCAACTGACCGAGATCGAATTTCGCCTCGTTCAAAAGAACCCGTCCCTGTTTGCCATCACAAGCTGTGACGATTATGATTTCTTACACTATTACATGGTGAAAAACAATCTCGTGTCGAATCGGGCTCAACGCGACGAGGTAGAGAGCTTTTTGTGGCAGGATTTCCAACTCTACGGAATCTTGCTGCAAGAGAAAAGTAGCTTGGTGACAATTTCTCGTGATGGATTTGATAATCGGATTGTGCTCACCGATTGGGATAATCAAGATTTTGATCCAGAAGTCCACACGGTGATCGCGCATCTCGGCCGAGGACCCGGACACATACGTAATCCCTTGGCCTTGCTTCTCGAGCAATGAGGTGAGATATCTTTTTCTTTTCCCCTCTTAAATGTTTTGTTGTGTATGCATCAGGTCCATGACTGTGCCAGCGGAGACCAGGGAAGAGGGTTGGCACCTGGGTCACGAGAAATAAACCCCTGGTCGAGGATACTGGCACGAGAGACCCCCAGGTGTCAGGCATTTGTTTGCCGATAAAAACCCGACCTTATTTTTTTTTCTTGTGGTAAAATATAATGTAATATAAAGTATTAAGTAGTAATTAATTAAAGTAGTTAGTAATTAAGTAGTTGGTATTTATTGAAGTAGTAATTAATTAAAGTACAGCTCATAAATTTTAAGCACAGAAATTCTCAGCTCAGAAATTTTCAATACTATTAGTAGATGTGAAGAATGAAGTGGGACTCGTTCTCAGCGAGTCTCGTATTTTCGTCTCCCGGGCGATTGTGTTTCTCCAGCTTCCTCTGCAGCTTCTCTGAGCAATCGTAATTCTCCAGCTTCCTCTGCAGCTTCTCCAGTCTCCTCTGCAGCTTCTCCGGGCAAATGTGTTTCTCCAGCCTCCTCTGCAGATTCTCCAGCTTCCTCTGCAGCTTCTCCGCCCGAAGACACGGGAACAGGGACTCGTTCTCGGCGAGTCGATTGTGTTTCCTCAACTTTCTCTGGAGCTTCTTCTTCGTCCGACGACACGGGAGAACGTCCCTTGACGAAGGACACTCAGGAGGATTAGGAGGAGGAGGGTGGACGGACACCGCTTCAGAAGGTATCGGTGTAGGAGGCTGAGAAACTGTTGTCCCACAGGCTTTCAAACGATAGTTTCTCAGTTTCTTCTCCCGTCGCATAGAGGGTCGCATGCAAATAGCATCCAACAAGTGATCGGGCGGCAGGGATTGGTAATGTTGATCGTGATACCAACCCGCGTCCAGGTGACCTTCGCGCGATAATAATTCCTCGGCACATCGGAGCTCGTGAAAAACTACTGCCACCATACAGCGGTCGCTGCCGTGGGGCCATGTGGACTTTCCAAAGCAAAAGGGACACGTTTCCCCCTTGGCCAGGTGATGCTCCTCGAAGACATGGCGTCGTAACAGTTGAAACTCGAACCGCTTCGAGCACAAGTGGCATGTGACCGGCTGCGATTGATGGAGGCAGATGCACCTGCGCAAGCGCGACGCGACCAGCTTCACGGACAGAATATCAGTCATGGCTCTCGGCTGATCTTAAAGATGTAAAGCTACCAAGCTACCTCCTCAATGTTGACTCTCAGACTATTGCTAAACCTAGTTACTCGAGAGGGAAACCTCTCCGATCACCCACCCTTATATAGAATTTAAAAAAAAAAAAAAAAAAAAAAAAATTTTTTTTTTTTTTTTTTTTTTTTTTTCTAAGTTTGGGTTTTCGATTTTTCAAGTTTGGGTTTTCGATTTTTCAAGTTTGGGTTTGATCGAGGTTGCGTTACAGCAAGTCAACTTTGTAATGGATTGGAATTTTTTTCAAATGGAACTCTTTTCAACAGTTGCATTTGGATGTGTGACAAATTGCTATTGACTATTTAAAATTGTCTTTGATTTTAAGTAGAGGAACCCTTGAAACAGAAGACATATTCCTCCGCTTGACATCAAAGCTGTCACGTCAAAGAATTTTACAAACATCATTTTGCTTCCCTAGGAGAGGAACAGGATCTTTTGCACACGTCCAACACAGCTTTTTTTTAACCCTACATTTCACATTTTAAATCAGCAGAGTTTCAATCCCATTTGACCCTCCTGACCAAAAGACACAAGAAACACAAACACATACCATTTCACCATAATCTTTAATAAAATACTCGAGAAAAAAAGGGTTACAACTTTAGATTCACTAAAAGCTAGTCTATTGCACACATACAGTTCAAAGGTTCACCTCGGTTGGCACGTCAGTCGAGTCCGCGTCCTTGTCCTCATCAGGGATTTTTCCAGTATCGTTCGCTGCTGCAGGCTGGACGCGTTGCTTGTTCTTCCAATCGACGTTGTTGCTCAGGGACGTTGAGGCACGAATGGCGTTGACCACCTTACCATTCCTCGAGTCTTTCGGCAGACACTGGAAAGCTGCGTTCACCTCGCGATCTTTTCTCACCATGCAATATAACTGTAGCAGTTGTAGGTGACTAGAAAGGTGGGGCGTCCATCCGACATCCATGAGCACGGCGTGACGCGAAAATTTCAAGGGGCCACTCAAGTAGCCGTACGTCGAGCGACAATTGGTGCCCAAACGCGTCGCCGATCCAAGCACGAATGGGCGAAAGAAATTGACAAAGAAGGAAACGAGTCCTCCAGAAAGAGGAACGACGTACGCGTCTTTCGGAATTTCGAAGGCCCGCTGATTCTCTTGCAAGAAAAGAGTCTCTCTTTGGGTGACGACGACGAGCGATCGCATGGTGTCGTTCGTACACATGGCATGAAACAGGAGAGGTTCTGTGGCCACTAACGTGCCGTCCGTATCCAGGATGCGCTTGAAATACATCTTGACAACATAGTCGACGAAATGGTACGGTCCGGGCGTGGGCACGAAACCACCGTTCAGGGATGAGACACTCATGATGACACGGAAGAGAGGAGCCGAACAACAACTCTCGAATTGAAAGAGAAGAACCTCTGGCAACGACTCTTGTTTGCAAAATGACTCAGTCACCAAACACCCATCCTTTTATAAATAGAATCGGAAAAAAAAAAAAAAAAAAAAAAATTTTCTTTTTTTTTTTTTTTTTTTTTTTTCTGGACAATGTTTAGTTATTAATGAAATGACGTGATACAATTCCAATATTGTAACAGAGGTTCTGGTCTGGTGGTTCATTTTTTTTATTTTTTATTTTCAATTCAGCCGGGGTATGGTCTGGTGGTTCATTTTTCAATTCGGCCGGCATAAAAAAACCACGTTAAAGTTGAAGCAAAAAAAATGTAAGAAAAAATTGTGGGAAATTGCGTTGGGTCCTATGCAGAGAGCTGTGAAACGCGTTTTACAGCTCTCTACATAGGAAGTCACGTTAAAGTTGAAGCCAACAATAAATGTACGAAAAAATTGTGGGAAATGGCGTCGGACTCTATCACAGGGTGTTACAGCCTCTGAGTTTAAGCTCGCTTCTTTTCATTTCTCAATTCAAAATGACGCAAGACACCTGACTTTTCGAATCCATCTGGGGTGGTAGTGGCAAATGAATTCGAAAAAAAAAAGCCCTCATCGCGATTCAAAACGCTTAACCTCTTTTTTTACCATAAACTTGTTAAACGTGAAAGCGGACACAGATGGATATCCAACGGAAATAACACTTACCAGACTGGTATCTTCTTTCGCGACGACACGGGAAATTTCGTGGTGGTCTTGAAATCTCAATGGTACTCTTGAAATTTTAAACATCTCATTTGATACAGCGAAAAGGAAATAATGACCGCAAGCAAAATAGAAACAGTTCTTGCTTGCAGGTAACAATCCCCATTTCGCAAGACTTGCACCAAGAGGAACAAGTGTCGCGTTGTTTCAATTATTCAATGGAGCCGCGTTCCGAGTCGGAGCGAACAGACAGACTGGGTAGTTTCTACCTCTAAGCATTATTAATTGAAAAAAAAAAAAAAAAAAAAAAAAAAAAATTTTTTTTTTTTTTTTTTTTTTTTTTTTCAGGAGCAGAGAATTTCGGAGCAGAGAATATCTCGGTTGAAATGTCTCAGTTGAAATGTCTCAGTTGAAATTTCTCGGTTAAAATGTCTCGGTTAAAATTTCTCGGTTAAAATGTCTCAGTTGAAATTTCTCGGTTGAAATGTCTCGGTTAAAATGTCTCAGTTGAAATTTCTCGGTTGAAATGTCTCGGTTAAAATGTCTCAGTTGAAATGTCTCGGTTGAAATGTCTCGGTTGAAATTTCTCGGTTGAAATGTCTCGGTTGAAATAGGAGCAGATAATTTCGGAGCAGAGAATATCTCGGTTGAAATTTCTCTTTTAAAATGTCTCAGTTGAAATGTCTCGGTTGAAATGTCTCGGTTGAAATTTCTCAGCTCAGGGGGATTTCATTTCTCCGTTGAAATTTCTCGGTTGAAATTTCTCAGTTGAAATTTCTCAGCTCAGGGGGATTTCATTTCTCAGTTGAAATTTTTCAATTTAGAAAATTTTCAAGCTCAAGAGGGATTTCAATTCTCAGTTTAGAAAATTCTCAAGCTCAAGAGGGATTTCAATTCTCAGTTTAGAAAATTCTCAAGCTCAAGAGGGATTTCAATTCTCAGTTTAGAAAATTCTCAAGCTCAAGAGGGATTTCAATTCTCAGTTTAGAAAATTCTCAAGCTCAAGAGGGATTTCATTTCTCAATTGAAATTCTCAAGATCAGAGGGATTTCAATTCTCAGTTTAGAAAATTCTCAAGCTCAAGAGGGATTTCAATTCTCAGCAAGCCTTTGAACATTCACTAGCTATTCACCAATTCAACATGCTTTTTGAACAATACGGGCGAAACACTTCTCGCATGTCATATAAACTATACACAATTTTCACGGACAACAGCATTGGGATACAGGTGAAGGAAAAAAAATGTTGAGCTATCCCGTTTCCTTTACCCCCCCCCACCCCCCCTCTGGAAAAACACACAATCAAGAGGTAAACATGGCACCTTTGCGAGAAGTAATCCTGGACACCGAAACGACAGGAATCGACCCGAAACAGGGTCACCGGATCATCGAAATAGGTGCCATCGAAATGATTGACAAGCGAATCACTGGGAAAACGTTTCACGTGTATCTCAACCCACAGAGAGACATCTCACCCCAAGCTTATCGAGTCCATGGCATCTCGAGGGATTTCCTGAAACACAAACCGCTCTTCGGGACCATCGCGGACGACTTTTTGGCATTTGTCGGAAACAGCCCCATGGTCATCCACAACGCTCCGTTTGACCTCAAGTTTCTGAACCACGAACTCGCGTTGTCGAAAAGGGAACCGCCGCTCCGAAACCACGTCGTCGACACGCTTGTCATGGCAAGGCAGAGGTTCCCGAGGGTCCCCAATAACCTGGACGCGCTCTGCCAACGATTTCACATCGACACGTCGGGCAGGACACTTCACGGAGCTCTCAAAGACGCCGTGCTCCTGGCCAAGATGTACAGGAAAATGACGGAAACAAACCCTATCATCTCAGCAGTCAGTCCATCATCGGGTAACGGCGATCCGTGTCGGACCCCGACGACCCGTGGCGGCGGCAAACCCCCCGCCAACCCTATCTCGGTCAAGGGTTGACATCCCTTTCCCCCCAATCGACACATGAGAAATGAGGAGAAAAAACTTACCCACCACCGGAGGGGGAAAAAAGGGGAAAATAAAAGCGGGAAACGAATTCTTTCTCCTTGGTGGAGGATAAATGCAAAAGTCTTGATCGATGATGCCAAGACTGAAATGAACGCCACACAGCTTTGGTCACATCGAGCAAGACTTTTGCGACACCCGAGGGAGCTCCCGAGCATCGCATCTCCTGTTGCTTGTATATGGGATGTTCAATCACCGTTGATGTACACCCAAAATATTTATGTGAAAAAAAAAAAAAAAAAAAAAAAAAAAAAATCTGAGCTGAGAATTTCTGGGCTGAGAATTAAACCCACGTTAAAGTTGAAGCACAAAAAAATGTAAGAAAATATTGTGGGAAATTGCGTTGGGTCCTATGCAGAAAGCTGTAAAACGCGTTTTACATTCCAAACGAATTTTACATTCCGAATGGCTAGTATGCTATTTTGTTATACGAGTACTGGCGTTTTAGAATGTGTACTTTGCCTTTTTCCTAGAGTGAACTGATTTAACTGATATCAGTGAAAACAGATTTTCAAGTTGCGAAAGTTTGGATCGGTGCTAGCTATTTACCGTTCCATTGCTTTTGCATTCAAATTCTTCTCCTTTGGAGGTGTGTGGAGAAAAAGAGGTAAGTTTGCTTTTTCGATTCTTTGACAATTGAGTTTAATACCAGCTCATGAGGTCATTGACCCCAGGCATCTGTGCACCTCGAAAAAGGGGTCACTACAACTCGAGTCTTTTTTTCAATGGGATGTAGTCAGGAAATGAATGTACTGATGAGGTCATTGACCCCAAGCAAAGATCATTGACCCCAGGCATCTGTGCACCTCGAAAAAGGGATCACTACAACTCGAGTCTTTTTTTCAATGGGATGTAGTCATGAAATGAATGTACTGATGAGGTCATTGACCCCAAGCAAAGGTCATTGACCCCAGTCATCTGTGCAACTCGAAAAAGGGATCACTACAACTCGAGTCTTTTTTTCAATGGGATGTAGTCATGAAATGAATGTACTGATGAGGTCATTGACCCCAGGCATCTGTGCAACTCGAAAAAGGGATCACTACAACTCGAGTCTTTTTTTCAATGGGATGTAGTCATGAAATGAATGTACTGATGAGGTCATTGACCCCAGGCATCTGTGCACCTCGAAAAAGGGGTCACTACAACTCGAGTCTTTTTTTCAATGGGATGTAGTCATGAAATGAATGTACTGATGAGGTCATTGACCCCAAGCAAAGGTCATTGACCCCAGGCATCTGTGCACCTCGAAAAAAGGGTGGTCACTTGCACCTCGAAACCGAGACAAACTCTTTTTTCCAGTAACAAGACACAAGAGACACGCAACTCACACACAGAGCAGATGGCAGAGTCGAACGAAAGACCCACCGCCATCACGGTAACAGCCGCCCTCACGGCAGCAGCAGCAGCAGAAGTGGCTGCTCTGAAGGCGCAACTCAAAGACGCGCAAGAGGCACTCCTCCGGCAATACGATGCCCGTCTCCGCCAGTACGAGGAGCGCATCGAGACGGAACACGTGTGGCGCACCAATATGATGACCGAACTGACATCGCTGAGGCTACAACTGCAGACGGCTCGACAGGAGCACGACCAGTATTACAAGACGCGTCTCTCGGAACTACAGACCGAATTGCAACGGCAAAAACGAGCGGGACGCGACGAAGACATTCTCGCGATGGGTCTCCTCGACAACAACAACAACAGCAGCAGCAAAAATTCTAGCTATCTATGTCAACGTTGCGGATTCGTGCCATGCGGATCGGACAAAGACTTTACTGATGACTCATTTTCGGACGAAGATGAGGGAGGAGCCCCCCTGCTACCACCGAAAACCTAATATGGCTACATGGAATCCCTCTGAGCTGGAAGTAATGAAATCGAGAACTGAAATTTCACTCTGAGCTGAAGAAATGATATCGAAAACTGAAATTCATCTGAGCTGGATAAAAAAAAAAAAAAAAAAAAAAAAAAAAAAAAAAAATTTTTTTTTTTTTTTTTTTTTTTTTGTGTCAAGCCTCGGTTCAAGTCTTTGGGTCTTTTCAAGGTTTCGCGTCATTTTGGATTGGCTCATTTCGGATTCATGGTTCCGGAAATTCACGAATTCGGTGAGAGAGGTGCGCGCTATTTCGCTCCCTGGCCTGTCACATTCTGGTACAGGAGCGTCAGGACCATCAGAATTGAACTAGGCAGTTTTCTTGCACGCGTTTCAGTTCAGCCTCCAACTGACGGATGCGGACCAGATGCCTCTTTTCCCGTTCCTGATACTCTACGATGCGTTTCTTGGCTTCGGTCAATTCCCATTGGGTGGACTGCAAATCCCCCTGAGCCACACCCAACTGACGCAAGACGTCCGCGCAGGAGGCCGAATGGTGATTCACTTCGCGTTTCAACTGTCCTATCGTGCACTGCATGCGAACTTCCTCGCGGTCGAAAGCATTTTTCATTCCTTCCACCACTTGGTTCATCGCGTTCATGCACCTCGTCTGGTATTGCTCAAGAACGTAGTACTCGTCACCCAAGCAACGCCAAAAGGTGTTACCCGTCGCGATCTGATGTCGCAGCCACGCGTCGTACCCCAGTTGGCTCAGTTTGGGTACGCGTCTCAAGTACTTGGCGCGACCGTACAAGTAGACCACGGGTCGGTCGGCAGCCCACTCATCGCACAACTCGAATCCCCTGGCGAACGGGAGCACGCATGTGTCCTCTTTCATGGTCAGGTAGGCGAGTCGAACTTGCCACTTGTTGTTGTTGCCTCGCTCCACGTGCTCGTAGTACTCATAGAGGTTCGACTCCCTGTGTCTCTTGGACACCAGGGTAGCGTGCCCGTGTTCCCATAAAGCTGCCAGGGACAATTTGGCACAAGGACTTAGCTCGCGAAAAATCCAGTAATGAGACCCCGAAGCTGTCTCGCTCTTGTTTCCGTAGCCGTCGCACGTGGCCCACGGACGACTGGTGTACACTATCACGTACATCAAGTGGCTGGCATCGTTGATAGAAACGCATAATTTATTGCGGACGCGACGCACCAGACCCCCCAAGTCCACGGGTCGACGTGGAAGTCTGCGATTCGCGACGGCTCTCCACTGTCGCTTGAAAGTCTCGACGTTGTCGCGTCTCATCGCCACGATCATGTGACGATGGTGAATGAGGCCCTCGTCCCTTTCACCTTCTTCCCCGTCCATTATGTGAAACCCGTCACATAATGTCGAATACGGTAGGAAGTGGACACCCGGCCACTGGCGCATCGTGAAATCCCACCACACGTGCGCCCGTACCATCAAGTGGTAGAATGCGTATTCGCCCGACAGAAAGCATTGGAAAATGTTGTAGGCGCAAAGACCCAGGCCACTCTCCTTACTGAACCGGACGTGCCTCGGACCGCAATCTCGGAAGAAGAGAGGATCTTCCGGAAACGGCTCGTAAAACGAAGACCGCCACTCCTCGTGTCTCACGCGTCCGTCCATGTGTTGCGTGACCCCATCTTTGTGGTGGTCGTAACATGTCGGACAAAATTCGTACGCGTCGGGTATCTGCTCGGTGTACGGGTGTATCTTCGGGTAGGGTCGCGGGGGTGCCATCAACGTTTCACCCCCTTCGTAGACGGGTGAGGTCGCCACGTCGGAAGGCGATACGATTCGTGGAGCCTGACGGTGAGTCTTGAGAAACGTCTGCAGGCACTGTTTACGGTGCTCCGTTAAGGAGACATTCACGCTCAAGTCCCCTTTTTGCCATTTGATCTTGGCGTAGCAAAATGGACAGGCTGTTGCGCAATCCAGAGCGTGTCGTTGCTTCAAATGATTCGGGAAACTACCCACCGTCACCTCGTCACCGCATTGACGACAATATATCAGTTTTTCTCGGTGAGAACTCAGTTGACTGGTGTAGTTGTTCAGGAGTCGTTTGATCTGTGTTGCCTCAGACGACGCCATCGGTTACTCCCCAAGTGCCTCAGATCCTAGCTGAAACCAGACACTTATGAAAAAAAAAAAAAAAAAAAAAAAAAAAATTTTTTTTTTTTTTTTTTTTTCAATGTTTAGACAGTTGAGGTTGGAGGTTCCGTTACAGTCATCCAGTGGCCCATACCGTTCGAGGGTCGCGACACTCGGATCTCTCGGGTGTTGCGAGGCATGGATCGGTATTGCTAGCATGTTTACACTATGCGTCGGTGCAAGCTAATACCGATCCATGGCTTTGCAGCATTCTCTTCACATTCTTCCCGTGGACACTCGTCATTTGGATTGGCTCACAGCATTCAGGATTCCGGAAATGGATGTCACTTCTTCAGCTCAGTCAACTTCGCTTCACTGTTCTCTACTGTCTTTCCCCCCCTGCAGGTCGTCCTTCTGCTCAGCGATTAGCAAACTCTGCTCAGTGATTCGTTTACCCCACTCGTCCTTCTGCTCAGTGAAACACATCTCAAACTGTTCCTTCTGCTCAGTGATTCGTTTACCCCACTCGTCCTTCTGCTCAGTGAAACACATCTCAAACTGTTCCTTCTGCTCAGTGAAACGCATCTCAAACTGTTACTTCTGCTCAGTGAAACGCGACTCGTACTCGGCCTTCTGCTCAGTGAAACGCATCTCAAACTCGCCCTTCTGCGCAGTGAAACGCGACTCGTACTCGGCCTTCTGCTCAGTGAAACGCATCTCAAACTCGCCCTTCTGCTCCGCCAAGCGATCCCTCTGCTCGGCCAAGCGCCCCCTCAGCTCCTCGAGCCGCGACTCGTAATGCGCAATGCGAGCCGTTTGCGCCTCGCGCACCTGCGTCTTCGCCTCCTTCAGCGCGCCCAACAGCTGATCGCGTTCCCGCTCGTACACTTGGAGGCGCGCGTGCTCGGCCGCGTGCAGCCGCTTCTTCAAGTCCACGATCTCGGACGACAGGTCGTTGTGGTCCCTCTCCTGCTGACGGATTCGCTCCTCGTACTGCGCCTTCTGGACAGAGTCGGCCCACCGACCTTTGCTCTCCAGATCGCGTCGCAACCGATCATTCTCTTCCGCCAAGCGACGACGCTCCCGATCCACGGCCATGGCCGTCTCGGTTTCGGATCGCTGCAAACGCTCGCGCATCGCGTCCAACTCCTCGTACATCTCGGTCACGACGTTCGCCTCGTTGCCCGCTTGGAACAGACGCATCTGTTTCTTGGCTTCTTCGAACCGAGCCGTCATCTCTTGTCTCAACCATTGCAGGTCGTTCACCGATTTGCGATGCCGCAGACCCAGCACGTATTTTTCGTCGTGGATCGCGTTCAGAAAACAGTTGCGCCGATTCAGCTGGTGCAAGTACCAATCGTTGGGGGGAATGTCGCCGAGGGCCGGGTTACTGCGTAATACCATCACCTGGTCCAGTTGATACATCCACAGGAAGGGAACGTCGTCGGGAGGCGTCTTCACCCAATGGGACGGCTCCAGATGGGCGGCGAACGGCAAGGCGCACCCTTCCACAGGAATGCGCAGCAACCCGACCGGAATGGAACGATCGGCGCCTTTGCCCCGCACCTCGTCAAACCAACCCCGAGCCGATCGCGGCTTTCCACGCGCATCCACGTATTGCTGCAGCCCTCCCCTGTACAACATGTGCATGGCCAGCTTCGCGTGAGGGTACAGTCGGCGGTGCAGATAGTAGTGCGACTTGCCCTCCTCGTCGCACAGCGTTTCCACGTGGCCGTCGCATCGCGCGTGAGGGTTACTCACGTAGAACAGCGCGTTGATCAGGTGGTCGATCGTGTCGATGCGCAGCTTCAACTTGGCGGCTTTATTGGGCATTTTCATGAGGGTACGCCACTCGCGATCCATGTCCACGCCTCGCTCCAACATCAGGATCATGTGGCGGTGATGGCGGGTAGAGGCGGACACGGGGCGACCCGGTCGCTCCTTCAGGCCGTCGCACAAGCACCAGTACGGCAGAACGTACACGCCCTTCTTGCGCAAAACGTGAATGTCAAACTCTTTCCATACGGCGACCCGCACGCTCACGTGGTACCATGTATGCGTATGCTGCAGAAACTGGTGCACGATCGGCCACATCGCATCGCCGAGTCCACTCTCCTGGCTGAACGACACGTGCGTCGCCGGAAACGGACCCTTCAGGAAAGGCGGCTCCTGACCCACGTCTCGGTAGAAGGATCCCCACTGCTTGACTCGAGATCGGCCCGACAACACGTCGGACGTCGATCCGCGCGAGGGACTCAGCGCAGACATACAGGTCGCACAGGGACCCGACACCGTCTCGTACTGGGTGGGCATTTCCGGCAACGTGTGGGGACTCTTGAAGCCGGGAAACAACTCGGGAAAGTTCTTTTTGGCGCACTCCATGCGATGGCGGTTGACCATGTCCGACGTGAGGTCCTTGCGCGTCCATCGAAATTTTCCCAGACAAAAGGGACATGCCACTGACGCATTGATCTGATGGACCTCTTTCACGTGGACCTTACAGTAATGACCAAAGGTCATGTCTCCGCCACCTTCGAGGACCTGACATTGGGTGAATGGACATGACACTTTGCGATTTTGCTTACGACTGCACATCGTTTGATAGTTGCGGTAGAATCGATTGGAAACCATCTTATAAACCCTCTTGTCTTGTTCAATTGTACGTATTTAGTCAAATTTTTTCAATCGACCTTGCTGGTATGTGCGTAGGGGATAAGAAGTATCGTTTCGAAGTCTCAATTCGTGAAAACACGACTCCCGGCAGTGATTTTGAACCGTTTCAGAAGTCGTTTGGACTCCCTCTTGTCTTCTGCATGAGTCCTCTTTTTTTCATACAGCCCTGTTGACATGTCTATGGGGATACGGTAGAGTTCCAAAGGTACGCTTTTAGGGTTCCCATACGTAACATCGAGGTACTTGGAAGTGATTGTGAACAGGATAGGTGTGCGTTTTAACCTCTTTTTCACCTCATTACCTTGTATGGGACTCGGATGGGTAATTACAATTTTGAATTACCATTTTATGCTGGGGTAGGTTGAGGTCAAAATCATCGTCATGGTAAAATAACGGTAAATACTGGTAAAATGTAGTGTTTTAAGCACTAAAATAAAAGAAACAAGGGAATTTCTGAGCAAACGAGTTGGAAATTGGAGCACTTGGATTCCAATTTCATTATTTTCAGAAAAAAGTAAATCCATCCTGAACAAGGTACACTTTTTGAAAGATGACATTTTACGAAAATAGCGAAGAATGAAGGAATTTATCAAAAAATAACGTCACCCTTTTGCTGAACCCATTTCATGGCCCAACAAAACCGAATTCACATTCGAAACGGAAACAAACACCTTTTCCCGGTGGTGGAATCGTTTTCAAAAGTGACGTGGGAAAGTGACTTGGACTCGAGAAGCGGATCCAAAGTGACGTGGAAAAGTGACGTGGGCTCGAGAAGCTGATCCAAAGTGACGTGGAAAAGTGACTTGGACTCGAGAAGCTGATCCAAAGTGACGTGGGCTCGAGAAGCTGATCCAAAGTGACGTGGGCTCGAGAAGCGGATCCAAAGTGACGTGGTTTTTATGGCGTTGGGACTTTGAAATCATATCCCTCGACCCCCCCATCATATCAACGGGAAAGTGTAAAAAAAAATGATTCAATGTGTACAATTGTTCAAGACAAGAGAGCCAAAAGATGATTTCCAGTCCTCGCTACAGCACGTATCTTAGCATGTGCAATCGCAAGAAAATGCGAAAGGTGACGTGTCCCTTCCCCCACTGTCTGGCCGGCGAGATGACTTTCAGCCAGTATTTGAAGGAACACGCGAGAGACGCCCACAAGATAAAGACCTTGCTCGCATGTCCCTTTTGTCAGGGAAAATTTCATTGGACGCGCAAGGATCTCACCTCGGACACGGTCAATCGTCATCGAATAGATTGTGTCAAAAAGAACTTTCCCGAACTGTTTCCCGGCTTCAAGAGTCCGCACCATCTCCCGGAAATGCCCACCCTGCGCGACACTGTGTCGGGTCCATGTGCTGGATGCATGTCCGCGTTGCATCCGTCTCGAGAATCGACGGCCGACAGGTTTTCTGGCAGGGCTCGAGTCAAACAATGGGGTTCCTTCTACCGAGAAGCGGGTGTAGAACCCCCTTTTCTGGGAGGTCCCTTTCCTGCCGCACACGTGTCGTTCAGCGAAGAGAGCGGACTCGGTGACGCGATCTGGCCCATCGTGCATCAGTTTCGGCAATGTTCGAATACCTGGTTTCACGTGATCGTGCGCGTCGCCGTCTGGAAAGATTTTGAAACTCACATTTTGCAAAAGCGAGGCGTGTACGTGCTTCCCTACTGGTGCTTGTGCGACGGACTCAAGAGTTCTAAATTGAAATCCGAATCCAGTTAAAGTTCCAAATTGAAATCCGAATCCAGTTAAAGTTCCAAATTGAAATCCGAATCCAGTTAAAGTTCCAAATTCAAATCCGAATCCAGTTAAAGTTCCAAATTGAAATCCGAATCCAGTTAAAGTTCCAAATTCAAATCCGAATCCAGTCAAAGTTCCAAATTGAAATCCGAATCCAGTCAAAGTTCCAAATTGAAATCCGAATCCAGTTAAAGTTCCAAATTGAAATCCGAATCCAGTTAAAGTTCCAACTCAACCCAACTTAACTTAACTTAACTCAATTCAATTTAACTCAATTCAATTCAACTCAACTCAATTCAACTCAACTCAATTCAACTCAACTCAATTCAACTCAACTCAATTCAACTCAACTCAATTCAACTCAATTCAACTCAACTCAATTCAACTCAACTCAACCCAACTCAACTCAACCCAACTCAACTCAACCCAACTCAACTCAACTCAACTCAACTCAACCCAACTTAACTTAACTTAACTCAATTCAATTTAACTCAATTCAATTCAATTCAACTCAACTCAATTCAACTCAACTCAATTCAACTCAACTCAACTCAACTCAATTCAACTCAACTCAACTCAACTCAACTCAACTCAACTCAACTCTTCTGAGCCCAGAAATATTCTCAGCCCAGAAATATTTTCAGCCCAGAAATATTCTCAGCCCAGAAATAATAATTATAATTAATAATTATAATATTAATCAATGAAAAAAAAAAAAAAAAAAAAAAAAAAAAAAAAAAAATTTTTTTTTTTTTTTTTTTTTTTCATTGATTAATATTATAATTATTAATTATAATTATTATTATTATTACTGAGCTGCGCTGAGAATATTTCTGAGCTGAGCTGAGCTGAGAATATTTCTGAGCGGAGAAATATTCTCAGCCCAGAAATATTCTCAGCCAATATTCAATCCGAAATATTCAATCCGAATCCAGTTAAAGTTCCAAATTGAAATCCGAATCCAGTTAAAGTTCCAAATTGAAATCCGAATCCAGTTAAAGTTCCAAATTGAAATCCGAATCCAGTGAAAGTTCCAAATTCAAATCCGAATCCAGTTAAAGTTCCAAATTGAAATCCGAATCCAGTTAAAGTTCCAAATTGAAATCCGAATCCAGTTAAAGTTCCAAATTCAAATCCGAATCCAGTTAAAGTTCCAAATTGAAATCCGAATCCAGTTAAAGTTCCAAATTGAAATCCGAATCCAGTGAAAGTTCCAAATTCAAATCCGAATCCAGTTAAAGTTCCAAATTCAAATCCGAATCCAGTGAAAGTTCCAAATTGAAATCCGAATCCAGTGAAAGTTCCAAATTGAAATCCGAATCCAGTGAAAGTTCCAAATTGAAATCCGAATCCAGTGAAAGTTCCAAATTGAAATCCGAATCCAGTGAAAGTTCCAAATTGAAATCCGAATCCAGTTAAAGTTCCAAATTGAAATCCGAATCCAGTTAAAGTTCCAAATTGAAATCCGAATCCAGTTAAAGTTCCAACTCAACCCAACTTAACTTAACTTAACTCAATTCAATTTAACTCAATTCAATTCAACTCAACTCAATTCAACTCAACTCAATTCAACTCAACTCAATTCAACTCAATTCAACTCAACTCAATTCAACTCAACTCAACCCAACTCAACTCAACCCAACTCAACTCAACTCAACTCAACCCAACTTAACTTAACTTAACTCAATTCAATTTAACTCAATTCAATTCAACTCAATTCAACTCAACTCAATTCAACTCAACTCAATTCAACTCAACTCAATTCAACTCAACTCAATTCAACTCAACTCAATTCAACTCAACTCAACCCAACTCAACTCAACCCAACTCAACTCAACTCAACCCAACTCAACTCAACCCAACTCAACTCAACCCAACTCAACTCAACCCAACTCAACTCAACCCAACTCAACTCAACCCAACTCAACTCAACCCAACTCAACTCAACTCAACTCAACCCAACTTAACTTAACTTAACTCAATTCAATTTAACTCAATTCAATTCAACTCAATTCAATTCAACTCAACTCAATTCAACTCAACTCAACTCAACTCTTCTGAGCCCAGAAATATTCTCAGCCCAGAAATATTTTCAGCCCAGAAATATTCTCAGCCCAGAAATAATAATTATAATTAATAATTATAATATTAATCAATGAAAAAAAAAAAAAAAAAAAAAAAAAAAATTTTTTTTTTTTTTTTTTATTATTTATTATTAATTTTTTTTATTATTATTATATTTTTTTTTAATATTATAATTATTAATTATAATTATTATTATTACTGAGCTGAGCTGAGAATATTTCTGAGCTGAGCTGAGCTGAGAATATTTCTGAGCGGAGAAATATTCTCAGCCCAGAAATATTCTCAGCCAATATTCAATCCGAAATATTCAATCCGAATCCAGTTAAAGTTCCAAATTGAAATCCGAATCCAGTTAAAGTTCCAAATTGAAATCCGAATCCAGTTAAAGTTCCAAATTGAAATCCGAATCCAGTTAAAGTTCCAAATTGAAATCCGAATCCAGTTAAAGTTCCAAATTGAAATCCGAATCCAGTCAAAGTTCCAAATTGAAATCCGAATCCAGTTAAAGTTCCAAATTGAAATTCGAATCCAGTTAAAGTTCCAAATTGAAATTCGAATCCAGTTAAAGTTCCAAATTGAAATTCGAATCCAGTTAAAGTTCCAAATTCAAATCCGAATCCAGTTAAAGTTCCAAATTCAAATCCGAATCCAGTTAAAGTTCCAAATTGAAATCCGAATCCAGTTAAAGTTCCAAATTGAAATCCGAATCCAGTTAAAGTTCCAAATTGAAATCCGAATCCAGTTAAAGTTCCAAATTGAAATCCAGTTAAAGTTCCAAATTGAAATCCGAATCCAGTGAAAGTTCCAAATTGAAATCCGAATCCAGTGAAAGTTCCAAATTGAAATCCGAATCCAGTCAAAGTTCCAAATTGAAATCCGAATCCAGTCAAAGTTCCAAATTGAAACCCGAATCCAGTCAAAGTTCTAAATTGAAACCCGAATCCAGTCAAAGTTCTAAATTTAAATCCGAATCCAGTCAAAGTTCTAAACTGATGCTGAGATTTTTTTTTTTTTTTTTTTTTTTTTTTTTTTCCAAGCATTGAATTGTGCACGGACTGATGGACTAAGTCATCATTACCCTGGTGACTCTCAGAGTGTCGAGAGGTGTTGTGTTTGTCCTACCCGTTCAGCGTGAGCGGCGCATATCATCATGAGTTCCCCGGCGACGCTCTCCTATCAATGTCTGGAGAACATTTGTAACCTCCTACCAGAACTGAGTTGCATTTACGCGTTACCGTTACCGCTCCTGCTGCAAGAGCGTTGCGTCACGTTTTTCAATCGTTCCCGAAAGCATCAATTTGCCGAGACGCTTGTGCCCGACACCCCTGAACGGCAGCGTGCGCGAGCCCTCTACGTGACCCAGTACGATTGGGCCAACGCGAGTGGTGGACCTGTGCCCCGGGATATATACGCCTTTATCATGCACTTGCCAGTGATACCCTTTTACGACATTTTTTCGGACATCTCGTATCATTTCATACGACGCTGTTATGTCAAGGCGTGTCCCGACTGTCCCCTGCTCCATCTGTGCGAGTCGTGCTTCCTTCGAGACAGATGCTACCGTCATGCTGCTTTCCTGTTGGAAAGGACACACGAAGTCAGAGTCATTCTCATTTCCGCTTTCATACAAGACACTTGGAATTGGTGTTCGAATTGTGTGACCACTCCCCTCTTTAGCATATTTAGTGAGTCGACCTGCACGCAAGGCGACTATTTGAAAGACTATGCACGAAACCCCATGCTTGACGCTGATGACTTTTCGGATGACACGTATGACGGGATTATCGTGAAACACCCGTTCGCCTGTTGACGTTCTTTTCTGGCGTAACGTTTGGAATGTGGTATTTGTGTGAGTGAGACTCGGAGAATGTGTGGGGAACTCTGGAAGAAAGGACGAGCTGATTCCACAATCCACGACCTATTTGGGACAACAAGGACGGGTCGTGGGTTGTTGACACAAGGAATTGTAAAAAGATAAACTCTCGCGTAGTTATGGGACACTTTGAAAAAGAAAACCTCTCGCGTAGTATGGGACACTTTGAAAAAGAAAAACTCTCACGTACACTTTGGAAAAAAAACTCTCATGTATTATGAAACACTTTGAAAAAAAAAACAATGTCACCAGCATAGTGTAAACTTTCTTTGAAACATGTCCTTACTATTGAAATATGGAATAAAATAAATAATGTATATTTAAAATGGTGTCATTTTATTGTTCAGAGAAAACGTTTCATGAGATTTTCAAAAAAAAAAGTCAGAAAGGAAAGTATTAACTCACCCCCTATGTCAGGAACAAATTCTCGAGTGGATGGTGTAAAGTGACTATCTTCATCATGATGTCCATTTAAAAAAACAACACAATAAATGAGGTCCACACGATGACGCAGGAAAGTCGACATTGTGAAACTCCTTGTCATTGTCGTTGAGAGAAACACAACAACAGAGGAGACGCACAAGGTCGACCCAACTGAGAGAATGCTGACCCAGATGTGCATCTCATCAGATGTCGTCAGGTCCCTGTGTGAGCTCAGCCCAGCTCGTGCCAACGGTAAACGAACAGAGCAAAGACTCGATCGAAAAGAGCCAGCACCGAAAACAGTAACACACAGTGCTAGCACAATCTATCGAGACCTTGCGACACCCCGCAGTGAAACGTACGACAAGTCCACCACCTTTAAAACCTCCCATGAACTAGTATCAAAAAAAAAAAAAAAAAAAAAAAAAAAAAAAAGTTTTTTTTTTTTTTTTTTTTTTTTTTTTCATCACTGCTAGCTGAGAATTATTTCTGGGCTGAGAAATTCTCAAGTCACATGGGGAAATGACATCGAGAAGTGACATTGATTCTCGGTGTTACTGTAACCATGTACATTTCAATACAGAACACATCTCTCGTACACCTTTATCGCCACGAGGGAGGCGAGTAGGCCCAGGCAACCGGCACGTGTTTTCGTGGAAGAGAGACATTTCCTCCAAAGACTCGGATCTCGGGTTTTTTGCACCCGAAGAGAGTCTACTGTCACGACTACCAAGTGGGCTACCATGCTCCCCGGTTCGAACGTGTAGGGAGACTCGCCGTGATGGATGAGATGCAATCGACCCATGTGCATGGGCGTTTCGACATGAATACCCTGACTCTGTAGCAGGTGATCCGCGAACACGTACGCTACTTTTCCGTAGGGGAGACAACATGTGGCTCGTGTTCTGATGTGAGTTCTCTGCCCAGGTTGTAGGGTGAGCGGTCTCTTCCCGAGATATTTGAGATGGATGCTATCGTAACCTTGTAAACTGTGCACTTCAGGTATGTATAGGTCATCCTCCTCTTCGTCGTGTGTAAAGGAGATTTTTGTCACTACCATCTTTGGAATGAACCATCTACTTGTCTTGGGATTTGAAACTTTTTTTCATTATCATTTTGAGAGGAAAACCAGATCACGTTACATTTGTATTTTTTCATGGGGGGGGGACATTTACCATGAGGAGGGAACACTTTCTTCAAAAAATTCCATTTTCAAATTATTCCATTCCAGAGGGGTCTGGAATATTGTCTCTCGGAGACGATACCGTTGAAGGGGGTAACACACACTCTTTGCAACTGCCCATACCTTGACAGTTGCAACGACTACACCGGAACTTGCAAGTCGACTCACGGTAAAATACTCTTGTACATCTGGTACGATCCAAGTGACTCGGGAGGGGGGGGGAAAAGGCAATGGGACTCGATACCGTTGAAGGGGGGTAACACAACACTCTTTGCAACTGCTATAGTTGCAACGACTACACCGGAACTTGCAAGTCGACTCACGGTAAAATACCCTTGTACGATCCAGATGAATCGGGAGGGGAAGAAAAAAAAAACATGGGACTCGCGTTGAAGGGGGGGTAAACACACACTCTTTGCAACTGCCATACCCTGACAGTTGCAACGACTACACCAGTCGACTCACGGTAAAATACCCTTGTACGATCCAGGTGTATAGGGAAGGGGGGGAAAAGTAAAGCAAAATGAACTCACCTTCACGAATCTCCTTTCCCAAGTAGAAAGGACACCGCTGAAGAAAAATGGCAAAGGGAGAGCACCTTCCCACACCAGTACTCTTGTTGCATCGACTGTACAAGGTATGTGGTGCTCTCTCTTCGCGACTCCCTGCTCATAGACAGGAAATAGCGTCTTGTAGGATTGCACATCACACTAATTGATCTATTCTCGATGTTAACTGAAATGAATATAGGAAAAAAAAAAAAAAAAAAAAAAAAAAAAATTTTTTTTTTTTTTTTTTTTTTTTTTCAAACAGTCAATATCTTTACCATACAAAATGTTCTGTCCTGTCCGTTTAGATGAAGAAATTTGAGACTATAAATAAATACGCCACTTTTCAAACAGTAACATCAATATATTCAAAGTTCAAATTTTACATCTCTTTACATTTCAAAGGGCCTTTAAAAGATACACATCTTTGCCCTGCTAAATTCAAGTCCAATCTGACAAAAAAAAGCTTCGACTCCCATCAAGTCAGCAGTTTGTCTTGACAGTCCGCCCGCAATAATTGCATTGCAGATAGAGACTCGGTGGTTTGTCCGTGGTTCTGTCTTGACACATCATTGTGTGAATGTCGGATGCGGTTCAACATTTCATCTGGGCTTCTTAGAGGATGTGCCAGCCACAATTGGTACTCTTGCTCGCTAAAGATGGGTTGAGCAGTCTCGACCTCCATTTGATCGTCGGTGGCTGCTGCATATTCTCGAGGAGGAGGGCTTCCGTCTGTTTTCAGAATCGTCCCGGCAGCCTTCATCATGCTGCAGGTGCCAGTAGGGGGTCCATTGCCAGTTTTCAGAATCGTCCCGGCAGCCTTCATCATGCTGCAGGTGCCAGTAGGGGGTCCATTGCCAAAGTTTATCTGTGTATTTTGCATACAGTACATCCAGTCGAGACGGGCAAAGTTTCCAGAGTCTTGAGATGTGTTTCCAGAGGAAGGGTGGCCGAAGATGTCCCAACTGGCGAAAGAGCCTCGGGACTTGTCTACACGTGTGTCAGAGTTTCCAGAGTCTCGACACGCGTTTCGGTGGTCGGGAGAGACGTCTTCTTCCAAAGACGCTGGGATATCGTCACTGTAGTCTCGATAAGGCTGTAACATGACTGGTTCGTTGATAGCATCAGGAGATTCGAGTCGCTGGCAAGGAGTGTCGCCCAACTGCTGTGGAAAATGTTTGGAAGCGAAATGCAGAGTTACCTGCCTCAGCACCTCCTTATATAATTTTTTTTTTTTTTTTTTTTTTTTTTTTTTTTTTTTGAATTCAGGGGGGGGACTGAGACAATTTCAAATTCAGGGTTCAGAGGTGGACTGAGGCGATTTCAGTTTATCAGTGGTCGAGCGCGCACACTTTCAGAGAAGCAAACCCTTGCGTCACAACAGAGGGCAGTACATGCGCGCAAAGTCAATGGTGCGAGGTCGCAGCACAAACATGTCCAGCAGGCAATTGCTCAATCTATCGAGTGGACAGTACTTTAATTCGTTGCGGCGAAGGCTCAGTCCGCTGACCAGTGCCAACCAGTGGGGTTGACCGAACCATACCGTGTGCGGCGGCAAGGGACCTTGGACGCGTTCCACGTAGAAGGGGTTGGGCTGACCGAATGGTTGATCGTGACCCAGGAATCGTCTCTCTCTTCCTGGAACGATACGATACGTGTTCCCTCTTCTCTCTTTGGTCAACGTGAAGAGGTACGGTTTTCCGAAATCGAGTTGAGATCGAACCAAGCGGTACAGATCCCCGTCGTAAGCGTTCACCATACCGTCCACGTCAAACAGAGGAGCGGACACGTGATCGTTTTCCAGATGGATGCGAATCGATGTGGCCACCTGCGAATCTCCTCTCTGCCAGCGATCATGCCACGTGCCCCAGATGTCGAGAAACGTGCCAGCGTAACGGCGATGGACGAGATCGAACCAAAAGGGATCAAACTGATCCTTGGCCATGGGTATGCACATGTCGATCACGTGGCCAGTGGGAATGTGGAAAGAAAAATACAACGGGATGCTCTTGTCCCACGCGTGGGTGGCCATGTTTTCAGGGCGATTTTAGCAGCGACCCCCTCGAAGTCTGAGGACCAGGTGTAACGTAGATTCCTTTTGAATGTTGTAATCCGCCATCGTTCGACCGTCCTCCAGTTGCTTCCCGGCAAAGATGAGGCGCTGCTGATCGGGAGGAATACCTTCTTTGTCTTGAATTTTATTCTTGATCAACTCGACGGTGTCGCTCGACTCAACCTCGAGAGTGATAGTCTTTCCCGTGAGCGTCTTGACGAAAATCTGCATGGCCAACTCGGTCGTGTAGCACCTCTTGAATGTTCCCCGACTTGCATCAACATAAACAATAAAAAAAAAAAAAAAAAAAAAAATTTTTTTTTTTTTTTTTTTTTTTTTTTTTCAAAGTTGGAATCACATTGTTTGACTCACTATTTTCAATTTCAAAATTGGGAAACGATGACGAGTGGGGGGGTTGGGGCAGTTATCATTCTCCTCCAGAGAACTCATTTTCGCTGCAAAAAAAAGGGAGGGGGGGTTGGTTCATTCATCCTTTTCTTCAGGCCGTCTTCCTTCCATCGTCGGTGGTAGCTGTCGAGTCGTAATCAATATTTCGCTCCCGAAATTTTTTCGCTTCAGCCTGCCACATCGGGCACGCGCGACTGTGAAAAATATGATCCGTGGCAAGTCGAATTCCGAATTTTGCGTTCCGTTCGTGGCAGTTGATGCATTTTGACGGCCATTCGCACATCGGGACACTGGGGTCGTGCATGTCCGTCGGATAACCGCATTGTCTACAACGTTTCTCGAGACGACACAACTGGCCGAAATGTCCGAAACGGCCGCACCGAAAACACTGTATGACCCTGTCGTATTCGATCACGTTGTACATGGCCCAGTCGATGGCTATCTTCCCCTCGGCCATCACCTTTCGAAACGCGTCCCCGTTTAACGAAATCACATAATTGATGTTTCCTCGGGCTGTGCACTTTTTCTGGATCATCTGCGCTCGGCACACCTCACCCACCAGATCCTTGATGGCTGTCAAAAGCACTTGCTCGTCCACATCGACCTCAAATACGATGATTCTCGGATCTAATTTTGAAGGGATCTTGACCTCGTAGCGTTGCGCTGCGACGGGATGTTCCTTGAATACGCGCACAAAATTGTCAACGTCTCGTTTCGAATACAACTGGACCACGAGACCGCTACCGCTTCGAATGGGTCGTGTGTGCACTACCCGTATGCCATGCGTTCGGATATCGATGTAGGTCCTCATATCGGACAGGATATCGGAAGCCGGCGCTCTCGGACGGGACGACGATTCTCGGCTCGCCAGCGGGTAGATGAACACAGCCAGTCTTTCGGCACTTTTGAGGCGTTGTTCCTCTTCCTCCTCCTCCTTTGAGGCCTGTTCCTTTTCGTGTATAACTTTCCACAGGTTCTGAATCAATTTCTGTTGTTCGATGACGAGCGCCAGCAGGCCATCCAGTTCGTGGGTCATGTCTCGCGAACCTTTTATCTCCGCGAGAGACGTCACGATGGTGGCGGAAAGCTTCATAGCTGTATCCACCGCAGACTTTAAGGGAGACTTGACCTGAAACCTCGTATCGTATACTACCTTCTTGGCAGTACCGCTCATGACTATGACAATGAGATAGGAGAGGATGAAGACAACAACTATCACGATCACGACTACCACAATACCCATGGCTTGGAACGACACTCACCCTTTTTAATAATAATTAAAAAGGTAATTGAGAAAAAAAAAAAAAAAAAAAAAAAAAATTTTTTTTTTTTTTTTTTTTTTTTTTTTTTAAGGCTTTCTGAGCTGAGCTGAGGAGGCCTGTTGGTGGGGTGCCGCAAAGTGTCAGTGTTCTGTCGCTAGCATTGTGCCGATCTGAAAAATGTTGGTGCAGATCACTGGCATTTTGCCATTTCATTCTGCAGCAAGGAAGGGAAAAAGGTGGGAGCCCTCGTCATGTTCCTGTGGTATGTTGACTTTCTGAGCTGTATACATTGGGAGCTGGAATTAAATTCTAGTTTCAAATTGGGAACTGAAATCCTTTTTTTTTTTAAAATTCTAGTTTCACATTGGGAGTTGGAATCGTTTTTAATTTCTAGTTTCAAATGTAAAGTTGGAAGTGTTTCTAAATTCTAATTTCAAATTGGGAGTTGGAATCGTTTCTAAATTCTAGTTTCACAGGGAGTTGGAATCGTTTTTAAATTCTAGTTTCAAATGTAAAGTTGAAAGTGTTTCTAAATTCTAATTTCAAATTGGGAGTTGGAATCGTTTCTAAATTCTAGTTTCACATTGGGAGTTGGAATCGTTTTTAAATTCTAGTTTCAAATGTAAAGTTGAAAGTGTTTCTAAATTCTAATTTCAAATTGGGAGTTGGAATCGTTTCTAAATTCTAGTTTCACATTGGGAGTTGGAATCGTTTTTAAATTCTAGTTTCAAATGTAAAGTTGAAAGTGTTTCTAAATTCTAATTTCAAATTGGGAGTTGGAATCGTTTCTAAATTCTAGTTTCACATTGGGAGTTGGAATCGTTTTTAAATTCTAGTTTCAAATGTAAAGTTGGAATCGTTTTTAAATTCTAGTTTCAAATGTAAAGTTGGAATCATTTTTAAATTCTAGTTTCAAATGTAAAGTTGGAATCATTTTTAAATTCTAGTTTCACATGTAAAGTTGGAATCACATTGGGATCTGGAATCGTTTCTAAATTCTAATTTCAAATTGGGATCTGGAATCATTTTTAAATTCCAATTTCAAATTGGGATCTGGAATCGTTTCTAAATTCTAGTTTCACATTGGGATCTGGAATCGTTTCTAAATTCTAGTTTCACATTGGGATCTGGAATCTTTTTTAATTTCTAATTTCAAATTGGAAGTTGGAATTGTTTCTAAATTCTAGTTTCAAATTGGGATCTGGAATCGTTTCTAAATTCTAGTTTCACATGGGGATCTGGAATCGTTTTTAATTTCTAGTTTCACATGGGGATCTGGAATCGTTTTTAATTTCTAGTTTCACATCCATCTGGAATCGTTTTTAATTTCTAGTTTCACATCCATCTGGAATCGTTTTTAATTTCTAGTTTTACATTGGGATCTGGAATCATTTTTAAATTCTAGTTTCACATTTGGGACCCGGAATCATTTTTAAATTCCAGTTTCTCATTGGGATCTGGAATCATTTTTAAATTCTAGTTTCACATAGGGAGCTGGAATTGTTTCTAAATTCTAGTTTCACATGGGAAGCTGGAATCATTTTTTAAGTTCTAGTTTCACATGGGGAGCTGGAATCTTTTTTAAGTTCTAGTTTCACATGGGGAGCTGGAATCATTTTTTAAGTTCTAGTTTCACATGGGGAGCTGGAATCACTTTGAAACCCATTTCACGTTCAAAAGTTGGAATCACTTTGAAACCCATTTCACGTTCAAAAGTTGGAATCACTTTGAAACCCATTTCACGTTCAAAAGTTGGAATCACTTTGAAACCCATTTCACGTTCAAAAGTTGGAATCACTTTGAAACCCATTTCACGTTCAAAAGTTGGAATCACTTTGAAACCCATTTCACGTTCAAAAGTTGGAATCATTTTGAAACCCATTTCACGTTCAAAAGTTGGAATCACTTTGAAACCCATTTCACGTTCAAAAGTTGGAATCATTTTTTTTTACAAATACCAGTTTCACGTTCAAAGTTGGAATCATTTTTTTTTACAAATACCAGTTTCACATTTGGGAGTTGGAATCATTGTTTTTTTTACAAATACTAGTTTCACATTTGGGAGTTGGAACCATTTTTTTTTACAAATACTAGTTTCACACTTGGGAGTTGGAATCACTTTGAAACCCATTTCAAAGTCGAAACGACCACCAACACCTCTAACACAGTTCGAGTTCAGTTTGTGTGAATCCCTTATTCCGGTAGAGAGAGAGAGAGAGAGAGAGAGAAAAAAAAAAGAACAAAACATGACCACACGACCATTGACCCGAGAAGAACGAGACGGGCGTGCGTTTCTGCGCGCAGTCCGAGAAGGAGTGCTTCGTTTGCACTCTCCCAAAAAAAAGTGGACCGATCTCGTACAAGCGTGTCGACTTTGCAGACACAGTTCCGAGACGGTCGGTCACGTTCTCAACAATTGCAGATGTCACGCGCGTTTGTGGCAATTGCGTCACGATGACATACAGAATCGGCTGATACAAGCGATCGCCGGTACCACCACGTCGAGTGTGGTGGTGTCGGTCAACCAGAGATTGCCCGACGTCGGTGGCTCTCCGCTGCGTCCCGACATTGTGATCGACCTGCGAGACGGATCGCGACTTCTCGTAGACGTCACTGTGCCCGTCGAACACGTGCACGACGCAAAGAGGACGCGGGCGGCCTTTTATCAGGCGAGACGAACCAAAATCTTGAAATACCGCTCGATGGCTCACGCGTTGTCGGCACGGGGTGTCCGCACGCGCGTGGAAGCCCTCGTTGTCGGTTCCCTGGGCACTTGGGACACAAAGAACGAATCATTGCTACGACAACTGGGCCTCCTCGAGACGAGTGTGTTGCGAGACGACCTGTGCCGACGGACCGTGACATGGGCCAGGCGCATCTACCACCGACACCTAGAGATGGGACTTTTGTAAATTTTTCTTTTTTAAATATATTGAATCAAACACACACTTACTTTGGGGAGGGAAAAAGGATGTCAGTAAACCACCTTCAGGAAAAAAAAAAAGGCAAAGTGCACATTCTAAACGCCAGTACTCGTCTCATAAAACCGTACTAGCCATTTGAAATGTTCACCTTGCGACACCCGCGCACGGACGGGTATCGCGTGTTGAAGGAGTGAATGGGGACACCTTCATCTAAAATTTCCATGTATTTAAATATATATATTAAAAAAAAAAAAAAAAAAAAAAAAAAAAAATTTTTTTTTTTTTTTTTTTTTTTTTTTCATTATAAGATAGCTGAGGTTCGAGGTTCGAGATTGGTATCCAATGTCCTGTTCTATTCCGGGGCCGCGACACTCGGGCTTCTCGTCGGGTGTTGCGAGGCATGGATCGGTATTGCTAGCATGTTTACACTATGCGTCGGTGCAAGCTAATACCGATCCATGGCTTTGCAGCATTCTCTTCAAATTCTTCCCGTAGAGAGAAAAGTTGATGTCAGCTGATGTCAGTAAACCACCTTCAGGAAATAATGCAAAGTGCACATTCTAAACGCCAGTACTCGTCTAATAAAATCATACTAGCCATTTGGAATATTCACTCTGCGACACCCGCGCACGGACGGGTATCGCGTTTTGAAATAGGGAGACGAAGCTCTACTTCTGAACACAATTTCTGTATTTTTTTTTTTTTTTTTTTTTTTTTTTTTTCCGCTTCGATTGTCGAGGTGGGAGTGAACCATTCGATAGCCAGATTGTTGTTGTAGCAGGACTCTTCTCTCACTTCTCTCGCTTCCCCAGCCCATTGAAGAGGATGGAGTCTCCTCGCACGTCGGCGGCAGCTGCCGAGATTCAGCGCCACGAATGGGTGCAACAAATATTCCAGATGCACTGCACGCTGTCAGTTCGCTGTGAAATGTGTCCCTTTCCCAACGGACAGCGCGTCAGAGTGTGCCACTTGTCGGACCACCTGGCCGAGCGACACGGTCTCGATACGAGGGACTCTTGCGCCTACTGCTACGGTCGTTTTCGGGCAGCAGTGGAAGACGAGGTCGAGGCGACTTTGTCCTTGCTCCGCCATCGCCATCAGTGCTTCTACCGCCTGGTTTTGTGTGAAGGGTTTCACGCAGAAGGGGGCCTGTTGCCAGACATTGCGGACTCTTTACACGGATGTCTCTTTCGGAACAGAACGTCATGGTTCTTAGAGTCGCCGCGCACGACCAACTTTATACCCTTGTCGTGTCGATCTTTCGACGAGGTCGACATGATTGGAGAAGAAACGCAGCGAGTGTCGCACGAATCATCGATTCCAGTGTTGGAAGCGAAACTCAAGTATCTGGGGTACTTGAACGAAATTCGACGCCGAGCCGTCTGCGCGAGCAATTATCGGCTGGCTATCGTCGAGGAACAACTCGAAAAGACCACCCAACGGCTGAAGGCGCAATGCCAATTGGTGAACGAGTTAGTGAGAAAGGGGGATTTGCTCCTGGATAGACTGTTGAATGACAAACTTCCAACGTCTTAGTGTTTATTATTATTTTTTTCCTCTTGTCATGTTATTGTCATGTTATTTAGAAATTAAATTTTTATTATGTTGTTCAACACTGCTTTTGTCATATTTTTTTTTAAAGAATTGAATTTGAGAAATAACTCATGTATCATGTGGATAGAAATCACTGTTTTGTCAGTTTTTAGTAATGAAGTGAATTTCAATATCAGGCTGTTGCAATCCAATATCGGTATAGAAACGCATCCAATATCGGTTTAGAAATCAAACGCATCCTTGTCCACGATAAAATGAGAGGGAAGATCCTAATAAAAGTCATCCTTCTCAGGTTTGACGGCTCGCTTCCAACCTTGCTTACTACTGGGCGTGAGACGGCTCGGAAGCTTCTGGACGACAGGTATATCGTATTTATTATTTAGCTTCTGGGGTAAGGAGGAACCCTTTTCAGTGGGAATGATATCGTCCGGAAATTCCAAGTCCCAGAAACCGGGTGGTGTGGGCGGTCGGCGAGGAGCCGAGATGCGATGACGACTCGACTCTTGCTGACCGCCGAACGTGTCGAACCAAGGTTGACACTCACGACACGTTGTGCCCACCATGCAGCGCTTACGATACTGCTTCCTGGAAAGCGGGCAGGAGGGAACTCTATCGAATTCGTCTACTACACCCAACTGTGAACTACCCATGCTTTTCTTAGGCCCCTGATCACAGTTTCAGATTTCATGAAAGTTACTAGGTGGTATAAGTAAAAATGCACAATCAGTTTCACATTTCGTGAAAGTTACTAAGCGGTATAAGTAAAAATGTACAGTCACTTTCAGATTTCGTGAAAGTGTCTGGGTGGTATAAGTAAAAGTGTACAGTTTCAGATTTCGTGAAAGTTACTAGGTGGTATAAGTAAAAATGCACAATCAGTTTCACATTTCGTGAAAGTTACTAAGCGGTATAAGTAAAAATGCCCAGTCAGCTTCACATTTCGTGAAAGTTACTATGAAAGTTACTTTGTGGTATAAGCGGTATAAGTAAAAATGCCCAGTCATTTTCACATTTCGTGAAAGTTACTTTGTGGTATAAGTAAAAATGCACAATCAGTTTCACATTTCGTGAAAGTTACTAAGCGGTATAAGTAAAAATGCCCAGTCAGTTTCACATTTCGTGAAAGTTACTAAGCGGTATAAGTAAAAATGCACAATCAGTTTCAGATTTCGTGAAAGTTACTAAGCGGTATAAGTAAAAATGCACAATCAGTTTCAGATTTCGTGAAAGTTACTAAGCGGTATAAGTAAAAGTGTACAGTTTCACATTTCGTGAAAGTTACTAAGCGGTATAAGTAAAAATGCACAATCAGTTTCACATTTCGTGAAAGTTACTTTGTGGTATAAGTAAAAATGCCCAGTCAGTTTCACATTTCGTGAAAGTTACTAAGCGGTATAAGTAAAAATGCACAATCAGTTTCACATTTCGTGAAAGTTACTAAGCGGTATAAGTAAAAATGCACAATCAGTTTCACATTTCGTGAAAGTTACTAAGCGGTATAAGTAAAAATGCACAATCAGTTTCACATTTCGTGAAAGTTACTAAGCGGTATAAGTAAAAATGCACAATCAGTTTCACATTTCGTGAAAGTTACTAAGCGGTATAAGTAAAAATGCACAATCAGTTTCACATTTCGTCAAAGGCGGTACAGATTTCATCAATTACTAGGCGGTATAAGTAAAAATGTAAAGTCAATTTCAGTTTTCGTGAAAGTTACTAGGTGGTAGAATAAGTCCATCAGGAAGCATGATTGGACTACACATTACGGTAATCAACATCTCAATGGGGACACTGGCCGTTGATCGATATTCTCGAGAGATATTCTCGAGACACAGGTTTTACAGAAAATAGAAACGGGTTTTTACCGGCCAACACGGCCTGACACCAGAGGGTCTTCCTATGTCAGTATCCTCAATTAGGGGTTTATTTGGTCTCTCTGGTGCCAACCCTCTTCCCTAATCTCCACTGACATGATCATGGACCCGTTGCAAAAAATGTTCACACAATTTACAATATTTACAAGGCTCTGTACAATTTATGGGCATAACTACAACAAGCTACATACAATTTTTCTTTACAAATGATCTATATTTACAATCATGACTTAATTGCTATAATTATTGCTATATGTTGCTATAATTATTAAATAATCAGTATTTATAATAACCATTTAAAAATAATCACTATTTACATTGACACTATTTACAATTCAAGTTCGAATGGATCGATGCGACAGATTAAAATGTTTTTGCAAGCGTACTTTTTGCTTGAAAGTACGCTTGCACACTGTGCAGACAAACTGTTTTTCTTCACTGTGTACACGGAGGTGATCCTTCAAGTTTGTCCTCCTCTTAAAGGACTTTTTACAAAACATGCAGCTATGCATCCAGATAGAGTGTATACGAGTAAGATGACGATTTAGTTTATTTTTATATCGGAATTCCCGCTCGCAAAACCGACATGTATAGAACGTGGGGACCCTGGGATTTTCCCCAGAGTCTCCTTCGAGATCGATGACGAGTGGGGCGTCTTCGGAATTTTCGTCAGAGTCATCTGCCAGATCAATGATTAGAGGGTTGAAGTTGTTATCCTCCAGAGAACTCATCTCACTGCAAAAAAAAAGGGAACAGGGGGAGATAAAACCAATTCCATCGAAAACTTGTTTATCGATCTGCACCGTACCATTGTATTCAGTCAGCGGGATTTTTTTTTTGCATTCATGACAATTCCCTCATTCATTTCAACAAATTTTTCTGGATTTTTGGTAAGGGTCCCTTCAAGTATTTTCAGAATATATAATTATTACCTCCGCAGGATAATGATAAATGATAAAAGAGTTTACACAAGTTAAAACCATTTATCACTAGCTACCAGTTTTGACAAACTCTGTTTCAAATAATTAAAAACTTGACACGTTCAATTATAGCATCAACTTTAGCTAAAATGGAATAACCAGAGCCTAACCACCCGTCGTCCCATCCAATGAGGAAGTAGTTAAAGCACAACTCACCCTTTTTTTCCAAGATTCAAGAGTAGCCGAAAATCGCTGAAATCAACGTACTGAAGAAGGTTTCGAAAATGGAAAAACACGCTATAGTCACGGAGCATAGGCAGACACGTCTGCTATCATCGAGAGTCAACCATCAAATGCGCTATAGTCACAGAGCACAGGGTGTCGGCACAGGTCACACACACGTCTGCTATCGTCGAGAGTCAACCACCAAATGCGCAATAGTCACTGAGCACAGGCAGTTTTTTTTTTTTTTTTTTTTTTTTTTTTTTTTTTTTTTTTTTTCATATATAACTGGCTTACCAGCCGCACGCATCCGGACACATTCCAAGCTTGAAGGCAAGTGGCTGTCTTCCTGCTTTCAGTCCCAAGTTTTTTTTTTTTTTTTTTTTTTTTTTTTTTTTTTTTCGGAAAGCACTAAGGATGCCACTTGCCTTCCAACTCTTGACGTGTTCGGACGTGTGCGGCTGGTAAGTCTCACTTTTTGATTTTCAAGGTCACGGACCACGTATGTTCGTTTGGGACCCTCATGAATCTATATTGTAAATTTGAGGGGGCTACCATTAAAAAAATGGCAACATTCCTTAAATTCCATCATTTTTTAACATTACGTTGAAGCGTGTAGGGAAAACTCCCCGGCATCCCAGTCAAAACGGCATGGGAGTTTGCTTCAATGGCAGAGAATCGGAGAAAGCACGAACTGAAAGGGTGAAAATCACGTGTTTATCATGCTTAGTCCCATTTTTCGAATTTCAAGGTCACGGACCACGTATGTTCGTTTGGGACCCTCATGAACCTATATATAAAATTTGGGGGGGCTACCATTAAAATAATGGCAACATTCCTTAAATTCCAACATTTTTTAACATTACGTTGAAGCGTGTAGGGAAAACTCCCCGACATTCCAGTTAAAACGGCCTTTGAGCTTGTTCAATCTTGCAATCTTGTAGCCGAATGGCTTACGACGATGTAAGGTAGATTTTTTTTTTTTTTTTTTTTTTTTTTTTTTTTTTTTTTTTCAGATATAGGCTGTTGCACCACCCACTTCTCACTTCTCTTCAAACTTCTGAAGTGTTCGGACGCGTGCGGCGGTGGAACGCTAGTTCAAAATTGTTTCGCGTGTTTTTGGCCTGATACGTTAGCAGTTCAACGACTTGTTCACAACCGGCTGGGGAGAAACCTGGCATTTTGTGCCCGCGTATCTGTTGGTCCGGCACTGTACGCTCTGTCAGGAAAGGGGCGAAGCGCAACAATTCACCCATTTCTTGGTATCCCTCCTGCTTGTATTTGACCAATCAAGAGCGCACATTAAAGTTGTCGGTTGTGCTGACCTTTAGCAAGTTGGACCTGACAAGTCGTGACTAACCAAAATTTGTTGCAGTTTCTAAAAAAAATCGAGTGTCGTTCCATCGGAGAATGCTAGATACCACCAACTTTAACCTTTGGAGAACTGGGATAGCTGAAGACCGGTTGTGCAAAAGACGGTAATATTTCCGATGATGCTTGCGGAAGGGTAAGAAGTGTAAATGCTCCCGAATTCCTGGGTAGGAGTTTCAATCGCTTCTCGATTCTGCGGGTGACTGGGATAGAAATATCAGATGCTTTTCGAATCTGGTCTTGGCCGATGTTTGATTCCAAATTAAGTTGGTGTAGATTTTTTAATAAATTGCAATAGTAGGAGGAATGTCAGCTCGTGAATAACCCGGCTGATGTGTGAGTCTTGGAAGGTCGGTTCGGATCATAGAATTAGGAGAAGAGGAGCAGTCGTTCAAAATCTGCTACAGCGATACTTTTTTTGAACTGTTGCTCTATTTTTCCTTCCTAATTCTATGGTTCGTATAGTGTACACCCTAGCCGATATGTGTTTCAGGTTTCCAGAAGGATTCGACAACAAAAGAGGTGAGTCATTTTAAATTTTTTCTTTAATAAAATTGTATATAATCTCGGTGTAGTGTCTTTATTTCACATGGTAAATTTTTAAATGCATTTGTGTTTCATGGATGACGCATTCGTTACACTGATTTATTGACATGATACATTTGTTTATTACTTGAATATGTGTTAAAGTGTTTAATGACACAATCGTAAAAAATATCAATTTATATTATAAGTGTTTTTACTTGAATCCATGTTGATGTGACTTATTCGTAACTTGAATCGGTGTTATTTGTGTTTATTTTATGACACAATCGTAACAAATATCCATTTTGAATGGGTTGTTTATAAACTTGTATGTTCATAAAGCGTTATTTTATGACACAATCGTAACAAATATCCATTTTGAATGGGTTGTTTATAAACTTGTATGTTCATAAAGCGTTATTTTATGACACATTCTTAACAAATATCCATTTTGAATGGGTTGTTTATAAACTTGTATGTTCATAAAGCATTATTTTATGACACATTCGTAACAAATTGAATTTGCTTTTAAACGTGTATGTTCATAAAGCGTTATTTTATGACACATTCGTAACAAATATTCATTTTGAATGGGTTGTTTATAACGGGGGAAAAATTTCTCATGTCTATTTTGACGTGTTTGTTGATAACAGTCACGATACTATTTTGTCTGGATGAGTTATGATGGATGGGATGACTCATGCATCTGTGAAACCATGAACATGGTGGAGTCTTCATTTTTTTTATATCTCTGAACGGGGGGGAAATACTATTTTTTTACTTGGTGGTGTCTGGATGAGTTGAGTTGTTAATGTCTTCATTTTTTTTATATCTCGACTGATGATGCGTGAACGGGGTGGGGAAATACTATTTTTATTTTACATGTTGCCGTACCTATTACCTCCTTTTTTTCTCCAGTATGTATATATTTTAATCTATTTGCGTAAATATTTCAAATTGAATTTATATGCATAAAGTCACACTGGTAATGTATATACGTTAAATGTGGGGAAGCATTTGTGTTGAAACTTTCATTTTTCTTTTATCTCTAATGATGATGAGTAAACGGGGGGAAAAGTACTATTTTTACCACGACTTGTGAATTTCTTTTTACCTGTCGCTATATCTATTGTATTTTCATCTATCTGCGTATAATATTTTAAAAATGATTTGATAAATTTCTTGATGTGTATCAAAGGGCGATTGAAAAAAAATTCCAAAGGGCGATTGAAAAAAAAAATTCCAAAGGGCGATTGAAAAAAAAATTCCAAAGGGCGATTGAAAAAAAATTCCAAAGGGCGATTGAAAAAAAATTCCAAATTGCGATTGAATATAAATTCCAAAGGGCGATTCAAAAAAAAAAATTCCAAAGGGCGATTGAAAAAAAATTCCAAAGGGTGATTGAAAAAAAAATCCAAAGGGCGATTAAAAAAAAAAAATTCCAAAGGGCGATTGAAAAAAAAATTACAAAGGGCGATTGAAAAAAAAATTACAAAGGGCGATTGAAAAAAAATTCCAAAGGGCGATTGAAAAAAAATTCCAAAGGGCGATTGAAAAAAAATTCCAAAGGGCGATTCAAAAAAATGTGGGGAATTATTGTGTTGAAACTTTTATTTTTCTTTTATCTCGAATGATGATGAGTAAACGGGGGGAAAAGTACTATTTTTACCACGACTTGTGAATTTCTTTTTACTTGTCGCTATATCTATTGTATTCATCTATCTGCGTATAATATTTTAAAAATGATTTGATAAATTTCTTGATGTGTATCAAAGGGGAAAACAATTGTTTTGAAAAAAAAATTCCAAAGGGCGATTGAAAAAAAATTCCAAAGGGCGATTGAAAAAAAATTCCAAAGGGCGATTGAAAAAAAATTCCAAAGGGCGATTGAAAATAAATTCCAAAGGGCGATTGAAAATAAATTCCAAAGGGCGATTGAAAATAAATTCCAAAGGGCGATTGAAAAAAAATTCCAAAGGGCGATTGAAAATAAATTCCAAAGGGCGATTGAAAATAAATTCCAAAGGGCGATTGAAAAAAAATTCAAAAAAAATGTGGGAAAGCATTGTGTTGAAACTTTCATTTTTCTTTTATCTCGAATGATGATGAGTAAACGGGGGGAAAAGTACTATTTTTTACCACGACTTGTGAATTTCTTTTTACCTGTCGCTATATCTATTGTATTTTCATCTATCTGCGTATAATATTTTAAAAATGATTTGATAAATTTCTTGATGTGTATCAAAGGGGAAAACAATTGTTGAATCCTTCTATATTTTGTTTTAAAACTTGAAACAGTTGCGCATGAACAGGTGATGGATTGATAAATGGTGTGGTCAAAAAAAATTCCAAAGGGCGATTCAAAAAAAAATTCCAAAGGGCGATTCAAAAAAAAATTCCAAAGGGCGATTCAAAAAAATTCCAAAGGGCGATTCAAAAAAAAATTCCAAAGGGCGATTCAAAAAAAAATTCCAAAGGGCGATTCAAAAAAAAATTCCAAAGGGCGATTCAAAAAAAAATTCCAAAGGGCGATTCAAAAAAAAATTCCAAAGGGCGATTCAAAAAAAAATTCCAAAGGGCGATTCAAAAAAAATTCCAAAGGGCAATTCAAAAAAAATTCCAAAGGGCGATTCAAAAAAAATTCCAAAGGGCGATTCAAAAAAAATTCCAAAGGGCGATTCAAAAAAAATTCCAAAGGGCGATTCAAAAAAAATTCCAAAGGGCGATTCAAAAAAAATTCCAAAGGGCGATTCAAAAAAAATTCCAAAGGGCGATTCAAAAAAAATTCCAAAGGGCGATTCAAAAAAAATTCCAAAGGGCGATTCAAAAAAAATTCCAAAGGGCGATTCAAAAAAAATTCCAAAGGGCGATTCAAAAAAAATTCCAAAGGGCGATTCAAAAAAAATTCCAAAGGGCGATTCAAAAAAAATTCCAAAGGGCGATTCAAAAAAAATTCCAAAGGGCGATTCAAAAAAAATTCCAAAGGGCGATTCAAAAAAAATTCCAAAGGGCGATTCAAAAAAAATTCCAAAGGGCGATTCAAAAAAAATTCCAAAGGGCGATTCAAAAAAAATTCCAAAGGGCGATTCAAAAAAAATTCCAAAGGGCGATTCAAAAAAAATTCCAAAGGGCGATTCAAAAAAAATTCCAAAGGGCGATTCAAAAAAAATTCCAAAGGGCGATTCAAAAAAAATTCCAAAGGGCGATTCAAAAAAAATTCCAAAGGGCGATTCAAAAAAAATTCCAAAGGGCGATTCAAAAAAAATTCCAAAGGGCGATTCAAAAAAAATTCCAAAGGGCGATTCAAAAAAAATTCCAAAGGGCGATTCAAAAAAAATTCCAAAGGGCGATTCAAAAAAAATTCCAAAGGGCGATTCAAAAAAAATTCCAAAGGGCGATTCAAAAAAAAATTCCAAAGGGCGATTCAAAAAAAATTCCAAAGGGCGATTCAAAAAAAATTCCAAAGGGCGATTCAAAAAAAATTCCAAAGGGCGATTCAAAAAAAATTCCAAAGGGCGATTCAAAAAAAATTCCAAAGGGCGATTCAAAAAAAATTCCAAAGGGCGATTCAAAAAAAATTCCAAAGGGCGATTCAAAAAAAATTCCAAAGGGCGATTCAAAAAAAATTCCAAAGGGCGATTCAAAAAAAATTCCAAAGGGCGATTCAAAAAAAATTCCAAAGGGCGATTCAAAAAAAATTCCAAAGGGCGATTCAAAAAAAATTCCAAAGGGCGATTCAAAAAAAATTCCAAAGGGCGATTCAAAAAAAATTCCAAAGGGCGATTCAAAAAAAATTCCAAAGGGCGATTCAAAAAAAATTCCAAAGGGCGATTCAAAAAAAATTCCAAAGGGCGATTCAAAAAAAATTCCAAAGGGCGATTCAAAAAAAATTCCAAAGGGCGATTCAAAAAAAATTCCAAAGGGCGATTCAAAAAAAATTCCAAAGGGCGATTCAAAAAAAATTCCAAAGGGCGATTCAAAAAAAATTCCAAAGGGCGATTCAAAAAAAATTCCAAAGGGCGATTCAAAAAAAAATGGCGGTGTTGTGGGTGGGTTATTTCTTCAATGTGGTTTTTTAAGAAGTAGACACAACACACAAATTATTAAAAAGCTATAAAGTCAGATACTTACCAGCCTCCTTTATTTAATTCCAGACCAACTTGCCTTGATGATTTTGTAAGAGAATGTTGACAAGTCTCCAAAGGCGTGTGTCAAAGGAAAAAAAGAGGAAAAACCCCAGGTACATGACGAGCTCTCACGATCATGCTCGAGAGAAAAAAGGAAATCTCTCTGGCTCGAGGGAAAAAATGAAACCTTACTGGCTCGAGGGAAAAAATGAAACCTTACTGGCTCGAGGGAAAAAATGAAACCTTACTGGCTCGAGGGAAAAAATGAAACCTTACTGGCTCGAGGGAAAAAATGAAACCTAACTGGCTCGAAAGAAAAAATGAAACCTAACTGGCTCGAAAGAAAAAATGAAACCTAACTGGCTCGAAAGAAAAAATGAAACCTAACTGGCTCGAAAGAAAGGTGCTGGCGAAGACGGGTGAGTGGACTCAGAAAATCTCAGCTCAGAAATTCTAATTCGCAACTCAACTCAACTCAATCCAACTTAACTTAACTCAATTCAACTCAACTCAACCCAACTCAACTCAATCCAACTTAACTTAACTCAATTCAACTCAACTCAACCCAACTCAACTCAATCCAACTTAACTTAACTCAATTCAACTCAACTCAACCCAACTCAACTCAATCCAACTTAACTTAACTCAATTCAACTCAACTCAACCCAACTCAACTCAATCCAACTTAACTTAACTCAATTCAACTCAACTCAACCCAACTCAACTCAATCCAACTTAACTTAACTCAATTCAACTCAACTCAACCCAACTCAACTCAATCCAACTTAACTTAACTCAATTAAATTCAACTCAACTTAAAAAAAAAAAAAAAAAAAAAAAAAAAAAATTTTTTTTTTTTTTTTTTTTTTTTAAAGTTGAGTTGAATTTAATTGAGTTAAGTTAAGTTGGGTTGGGTTGAGTTGAGTTGAGTTGGGTTGAGTTGAGTTGGGTTGAGTTGAGTTGGGTTGAGTTGAGTTGGGTTGAGTTGAGTTGGGTTGAGTTGAGTTGGGTTGAGTTGGGTTGAGTTGAGTTGGGTTGAGTTGGGTTGAGTTGGGTTGGGTTGAGTTGAGTTGGGTTGAGTTGGGTTGAGTTGAGTTGGGTTGAGTTGGTTGAGTTGAGTTGGGTTGAGTTGAGTTGGGTTGAGTTGAGTTGGGTTGAGTTGAGTTGGGTTGAGTTGGTTGAGTTGAGTTGGGTTGAGTTGAGTTGGGTTGAGTTGGTTGAGTTGAGTTGGGTTGAGTTGGTTGAGTTGAGTTGGGTTGAGTTGAGTTGGGTTGAGTTGGGTTGGGTTGGGTTGGGTTGGGTTGGGTTGAGTTGAGTTGAGTTGAGTTGAGTTGAGTTGGGTTGAGTTGAGTTGGGTTGAGTTGAGTTGGGCTGAGTTGGGTTGAGTTGGTTGAGCTCAGATATATTCTCGGCCCAGAAATATTCTCAGCCAATATTCAATCCGAAATATTCAATCCAAATCCAGTCAAAGTTCCAAATATTCAATCCAAATCCAGTCAAAGTTCCAAATATTCAATCCAAATCCAGTCAAAGTTCCAAATATTCAATCCAAATCCAGTCAAAGTTCCAAATTGAAACCCGAATCCAGTCAAAGTTCCAAATTGAAACCCGAATCCAGTCAAAGTTCCAAATTGAAACCCGAATCCAGTCAAAGTTCCAAATTGAAACCCGTCAAAGTTCTAAATTGAAACCCGAAATCCAGTCAAAGTTCTGGGCTGAGAATATTTCTGGGCTGAGAGTTGCTAAATCAGTTGTGTACTTCTAGGTGGTAGGACAATTTCTTTCAATATAACTACTACTTCAGTGCGACGCTTGCTCGGCGAAGTTGTTGCGAAATGTGAATTACCTCCTGCTAGCTTTTGTAAATTCATAGCATGCTGGCGTTGGTAATTTACTTTTCGATTGTTTGACTGTGTGTTTCAATCTACTCCTGGTGCTGGCGAAGACGGGTGAGTGGACTCAGAAAATCTCAGCTCAGAAATGCTCAGCAATTCTCAATATTCCCAAATATTCAATCCAAATCCAGTCAAAGTTCCAAATATTCAATCCAAATCCAGTCAAAGTTCCAAATTGAAACCCGAATCCAGTCAAAGTTCCAAATTGAAACCCGAATCCAGTCAAAGTTCCAAATTGAAACCCGAATCCAGTCAAAGTTCCAAATTGAAACCCGTCAAAGTTCTAAATTGAAACCCGAAATCCAGTCAAAGTTCTGGGCTGAGAATATTTCTGGGCTGAGAGTTGCTAAATCAGTTGTGTACTTCTAGGTGGTAGGACAATTTCTTTCAATATAACTACTACTTCAGTGCGACGCTTGCTCGGCGAAGTTGTTGCGAAATGTGAATTACCTCCTGCTAGCTTTTGTAAATTCATAGCATGCTGGCGTTGGTAATTTACTTTTCGATTGTTTGACTGTGTGTTTCAATCTACTCCTGGTGCTGGCGAAGACGGGTGAGTGGACTCAGAAAATCTCAGCTCAGAAATGCTCAGCAATTCTCAATATTCCCAAATATTCAATCCAAATCCAGTCAAAGTTCCAAATATTCAATCCAAATCCAGTCAAAGTTCCAAATTGAAACCCGAATCCAGTCAAAGTTCCAAATTGAAACCCGTCAAAGTTCTAAATTGAAACCCGAAATCCAGTCAAAGTTCTGGGCTGAGAATATTTCTGGGCTGAGAGTTGCTAAATCAGTTGTGTACTTCTAGGTGGTAGGACAATTTCTTTCAATATAACTACTACTTCAGTGCGACGCTTGCTCGGCGAAGTTGTTGCGAAATGTGAATTACCTCCTGCTAGCTTTTGTAAATTCATAGCATGCTGGCGTTGGTAATTTACTTTTCGATTGTTTGACTGTGTGTTTCAATCTACTCCTGGTGCTGGCGAAGACGGGTGAGTGGACTCAGAAAATCTCAGCTCAGAAATGCTCAGCAATTCTCAATATTCCCAAATATTCAATCCAAATCCAGTCAAAGTTCCAAATATTCAATCCAAATCCAGTCAAAGTTCCAAATTGAAACCCGAATCCAGTCAAAGTTCCAAATTGAAACCCGAATCCAGTCAAAGTTCCAAATTGAAACCCGAATCCAGTCAAAGTTCCAAATTGAAACCCGTCAAAGTTCTAAATTGAAACCCGAAATCCAGTCAAAGTTCTGGGCTGAGAATATTTCTGGGCTGAGAGTTGCTAAATCAGTTGTGTACTTCTAGGTGGTAGGACAATTTCTTTCAATATAACTACTACTTCAGTGCGACGCTTGCTCGGCGAAGTTGTTGCGAAATGTGAATTACCTCCTGCTAGCTTTTGTAAATTCATAGCATGCTGGCGTTGGTAATTTACTTTTCGATTGTTTGACTGTGTGTTTCAATCTACTCCTGGTGCTGGCGAAGACGGGTGAGTGGACTCAGAAAATCTCAGCTCAGAAATGCTCAGCAATTCTCAATATTCCCAAATATTCAATCCAAATCCAGTCAAAGTTCCAAATATTCAATCCAAATCCAGTCAAAGTTCCAAATTGAAACCCGAATCCAGTCAAAGTTCCAAATTGAAACCCGAATCCAGTCAAAGTTCCAAATTGAAACCCGAATCCAGTCAAAGTTCCAAATTGAAACCCGTCAAAGTTCTAAATTGAAACCCGAAATCCAGTCAAAGTTCTGGGCTGAGAATATTTCTGGGCTGAGAGTTGCTAAATCAGTTGTGTACTTCTAGGTGGTAGGACAATTTCTTTCAATATAACTACTACTTCAGTGCGACGCTTGCTCGGCGAAGTTGTTGCGAAATGTGAATTACCTCCTGCTAGCTTTTGTAAATTCATAGCATGCTGGCGTTGGTAATTTACTTTTCGATTGTTTGACTGTGTGTTTCAATCTACTCCTGGTGCTGGCGAAGACGGGTGAGTGGACTCAGAAAATCTCAGCTCAGAAATGCTCAGCAATTCTAATTCGCAACTCAACTCAACCCAACTCAACCCAACTCAACTCAACCCAACACCTAATTTAACTTAATTCAACTCAACTCAATTCAACTAAAAAAAAAAAAAAAAAAAAAAAAAAAATCGATTTTTTTTTTTTTTTTTTTTTTTTTTTTTTTTTATAAGTTCAATGTTTCAAATCCACTTCACTGTTCTGGTGAATAGTCGTTGGACGTTGTTATTGAACCGACTCAGCAGGTCTTGCATTCCTTATTTCCATTATCGTGGCGGCTATTCCCAACTTCGATTTGCTCAACTTCGATTTGCTATACCCCAACTTCGATTTGCTATACCCCAACTTCGATCAACTTAGATTTGCTGTTAACCCAACTTTGATCTGATGTTAACCCAATCTTGTTTTGCTGTAACTCAACCTTGTTTTGCTGTAACTCAACCTCGTTTTTGCTGTAACTCAACCTCGTTTTTGCTGTAACTCAACCTCGATTTTGCTGGAATCCAACCTCGATTTTGCTGTAACTCAACCTCGTTTTTGCTGTAACTCAACCTCGTTTTTGCTGTAACTCAACCTCGATTTTGCTGGAATCCAACCTCGATTTTGCTGAAATCCAACCTCGATTTTGCTGAAATCCAACCTCGATTTTGCTGGAATCCAATCTCGATTTTTGTTGTAGTCCAACCTCGATCCGCCTGTTCCCGAAGTTGACTAGCTGTCAAACCATTCCTGGTTGTCCGCTCTTTCCAACGTTGCAAAGATTTAATGTCAACTTTGAATGTTTAGCTATTTCAATGTTGCAAAGGTTGACTATTGGGACTTTTTTTATCTTGACTGTTGCTGCTATGGTGGTGGAAGGCAGAGAGGATTGCATAACAGCTCTTCCCCATTTCCTATAAAAAGGAGATGCTGGCGGTGACACAGTGTCACTTCTCGTCTGGTCCTCTATTGGTCTGGTCGTCGATCGGGGTAAGTCTTTGCCATCTCTTACCTTTTACTCCTTATTTCTCTACTTTTTTTTTAGTTATGTATGTAAAACATTGCTCTCTGGTTATACTTTTTGGATACATGATGTAACGCTGGATTTTTTTTTCTCTTTAACAGGTATTTCATAAAATGCTAAAACGATAAAATAACCCTTTTTGAATACTCTTTCCCCCCTTTTTTTAAGGTATATGTACACTTTACAGAAAGTAAAAAATAACTATTTAATTTTGCTTTATTTCTTTATAATAGGGTTTGTTTAATTAACTTTCTGATGATACCAATATTATTAAAATCCATAGCTTAGTTTTTGACTTGTAATTTTTTTTTCTGTAAAAGCAATCAAATTTAGGGTCTTCTAGTCACTTGAAATTGATTTTCTGAAGAATGTAATTATTTTCTTCACTTGTATAAAATAGTTAGCCTATGTGTACTTTATCTGTGGTATAAATTTAAAAAAAAACAATTTCCAATGAAAATTTAAAAAAAAAATTGTAAAAACGTGTACATTTACCTTAAAAACATGCAGTCTGAACTATTTCCGTTGCAGCGCTCCGAAATCATTTTTGACATTCAATCCTTACGTAACATTGACCCGCTATCACAGATTGATAGATGGATACATCTACATCCAGAAACATTTATATCTTTTTCCCCGCGGCGTGATGATCTCCGCGTTTTTTTTCATCGCGTGCATGCAACAAATATAGATCATTTTAGGCGTATGATTATCGATGCTAAGAAACCTGAATACAAAGCCATTAATTTAACTCCGGAAGATTTCAAAAAAATCGGCAAAAGGCTGCTAATACCCCTTGAAGGAGATAGACATAACGCCGACGTCCGGACGTTATACAAATTAGACCATAACATTTTTTTAGTCCCAAAATTTTTTACCTTTGGACTAATGATCGTGGAGGAGGGTGAGAGACATATCTATAAATCAAATTCAGCAGTACTCTGCTGTAATATGCCCCAAACTAGACAACAGAGGGGCAGGGATGTGCCAACCCTCCATCGGCGGACATTTTGTCCACGCGATTATACATATTTTGAAATGTATGTATTTCGGCCGGACACGACTTACTTCCTCCCAGCAGGGACCCGTTATCTCATTATAACTCTGAAAAAGGGTTATTTTAGCGTTGATAGGCTGCTGGAGGAAGTCCAGGTGGATGGAGCCCTGGACTTTCGAACGCACACGGATTACGTGTCGTTCGACCTCCCTCCACCGACTCCAAATGCCCCTCTTGTGCGACCCGAGGACCGGCTGCAGAAGAAGGCGGCGGATCGAAGGGTGTGGGCCCTGAAAAGACGCTTGCGGGAAGAGGACATTTGTGCACCGTCCACCTCTCGCAGTGAGTTGCGTTTTTTTTTGTTCATGGGGGATGGGGAGAGTGTCGTAAAAAATGCATGGGTTGTTCACGACGACAAAGAGTGACTATTTTTTTTTTTACGTTCTCGGTAGTTTCTGCGTCCGTAACTCCGAACAAAGTGGCCCGTCACGACTCCGCCGATGCCCTGGAGAACGACGACCAAGCCGATGCCCTGGAAAATGACGAACGCGTCGAGACCCTGGGAAACAACGACCGCGTCGAGACCTTGGGAAACAACGACCCCGCCAGTGCCCTGCGAAACAACGAACGCGTCGATGCCCTGGGAAACAACGAACGCGTCGATGCCCTGGAAAACATCGAACCCGCCAGTGCCCTGCGAAACAACGAACGCGTCGATGCCCTGCAAAACATCGAACCCGCCAGTGCCCTGCAAAACATCGAACCCGCCAGTGCCCTGCAAAACATCGAACCGGCCAGTGCCCTGCAAAACATCGAACCCGCCAGTGCCCTGCAAAACATCGAACCCGCCAGTGCCCTGCAAAACATCGAACCCGCCAGTGCCCTGCAAAACATCGAACCCGCCAGTGCCCTGCAAAACATCGATCCCACCAGTGCCCTGCAAAACAACGATCCCACCAGTGCCCTGCGAAACAACGAACGTGTGACGTTGGCAAACGACCAAGCGACACCCATCCAGCTGGACCCCTCACCGGTGCAGTTTGACTATTTAGAAAATTGTGAGTTTTCTTTTTCTTTTTATAAAAAAAAAATGAAACACCTAAAAAAAGTGGAGAGACTCATTCGTGTTTTTTTTCCCTCCCTCCCCTAGTCATGTTGGGGTTCATTCCACCGAGTCCTGTGTATCAGCAGACCCTCACCGAATTAAGGAATCTTGGCGAGAATTCGTATAGCGCAGGCCTTTTCTCGCCCATCTCTCCTTCGACACCCCTTCATCCAGAGACATCGACTCCAGATGAAAGAGAGATGACGTTCTTGGGAGAATACTTTCCGTGTAAGTATTCCTTTTTTTTATGAGGAAATCAAATCTTTGAAAATATTCATTTAAAATAGAATGGGTAGACTAAAACATGTTTCATGTTATCTTGTAGCAACAGCTCCCCTCGAAAGAGTTATACCAACTACTACTACTACTACTACTACTGCTGCTGCTGCTGAGGTGACGCCGCCCACTCTCGTCGAAACGGTGCCGCCGAACCCGAGCATCGTCCCAGCTGTCTCCGTAGGCATCCAGACGATGCTGTCTTCGATGGAGCTCCCTGTCCCCAGAGGGCAAAACGCAGCCGATAAGGAGCAGCCGCCGAATACGTGGCCGGCCCACCCGTACTATTTCGCACATCGTTACGACCTTTTCACGGATGATCGTGTACAGTGTGAGGAACCCCTTAAAAGTGCCCTGTGGGGAGGAGCGCGTGTCCTGCAACTGAATGTCGGCAGGGACGCGGCTCCCATGGACTTGCGAAAACAATTCACGATGTGAGACCTGCTGAGTCCCAAAGAACAACGTCCAACGACCCATTCACCCAGAACGAATGGAACTTGTGTGCCGGTAACTTTCACGAGACAGATTGTAAAATCTCTGTGTGATACAAAAATGAAATTTAAAGCAGTGATGGAACTGGCAAGGTTTTCTTTTTTAAAAAAAGATCTTTATTGAATGTGTTTTCTTTTCGATTGAAATGTCATGCTTGTGTATTATAAATGATGTCAATAAAATTTTATATCTAATCGTAAACAATTTGTTTGTTGATATTTTTAGTTTTTAGAAATTTTCTAGAACACATCTGTCAGCCCCCTTTCAACCATCCTAACTTTCACCCTTAAAGTTATAGGATCTTATTTTAATCGCCTGTTTTTATGGTGAAAAGTCAGCTTTGGACCAGCTTTCATTTTTGGATCATGTCGAGTTTGACTACGCTATCCATATTTATCCTATTCTTCTGGGAGTTTGTAGGAAGAGGACAATTCTTAACAAATTCGTCCTGTAATGCACACATTTTGTCACAATTCGGGATGCAAATCTAATAAAACTCCCTAATTTCCCCCTAAAAAAAAGGACATACTCTGTCAACTAGATCATTGATTTTTATTTTTCATCAAAAAAAGTACATCTTCAACATTCAAAAATGTCTTCAACAATCAAAAGTGTCTGTGATGCGTTCGCAAGTCCAAGGGTTCGTCGAGGGATTCCATGGTTCGTGGGGGGGTCGGGGCCGCCAGCTGTCGTCCGTCTCTCGAGGAAGCATCCATTCGGAAGGCCCTCCTGATCCAATCGGAAGGTGAATCGCGCATCATCTCCGAATCGGGGTATTTTTTCCAACCGGTATGGCTCGTGTAGGGTATCCACGGTGAATGGGCACTGGAGGAAGAAAAAAAAATTAGCTGTAGTGGGTAAGTGTAATGGGAAAATTTGCAATGGGCAGCAATCCACGAGGGGGGGGGAGAGAGATCTTCACCTGCTGGTTGCGAGGGCCGGGCATCGCCAGGGAAAGGGTTCAGTCGCAGGTAGCCAAGTGTCCAGATCTTTTTGAGTGAGCAGGACCAACTCGGAATGTAACAAGTCTCCGAACATTTCTTGAATGTTCTCGGCCGACATCAACTCGTTCCAAACGCGAATGCTGCTGGCAAAGGCACGACTCGGTGCTGTGAAAGCTTCCATCGTCTGAATGCCAAACCACTTCCCCTTTCCCTTTAATAGAGACGTGGGGGGGGAAGGAGGAGCTTTGACGTCAAAGAGTATCCACTATCTAAATTTACAAATGGGTCACGTCAAAGTTGCAACTGACTCCTATCCAATGTACAGATGCGCCCGGTGTCAAAGTAGTATAATGGATCTATCAAGATTGAAAATGTGTCGTGTCACATGTTCAATCATGCCTAAATCATGTATAAAATTTGCAAGACCCATGGTTGGAATTGGTAACATTTATACGTACATTGAGGGTTGAATTGGTTTCCATATTTTTTCTTGGTTTTATCGTTCTGGCGTATCTCTTGGGCATATGTATTCGATTTCTTTTCTGTTTTCTGGTGTCTGTAAAAGAAAAATAGGGCATTGTGTATACGTATGTTGTTAACATGTTACAGTTTATATCAATAATAGTTATTACGTTGTGTAGATTGCATAACGTTTTTTTTCTTTCCACATAGCATATATCTTCATGGTCTTCGCAGTAAATTTTGTCTAATACTAAGAAACATATCCCGCAGCAGAGTATTGTGCACATCTGTAGGGATATATTATGTGTTAGTGGTAATTGTAATCAAAATTTTAATTTGACATGTTAGAGGTATTAAAAAAATAGAGTGAGATGGAGCATAGTTACCTTGTGTTCCTTGATTGCTAGCTTGGTATTCGGTGGGCATCTCTATCTATAGTTCATGTTTGTTTTTGGTGGCAGATGGTGTGTCATGTGATCCTTAAAAAAAAAAAAAAAAAAAAAAAAAAAAAATTTTTTTTTTTTTTTTTTTTTTCAATCTTGATAGATCCATTATACATTTTTTTTTCAGAGAGTAAGGTAAATGAGAGGATTCCATTAAACCAAGTCTCTGTCAAGATGAGCGGGACACGTTCCTCCGCGATGCCGCCAATCGAGAGTGCGTGGAGTGGTCAACCGCAGCAGCCTCTGGCTGACCTGTACAATCGACCCAGGAACGAGAGTCGTCGCCGTGTGGTCAATGACGCTGGCGAAATCGAAGTAGTAGCTCATGAAGGACTCGAAAATTTCATCCCCGGTTCTCCCACAGTGCCCGTTGTCAGTGAAGGGGAAGCATCCGAAACAGATTCCGAAGCAGAATCCATCTTTTCTTTACCGTCCACGCGATCCCATTCACCCTACCACCAGGACTCGCGTGGATCGGAGGAGGAGGAAGAAGAAGAAGAAGAACAAGATTCCGAACCCATCTCATCTTTACCGTCCACGCGACCTTGGCTCCCTGCCGCCGGTGTCCGAGACCCCTTGGCCGGGAGGCATGACTCTGTGCGGGTCATCCCTGTCCGAGTCGTTCGACCCTACGACCCTTTGGACGATCGCCTAGAGGACGGCGCTCCGTCCACTTCCACGGCAACAACGCGACTACCCTTCTCGAGTGTCAACGTGTATGAAGCCTACGATCGTTCCCTATTCGAAACCTCCTCTCCCCAGTCCAGTTCCCCAGAGTGCGACACTCATGACATTGAATTCTCCCCCATGTCTCCGACGTTAGATGTTTATTCCGACGAAGAGCCCATGTCTCTGCCATCGACCAGAACTCCTTCGCCGGCGGTGATACCCTCTACGACGACGCGTCGTCGTCGTCGTCGTCGTCCTGACTCGAGAACTCTCTCGCCAGAGTATTCTTCTGCGACTCTGTGTCGTCGTCTCTGTTATCACCCGAGACTGTAGGAGGTGGTTTTTTTTTTTTAAAATAATTTTTTTTTATGTCGTTTCTGTATCTCGACTATCTGTGATGAGGGGGTGGGTGGGATTTCAATGGGGAAAAAAATCGCTATTTGCCAAAAATAAAGATGGTGGCACACCCCTCTTTAGAGCAAGCCTACGAAATAAATGAGAATGGAGATCAAATCTATCCTAAAGATCTCACGACTCGAGACGACTTGTACAGGCAGACCGACAATGTCGATGATATTTTCGCCAAAAAGAGTAATGATTTACCGTATTACGCCAAAACGTATAGCGGAGATGAATATTATCCGAAAATAAACGGACGAGACGTCGCGTTGAAAGACCTCGACAATTTTCCAGTCTATGCACGAAAAAAGAATCTCGACGAAATCTATCCGAAAGACGAGTCGAATAACGATTACGTTCTCAGGCATTCCAATGGCCACATGAGATACGCGACAGTGTACGACGAACTGAACTGGGATTCCTTTTTCTATCCGAGAAATCACGACGGAGAGGAGCAACTCGTGGACGATGCCTACATCAAGGACGAGGTGGGAGTCGTGTATCCCAGAGACAAAAACGGCAGACCCAAGTATCCGGTGGATCCCCTCACGAACGACGAGTACTACAAAATGGCATCGGATGTCACGTCTTCGGTGGCAAGGTGTGCGGACGGCTCTTCCGTCTACGCGAGGAGATCCACGTTAGACGAATACTATCCGGGAGATCTTACCCCCACGGCCAAATATGCCTATAACGCGGACGGTACGCCGAAATATGCCTTGACCAGAAAGGGTCAAGTGATATTTAAACGCGATGAAGAGGGAAACGAAATGTACTTGCCTCACAACGGAAGCGACTACCTGTACGTCGGACAGGAAATGCTTCAAAAGTACGCCAAAGACAAGCACAGGAATGACATTTACCCGAGAATCGAGTATTTGAACGGCCACTCGCAGGAAGTGATTCTAGGCAGTCAATATGCCAAGACGGCGACTCGGAAAGTCATGTATCCCCTGGACGCTTACAATAACGAATATACCCTTCACGTGAATACCCTGAGCGACGCGCACAACTACCCTTTGGGGTATCCCTTGACGCACGACCGTTATTGTATCATACCGCGGGTGAACGATAAGCCGTACGCCATCCGATCTGCTGTCCCCCCGTTACACGAGAGCGATATCGAATACACGCTGGTGAGGTTGATAGTGACCGGGACCTGGTTGAGATTCGCAAACGATTATCTGACAAAGGTGAAATGCGCGACGAGAGATCCGAGGACCAGTTCCAAAAATGGAACGAGGCGATATCAGGACAATTTGTTTCCGTACGACGGTGGATTCAAGTCCCTGTCCGTCCCCGCGTCGCACCACCCGTCGTCTCCCCCCCAACCCTCCTCCCTGTTACAGCAGAAGACATGGTACGTGATGGGAGTCCTGGTGATGCTGTCCCTGACGACCCTGGCGGTGCTGGTCAGGTGAAGGTACGACCTTGTAGGGGGAAAAAAAAGCTGAGAATTTCTGAGTGAACTTACCCCCGTCTTCTTCTCTTCGCCGTCCCTCACTGTCCCAAAATTCGAAAAGGAAATTACCAACGCCAGCATGCTATGAATTTTTCAAAAGCTAGCAGGAGGTAATTCACATTTCGCAACAACACTCGCGCCGAGCAAGCATCGCGCTGAACCAGTCATTTATGAAAAAGAATAAGCCCTACCAACTAGCAACACACAACTTAATGTACAAAAAAAAAAAAAAAAAAAAAAAAAAAAAAAATTTTTTTTTTTTTTTTTTTTTTTTTCAATTAAATTAGTTGTGTACTGCTAGTTGGTAGGGCATCTTCACTCCACAAACTAAGAGTTCTTCGGCGCGACGCTTGCTCGGCGCGAGTTGTTGCGAAATGTGAATTACCTTCTGCTAGCTTTTGTAAAATTCATAGCATGCTGGCGTTGGTAATTTCCTTTTCGATTGTTTGTTTTGGGACAGCGAGTGACTGTGTGATCCAGATCTTCTCCAGGTGTTGGCAAAATCGGGGTGAGTGGACAATTTTTTTTTAATATTTTGAAAAGTTGAATCATCGCCGCATCGAGAGTGGTAGGATTCGGTAATACATATTTGTGAAAGGTGTTCGTGACGTCAGATGTATTGGTTTCGCGTGAGAGTTCTAGGTGTTTGAGAGTAAAAAAAAAAGTGGGTGGATTAAGTTATACATTTTTTTGTGAAAGGTGTTCGTGACGCCAGAGATGTATTTAAAAACAAAAATGGTTTCTGTGTCGTAGGTATGGCATGACCCCTACTTTCTATGACATTCTCGAAAAAAAGGAACCAAAAACGTTGCTCATAATCAGTTTCCAAAATATATATGTGATACATTGTAATGCAAAAAGATGCTTTTGCCTGTTTCTAGGCTTATACAACTGAAGTCTCTATAAAGTAACGTGTTTTTTAGACATTAAGGGGGAATGGGACGGTAGGACCGGGGGTCTCCAAACTCAAGTGCCCAAATGTTAATCCAATAGGAAAAAATTATTTTCTTTTGCCGCATTTCTTTGGTTGTATTGAATATTTTTACAAGTCGATTTTTTATGTGATAAATGTAGATGACTTACAGGTCTCTATCTTCCCACTTTTTGAAATAAGTACGAATATTTTTTTTTAATATTCAATAAATTAATTTACACAAAATATTCGAAGCAATTTCAAAAAGTGGGAAGATAGAGACCTGTAAGTCAGCTACATTTATCACATAAAAAAATCCGCTTGTAAAAATATTCAATACAGCCGGAGAAATGTGGCAAAGAAAATAATTTTTTCCCATTGGATTAACATTGGGGCACTTGAGTTTGGAGATCCCCGGTCCTGCCGTCCCATTTTCCCCTTAACGAAGAGACATTAGAAACTTTTCATTTCATCTATCTTTAAAAGGTAAAAGCCCTTACTTTAAAACGCGATTTTTAAATCAATGTTCTCCGAATAACCAACGAATAATACCCCGTGTAAGGGAGTGCACGTTAAATATCCTTCAAAGTCCTAACGCTGCCAACGCCCGTCGCCTTTAACGGTTGCGTTGGGTGCCTATTCAGGTGTCGACTCGTCACTTGACTGTGGTTCCAAAATACGACGCCCGTCGCCAATAGCCCTTATGTAGTAAATATCCTTCAAAGTCCTAAACGCTGCCAACGCCCGTCGCCTTTAACGGTTGCGTTGGGTGCCTATTCAGGTGTCGACTCGTCACTTGACTGTGGTTCCAAAATACGACGCCCGTCGCCTTTAACGGTTGCGTTGGGTGCCTATTCAGGTGTCGACTCGTCACTTGACTGTGGTTCCAAAATACGACGCCCGTCGCCAATAGCCCTTATGTAGTAAATATCCTTCAAAGTCCTAAACGCTGCCAACGCCCGTCGCCTTTAACGGTTGCGTTGGGTGCCTATTCAGGTGTCGACTCGTCACTTGACTGTGGTTCCAAAATACGACGCCCGTCGCCTTTAACGGTTGCGTTGGGTGCCTATTCAGGTGTCGACTCGTCACTTGACTGTGGTTCCAAAATACGACGCCCGTCGCCAATAGCCCTTATGTAGTAAATATCCTTCAAAGTCCTAAACGCTGCCAACGCCCGTCGCCTTTAACGGTTGCGTTGGGTGCCTATTCAGGTGTCGACTCGTCACTTGACTGTGGTTCCAAAATACGACGCCCGTCGCCTTTAACGGTTGCGTTGGGTGCCTATTCAGGTGTCGACTCGTCACTTGACTGTGGTTCCAAAATACGACGCCCGTCGCCAATAGCCCTTATGTAGTAAATATCCTTCAAAGTCCTAAACGCTGCCAACGCCCGTCGCCTTTAACGGTTGCGTTGGGTGCCTATTCAGGTGTCGACTCGTCACTTGACTGTGGTTCCAAAACTGTCGAACCGAATCATATTACAAAATATCTTTATTTATTCCATACATGGTTTGAAGGGGAGGGTAATTTGGCTATTTCATTAAATATATATGTTCAGTATTTACTTCCATGTTACTGTAATGAAGCTACTTTTAATGATATAAGTGGGGTATTTTGTTCGAGTGATTTTGGCAGCAATTAATTAATTATTATGAGTGAGGTTGATCTTAGAAAGAAAAAGTGGGAAAGAATTGTCTAAAAAAAATTAATTTATTCGTGTAAAGTGCCGTTCTAAAGTTGAGACCCTACCTTGAAAAATTCCTGGATCCTCGTCTAGAAATGAATGACGCTAGGGGCGTGATCGTCGAATTTCTTACCTTATTGATTATTTTCGTATCGATTCGCCGATCGACCTTAACTATAAAACCCGATGAACATCGAGTGACTCCAGACCTCTTAATGAGATGTGTGGAGGAAGATCTGCTGACGGATTATTACGGACCCAGGACTAATCAACTCTACAACGGGTAAGATACACCTTATATAGCATTTCATAAACCCAAAACAAGTGTAATAATACTCCCTTGTTTTTACAGTGTAATTATACCCGAGCAAAATCCTACACGTATATTCTTAATCTAAACATACATTTCATACAAATCTATGCTAAAAAGTATGCTTTGCAAGGAATTTTTCTTAATTTTTTTAAGAGCTCTAACATCGTATTGACCTTCGCTCAACTTCATTTTTTATAGAAATAAATGAATAATACCTGTAATCTTAGGCTGAAAACTGATATTTGGATATTCATCTGTCAGACCAGGTCAATTTCAGAAGTAATTAACGTGTTAATTGTTTGTGGGGAGGTTTTGAAAAATTTCCCCAAATGGGAACGCCAGGTTGCAAGAGGATCAAGTAGCACGCTATTTCTTTTATCTATTTTCATATTTTTGAAAATATGAGTTTTGCTTATAAATTTGGTTTGATTACTTTTATACAGCAGCGGGTTATTATACGTCATTGAGGCCATATTCTATAGGATTTTTATGATATCTTTCTACAGATATCTATTTTTAAAACTACCGGAATAAATTTTCAAATAGATAATTATTTTGTCAAAAGACTCATTTTCTCTATAAATAGATTAGGGAACAGATCAACAAATGAACTCCATAAACAGTCTTTTCACCTATAATAGATTTCGAAACACTTAGAATCAAAAGCATAAAAATTCACTTATTAAATTCATATATACAAAGTACGTCCAAAGCGGGGCATTCACGTTTGCAAATGGCAATAAACACCTGACTTCACAAAATCGGGACCAGAAAAATGCGACTGAGTGTCTCCTACAATAACGATATGTCAGGTAAACATATGTTTAATACCAATCTTTGAAACATACAGTATATAAGTAACAATGAACCTATGAACCATAAAAGACACACGCAAGTATAACATTTTTTGTACGCGCGTGACGCCGGAGATATCAATGTCCCTGTAGAACAGACGAGAGTGGCACTCACCATTTGCTAACCTCCTGAAGATACCAGATGCTAAGTTATATAAACGTTTTTTTTTTCTTTTTACAGAGAGATAACTTCAGACAGAATAAGAAATAAGCGACCTTTTTAAATTAGCAAGTATTACAAAAAAAGAATTTTTCTTTAAAATCTATATAAAAATTAAAACAACCTAAACATTTGCAATTTTGAACACCGTTATTAGAGAGCTTTTGCATACCGTTCGGTGAACCGTAACGTTAACGCTAACCCAAACCTTATCCTCTCGACCAATCAGAATGCGCGTAGAGATAAGGTTAAGGGAATCGCTCCCTTATTTCGGAAATTTACCGTAACTCTAACGCTATCCCCTAACCTTAAACCATAAAGTCACGTGGGCAGTTTGTTGTTGTTTTATTGGTTATGGCATTGAATCTCGGTTTGTTTTGAAAAGTAACTTGACAAAAAAAAGGACTTTCGCTATAATACAAAACATTTCATATTTGATATCGCAATGTAATAATCGAAAATGTGAAAGATAAACATTTTTAAAATTTTGTTTAAAAAAGGTTCAAAATCGCTTCGGAATTGTAATAAAAATTGTATTACTCCGTGTGCATATTTTTGTATACTATACTGTTATTTTTCTGTAAGAAGTTTATATTTATGTTTAAAAAAAGTTGGTTATTCCAGTTTGGGGTATATTTATTTACTTCAAAATATATTTCCAAAAGTACAAATTCCTTTTTTAAAGTGTAGTACACTACGAGGAATCTTACAGGGTTGAATACTCATTACTTAAAAATCAACCTACACTTTCATTTATGTTTGTTAATTTCAAATGTGTTCAAAGAGAGAGAAAATTAAATTTTTTATTAATAGTTCAAATTTAGTTGATAAATTAGATTTTCGGAACAGAAATTGATTTATAGATAATCTTGTTAATTGATCAAAATAACACTTCCACTTAAAAAGACTTAGTGTATATATTTTTATGAAAATTAAATTAATGGAATGTGTTGCACTATACCATGGTTTAACAGTACTTTAAGCATGGCACCCCTAAGCATGACTTCTTAAATAGCCAAGTAAAGAAAAACAATATGTGCAAAAGTACTTTATTTTTTCTCTATTTTATATCCTAGATATTCATTTTATATGCAGAGAGCTTTTAAAGAATCATAAATATGCCCAAATTTAGCTTTGAAAAAAAAAAATTTTGAACATAAACTTATTTTGGCATTCCTTGTTATGATTAAGCAAAACAACATTCACAAAACACACATGATAAATATTTTTGACTGCACTTTTAGTGACTACCATCAATTCTAAAAAGCAACTTCTATCTAGTGCTGTGTCATACTTTCATGTTATGAAGATTTATTTAAACTTTAAGACCCCAACCGTTCCCTATGATACTGCCTTAGATAGTTGAGTAGCACTAAGAAGAACCAAACAAGCATAAACTACCCTTTGAAAATATTTTCTCATCTTTTTATCACTACATTTGTATTTAAAATACACAGAGCATTTCAATAATATATAAAGTTGCCAACTGTAGCTTAGAATGTAACTTTCAGATCAGAAACTTTTTTTTTGGTCCTGCCTCGGATGGTCGACAAGACTCAAAAAGCTAGCAGGACCCTAAACCCTTTGAAAGTTTCTCACACCTCTTTTATTACTGTATTTGTATTTAACAAACAAAGAGCTTCTAAAGAATGTTTATGGTTGCCAACTTTCGATTAGAATTTAACTTTTAAAACAAACTGTATTTTTGGATACACAGTTATCATTAACAAAATGCACCTGGCAAATAATTGTAATGGAACTGTTCTTGACTGCAATTAGTTATAGTAGATGAGTTCTATCCATCGACACTTTCACGTTACAGTCACACTTTCATGTTTAGTTTAGTTATTTTTTTAACTTGAGGATCCCATCCCCCCCCATAGTACTGCCTCAGATGGTCGACAAGAAGCAAAATTCAAACCAGGACCCTAAACCCTTTTGCAAGATTCACCTCTTTTTTTATTATTGCATTTGTGTATTTAACATAGAAAGCTTTTAAAGAATATATAAAGTTACAAACTTTAGCTTAGAATTCTACTTTTAAATCAGAAACTGTATGTTTGCATCCACGGCTATCATTCAGTAAAATAACATTCACAAAATGCACCTGGCAAATAGTTTTAATGGAACTATTCTTTACTGCAATTAATTCTACTAGCCGAGTTATATTTATGGATGAGTCACACTTTCAGGTTTAGTTACTTTTTTAAACCTGATGATCCCCCCAATAGTACTGCATCAGATGATCGACAAGAAGCAAAAATCAAACCAGGACCCTAAACCCTCTGAAAATTTCCCCCTGATCTTTTATTACTGTATTTAACATTTAGAGGGCTTTTAAAGAATATGTATGGTTGCCAACTTTAGATTAGAATTTAACTTTAAATCAGAAACTGTATTTTTGGATTCACTGTTATCATTAAGCAAAATAACATTAACAAAATGCACCTGACAAATAATTTTTGTGGAATTGTTCTTGACTACCATCAACTCTACAAGATGAGTTCTGTAAATGGATACGTTTCACACATTCATGTTTGATTATTTTTTATAAACTTGCCCCAGAGTACTGCCTCAGATGGTCGATAAGAAGAAAAAATCAAACCTGGACCCTAAACCCTTTGAAAATTTCCTCCTCATCTTTTATTACTGTATTTAACATAGGGCTTTCAAATAATATGTGTGGTAACCAACTTTTCTAGTATTTAACTTTGAAATCAGAAAAGGTAATTTTAGATTCACCGTTATCATTAGGCAAAATAGCATATTCACAAAATGCACCTGGCAAATAACTTTAATGGAACTATTCTTGACTGCAATTAATTCTACTAGATGAGTTAGTTCAATACATAACTGAGTGTCACACTTTCATGTTTCAGTATTTTTTTTAACCAACCCAAACACATTACTCTTCTGACTGTCCACTGGAAAATATATAAAGAAGCCAATAAAATCTGTTATTTTGTGTTACACATATTTAGGTTAAACATTTTATTGACATTTTCTTTCCCAAAATACTTGAAAACTAAATTTATGTGTCGTTTTAAATCTTATGTATTGTATACATCTTTTATTTCTTGTGAAATATCAACAACAACATCTTATACAATCAATTAGTAATCATGGTTGTTTTTACAAAGGGACTCCAATAGAGCTAAATTGGATGGCAATAACTGTAACAATTTTTGTTTTTGCACAGAAGTATCAATATTTGAAAAATTAATATGTGAAGTTACCATTTAATTAGAAATAGTCTACAACTATCGAAAAATTCGCTAAAACTGTGTTGTTTACTTATATGTTTGGTAACCTTTATTTTTCGCCTTCCAATTTCCATTAGTGGCCTGCAATGAAAAAGCTTTAACGAAACCATCAACTGTCCTTTAATTTTTAGTCGATATCACGATTTCTACGTAGATAAGGATAAGGTTTTCGTTAGACGCTAACGCTATGCAAAAGGGCATTTTTGCAAGGAATCCCTTATTATTTGCGCATGCGTAGTAAACACAAAATAAGGTTAGAGTTAGCGTTACGGTTTCCCCCTAACCGTATGCAAAATCTTTCTATTGTCTTTTTCCGGTCCGCGTGGGGCTTTTCATTATAGTAAACTTTGTAGATTCGTCAGTGGGTCATTCTTGAGAAAACGTACAAAAACATGTCCCCTCAAGATATCTTTCATATGAAAAAAAATTATGCTTCCACTTGAATAAATTAAAATAAAGAATATTTTATCTTCTTACTTGCGTTGAAAGAATTCAAAAAGTTATTTATTTTGAGTACAAATTTGTGTCCACAGACATGACAAGTCATGTCCGTGGGCAGTCTCACCGTCATGTCCGGGAACTGTTTTTGTTAGTTTATACTGATTAAGTACCAATTTTTCATAACGAAAGTTGATTTTTAGTTCAGCTGACACTACTAGAACATACAAAACATAAAATATATTCATTAAAATGAATATAAATACATAAATTCAGTGAAAATAAAATGTCCCACAGGTTTTCGTCATGTCCTTGTGCAACTTATTCTTTAGCTTGCATAATTATCTAGAAATGATAATAGTACTCTGATTCAGTCTTATTAGTATTCAGTAATACGCTTTAAACGTTGTATCACGCCGGTAGTTTGAATACCACAATAGATAAAAAGTAACTCGAAGTTAAAAGTCAAAAATAGGCCATTGACAAGATCATAGCGTAATTTCTGTGGTCAAGATATGAGAAGGTAAGCTAATGATTTTTACTTATAATTTTGCATTTATCGAAAGAAATAAGGTATATATCGGCAGTTTGCAAGTTTCGTTCTCTAAAGCCCAAATCTTTTGCGTCTGGAAGCTCTTATTTACGTTTTCGTCATGTCCGTGTATTCGGTCCATGTATTACTATATGAATAATTAATATTAATTGTATGACCTGGACAGATACTTTTTTTTTAAATGCAGTACGTAAGGGTAACTCAAATCCAAAATTTCAAAAACTTTCATAAATATATTTTTTTCGAGATTTTTTTCCTCAAATTGCACGCTTTCTCAAGAATGTCCCCAGTAATGGATATATTTTTAAATGTTTCAATTTATTACAATTATCCATTGATTAAAACAATACAAGCTAGATCATAACTTTCAGGAAAGTTTTACTTTTATAGAAATTTGGTAAAACTAAAAACAGTTAAAACTTCTTTTAAAAGTTTTTAGAAGGTTTTTAAGGGGGAAAATATAATAGTCATAAAAACGTTAAAATTAATGCTTTGTAAGGAAATGTTAAGACTTTTTTTCACTTTGCATAATCTCATTAACCGACACTATGTTATGATCAAGGTAATTGAATGCTAGCCAATAAATAGCTAGAAAAAAAACCAGAAAAAAAGTTATATAATTATTCATTAAAGGAATACTTGCGCAACTTTCGTACGAAAAATCGAAAAAGAATCGAAATTCAAATTCTCTAATTTGAAACCAACATTTCAAAAACATGAACAAAGTGGACTTCTATATTTAATTAGAATCTAGAGTTGAAAGCCTGACAAACATCGATTTTCCTCGACTGCGTCATCGTTAATAAAACCAAAAAATAAATTGCCAACATTTAAAGTTATTTGTCGCCAATCCATACTTGGCGCAAAATAAAATTCCAGCAACCATAAATAAGTACCAGAGAAAATTAAGTTTGAACCTACCCCCCACTGGGTTAAGGGATCACGTTTGACACCTAGCCCATCCCTCCAATTATCTCTACCGGAGGTCTGTGGGGGAAAGCACTATTGGTCAACCCGAGTATACTCGGGCCGGGCGCTAGGCGCACAAAAATATTCACGAGTTAACTCGGGTCAGGCGCTAGGCGCACAAAAATATTCGCGAGTTAACTCGGGTTGGGCGCTTGGAGGGTTAAAAAAGTTGTAACCTTCGTGGGACTACAGTTTAAAGCGTGACAAACATTCATTTTTCTCGACTGTTGTCATTGTAAATAAAACCATAAAATAAATTGCAAAAATTTTACTCCTTTTTTTTAGTTGTGTGTGTAAAACTGTTCTTTTGCATGGAATTATTGCTCTCTGGTTATACTTTTTAAATACATGATGTAACGTTGTTTTTTTCTCTTTAACAGGATGCTACAACGATAAAATAACCCTTTTTAAATACTCTTCCCCCCTTTTTTTAACCCTTTCAGTCCCAGTGATGCCATTTGGCATCATCACTTTCAATATTTTTTTCAAAATGTTTATGTCCCGCTATGACATCAAAACACACATCATTCGATTCTTCACACTTTGTTCTATCAGACAAAATTTAATTTTATCTCAATACAAGTCAGAACTACTATTTTTTTATTTGGAAAATAGTCAACAAGCGTTTCTCCTTATTTTTGATAAGTTCACTTCAGTTCCACATATTTAAAACACAATTTAAACTATTTTGGTTAAAATAATTACTATTTTTTTTTTAATAATATGGTCAGATACCTTAAAATATATACCTCGAAATGTTTTTAGGTAATATATATATATATATATATTATATATTATATATATATATATATATTTTTATTTTGTGGTTTTCCACATTTAAGGAATTTTGGCATTGTTTCAAAAACCATATAAAAAATTTAAATGTATTTTTTTTTCTTATGGGATTCGTATATTTGACCTAAAATAAGCTTATTTTGTGAATATCAGATGTTTCTGTAGTGTAGTAAATTTTTGGGACTGAAAGGGTTAAGATATGTACACCTTACAGAAAAACGCCTATTCAATTTTGTCTTATTTCTTTATAATAGGGTTTAAATTTTAAAAAAAAAATTAAAACTTGTACATATAACTTAAAAATATGCAGTCTGATTTATTTCCGTTACAGCGCTCCGAAATTATTTTTGATATTCAATCTTTACATAACATTAATCCCCTTCAACAAATTGAGAGATGGATAGATTTACATCCAGAAACCTTTATTTCTTTTTCCCCGGGGCATGATGATTTCCGCGTTTTTTTCATCGCGTGCATGATTTAAATCTAGATCATTTTAGGCGCATGATTATCGATGCAAAAAAAACTGAATACAAAACCATTTTATTAACGCCTGACGATTTCAGAAAAATCGGTAAAAGGCTGTTAATTCCCCTTGGAGGAGTAAGACACAATTCCGACATCCGGACATTATATAAATTTAATAACAATTTATTTCTAGTCCCAAAATTTTTTACATTTGGACTAGTGACCGTTGAGGAGGGTGAAAGACATTTATTTAAATCAAATTCAGTAATACTTTGTTGTACCTTGCCCCAAACTAGGGATGCGCCCACCCTCCATCGGCGGACATTTTGTCCAAGCGATTATTCATATTTTAATATGAATGTATTTCGGCCGAACATTACTTACTTCCTCCCAGCAGGGACCCGCTATCTCATTATAACGGTAAAAAAGGGTTATTTTACCGTTGATCGGGTGCTGGAGGAAGTCCATGTGAATGGTGCCCTGGACTTTCGAACGCACACGAATTACATGTCATTCGAACTCCCTCCACGGACTCCAAATGCCCCTCTCGTACAACCCGAGGCGGATCGAACTCTGAAAAGACGCTTGCGGGAAGAGGACATTTATGCACCATCCACCTCTCGCAGTGAGTTGTGTTTTTTTGTTCATGGGGGGAGAGTGTCGTAAATGCATGGGTTGTTCACGACGACAAAGAGTGACTATTTTTTTTTACGTTCTTGGTAGTTTCTGAGTCAGTTACGCCGAGCAAAGTGGCCCGTCAAGATCTTGTCGATACCTTGGAACGCGACGAGGCCCTGGGAAGCATCGACCACGCCAGTGCCGTCCTACAAAACAACGACCAAGCGACACCCATCCCCTCACCGGTGCAGTTTGACCTCGTCGATGGCTTGGAACGCGACGAGGCCCTGGGAAGCATCGACCACGCCAGTGCCGTCCTACAAAACAACGACCAAGCGACACCCATCCCCTCACCGGTGCAGTTTGACCTCGTCGATGGCTTGGAACGCGACGAGACCCTGGGAAGCATCGACCACGCCAGTGCCGTCCTACAAAACAACGACCAAGCGACACCCATCCCCTCACCGGTGCAGTTTGACCTCACCGATAATTGTGAGTCTTCTTTTTCTTTTTATAAAAAAAAATGAAACACTTAAAAAATTGGAGAGACTCATTCGTGTTTTTTGCCTCCCCTAGTTAATTTGGACTTTCTGCCGAGCACTTCGTTTGAGCAGTTCCTCATCGAGCTGAACCTTGGCGAGAATTCGTACAACGGAGGTCTTTACTCGCCCATCTCTCCCGCGACACCCGTTCATCCAGAAACATCAACCCCAGATGAAAGAGAGATGACGTTCTCGGGAGAATACTTAACATGTAAGTATGAGGGAATTCATCTTTGAAAATATTCATTTAAAATAGAATGGGTAAACTAAAACATATTTCATATTATCTTGTAGCAACAGCTCCCATCGAAAGATCAACTACTGCTGCTGAGGTGACGCCGCCCACTCTCATTGAAACCGTGCCGCCGAACCCGAGCGTCGTCCCAGCTATCTCTGTAGGCATTCAGACGATGCTGTTTCCGGTGGAGCTTCCTGTCCCCAGAGGGCAAAACGTATCCAATGTGCAGCAGCCGCCGAATACGTGTCCGGCCCACGCCCACTCGTATTTTCCACATCGCTATGACCTTTACACGGATGATAGTGCACTGATTCGGGAACCTCTTAGAAGTGCCCTGTGGGAAGGAATGCATCTCCAGCAGCTGAATGTCGGCAGGGACGCGACCCCCATGGACTTACGAAGAAGACCTGCTCACTGAACTGAACTGAAACTCTGGAACGAGTATCGAAACACTCGTCAAACGGGTCGGTGAAGCCTGACAACCCTGTAAGAGTAACTTAACTTTTGCCGCCAATCCTATACTTTACCTGTTAAAATAGGCATTTTAAACCAACTTTTTCAAGAATTTTTTAAGCAGAAAATTGATAGGTTATTGCTTTAGGAGGTTTTTTTACATAATGAAGTTTCGGAAACATGTACTTAAAAAAAAATAGAATTGCGGCAACAATCTTTAAAACTTAAATTCCTTGGAGTACTATTCTTGGCGAGCGATTGGCGACATCCAATACAAACTGCAAGTCAAGTGTCCATTTTGATCGGCGAGATTATGCCAAATATGGCACATATTCTCCCTAAAGCTGTCGCCAAGTGACCCAAAAAAAAAGCTTCACCAGCTTATCATCGGGATGCTTCTTCCAGAGTTTCAGTTCAGTTCAGTGGACCTGCTAAGTCCCAAGAACAAGGAGATGTCGCGTACCCAGCATACCTTGCGAAGCGTGTGGATAAACTCCTTCCGGTCCCTACTTCCGGTATTCTCTACGTGAATTCAGTGAGTAATGCGCTGTTGTTTACAAATGTGTGATCTGTTTTTTGAATGTATTTAAAAAACAAAAATGGTTTCTGTGTCGTAGGTATGGCAAGGCCCGATCAATGATTGAAAGAAAATAGGTCGTTTTTCGTTTAGCGTGTTTTTTTGGAAAGGTGACGGCGCTCGTTGTGTAAATCGGGCGACTGTATTGCTTCTATAGAGGGTGTCCTGTCCTGACTATGACATCACTTTAAACACTGATAACAAAAACACCGCAATTTGTAAAAGCACGCGCCAGCGAAAATATTGACGCACGGTGATTGCTTTCAACTGCGACGCACGGTGTTTTCGTTTATTAACGCATGCCTCAAATGTCTACGAGAATACTTTGATTCGGTGTATCTTGCGCGATGATAACTCGAGAGAGAAAAACCGAATTTATCATTTGCAACTTTTCAAATAATTAAATTTAATTACCCCCCCCCCCCAAAAAAAAATAATAATTATCAAAAATTCAGAAAACGCGTCCGTTGCCAACCACCAGCCACAGACAATCAACGTAAACAGACATTCCAATCGGAACTTTTTTTTCAGAGAATGACGTCACCAGCCACCCAGCGACTAAACTTCGAACCAATGACCGCGCCACCAAGTGACTAAACTTCGAACCAACCAATGATCGCGCCACCAAGTGACTAAACTTCGAACCACACAATGATCGCGCAACCAAGTGACTAAAGTTAGAACTAATTATCACGTGACTGGTTGAAAACTGCGTGCGACTCCGAGCAGCGCGCGCTTCTTGTACTAATTATGCTCAAACTTGGATAAATTAATGCGCGCTACTTTTGAAAAGTAAAGTATTGCGCATTGCGGAGAAGAAAATTGCGACTCGAGAGAGGCCTGGAGTGGAGACAAATGTTTTTGTTGTGTTCTTTTCTCATCAAAACACATTTTTTTAATGTATTTTATGAAACTGTTTTACGTTCATAAGGATATTGATAGATAAGTGTTTTTGAAGGTAAGATAGGCAAGTGTTTAATTTATTCAAATATTCTTGTTTTCTTGATCAGAGCTAAATCCTCGATCACTTAAGAATGGTTGGTTATTTTTGTATTGAAAAGTTTCGATATATGTAGCTTAACACACTTAAAACATCTGTGTTTTTTTTGTCTTCGGTCATTAATTTTTTATTTAAAGTAATTAAATGTTATTAGACTAACCGAGTTACACTTTTCTTTCGTGTACCTTTATTAAATAAGAAAAATATAGAGTTATAATATTATTGCTGTTAGTTTTTAAAACTATGTTTTAAACAAATGACCTAACTGCCGACCTAGAAACGGACCGTGCAGCTTAAAATGTTAGTCGAATGTCCCGGTGTAGAGAGAGTGCATGTTAAATATGATATGGTTGTGTTGGGTGCCTACTCAGGTGCTCCCTAATGATTTCTTCTAAATATCTATATGAATGGACCAGTTACCACCAGATTTGTAGGAATTTCTACACCTTAAATAATAAATTTTTCAGGCAGGATATATTTAGTTTCCAAAAATAATTTGACACTTCCTTCTTCAAAATTCATTAAATTGTTCAATTTTTAATTAATGTCACATGCTAGGTGTTTTTAGTACCTAATTATTATTATTTAAAAAAAACTAATTTAATAGTTAGAGCTGATATTTTCATACAATATAGGCACTTTTTGATTCAAAACTTACTATTGCATTTCACTAAAAATTAATTTGAAATCTTAAGTTAATCTAAAGTTTAAGGTCTAACAATATATTGTAAATTAATCGCTTCGTTTAATGAGCATTTTAAAAATTTTGTGGATTTTTATTCATAATTTTGATGTGATGTATTAGAAAAGCTTTTTCTACATAGGATGAAGAAATAGATGGGCTTATTTGTGTGAAAACTCATTCCATAACCTGTATCTCTAAGGGGCCAAATAACACCAGATTTGTTGGAACACCTACTCAAGTACACCAACTTGGCCATTACAATTATTCCTTGAATTGTACAAAATTACTTGCATGCCTCTCTCCCTATCTATAAATTTATTTTTAAATACTATATTGCTCTGAGTAAAAAATGCAACATACAGTGTGGGTACCTAACTAATAAAATTTTGCTTTATTTGCAATTTTTGCTAAGAGCTTAATATAAAAATACAGATATATTGGTTTTATGATGTTGTTCTAGAATTGAGATGTTGTTAACATATGTTTCTTTAGTTGACTTTTTTTGGATAGGTAGTTATTTTTTATTGGGTTATTATTTTTTGTAAATATATCTCCTTTATTTTATTAAAAAAATATTTTGCATTTATTTTCTTACATTGTGTGTTTGTGATTACAAAAGTCCAGCACTACATAAACTAATGATTAAAAAATGTTTTGATAAATTTATGAGAAATTATGAATTATTTTCCTTAAAGAACTTGTAGGCTGTAAATTATTATTATATTTTATAAATTAATATTTATATTTTCCCCCCCTTAATCATTGGATTATTTAGAGAAATTGTGTTATTTTTACTTGCTCTAGAAGCAAACTCTAATTTATTTGAGGGAAAAAAATTATAATCAAACACTTTATTTGTAATAACATTATTTCTAGCTTCTTGTATGTTCTGATATTAAACAAACTATAATTGGCTGTGTTATAAAATAATAAGCAAAGGAATTGATGTTTTTGTATCAAGGAAAAGCCATTAAAAGAAAAGCTATATTTACCATTTCAAAACTTGTAAACACCTAATTAAAAACTTGTAAATATTTAATTGTCTTTCAAACTTGATAATTTATTGTAAATTTATCTACATACTTATTATTTTGACATGCAGTCTCATTATTACTGATTCCTTTCTTCTGAAAAACATATTATAATAATATTAGAAAAAGTTAAATTGATATGCCAAATATATATATGCCTGAAGTTAATTTATATGTATAATTTGGTTATACAAAAAATCCTTTTACAAATGTAAATTTTGGAATTGTAAATTAAAGGTTTAAAATTCTTTTTCAATGTTTTGTGGTAATTTCTGTTTGCATATTTACTTAGATTTTTATAAAGTTTTTAATTTTTTTATCATATATAAAAACATTATAACAATAGTTATGATGTTCAGTAAATATATACATAATATATTCACTGTTTGAATTAAATAACCAGGAGGTTTCACGTGGGAACTAGCAACACCTCTGCTTCACCTGGGAACTAGCAACAGCTCTGCAATTTTGTTTTCATTTTTCTCGAATTACTTTTGCATTCTATTTGCCAAATCGAATTTTCTAAGAATATTATAGTTGTTAAAATTAAAACTTCTTTCGATGCAAGTTTTCCTTGATAAATGATTAAAACAACCAACAGCACAGCAAGATGTTTTAATTAAAAAAATAACTAAATTAACTTATTCTTAGAAAACACAATTTCGAATAAAAACAAAAGTAATTCGAGAAAAAAGAAAACTAGACCGCGGAGCTGTTGCCAGAACCCCGTGAAATAAGCCCAATAACAATGTAATGATTTCCGGGTGTCTATTTCTAGCCTCCCTTTGGAGCTTTAACACAGTCAATAACGCCTCGTATTTTAGAACTCTGGTCAAGTGCCGCAGTCCGTTAAGAAAAGCGAAAATTACATGAGTTACGAAACCTTTATAGCTGTGTTAAAATCCGTTTTGGTGGTTAAAAGTAGGCAATTAAAAACGTTCCAAACCAGGCAAAAAAGTAAAAATTTTCCTCACTTGACTAGGGTTTTAAATAACGAAGCGCTATTAGCTGTGTTAAAGCTCCTGAATAGAGCTAAAAATAGGCAGCTGATTTGTAGCGCTCCTAGTGACTAAACTTGTTACTACGCTCAGGGGGCGGAGGCTTTTCGCCCTATTCACCTACGTAAATGCGCAGTCTGTTTAGATTCTTGTCTGTGCCACCAGCTGTGCGGTAACCTATTTGGCTTCTTTTCTAATTTTTTTCGCTTTTACTTGGCTCCAATGGGGATATTCACGCCATATCCACCTGAGCTTCAATTCCAAATCGCTGTGTTAAAAAAAAGGCAGTTAGACAGGTTTGAGCAGTGGGAAAACATTAGTACATGTTTCGATTGCTGTATAGGATAACATTAGCACGTGGTTCGAGAGCAGTAGCATAACAAACCGCGTGACATCACATGAATGTTCCCCATTCTTCCGACTATTTCATCGATCTATAAAAGTTACTGAGACCAAAATATTTAGGAAATGAGGCCACTGCAAGTCTACGACTTTTATATTTTCTATTTATTTTATTTAGAGGAAGGTGAGGGGTGAGGTAAACGAATGCAAACCTTAAAAAATTTAAGTGTTATTTTTAGGACTAAAAATCATTTTTATGACAACATGCAAAAAGTTCACTTTTTTATATCATATTCATTCATAAATCGTTGCGAAAATGACACTTTACGTGCTTGCGTCACAGACAGTTTGCGAAAATTAGGTTTTCGGCACTAGGTGCGATAAAGTTGGTCGAACATCATTTCAAATTTATTTTCACAAATGTTCGGTAGCACTAATTAATGTAAATACTATTTTTTTCAAAATAGAAAATTCTTTTACAACTTTTCTTTCACTACTTTGCATTTTCGAATATCTCCATGGAAACTAAAGGATGTCATGAAAATCACTCATTGGTAGAAATACTTTTCTGCACGTTATTATAAAAAATATTATAAGCAAGCACGTGCCAAATAACACTTTAGTAAGCTATAGTCATTATTTCACTCGCTCGTATCACGCTCGTGAAATAAAAGCCACTCGCTTAATAAAGTGTCATTTTCGCCACAAGTTGCTTAAATAACTAATGATATACAATTTTATATTCTCCTTCGAAAATGCATTTATATTTTTATAGTATTTATTCATTTTGTTATTGAAGGTTTGGATAAAGGGAAATATTTATTTTTAATTGAAAAATAAAATGAATAATTTTAAATAAAATTTTATTTACAATATTGTAAAAAATAATAATTTCTTAATTAACGTTTTATTTGTCCGTGATTCCGCTGACACAGGGCACTAGAATTGCCCATTTTCACTTTTCTGTTACTATGATAAAACACAAACTAGATTAACTAGAGAAATTAAAAATAATCCAATTAATTAAATATTAACTTTGAGCAGTCTATAAGAGATTTAAACATAAGAAAATTTGAACGTTGCTCATCATCTTCTGTTCTACGAAGAAAAATAAAAGATTTTTAAGAATTAAAAAAAAATGAAATTCGATCATTACCAAGAATTGTTTTTCTGATAGAATGAAGCTTTTAAAAACGAACACACTTAATCGAAAAGTTCAGAATTAATTATTTAATCGTATAATATTATATCAATTAAAAATGTTTAACTTCCCTGCCTTTTACATGGGTACATTAATCTTCATTTACTGGTGCCTCAAACAAGAAGAAGAAAACTTTTTGTTTCACAGATATATATTGGTTGTCAAGGGGCCCCCGGGCCCTTCCAGACAACACATAAAATTAAACAATCAAAATCCCCCCCCCCCCTTACCCATTGAAGAAAATTAAAAATAATATTTCAAATTACACCCAAACAAAGGGGGAACAATACTTTACAACTTTAATTTTTCGCCCTGCTTTTTCAAACTCTTGTAATTTGTTGTGCACGTTAAGCCCATTTCACACTTGCACAACTACTTGCAACTGCAACTTGTGGTAACCTGGTTTTTCGAGTTTCCACAAAAAATTATTTATCTCACAATTTGGCAAGTTTCATCTTTTTGTAAGCAAATTTTAATCAAACTATACGCATCGTTTGCATCAAACAGACGTTTATGTTTCCGAACTTCCTTAATAAGATCAATTTCAATTTTTGCCGTCCATTTACTACCCATTTTTAATTGCGCAGATGTTTGCATTTTTTGCGAGCAAGGAAAGTTGGCGTCTTAAAAAGTAAATAAACTACCAGTTGGCGATGTCCAGTTCGCCACAATGCAGCCAAAAAAAAAAAAATACTGAGTTCTGATTGGCTAAGGGTACATGCACCTGCGATATTTTTTCGTGCTCGCATGAAAAAATCTCACGACTTGAGTGCAACTTTTTAATGCACGACTTCCTATGGGAGATGCAAGTAGTTGTGACTAGGGTTACCAGGTCAAAAAAGCATAAAATGGGACACTTACTTTTAAAAAGCAGGACAAAAGCATGAAAAGCAGGACACATTTAAAATTGACTCAAATCAATTGACAAAACCATATTATTAGCAAAGTAAACATTATTACATTATATTATTTAAACATTATTATTAGCATATTTTTCTACAAAACCAATTTTTCTTAATAAGTCCTTAACTTAAGATATATTGACATAAAACTTGATATGTCCTTGTTAAGTTAACTAGCAATGCTTAAAACGTGTTTTGGAGTAAACTAAAAAAGTAAGCTAATTACAACTTTGAAATGTATACAAACTTCTTTAAAAATTTCCAAAATTAATTAAATTTTCAAAAATACGGACATTTAAAGATTTTTAAAAAATAAATACGGACGGCAGGACAGAGCCTCTAAATACGGACGTGTCCTGCTAAATACGGACGTCTGGTAACCCTAGTTGTGACAAGGTGTGAAACGGGCTTCGTTTCCGTAAAAATGACGTATCACAATTTTGCCTCCCACAAACGGTGCCTCAACAGCGAGGTCTGTTTTTTTGTGTGTGTTCTCGACTATACAATACAGTATCTGGTGCTATTCAATCTATAATAATAAAAGAAAGAGTCTGTCTGTCTGTGTGTATGTCTGTGGATCGCAAAAGACCTACTTAGACTGCTCTAAAAAATTAGAAATTTTTAATATAGATTCCTTTTAATACCTACGTGTGCACCTGAGGCTTAGTTTTTTCATATTTGATTGTGATTTTTAATTAATATAATTAGTTTTAATAAAACGTCATCCACGTGGGATTGCGGGACCATAACAGGGCTTGAAAATACATGGACCGGGCCGAAACGGGGGCTTGACGCCATCCTCTATTAGTTTGATTGAGATATGCGCTCGCCCGAAGGCTGCTTCATCCTCTATTAGTGTTTGCTTTTTTAAGTGCGCAAGCGCCAACACGAATTTAATTTTGTTTTGATTTTGAGTGTATTTTCAAAAGTAAACATGCCTCTAAAAGGAAGCAATGCGAAGTTAACGGGTTCCCATTAAGGCGGACCATACTGCTAGTTAATAAAATATATAGGCAATAATTAATGTCTTTTAAAAATTACCGAGTATGTACATACTTAAGCACCATGGAATCACAGTAAATATTAGTGCTGCCCTCAATCGCATATAAAGAGTCCAGGAGAAAAAAAACATTGATTGACTAGGAATCTTTTCTTAATCAGTTCTGCTTTTGGGACATTGGTGACAAGGTTTCTCCCTTTTTTGTGGTAGAAAGTGGGACTCGCGTGAATCATAGTTGCAGCGAGAGAAGAACCACGTGAAAAATCAGTTTATTTGCACCAGTTTTGGCAATGAGTAGCTATATCGTCCCAAAGAGGCCTGGTACGGAAAAATCGTTAAAGGGTTTTTTCCTCTGCACTCCATTTCAAATGTCTGAAACCCTCAGCATACACGGTGGTGTCGCCATCTATGTATTAGGGAAGTAAACAAAAACGCACCCTTATTCATCCGCACTTTTCGTTCTTATATAATTAGTTACGATTAGCATTCGGAAAACAAAACTTATAAAGGAATACTTCCAATTCGAATCATCGAAACTTTAAGAAATTTTAAAGCTATTAGATTTTTTTAACCGATATTTTTACGGTCGATCAAATTTTAATTAATCATATGGAATAAAAGTATCGAAATTATTTTGTACAGGACTTAAGTTTTTTTTAATGTCAATCTTAATAACTAATTTTTTTAATCGTGTACTTCCTCTATTTGTATCAGTAAATTTCTTTCTCTGTTTGTCTTACTTGACGAAGGTTTTTAAGCGGGTCTCCGATCGAGCACGCAAACCAGAAAATACAAGCACCAACCTACCTACCTATATACTTTGTTTAGGTTTTCCCCTCGCTTTACTGATCATAAGGGTGAGTGTTAGTATATATAGCTTATTTTTAAATTATATATTTTTAAATTTTATGATTACTATTCTTTGAAAATTTATTGCCTAATAACATGCATTAATACAGTAACACTGACCCCTTGTCACCGCATTAAGGAGAAAAATACTACACAACAAATGCTATTTAATTCTAAAATTACAAAAAAAATTATAAACATATTTTTATGATATTCTTTTTGAAATTTTGGAATTAAATTTTAGCACTTTTCTCCTTGAAAGTAGTGGCAACACTGGTGAAATGGCCCTCCAATTCTGGTCTCCATTCGCATCGGTCCGTCCCGGCGGCAGGGGCTGCAACCCCGGATGCCCAATCCCCGGAGGGAAGTTCGGAAGCTCCGACGGCTAAAAAAGTTAAACTCTCCGGCTCGGAGGTCAATGACTTAGAGACAGATGTTGAGCTCCGGCCCGTGGCCAACATCCCTGTCGAAAATAAGTTCGATATGCAAGCTGAGCCCATGCAACTGGCGTCGGATCGGCCCGTCCCGGTGACAGGAGTTGTAACCCCGGATGCCCAATTCCCGGCGGGAAGCTCGGAGGTCCCGACGGCTAGTACTGAGCCTCGGCCCGTGGCCAGTAGACCAATGCCTATTCTCTTCCTCGGAGGGGAATCAGGTGATGAAGTGGTCAAACGCATCGCTGAGTCGGTGGCGGACGACCTCGGCCCCAAACCTTTTCACAAGTGTGTAAAGGTATTTCCACGGTCCGTGGAAGAGGAGGCCAAGATCCTGGCCATCCTTGCCGAGGCGAAGGTTGGGTTTTTCCGCCACTCCAGACGAAAGCGGGCGCAGTTCAAAACGGTCGTCAAGGGGTTGCCCCGCGACACCGATCCATCGAACATCTCCTCCGGCCTCGCCGCGGAAGGATTTATCATCGAACGGGTCGTTCAGCTGTCAAAAGCTCGGACAAAGGCCCCCCTCCCGATATTTCAAGTCTCAGTTGTTCGGACTGGGAACTTCAAGGTTATTTTCGAGCAAAGCATTGTCCTGGATAAGAAGGTCTCCTTCGAACCATACTGGAAGATTGCCAGAGTTCCTCAATGTTATAATTGCCAGGGGTGCGGCCATGTGAGCAGTCTCTGCCATATGGGCCCCAGGTGTCGGTATTGTGGCCTCGGCCACGACTCTCGTACGTGTCCCTCCCGAGAGGTAGATCAGATCCGCTGCTGTGCGAATTGTTGTGGGCCCCACCTCAGTTCCTCAGCGGCCTGCCCGGAGAGGCCAAAGCCCCCCAAAAGGGAGCTTCCAGAGAGTTCCACCAGGTGGCAGAACCGACCTAAGCCACGCCTAGAAGAGAAAGGTCCTACCTCCCTATTGGCTGCCCTGAGATCCGTTAGAACGCCATTGCTGACGTTTTCGGTGATCTAGAGGCGTTCAAGAGAAGCGCAGCTGCCCTGGCAGCCTGCTCCAGCAAGGAGGAGAAGATGTTGGCTCTGTTCAGCATGCTTGCTCCGTAGTTTCGTCCCAGGACTCTCGGCTCGTGAGTTCTTATTCTTGTTCTTAGACCAGCCGGTTCGCCTGGCTCTATTGAATCCGGTTTTTTAGTTATGCCCTATGGGACTATTTCGATGAATGAGTAAGGGCGCTTCGCGCCGAAGCTCAGATTGTTAGTATCCGATCTCCGTCTCCATTCGCACCCCGCCATTTGCATTATGTCACGTGATCCGAAGATCTAATATACTTTAACTGTGATATCTATGACTATAAAAGGGTTCCAATGCTTTTCAAATGAGCATTAAATTTTGCAGTTTTTTTTAAAAATAATTGAAGTCTTTCGAATTCGAAGTCTGAAATTTTCAATGTATTCTAATTTCGATGCGCTGAATTTTTTTTTTAACTATCACACTTGACTGTAGCATACGTAGTTTGGGCAATAAAAGTAGATGACAGACAGACGGACTGAACGATTACAATACCTTCCTTTTTTTACGTTATAAACGTAATGTGGAAGCTAAAACAGAATTTCACGAGGTTCACAGAAAAATACAAAAAGGAACACTTAAACAACGAAGAAATAAAACAAGTAGGTTTGTAACAGAATCGGTCGCTAAGCCCACTCCCACACAGCATTTGTGTTCAACAGGAAAAAAGTCATCAAACACAATATTAATTCTATTATAAACCTTAAAGCGCTAAATGTGGCTAGTTTCATTTATAGCAAAGATTAATTTATATTAAAAAGTATATAATATTCCTCTCTTTTAAACAGAACCAAAACATTTCATATAAACAACAAACAAAGAATATCTTAGTGAAATATATTTGACATCATTTCAAACTGACTGGTGTCGCAAAAATAAATTCCTTTTAATTTATTATTTCAAAAAATTAAAGTTTCTCGAATGTTTGTTGCGAATGACAATGGTGATTTAATTGTAATTAAAATCTCTTCTTATACTTTTTAAATGGAGCATTACATTTTGCAGTTTTTTAAACAACTAAAGTACTTAGAAAACTTTTTTTTCTGAGATTTCAGTGTCTTCTTATTTCGATGCGCTGAATCTTTTTGACAAATCACACTTGTCTGTAGCATTTGTAGTTTGGGTTATGAAAGCGAGTGACGGACAGACAGACGGATGGACAGACGGACGGACAGACAGATGGACAGACAGACTGACAGACGGACGGACAGACAGACGGACGAACAGACGGACGGACAGACGGATTGAACGATTATAAAACCTTCCACATTTTACGTTATGAGCGTGGAGTGGAAGCTAAAACGGAACTTTAGTAAATACCCGAGAAAATACCTAACGAACCGAGAAAGTTCCGGCAACTCTGCTTCAAGTACTTGTTCGTTAATAGTGCGTGAACTTTTTCGTACAGTGTTGCTATGTACTCAGAGTATTTCTGGATTAAATGTGTTATTTTTTTTTTTTTATTTTAATTGTTTTTAGATGCTCCAAGATTTTTTCTTCTAATTTCATTATATTTAAAACCTTATTACAATGCCCACCCAGGGTCTGGAAACTCCTCTACCAAATGTTCACTCCTTAGTTCTTTCAGTTTGATCTGTGGTTTCAGACAGACAGACTGACGAATCGATGGACAAGAACCACTCTTTTTTTAAGAAAACGTGTAGAAAACATTTCGGATTATCGACCCTATCTCAATATTTCCATGACCTTATATTTCATTTGAAGCATATAAAAGTATAAATGTATAACTACTTGCCTTCGACAATCGCGAAATGTGTTTTAACTGGAATCTTACGTTAAGGGGGAACGGGGTGCGCTGGACCAACCCCAACGGAGAAAAAAAAAATATTTCCTCTGCCACATTTCTATGGCTGTATCGGTTATTTATACAAGCGGGATATTTTTTTATGTGATAAATGTAGCTGACTAGCAGGTCCCGACCATTCCACTTTTTGAAATTGTTTCGAATATCTTTCTTAATTTTCATGAAAATATATTTAAACAAATTATTTGAATAAATAAAAAAAAAGTGTTAAGAAAGAGACCTGTAAGTTATCTAATTTATTATTAAAATTAAAAGAAATAATTTGTGTAAAAATATTCTTGTCAGCCTGTCGAGAAATGTAGGCACTAATTTTTTTTTACTTGATTATCAATAAGGTTTCAGCTGAATAAGGAGAAAGACATGTCTTTTTCAATTGCAAACAAATTTATTAATATTAAAAACCTAACAGAATGCAATTATATCGGAATATATTTTTAGTACATAAAACTACATAATACAAACTAACTAAATGTGTTGTAAAACTTTATAGTTTTGTTATTAAGACACACAGGGCCATTATTAGGATTGTCATTTGATTAAACTAAGGAAAAATAAATACAGACTTACTCAAAACGTCCCGAGGGAAATTCAAACCAGGTACGAAGGGTTCAACTCCATATTCAACAATGCGTATAGGCAAGGTACATCAAAAAGCAGCTAGTAGAATGTGTTGATCCTAAGCTGCATTCTGTAGAAAAACAAAATGTAGTTTGTGGGGCTTATAACTCTCAATCAATTACTGCTTTATTTGAGTTTGGAAGTGGCGCTCTTTTTGTGTTTGTTCAGATTGCTTTGTATGTCAGGCTTATTTTTTTAGAACTTTAACTCAGGCACATTACATGAACTTGGTCTTTTTGTTGATTCACTTCTTTGTAGCCAGACCTTTTTTTGTAAGATATTGGCCCTCCTTTGTACAGAGATGTTTTTGTTGGGATTTCACTTCTGTTGTATTAGATGGGAACACTGGTGAAGTATAATTGAATAATGTGTTTAGTGAATAGGCAGTATCATATAGAATTTAAACATTTAGCTGATGGAGATGTTACACTGCTTCCGAGTGCAATTATTTGCAATTCCTGTTAAAATAAATATATATTAGGTGACAAACAAGCAGTAAAAATAGTTTATAACTTTTAAGTATATATGTGACAACAATTGGGGAGGGGGGAGATGTGCTCTGGGGATATGTCAATAAACAAATAACTATATTCGGCAGCTTCACTTTATTTTAATATAAAATTTCTACAATGAGGATATACTGATTTAATCTAAATTAAGGCAATTGGTTACTACAAAAGTAAAGGTCGGGAATAGTGAGAATTGACGAATTTAGTTTCCTGTCTGACAACTGTTTTTAAACAAGAAGTTCTAAAAAGAACTAAAATAGCCTACTGATGTCCTGTCCACTTTATTACTCACCGAAAATTCTTAGAGAATACATATCTAGAAATTGAATGCTAAAAACGGACGGAAATTTTCCCTTAATTTTGAGGATTCAGTTTCTCCTGCAAATGCTCCGAGTTTTCCTTTCCTCAAGTGGAGGACATTCTGAATCGTCATTTTTTTGAGGATTTGAATGTACGTCTAATCTAAGAATATTTCGTTTTTTTTGAGACTATGTGAATTTAGTTGTTTTGAGAGCTAGTTTTCCTGAAATTTGATGGAATTGTTATTCTGTAATTTGAGAGATTGGCATGTCGTCAGTTTGAGATGTGATTTGTTTTTATAGTTCTGGTTACGTTAAATTGATGGATTGTTATACTTGATTTGAGAGTTGGTTATCGATATTTTTGAGTATGTGATGCTGCTTTGATAGTTCCGGTTTCGTTAAATTGAGGAATTTATTAATTGTTCATTTGAGAGTTTTGCATAGTCATTTTTGAGCATATATATTTATTGTTAGGGCAGCTCTATAGTTAAACTCATAGTTTCCTTGCACAGAAGCCACGGGACCATGGGCGCGAGCTATAAAACGCGCGGGGCAATCAGATTGAAGAGAAAATTTCAGTCGTGTATTTTGTCTTCATCTAAATTGTTTCGTGCGTTTTTATAGCTCTCACATGGTACGTGGTTTCGGTGCAAGGAAAACGATGAGTTTAAGCTAGTAGAGCTGCCCGAACAATATATATTATAGTTTATGCTCAAAAAATGACGATGCAAAACTCTCAATTTGAACAATAATAATCTTCTCAATTTAACGAAACCGGAACTATCAACAGCAGCTTCAACATACTCAAAATAACGATACCAAAACTCTCAATTCAAGTATCACAATCCTCTATTTTAAAAACGTAAACCAGAACTATAAAAACAAAATCACTCGCATGGCCTCAAAACTGACGATGCCAAACTCTCAAATAAGAATAACAATCCTCAAATTTAAGGAAACTAGCTCTCAAAACAACTAAATTCACATGCTCAGTGAAATAACGAAATATTTCTTTTAGATTTGACGGGGGGGGTGCTGACATTCGCAAATCTCAAAAAAATGACCCGATTCAAATTGTCCTCACTTTTGAGGAAGGAAAACTCGGAGCCATTTGGCCAGGAAACTGAATCCTCGAAAATTAAGGAAAAATTTCGTCGTTTTGAGCATTCATTTTTAAGGATTGTATTCTCTAGAATTTCGGGTGAGTATTAAGAGTGATGGACATCAGTAGGCTATTTTAGTTCATTTTTAGAGCTTCTGTTTAAAAAGTTGTCAGAACAGGGAAATAAATTCGTCGAAATGCTACTATCGACCTTTACTTTGTAGTAACAGATTTCTCTTAATTGAGATTGAATCTTATGTGTCCTCATTGTGAAATTTATATTTAAATAAAGTGAAGCTGCGAATTTAGTTATTTGTTTTATTGTCTTATTCTCCCGAGCACATCTCACCCCCCTCTGCCCAATTGTTGTACATGTAATATACTTAAAAAGTTATTAAAAAACTATTTTTAGCTGCTTGTTGTCTCGCTATATATTTTATTTTTAAACAGGAATTGCAAATATTGCCTCGGAGCAGTTGTTGTAAATTCTCATCTATGTTTATGTTTTATTAGGTTCTGCCTATTCGACTAGAAACACATTAATTCATTATACTTCTCCATGTGTTCCCCATTACAAAAAGAGCAAAGTGAATAATCCCAACAAAAACTCTCTGGTTAAAAAGAGGGCCAAAAGTTCTTACACAAAAAAAAGGTCTGCCTACAAAAGAAGTTGGATCAACAAAAAGACCAAGTTCAGGTAATTTGCTGAGTGTAAAGTTCTAGAAAAAATTAAGCCTGGATCAACCAAAGATCTGAAAAACAAAAAAGGATCAATTCAATAGATGTTGTTTTGAGTTATAAGCCCCCAAAACATTTTGTTTTTAAGGATGCAGCTTAGGTCTCTAAACTTTCTTACTAGCTGTTTGTGTAACTTGGCCTTTTACGCAATTGTGATTATGGAGTTGAAACCCTTCTGTACCTGGTTGAATTTTCACTCGGGACGTTGAGTAGAGTCTGTATTGTGATTTTTCCTTAGTTTATCAAATGGTAAATCCTATGAAGGCGCTGTTGGTGTTTTAATAACGAAACTTATAAAGTTTACACATTTAGTTAGTTTGTATTATGTGAGGTTTTATGATTATATATATATATTCGATAGTATTGCATTTCTGTTAGTGTTTTATATTAATAAATTTTGTTTGCAATGAAAAAAAATGTCTTTCTCCTTATTCAGCTGAAAACCTTATTGATAAATCAAGTAAGAAAAAAAAATTGTGCCAAATTTCTCAGTGTCACTGTAATGAATATTTTTACAAACTTTTTTTTAATTTTAAATAATAAATGTAGATAACTTACAGGTCTCTTTCTTAACACTTTTTTTTTATTTATTCAAATATTTGGTTTTTGTTTTATTGTTATTTAATATTTTTTCATGATAATTGAAAATTTGATAATGACACCCCCCCAGACCCCCGCCTCCCCCCCCCCCCCCCCCCTCCCCCTTGTGTCCCCCCCCCCCCCCCCCTCCCCCACCAACAAACCCCAGGGGGGGAAACAATTTCAAAAGTGGAATGGTCGGGATCCTGCTAGTCAGCTTCATTTAGCACCATAAAAAAATTATTATCAGCTTGTAAAAATATTCGATACAGCCAGAGAAATGTGGCAGAGGAAATATTTTTTTTTTCTCCGTTGGGGTTGGTCCAGCGCACCCCGTTCCCCCTTAACGTAAGATTCCAGTTAAAACTTTCGTTGCGAAGCAAGTGTTATACATTTATACTTTTATATGCTTCAAATGAAATATAAGGTCATGGAAATATTGAGATAGGGTCGATAATCCGATAATGTTTTTACAAGTTTTCTTAAAAATAGAGTTGGTTATTGTCTATCGATTTGTCGTCTGGTCTGTCTGGTCTGAAAACCACAGATCAAATGAAAGAACTAAGGATATTTGTGAACATTTGGTAGTGGAGTCTTCCAGACCTGGGTGGGCATTGTAATAAGGTTTTAAATATAATGAAATTAGAAGAAAAAATCTTGGAGCATCCTAAAAACTTTAAAAAAAATAACATTTATCCAGAATACTTGAGTCATAGCAACACTGTAAAAAAAGTTCACTGAAATTAACGGAAAAGTACTTGAAGCAGAGTTGCCGGAACTTTCTCGGTTCGTTAGGTATTTTCTCGGGTATTTACTAAAGTTCCGTTTTAGCTTCCACTCCACGCTCATAACGTAAAAAGTGGAAGGTTTTATAATCGTCAATCCGTCCCTGTCGATCCGTCTGTTCGTCCGTCTGTCTTGTCTCCGTTCGCCGTTGTCAGTTTGTCTGTCCATCTGTCTGTCCGTCCGTCTGTCCATCCGTCTGTCTGTCCGTCACTCGCTTTCATAACCCAAACTACAAATGCTACAGACAAGTGTGATTTGTCAAAAAAATTCAGCGCATCGAAATAAGAAGACACTGAAATCTCAGAAAAAAAAGTTTTCTAAGTCTCTTGTAGTTGTTTTAAAAAAACTCAGAAATGTAATGCTCCATTTAAAAAGTATAAGAAGAGAGATTTAATTACAAAATTAATATCACCATTGTCATTCGCAACAAACATTCGAGAAACTTTAAGTTTTTTGGAAATAATAAATTAAAAGGAATTTATTTTTGCGACACCATGTTCAGTTGTTGAAATGATGTCAAATATATTTCACTAAGATGATTCGTTTGTTTGTTGTTTTATATGTAAATGTTTTTGGTTCTGTTTAAAAGAGAGAGGAATATTATATACTTTGTATTAATATAAATTAATCTTGCTAATAAATGAACTAGCCATCTCTTTAGCGCTTTAAGGTTTATAATACTAGAATTAATATTGTGTTTGATGACTTTTTTCCTGTTTGAACACAAATGCTGTGTGGGAGTGGGCTTAGCGACCGATTCTGTTACAAACCCGACCTACTTGTTTTATTTCTTCGTTGTTTAAGTGTTCCTTTTTGTATTTTTCTGTGAACCTCGTGAAATTCTGTTTTAGCTTCCACATTACGTTTATAACGTAAAAAAAGGAAGGTATTGTAATCGTTCAGTCCGTCTGTCTGTCATCTACTTTTATTGCCCAAACTACGTATGCTACAGTCAAGTGTGATAGTTAAAAAAAATTCAGCGCATCGAAATTAGAATACATTGAAAATTTCAGACTTCGAATTCGAAAGACTTCAATTATTTTTAAAAAAAACTGCAAAATTTAATGCTCATTTGAAAAGCATTGGAACCCTTTTATAGTCATAGATATCACAGTTAAAGTATATTAGATCTTCGGATCACGTGACATAATGCAAATGGCGGGGTGCGAATGGAGACGGAGATCGGATACTAACAATCTGAGCTTCGGCGCGAAGCGCCCTTACTCATTCATCGAAATAGTCCCATAGGGCATAACTAAAAAACCGGATTCAATAGAGCCAGGCGAACCGGCTGGTCTAAGAACAAGAATATATAAAGAACTCACGAGCCGAGAGTCCTGGGACGAAACTACGGAGCAAGCATGCTGAACAGAGCCAACATCTTCTCCTCCTTGCTGGAGCAGGCTGCCAGGGCAGCTGCGCTTCTCTTGAACGCCTCTAGATCACCGAAAACGTCAGCAATGGCGTTCTTAACGGATCTCAGGGCAGCCAATAGGGAGGTAGGACCTTTCTCTTCTAGGCGTGGCTTAGGTCGGTTCTGCCACCTGGTGGAACTCTCTGGAAGCTCCCTTTTGGGGGGCTTTGGCCTCTCCGGGCAGGCCGCTGAGGAACTGAGGTGGGGCCCACAACAATTCGCACAGCAGCGGATCTGATCTACCTCTCGGGAGGACACGTACGAGAGTCGTGGCCGAGGCCCACAATACCGACACCTGGGCCCATATGGCAGAGACTGCTCACATGGCCGCACCCCTGGCAATTATAACATTGAGGAACTCTGGCAATCTTCCAGTATGGTTCGAAGGAGACCTTCTTATCCAGGACAATGCTTTGCTCGAAAATAACCTTGAAGTTCCCAGTCCGAACAACTGAGACTTGAAATATCGGGAGGGGGGCCTTTGTCCGAGCTTTTGACAGCTGAACGACCCGTTCGATGATAAATCCTTCCGCGGCGAGGCCGGAGGAGATGTTTCGATGGATCGGTGTCGCGGGGCAACCCCTTGACGACCGTTTTGAACTGCGCCCGCTTTCGTCTGGAGTGGCGGAAAAAAAACCCAACCTTCGCCTCGGCAAGGATGGCCAGGATCTTGGCCTCCTCTTCCACGGACCGTGGAAATACCTTTACACACTTGTGAAAAGGTTTTGGGGCCGAGGTCGTCCGCCACCGACTCAGCGATGCGTTTGACCACTTCATCACCTGATTCCCCTCCGAGGAAGAGAATAGGCATTGGTCTACTGGCACACGGGCCGAGGCTCAGTACTTAGCCGTCGGGACCTCCGAGCTTCCCGCCGGGAATTGGGCATCCGGGGTTACAACTCCTGTCACCGGGACGGGCCGATCCGACGCCAGTTGCATGGGCTCAGCTTGCATATCGAACTTATTTTCGACAGGGATGTTGGCCACGGGCCGGAGCTCAACATCTGTCTCTAAGTCATTGACCTCCGAGCCGGAGAGTTTAACTTTTTTAGCCGTCGGAGCTTCCGAACTTCCCTCCGGGATTGGGCATCCGGGGTTGCAGCCCCTGCCGCCGGGACGGACCGAATGCGAATGGAGACCAGAATTGGAGGGCCATTTCACCAGTGTTGCCACTACTTTCAAGGAGAAAAGTGCTAAAATTTAATTCCAAAAATTTCAAAAAGAATATCATAAAAATATGTTTATAATTTTTTTTGTAATTTTAGAATTAAATAGCATTTGTTGTGTAGTATTTTTCTCCTTAATGCGGTGACAAGGGGTCAGTGTTACTGTATTTAATGCATGTTATTAGGCAATAAATTTTCAAAGAATAGTAATCATAAAATTTAAAAATATATAATTTAAAAATAAAGCTATATATACTAACACTCACTCTGATAATCAGTGAAGCGCGGGAAAACCTAAACAAGGTATATAGGTAGGTAGGTTGGTTGCTTGTATTTTCTGGTTTGCGTGCTCGATCGGAGACCCGCTTAAAAACCTTCGTCAAGTAAGACAAACAGAGAAAGAAATTTACTGATACAAATAGAGGAAGTACACGATTAAAAAAATTAGTTATTAAGATTGACATTAAAAAAAACTTAAGTCCTGTACAAAATAATTTCGATAACTTTTATTCCATATGATTAATTAAAATTTGATCGACCGTAAAAATATCGGTTTAAAAAAAATCTAATAGCTTTAAAATTTCTTAAAGTTTCGATGATTCGAATTGGAAGTATCCCTTTATAAGTTTTGTTTTCAGAATGCTAATGAATAACTAATTATATAAGAACGAAAAGTGCGGATGAATAAGGGTGCGTTTTTGTTTACTTCCCTAATACATAGATGGCGACACCACCGTGTATGCTGAGGGTTTCAGACATTTGAAATGGAGTGCAGAGGAAAAAACCCTTTAACGATTTTTCCGTACCAGGCCTCTTTGGGACGATATAGCTACTCATTGCCAAAACTGGTGCAAATAAACTGATTTTTCACGTGGTTCTTCTCTCGCTGCAACTATGATTCACGCGAGTCCCACTTTCTACCACAAAAAAGGGAGAAACCTTGTCACCAATGTCCCAAAAGCAGAACTGATTAAGAAAAGATTCCTAGTCAATCAATGTTTTTTTTCTCCTGGACTCTTTATATGCGATTGAGGGCAGCACTAATATTTACTGTGATTCCATGGTGCTTAAGTATGTACATACTCGGTAATTTTTAAAAGACATTAATTATTGCCTATATATTTTATTAACTAGCAGTATGGTCCCGCCTTAATGGGAACCCGTTAACTTCGCATTGCTTCCTTTTAGAGGCATGTTTACTTTTGAAAATACACTCAAAATCAAAACAAAATTAAATTCGTGTTGGCGCTTGCGCACTTAAAAAAGCAAACACTAATAGAGGATGAAGCAGCCTTCGGGCGAGCGCATATCTCAATCAAACTAATAGAGGATGGCGTCAAGCCCCCGTTTCGGCCCGGTCCATGTATTTTCAAGCCCTGTTATGGTCCCGCAATCCCACGTGGATGACGTTTTATTAAAACTAATTATATTAATTAAAAATCACAATCAAATATGAAAAAACTAAGCCTCAGGTGCACACGTAGGTATTAAAAGGAATCTATATTAAAAATTTCTAATTTTTTAGAGCAGTCTAAGTAGGTCTTTTGCGATCCACAGACATACACACAGACAGACAGACTCTTTCTTTTATTATTATAGATTGAATAGCACCAGATACTGTATTGTATAGTCGAGAACACACACAAAAAAACAGACCTCGCTGTTGAGGCACCGTTTGTGGGAGGCAAAATTGTGATACGTCATTTTTACGGAAACGAAGCCCGTTTCACACCTTGTCACAACTAGGGGTTACCAGACGTCCGTATTTAGCAGGACACGTCCGTATTTAGAGGCTCTGTCCTGCCGTCCGTATTTATTTTTTAAAAATCTTTAAATGTCCGTATTTTTGAAAATTTAATTAATTTTGGAAATTTTTAAAGAAGTTTGTATACATTTCAAAGTTGTAATTAGCTTACTTTTTTAGTTTACTCCAAAACACGTTTTAAGCATTGCTAGTTAACTTAACAAGGACATATCAAGTTTTTATGTCAATATATCTTAAGTTAAGGACTTATTAAGAAAAATTGGTTTTGTAGAAAAATATGCTAATAATAATGTTTAAATAATATAATGTAATAATGTTTACTTTGCTAATAATATGGTTTTGTCAATTGATTTGAGTCAATTTTAAATGTGTCCTGCTTTTCATGCTTTTGTCCTGCTTTTTAAAAGTAAGTGTCCCATTTTATGCTTTTTTGACCTGGTAACCCTAGTCACAACTACTTGCATCTCCCATAGGAAGTCGTGCATTAAAAAGTTGCACTCAAGTCGTGAGATTTTTTCATGCGAGCACGAAAAAATATCGCAGGTGCATGTACCCTTAGCCAATCAGAACTCAGTATTTTTTTTTTTTTGGCTGCATTGTGGCGAACTGGACATCGCCAACTGGTAGTTTATTTACTTTTTAAGACGCCAACTTTCCTTGCTCGCAAAAAATGCAAACATCTGCGCAATTAAAAATGGGTAGTAAATGGACGGCAAAAATTGAAATTGATCTTATTAAGGAAGTTCGGAAACATAAACGTCTGTTTGATGCAAACGATGCGTATAGTTTGATTAAAATTTGCTTACAAAAAGATGAAACTTGCCAAATTGTGAGATAAATAATTTTTTGTGGAAACTCGAAAAACCAGGTTACCACAAGTTGCAGTTGCAAGTAGTTGTGCAGGTGTGAAATGGGCTTAACGTGCACGACAAATTACAAGAGTTTGAAAAAGCAGGGCGAAAAATTAAAGTTGTAAAGTATTGTTCCCCTTTTGTTTGGGTGTAATTTGAAATATTATTTTTAATTTTCTTCAATGGGGGGGGGGGGGGTTTTATGTGTTGTCTGGAAGGGCCCGGGGGCCCCTTGACAACCAATATATTTCTGTGAAATAAAAAGTTTTCTTCTTCTTGTTTGAGGCACCAGTAAATGAAGATTAATGTACCCATGTAAAAGGCAGGGAAGTTAAACATTTTTAATTGATATAATATTATACGATTAAATAATTAATTCTGAACTTTTCGATTAAGTGTGTTCGTTTTTAAAAGCTTCATTCTATCAGAAAAACAATTCTTGGTAATGATCGAATTTCATTTTTTTTTAATTCTTAAAAATCTTTTATTTTTCTTCGTAGAACAGAAGATGATGAGCAACGTTCAAATTTTCTTATGTTTAAATCTCTTATAGACTGCTCAAAGTTAATATTTAATTAATTGGATTATTTTTAATTTCTCTAGTTAATCTAGTTTGTGTTTTATCATAGTAACAGAAAAGTGAAAATGGGCAATTCTAGTGCCCTGTGTCAGCGGAATCACGGACAAATAAAACGTTAATTAAGAAATTATTATTTTTTACAATATTGTAAATAAAATTTTATTTAAAATTATTCATTTTATTTTTCAATTAAAAATAAATATTTCCCTTTATCCAAACCTTCAATAACAAAATGAATAAATACTATAAAAATATAAATGCATTTTCGAAGGAGAATATAAAATTGTATATCATTAGTTATTTAAGCAACTTGTGGCGAAAATGACACTTTATTAAGCGAGTGGCTTTTATTTCACGAGCGTGATACGAGCGAGTGAAATAATGACTATAGCTTACTAAAGTGTTATTTGGCACGTGCTTGCTTATAATATTTTTTATAATAACGTGCAGAAAAGTATTTCTACCAATGAGTGATTTTCATGACATCCTTTAGTTTCCATGGAGATATTCGAAAATGCAAAGTAGTGAAAGAAAAGTTGTAAAAGAATTTTCTATTTTGAAAAAAATAGTATTTACATTAATTAGTGCTACCGAACATTTGTGAAAATAAATTTGAAATGATGTTCGACCAACTTTATCGCACCTAGTGCAGAAAACCTAATTTTCGCAAACTGTCTGTGACGCAAGCACGTAAAGTGTCATTTTCGCAACGATTTATGAATGAATATGATATAAAAAAAGTGAACTTTTTGCATGTTGTCATAAAAATGATTTTTAGTCCTAAAAATAACACTTAAATTTTATAAGGTTTGCATTCGTTTACCTCACCCCTCACCTTCCTCTAAATAAAATAAATAGAAAATATAAAAGTCGTAGACTTGCAGTGGCCTCATTTCCTAAATATTTTGGTCTCAGTAACTTTTATAGATCGATGAAATAGTCGGAAGAATGGGGAACATTCATGTGATGTCACGCGGTTTGTTATGCTACTGCTCTCGAACCACGTGCTAATGTTATCCTATACAGCAATCGAAACATGTACTAATGTTTTCCCACTGCTCAAACCTGTCTAACTGCCTTTTTTTTAACACAGCGATTTGGAATTGAAGCTCAGGTGGATATGGCGTGAATATCCCCCATTGGAGCCAAGTAAAAGCGAAAAAAATTAGAAAAGAAGCCAAATAGGTTACCGCACAGCTGGTGGCACAGACAAGAATCTAAACAGACTGCGCATTTACGTAGGTGAATAGGGCGAAAAGCCTCCGCCCCCTGAGCGTAGTAACAAGTTTAGTCACTAGGAGCGCTACAAATCAGCTGCCTATTTTTAGCTCTATTCAGGAGCTTTAACACAGCTAATAGCGCTTCGTTATTTAAAACCCTAGTCAAGTGAGGAAAATTTTTACTTTTTTGCCTGGTTTGGAACGTTTTTAATTGCCTACTTTTAACCACCAAAACGGATTTTAACACAGCTATAAAGGTTTCGTAACTCATGTAATTTTCGCTTTTCTTAACGGACTGCGGCACTTGACCAGAGTTCTAAAATACGAGGCGTTATTGACTGTGTTAAAGCTCCAAAGGGAGGCTAGAAATAGACACCCGGAAATCATTACATTGTTATTGGGCTTATTTCACGGGGTTCTGGCAACAGCTCCGCGGTCTAGTTTTCTTTTTTCTCGAATTACTTTTGTTTTTATTCGAAATTGTGTTTTCTAAGAATAAGTTAATTTAGTTATTTTTTTAATTAAAACATCTTGCTGTGCTGTTGGTTGTTTTAATCATTTATCAAGGAAAACTTGCATCGAAAGAAGTTTTAATTTTAACAACTATAATATTCTTAGAAAATTCGATTTGGCAAATAGAATGCAAAAGTAATTCGAGAAAAATGAAAACAAAATTGCAGAGCTGTTGCTAGTTCCCAGGTGAAGCAGAGGTGTTGCTAGTTCCCACGTGAAACCTCCTGGTTATTTAATTCAAACAGTGAATATATTATGTATATATTTACTGAACATCATAACTATTGTTATAATGTTTTTATATATGATAAAAAAATTAAAAACTTTATAAAAATCTAAGTAAATATGCAAACAGAAATTACCACAAAACATTGAAAAAGAATTTTAAAAACCTTTAATTTACAATTCCAAAATTTACATTTGTAAAAGGATTTTTTGTATAACCAAATTATACATATAAATTAACTTCAGGCATATATATATTTGGCATATCAATTTAACTTTTTCTAATATTATTATAATATGTTTTTCAGAAGAAAGGAATCAGTAATAATGAGACTGCATGTCAAAATAATAAGTATGTAGATAAATTTACAATAAATTATCAAGTTTGAAAGACAATTAAATATTTACAAGTTTTTAATTAGGTGTTTACAAGTTTTGAAATGGTAAATATAGCTTTTCTTTTAATGGCTTTTCCTTGATACAAAAACATCAATTCCTTTGCTTATTATTTTATAACACAGCCAATTATAGTTTGTTTAATATCAGAACATACAAGAAGCTAGAAATAATGTTATTACAAATAAAGTGTTTGATTATAATTTTTTTTCCTCAAATAAATTAGAGTTTGCTTCTAGAGCAAGTAAAAATAACTCAATTTCTCTAAATAATCCAATGATTAAGGGGGGGAAATATAAATATTAATTTATAAAATATAATAATAATTTACAGCCTACAAGTTCTTTAAGGAAAATAATTCATAATTTCTCATAAATTTATCAAAACATTTTTTAATCATTAGTTTATGTAGTGCTGGACTTTTGTAATCACAAACACACAATGTAAGAAAATAAATGCAAAATATTTTTTTAATAAAATAAAGGAGATATATATTTACAAAAAATAATAACCCAATAAAAAATAACTACCTATCCAAAAAAAATCAACTAAAGAAACATATGTTAACAACATCTCAATTCTAGAACAACATCATAAAACCAATATATCTGTATTTTTATATTAAGCTCTTAGCAAAAATTGCAAATAAAGCAAAATTTTATTAGTTAGGTACCCACACTGTATGTTGCATTTTTTACTCAGAGCAATATAGTATTTAAAAATAAATTTATAGATAGGAAGAGAGGCATGCAAGTAATTTTGTACAATTCAAGGAATAATTGTAATGGCCAAGTTGGTGTACTTGAGTAGGTGTTCCAACAAATCTGGTGTTATTTGGCCCCTTAGAGATACAGGTTATGGAATGAGTTTTCACACAAATAAGCCCATCTATTTCTTCATCCTATGTAGAAAAAGCTTTTCTAATACATCACATCAAAATTATGAATAAAAATCCACAAAATTTTTAAAATGCTCATTAAACGAAGCGATTAATTTACAATATATTGTTAGACCTTAAACTTTAGATTAACTTAAGATTTCAAATTAATTTTTAGTGAAATGCAATAGTAAGTTTTGAATCAAAAAGTGCCTATATTGTATGAAAATATCAGCTCTAACTATTAAATTAGTTTTTTTTTTAAATAATAATAATTAGGTACTAAAAACACCTAGCATGTGACATTAATTAAAAATTGAACAATTTAATGAATTTTGAAGAAGGAAGTGTCAAATTATTTTTGGAAACTAAATATATCCTGCCTGAAAAATTTATTATTTAAGGTGTAGAAATTCCTACAAATCTGGTGGTAACTGGTCCATTCATATAGATATTTAGAAGAAATCATTAGGGAGCACCTGAGTAGGCACCCAACACAACCATATCATATTTAACATGCACTCTCTCTACACCGGGACATTCGACTAACATTTTAAGCTGCACGGTCCGTTTCTAGGTCGGCAGTTAGGTCATTTGTTTAAAACATAGTTTTAAAAACTAACAGCAATAATATTATAACTCTATATTTTTCTTATTTAATAAAGGTACACGAAAGAAAAGTGTAACTCGGTTAGTCTAATAACATTTAATTACTTTAAATAAAAAATTAATGACCGAAGACAAAAAAAACACAGATGTTTTAAGTGTGTTAAGCTACATATATCGAAACTTTTCAATACAAAAATAACCAACCATTCTTAAGTGATCGAGGATTTAGCTCTGATCAAGAAAACAAGAATATTTGAATAAATTAAACACTTGCCTATCTTACCTTCAAAAACACTTATCTATCAATATCCTTATGAACGTAAAACAGTTTCATAAAATACATTAAAAAAATGTGTTTTGATGAGAAAAGAACACAACAAAAACATTTGTCTCCACTCCAGGCCTCTCTCGAGTCGCAATTTTCTTCTCCGCAATGCGCAATACTTTACTTTTCAAAAGTAGCGCGCATTAATTTATCCAAGTTTGAGCATAATTAGTACAAGAAGCGCGCGCTGCTCGGAGTCGCACGCAGTTTTCAACCAGTCACGTGATAATTAGTTCTAACTTTAGTCACTTGGTTGCGCGATCATTGTGTGGTTCGAAGTTTAGTCACTTGGTGGCGCGATCATTGGTTGGTTCGAAGTTTAGTCACTTGGTGGCGCGGTCATTGGTTCGAAGTTTAGTCGCTGGGTGGCTGGTGACGTCATTCTCTGAAAAAAAAGTTCCGATTGGAATGTCTGTTTACGTTGATTGTCTGTGGCTGGTGGTTGGCAACGGACGCGTTTTCTGAATTTTTGATAATTATTATTTTTTTTTGGGGGGGGGGGTAATTAAATTTAATTATTTGAAAAGTTGCAAATGATAAATTCGGTTTTTCTCTCTCGAGTTATCATCGCGCAAGATACACCGAATCAAAGTATTCTCGTAGACATTTGAGGCATGCGTTAATAAACGAAAACACCGTGCGTCGCAGTTGAAAGCAATCACCGTGCGTCAATATTTTCGCTGGCGCGTGCTTTTACAAATTGCGGTGTTTTTGTTATCAGTGTTTAAAGTGATGTCATAGTCAGGACAGGACACCCTCTATAGAAGCAATACAGTCGCCCGATTTACACAACGAGCGCCGTCACCTTTCCAAAAAAACACGCTAAACGAAAAACGACCTATTTTCTTTCAATCATTGATCGGGCCTTGCCATACCTACGACACAGAAACCATTTTTGTTTTTTAAATACATTCAAAAAACAGATCACACATTTGTAAACAACAGCGCATTACTCACTGAATTCACGTAGAGAATACCGGAAGTAGGGACCGGAAGGAGTTTATCCACACGCTTCGCAAGGTATGCTGGGTACGCGACATCTCCTTGTTCTTGGGACTTAGCAGGTCCACTGAACTGAACTGAAACTCTGGAAGAAGCATCCCGATGATAAGCTGGTGAAGCTTTTTTTTTGGGTCACTTGGCGACAGCTTTAGGGAGAATATGTGCCATATTTGGCATAATCTCGCCGATCAAAATGGACACTTGACTTGCAGTTTGTATTGGATGTCGCCAATCGCTCGCCAAGAATAGTACTCCAAGGAATTTAAGTTTTAAAGATTGTTGCCGCAATTCTATTTTTTTTTAAGTACATGTTTCCGAAACTTCATTATGTAAAAAAACCTCCTAAAGCAATAACCTATCAATTTTCTGCTTAAAAAATTCTTGAAAAAGTTGGTTTAAAATGCCTATTTTAACAGGTAAAGTATAGGATTGGCGGCAAAAGTTAAGTTACTCTTACAGGGTTGTCAGGCTTCACCGACCCGTTTGACGAGTGTTTCGATACTCGTTCCAGAGTTTCAGTTCAGTTCAGTGAGCAGGTCTTCTTCGTAAGTCCATGGGGGTCGCGTCCCTGCCGACATTCAGCTGCTGGAGATGCATTCCTTCCCACAGGGCACTTCTAAGAGGTTCCCGAATCAGTGCACTATCATCCGTGTAAAGGTCATAGCGATGTGGAAAATACGAGTGGGCGTGGGCCGGACACGTATTCGGCGGCTGCTGCACATTGGATACGTTTTGCCCTCTGGGGACAGGAAGCTCCACCGGAAACAGCATCGTCTGAATGCCTACAGAGATAGCTGGGACGACGCTCGGGTTCGGCGGCACGGTTTCAATGAGAGTGGGCGGCGTCACCTCAGCAGCAGTAGTTGATCTTTCGATGGGAGCTGTTGCTACAAGATAATATGAAATATGTTTTAGTTTACCCATTCTATTTTAAATGAATATTTTCAAAGATGAATTCCCTCATACTTACATGTTAAGTATTCTCCCGAGAACGTCATCTCTCTTTCATCTGGGGTTGATGTTTCTGGATGAACGGGTGTCGCGGGAGAGATGGGCGAGTAAAGACCTCCGTTGTACGAATTCTCGCCAAGGTTCAGCTCGATGAGGAACTGCTCAAACGAAGTGCTCGGCAGAAAGTCCAAATTAACTAGGGGAGGCAAAAAACACGAATGAGTCTCTCCAATTTTTTAAGTGTTTCATTTTTTTTTATAAAAAGAAAAAGAAGACTCACAATTATCGGTGAGGTCAAACTGCACCGGTGAGGGGATGGGTGTCGCTTGGTCGTTGTTTTGTAGGACGGCACTGGCGTGGTCGATGCTTCCCAGGGTCTCGTCGCGTTCCAAGCCATCGACGAGGTCAAACTGCACCGGTGAGGGGATGGGTGTCGCTTGGTCGTTGTTTTGTAGGACGGCACTGGCGTGGTCGATGCTTCCCAGGGCCTCGTCGCGTTCCAAGCCATCGACGAGGTCAAACTGCACCGGTGAGGGGATGGTGTCGCTTGGTCGTTGTTTTGTAGGACGGCACTGGCGTGGTCGATGCTTCCCAGGGCCTCGTCGCGTTCCAAGGTATCGACAAGATCTTGACGGGCCACTTTGCTCGGCGTAACTGACTCAGAAACTACCAAGAACGTAAAAAAAAATAGTCACTCTTTGTCGTCGTGAACAACCCATGCATTTACGACACTCTCCCCCCATGAACAAAAAAACACAACTCACTGCGAGAGGTGGATGGTGCATAAATGTCCTCTTCCCGCAAGCGTCTTTTCAGAGTTCGATCCGCCTCGGGTTGTACGAGAGGGGCATTTGAGTCCGTGGAGGGAGTTCGAATGACATGTAATTCGTGTGCGTTCGAAAGTCCAGGGCACCATTCACATGGACTTCCTCCAGCACCCGATCAACGGTAAAATAACCCTTTTTTACCGTTATAATGAGATAGCGGGTCCCTGCTGGGAGGAAGTAAGTAATGTTCGGCCGAAATACATTCATATTAAAATATGAATAATCGCTTGGACAAAATGTCCGCCGATGGAGGGTGGGCGCATCCCTAGTTTGGGGCAAGGTACAACAAAGTATTACTGAATTTGATTTAAATAAATGTCTTTCACCCTCCTCAACGGTCACTAGTCCAAATGTAAAAAATTTTGGGACTAGAAATAAATTGTTATTAAATTTATATAATGTCCGGATGTCGGAATTGTGTCTTACTCCTCCAAGGGGAATTAACAGCCTTTTACCGATTTTTCTGAAATCGTCAGGCGTTAATAAAATGGTTTTGTATTCAGTTTTTTTTGCATCGATAATCATGCGCCTAAAATGATCTAGATTTAAATCATGCACGCGATGAAAAAAACGCGGAAATCATCATGCCCCGGGGAAAAAGAAATAAAGGTTTCTGGATGTAAATCTATCCATCTCTCAATTTGTTGAAGGGGATTAATGTTATGTAAAGATTGAATATCAAAAATAATTTCGGAGCGCTGTAACGGAAATAAATCAGACTGCATATTTTTAAGTTATATGTACAAGTTTTAATTTTTTTTTTAAAATTTAAACCCTATTATAAAGAAATAAGACAAAATTGAATAGGCGTTTTTCTGTAAGGTGTACATATCTTAACCCTTTCAGTCCCAAAAATTTACTACACTACAGAAACATCTGATATTCACAAAATAAGCTTATTTTAGGTCAAATATACGAATCCCATAAGAAAAAAAAAATACATTTAAATTTTTTATATGGTTTTTGAAACAATGCCAAAATTCCTTAAATGTGGAAAACCACAAAATAAAAATATATATATATATATATATATATATATATATATATATATATATATTACCTAAAAACATTTCGAGGTATATATTTTAAGGTATCTGACCATATTATTAAAAAAAAAATAGTAATTATTTTAACCAAAATAGTTTAAATTGTGTTTTAAATATGTGGAACTGAAGTGAACTTATCAAAAATAAGGAGAAACGCTTGTTGACTATTTTCCAAATAAAAAAATAGTAGTTCTGACTTGTATTGAGATAAAATTAAATTTTGTCTGATAGAACAAAGTGTGAAGAATCGAATGATGTGTGTTTTGATGTCATAGCGGGACATAAACATTTTGAAAAAAATATTGAAAGTGATGATGCCAAATGGCATCACTGGGACTGAAAGGGTTAAAAAAAGGGGGGAAGTATTTAAAAAGGGTTATTTTATCGTTGTAGCATCCTGTTAAAGAGAAAAAAACAACGTTACATCATGTATTTAAAAAGTATAACCAGAGAGCAATAATTCCATGCAAAAGAACAGTTTTACACACACAACTAAAAAAAAGGAGTAAAATTTTTGCAATTTATTTTATGGTTTTATTTACAATGACAACAGTCGAGAAAAATGAATGTTTGTCACGCTTTAAACTGTAGTCCCACGAAGGTTACAACTTTTTTAACCCTCCAAGCGCCCAACCCGAGTTAACTCGCGAATATTTTTGTGCGCCTAGCGCCTGACCCGAGTTAACTCGTGAATATTTTTGTGCGCCTAGCGCCCGGCCCGAGTATACTCGGGTTGACCAATAGTGCTTTCCCCCACAGACCTCCGGTAGAGATAATTGGAGGGATGGGCTAGGTGTCAAACGTGATCCCTTAACCCAGTGGGGGGTAGGTTCAAACTTAATTTTCTCTGGTACTTATTTATGGTTGCTGGAATTTTATTTTGCGCCAAGTATGGATTGGCGACAAATAACTTTAAATGTTGGCAATTTATTTTTTGGTTTTATTAACGATGACGCAGTCGAGGAAAATCGATGTTTGTCAGGCTTTCAACTCTAGATTCTAATTAAATATAGAAGTCCACTTTGTTCATGTTTTTGAAATGTTGGTTTCAAATTAGAGAATTTGAATTTCGATTCTTTTTCGATTTTTCGTACGAAAGTTGCGCAAGTATTCCTTTAATGAATAATTATATAACTTTTTTTCTGGTTTTTTTTCTAGCTATTTATTGGCTAGCATTCAATTACCTTGATCATAACATAGTGTCGGTTAATGAGATTATGCAAAGTGAAAAAAAGTCTTAACATTTCCTTACAAAGCATTAATTTTAACGTTTTTATGACTATTATATTTTCCCCCTTAAAAACCTTCTAAAAACTTTTAAAAGAAGTTTTAACTGTTTTTAGTTTTACCAAATTTCTATAAAAGTAAAACTTTCCTGAAAGTTATGATCTAGCTTGTATTGTTTTAATCAATGGATAATTGTAATAAATTGAAACATTTAAAAATATATCCATTACTGGGGACATTCTTGAGAAAGCGTGCAATTTGAGGAAAAAAATCTCGAAAAAAATATATTTATGAAAGTTTTTGAAATTTTGGATTTGAGTTACCCTTACGTACTGCATTTAAAAAAAAAGTATCTGTCCAGGTCATACAATTAATATTAATTATTCATATAGTAATACATGGACCGAATACACGGACATGACGAAAACGTAAATAAGAGCTTCCAGACGCAAAAGATTTGGGCTTTAGAGAACGAAACTTGCAAACTGCCGATATATACCTTATTTCTTTCGATAAATGCAAAATTATAAGTAAAAATCATTAGCTTACCTTCTCATATCTTGACCACAGAAATTACGCTATGATCTTGTCAATGGCCTATTTTTGACTTTAACTTCGAGTTACTTTTTTATCTATTGTGGTATTCAAACTACCGGCGTGATACAACGTTTAAAGCGTATTACTGAATACTAATAAGACTGAATCAGAGTACTATTATCATTTCTAGATAATTATGCAAGCTAAAGAATAAGTTGCACAAGGACATGACGAAAACCTGTGGGACATTTTATTTTCACTGAATTTATGTATTTATATTCATTTTAATGAATATATTTTATGTTTTGTATGTTCTAGTAGTGTCAGCTGAACTAAAAATCAACTTTCGTTATGAAAAATTGGTACTTAATCAGTATAAACTAACAAAAACAGTTCCCGGACATGACGGTGAGACTGCCCACGGACATGACTTGTCATGTCTGTGGACACAAATTTGTACTCAAAATAAATAACTTTTTGAATTCTTTCAACGCAAGTAAGAAGATAAAATATTCTTTATTTTAATTTATTCAAGTGGAAGCATAATTTTTTTTCATATGAAAGATATCTTGAGGGGACATGTTTTTGTACGTTTTCTCAAGAATGACCCACTGACGAATCTACAAAGTTTACTATAATGAAAAGCCCCACGCGGACCGGAAAAAGACAATAGAAAGATTTTGCATACGGTTAGGGGGAAACCGTAACGCTAACTCTAACCTTATTTTGTGTTTACTACGCATGCGCAAATAATAAGGGATTCCTTGCAAAAATGCCCTTTTGCATAGCGTTAGCGTCTAACGAAAACCTTATCCTTATCTACGTAGAAATCGTGATATCGACTAAAAATTAAAGGACAGTTGATGGATTCGTTAAAGCTTTTTCATTGCAGGCCACTAATGGAAATTGGAAGGCGAAAAATAAAGGTTACCAAACATATAAGTAAACAACACAGTTTTAGCGAATTTTTCGATAGTTGTAGACTATTTCTAATTAAATGGTAACTTCACATATTAATTTTTCAAATATTGATACTTCTGTGCAAAAACAAAAATTGTTACAGTTATTGCCATCCAATTTAGCTCTATTGGAGTCCCTTTGTAAAAACAACCATGATTACTAATTGATTGTATAAGATGTTGTTGTTGATATTTCACAAGAAATAAAAGATGTATACAATACATAAGATTTAAAACGACACATAAATTTAGTTTTCAAGTATTTTGGGAAAGAAAATGTCAATAAAATGTTTAACCTAAATATGTGTAACACAAAATAACAGATTTTATTGGCTTCTTTATATATTTTCCAGTGGACAGTCAGAAGAGTAATGTGTTTGGGTTGGTTAAAAAAAATACTGAAACATGAAAGTGTGACACTCAGTTATGTATTGAACTAACTCATCTAGTAGAATTAATTGCAGTCAAGAATAGTTCCATTAAAGTTATTTGCCAGGTGCATTTTGTGAATAGGCTATTTTGCCTAATGATAACGGTGAATCTAAAATTACCTTTTCTGATTTCAAAGTTAAATACTAGAAAAGTTGGTTACCACACATATTATTTGAAAGCCCTATGTTAAATACAGTAATAAAAGATGAGGAGGAAATTTTCAAAGGGTTTAGGGTCCAGGTTTGATTTTTTCTTCTTATCGACCATCTGAGCAGTACTCTGGGGCAGTTTATAAAAAATAATCAAACATGAATGTGTGAAACGTATCCATTTACAGAACTCATCTTGTAGAGTTGATGGTAGTCAAGAACAATTCCACAAAAATTATTTGTCAGGTGCATTTTGTTAATGTTATTTTGCTTAATGATAACAGTGAATCCAAAAATACAGTTTCTGATTTAAAGTTAAATTCTAATCTAAAGTTGGCAACCATACATATTCTTTAAAAGCCCTCTAAATGTTAAATACAGTAATAAAAGATCAGGGGGAAATTTTCAGAGGGTTTAGGGTCCTGGTTTGATTTTTGCTTCTTGTCGATCATCTGATGCAGTACTATTGGGGGGATCATCAGGTTTAAAAAAGTAACTAAACCTGAAAGTGTGACTCATCCATAAATATAACTCGGCTAGTAGAATTAATTGCAGTAAAGAATAGTTCCATTAAAACTATTTGCCAGGTGCATTTTGTGAATGTTATTTTACTGAATGATAGCCGTGGATGCAAACATACAGTTTCTGATTTAAAAGTAGAATTCTAAGCTAAAGTTTGTAACTTTATATATTCTTTAAAAGCTTTCTATGTTAAATACACAAATGCAATAATAAAAAAAGAGGTGAATCTTGCAAAAGGGTTTAGGGTCCTGGTTTGAATTTTGCTTCTTGTCGACCATCTGAGGCAGTACTATGGGGGGGATGGATCCTCAAGTTAAAAAAATAACTAAACTAAACATGAAAGTGTGACTGTAACGTGAAAGTGTCGATGGATAGAACTCATCTACTATAACTAATTGCAGTCAAGAACAGTTTCCATTACAATTATTTGCCAGGTGCATTTTGTTAATGATAACTGTGTATCCAAAAATACAGTTTGTTTTAAAAGTTAAATTCTAATCGAAAGTTGGCAACCATAAACATTCTTTAGAAGCTCTTTGTTTGTTAAATACAAATACAGTAATAAAAGAGGTGTGAGAAACTTTCAAAGGGTTTAGGGTCCTGCTAGCTTTTTTGAGTCTTGTCGACCATCCGAGGCAGGACCAAAAAAAAAGTTTCTGATCTGAAAGTTACATTCTAAGCTACAGTTGGCAACTTTATATATTATTGAAATGCTCTGTGTATTTTAAATACAAATGTAGTGATAAAAAGATGAGAAAATATTTTCAAAGGGTAGTTTATGCTTGTTTGGTTCTTCTTAGTGCTACTCAACTATCTAAGGCAGTATCATAGGGAACGGTTGGGGTCTTAAAGTTTAAATAAATCTTCATAACATGAAAGTATGACACAGCACTAGATAGAAGTTGCTTTTTAGAATTGATGGTAGTCACTAAAAGTGCAGTCAAAAATATTTATCATGTGTGTTTTGTGAATGTTGTTTTGCTTAATCATAACAAGGAATGCCAAAATAAGTTTATGTTCAAAATTTTTTTTTTTCAAAGCTAAATTTGGGCATATTTATGATTCTTTAAAAGCTCTCTGCATATAAAATGAATATCTAGGATATAAAATAGAGAAAAAATAAAGTACTTTTGCACATATTGTTTTTCTTTACTTGGCTATTTAAGAAGTCATGCTTAGGGGTGCCATGCTTAAAGTACTGTTAAACCATGGTATAGTGCAACACATTCCATTAATTTAATTTTCATAAAAATATATACACTAAGTCTTTTTAAGTGGAAGTGTTATTTTGATCAATTAACAAGATTATCTATAAATCAATTTCTGTTCCGAAAATCTAATTTATCAACTAAATTTGAACTATTAATAAAAAATTTAATTTTCTCTCTCTTTGAACACATTTGAAATTAACAAACATAAATGAAAGTGTAGGTTGATTTTTAAGTAATGAGTATTCAACCCTGTAAGATTCCTCGTAGTGTACTACACTTTAAAAAAGGAATTTGTACTTTTGGAAATATATTTTGAAGTAAATAAATATACCCCAAACTGGAATAACCAACTTTTTTTAAACATAAATATAAACTTCTTACAGAAAAATAACAGTATAGTATACAAAAATATGCACACGGAGTAATACAATTTTTATTACAATTCGAAGCGATTTTGAACCTTTTTTAAACAAAATTTTAAAAATGTTTATCTTTCACATTTTCGATTATTACATTGCGATATCAAATATGAAATGTTTTGTATTATAGCGAAAGTCCTTTTTTTTGTCAAGTTACTTTTCAAAACAAACCGAGATTCAATGCCATAACCAATAAAACAACAACAAACTGCCCACGTGACTTTATGGTTTAAGGTTAGGGGATAGCGTTAGAGTTACGGTAAATTTCCGAAATAAGGGAGCGATTCCCTTAACCTTATCTCTACGCGCATTCTGATTGGTCGAGAGGATAAGGTTTGGGTTAGCGTTAACGTTACGGTTCACCGAACGGTATGCAAAAGCTCTCTAATAACGGGTTCAAAATTGCAAATGTTTAGGTTGTTTTAATTTTTATATAGATTTTAAAGAAAAATTCTTTTTTGTAATACTTGCTAATTTAAAAAGGTCGCTTATTTCTTATTCTGTCTGAAGTTATCTCTCTGTAAAAAGAAAAAAAAAACGTTTATATAACTTAGCATCTGGTATCTTCAGGAGGTTAGCAAATGGTGAGTGCCACTCTCGTCTGTTCTACAGGGACATTGATATCTCCGGCGTCACGCGCGTACAAAAAATGTTATACTTGCTGTGTCTTTTATGGTTCATAGGTTCATTGTTACTTATATACTGTATGTTTCAAAGATTGGTATTAAACATATGTTTACCTGACATATCGTTATTGTAGGAGACACTCAGTCGCATTTTTCTGGTCCCGATTTTGTGAAGTCAGGTGTTTATTGCCATTTGCAAACGTGAATGCCCCGCTTTGGACGTACTTTGTATATATGAATTTAATAAGTGAATTTTTATGCTTTTGATTCTAAGTGTTTCGAAATCTATTATAGGTGAAAAGACTGTTTATGGAGTTCATTTGTTGATCTGTTCCCTAATCTATTTATAGAGAAAATGAGTCTTTTGACAAAATAATTATCTATTTGAAAATTTATTCCGGTAGTTTTAAAAATAGATATCTGTAGAAAGATATCAAAAAAATCCTATAGAATATGGCCTCAATGACGTATAATAACCCGCTTGCTGTATAAAAGTAATCAAACCAAATTTATAAGCAAAACTCATATTTTCAAAAATATGAAAATAGATAAAAGAAATAGCGTGCTACTTGATCCTCTTGCAACCTGGCGTTCCCATTTGGGGAAATTTTTCAAAACCTCCCCACAAACAATTAACACGTTAATTACTTCTGAAATTGACCTGGTCTGACAGATGAATATCCAAATATCAGTTTTCAGCCTAAGATTACAGGTATTATTCATTTATTTCTATAAAAAATGAAGTTGAGCGAAGGTCAATACGATGTTAGAGCTCTTAAAAAAATTAAGAAAAATTCCTTGCAAAGCATACTTTTTAGCATAGATTTGTATGAAATGTATGTTTAGATTAAGAATATACGTGTAGGATTTTGCTCGGGTATAATTACACTGTAAAAACAAGGGAGTATTATTACACTTGTTTTGGGTTTATGAAATGCTATATAAGGTGTATCTTACCCGTTGTAGAGTTGATTAGTCCTGGGTCCGTAATAATCCGTCAGCAGATCTTCCTCCACACATCTCATTAAGAGGTCTGGAGTCACTCGATGTTCATCGGGTTTTATAGTTAAGGTCGATCGGCGAATCGATACGAAAATAATCAATAAGGTAAGAAATTCGACGATCACGCCCCTAGCGTCATTCATTTCTAGACGAGGATCCAGGAATTTTTCAAGGTAGGGTCTCAACTTTAGAACGGCACTTTACACGAATAAATTAATTTTTTTTAGACAATTCTTTCCCACTTTTTCTTTCTAAGATCAACCTCACTCATAATAATTAATTAATTGCTGCCAAAATCACTCGAACAAAATACCCCACTTATATCATTAAAAGTAGCTTCATTACAGTAACATGGAAGTAAATACTGAACATATATATTTAATGAAATAGCCAAATTACCCTCCCCTTCAAACCATGTATGGAATAAATAAAGATATTTTGTAATATGATTCGGTTCGACAGTTTTGGAACCACAGTCAAGTGACGAGTCGACACCTGAATAGGCACCCAACGCAACCGTTAAAGGCGACGGGCGTTGGCAGCGTTTAGGACTTTGAAGGATATTTACTACATAAGGGCTATTGGCGACGGGCGTCGTATTTTGGAACCACAGTCAAGTGACGAGTCGACACCTGAATAGGCACCCAACGCAACCGTTAAAGGCGACGGGCGTCGTATTTTGGAACCACAGTCAAGTGACGAGTCGACACCTGAATAGGCACCCAACGCAACCGTTAAAGGCGACGGGCGTTGGCAGCGTTTAGGACTTTGAAGGATATTTACTACATAAGGGCTATTGGCGACGGGCGTCGTATTTTGGAACCACAGTCAAGTGACGAGTCGACACCTGAATAGGCACCCAACGCAACCGTTAAAGGCGACGGGCGTCGTATTTTGGAACCACAGTCAAGTGACGAGTCGACACCTGAATAGGCACCCAACGCAACCGTTAAAGGCGACGGGCGTTGGCAGCGTTTAGGACTTTGAAGGATATTTACTACATAAGGGCTATTGGCGACGGGCGTCGTATTTTGGAACCACAGTCAAGTGACGAGTCGACACCTGAATAGGCACCCAACGCAACCGTTAAAGGCGACGGGCGTCGTATTTTGGAACCACAGTCAAGTGACGAGTCGACACCTGAATAGGCACCCAACGCAACCGTTAAAGGCGACGGGCGTTGGCAGCGTTTAGGACTTTGAAGGATATTTACTACATAAGGGCTATTGGCGACGGGCGTCGTATTTTGGAACCACAGTCAAGTGACGAGTCGACACCTGAATAGGCACCCAACGCAACCGTTAAAGGCGACGGGCGTTGGCAGCGTTAGGACTTTGAAGGATATTTAACGTGCACTCCCTTACACGGGGTATTATTCGTTGGTTATTCGGAGAACATTGATTTAAAAATCGCGTTTTAAAGTAAGGGCTTTTACCTTTTAAAGATAGATGAAATGAAAAGTTTCTAATGTCTCTTCGTTAAGGGGAAAATGGGACGGCAGGACCGGGGATCTCCAAACTCAAGTGCCCCAATGTTAATCCAATGGGAAAAAATTATTTTCTTTGCCACATTTCTCCGGCTGTATTGAATATTTTTACAAGCGGATTTTTTTATGTGATAAATGTAGCTGACTTTACAGGTCTCTATCTTCCCACTTTTTGAAATTGCTTCGAATATTTTGTGTAAATTAATTTATTGAATATTAAAAAAAAATATTCGTACTTATTTCAAAAAGTGGGAAGATAGAGACCTGTAAGTCATCTACATTTATCACATAAAAAATCGACTTGTAAAAATATTCAATACAACCAAAGAAATGCGGCAAAAGAAAATAATTTTTTCCTATTGGATTAACATTTGGGCACTTGAGTTTGGAGACCCCCGGTCCTACCGTCCCATTCCCCCTTAATGTCTAAAAAACACGTTACTTTATAGAGACTTCAGTTGTATAAGCCTAGAACAGGCAAAAGCATCTTTTTGCATTACAATGTATCACATATCAAAAATATTTTGGAAACTGATTATGAGCAACGTTTTTGGTTCCTTTTTTTCGAGAATGTCATAGAAAGTAGGGGTCATGCCATACCTACGACACAGAAACCATTTTGTTTTTAAATACATCTCTGGCGTCACGAACACCTTTCACAAAAAATGTATAACTTAATCCACCCACTTTTTTTTTACTCTCAAACACCTAGAACTCTCACGCGAAACCAATACATCTGACGTCACGAACACCTTTCACAAATATGTATTACCGAATCCTACCACTCTCGATGCGGCGATGATTCAACTTTTCAAAATATTAAAAAAAAATTGTCCACTCACCCCGATTTTGCCAACACCTGGAGAAGATCTGGATCACACAGTCACTCGCTGTCCCAAAACAAACAATCGAAAAGGAAATTACCAACGCCAGCATGCTATGAATTTTACAAAAGCTAGCAGAAGGTAATTCACATTTCGCAACAACTCGCGCCGAGCAAGCGTCGCGCCGAAGAACTCTTAGTTTGTGGAGTGAAGATGCCCTACCAACTAGCAGTACACAACTAATTTAATTGAAAAAAAAAAAAAAAAAAAAAAAAAATTTTTTTTTTTTTTTTTTTTTTTTTTTTTTTTGTACATTAAGTTGTGTGTTGCTAGTTGGTAGGGCTTATTCTTTTTCATAAATGACTGGTTCAGCGCGATGCTTGCTCGGCGCGAGTGTTGTTGCGAAATGTGAATTACCTCCTGCTAGCTTTTGAAAAATTCATAGCATGCTGGCGTTGGTAATTTCCTTTTCGAATTTTGGGACAGTGAGGGACGGCGAAGAGAAGAAGACGGGGGTAAGTTCACTCAGAAATTCTCAGCTTTTTTTTTTCCCCCTACAAGTCGTACCATCACCTGACCAGCACCGCCAGGGTCGTCAGGGACAGCATCACCAGGACTCCCATCACGTACCATGTCTTCTGCTGTAACAGGGAGGAGGGTTGGGGGGGAGACGACGGGTGGTGCGACGCGGGACGGACAGGGACTTGAATCCACCGTCGTACGGAAACAAAATTGTCCTGATATCGCCTCGTTCCATTTTTGGAACTGGTCCTCGGATCTCTCGTCGCGCATTTCACCTTTGTCAGATAATCGTTTGCGAATCTCAACCAGGTCCCGGTCACTATCAACCTCACCAGCGTGTATTCGATATCGCTCTCGTGTAACGGGGGGACAGCAGATCGGATGGCGTACGGCTTATCGTTCACCCGCGTATGATACAATAACGGTCGTGCGTCAAGGGATACCCCAAAGGGTAGTTGTGCGCGTCGCTCAGGGTATTCACGTGAAGGGTATATTCGTTATTGTAAGCGTCCAGGGGATACATGACTTTCCGAGTCGCCGTCTTGGCATATTGACTGCCTAGAATCACTTCCTGCGAGTGGCCGTTCAAATACTCGATTCTCGGGTAAATGTCATTCCTGTGCTTGTCTTTGGCGTACTTTTGAAGCATTTCCTGTCCGACGTACAGGTAGTCGCTTCCGTTGTGAGGCAAGTACATTTCGTTTCCCTCTTCATCGCGTTTAAATATCACTTGACCCTTTCTGGTCAAGGCATTATTTCGGCGTACCGTCCGCGTTATAGGCATATTTGGCCGTGGGGGTAAGAATCTCCCGGATAGTATTCGTCTAACGTGGATCTCCTCGCGTAGACGGAAGAGCCGTCCGCACACCTTGCCACCGAAGACGTGACATCCGATGCCATTTTGTAGTACTCGTCGTTCGTGAGGGGATCCAACCGGATACTTGGGTCTGCCGTTTTTGTCTCTGGGATACACGACTCCCACCTCGTCCTTGATGTAGGCATCGTCCACGAGTTGCTCCTCTCCGTCGTGATTTCTCGGATAGAAAAAGGAATCCCAGTTCAGTTTCGTCGTACACTGTCGCGTATCTCATGTGGCCATTGGAATGCCTGAGACGTAATCGTTATTCGACTCGTCTTTCGGATAGATTTCGTCGAGATTCTTTTTTCGTGCATAGACTGGAAAATTGTCGAGGTCTTTCAACGCGACGTCTCGTCCGTTTATTTTCGGATAATATTCATCTCCGCTATACGTTTTGGCGTAATACGGTAAATCATTACTCTTTTTGGCGAAAATATCATCGACATTGTCGGTCTGCCTGTACAAGTCCGTCTCGAGTCGTGAGATCTTTAGGATAGATTTGATCTCCATTCTCATTTATTTCGTAGGCTTGCTCTAAAGAGGGGTGTGCCACCATCTTTATTTTTGGCAAATAGCGATTTTTTTCCCCATTGAAAATCCCACCCACCCCCTCATCACAGATAGTCGAGATACAGAAGCGACATAAAAAAAAAATTATTTTAAAAAAAAAAAACCACCTCCTACAGTCCCTCGGGTGATAACAGAGACACGACACAGAGTCGCAGAAGAATACTCTGGCGAGAGAGTTTCTCGAGTCAGGACGACGACGACGACGACGACGCGTCGTCGTAGTGGGTATCACCGCCGGCGAAGGAGTTCTGGTCGATGGCAGAGACATGGGCTCTTCGTCGGAATAAACATCTAACTCGGAGACATGGGGGAGAATTCAATGTCATGAGTGTCGCACTCTGGGGAACTGGACTGGCGGAGAGGAGGTTTACGAATAGGGAAACGATCGTAGGCTTCATACTACGTTGACACTCGAGAAGGGTTTTAAGTCGCGTTGTTGCCGTGGAAGTGGCGGAGCGCCAGTCCCTCTAGGGCGATCGTCCAAAGGGTCGTTAGGGCGTTCGAACGACTCTGGACAGGGATGACCCGCACACGAGTCATGCCTCCCGGCCAAAGGGGTGTCTCGGACACCGGCGGCAGGGAGCCAATCGGTCGCGTGGACGGTAAAGATGAGATGGTTCGGAATCTTGTTCTTCTGTCTTCTTCTTCCGCTCTCCTCCGATCCACGCGAGTCCTTGGTGGTAGGGTGAATGGGATCGCGTTGGACGGTAAAGAAAAGATGGATTCTGCTTCTGGAATCTGTTTCGGATGCTTCCCCTTCACTGACAACGGGCACTGTGGGGGAGAAAAACCTGGGGATGAAATATTTCGAGTCCCTTCATGAGTCTACTACTTCGATTTCGCCCAGCGTCATTGACCACACGGCGAACGACTCTCGTATTCCTGGGTCGATTGTACAGGTCAGCCAGTAGGCTGCTGCGGTTGACCACTCCACGCACTCTCCGATTCGGCGGCTCATCCGCGGAGGAACCGTGTCCCTGCTCATCTTGACAGAGACTTGGTTGTTTAATGGATATACACTCTCATTTACCTTACTCTCTGAAAAAAAAATGTATAATTGGATCTATCAAGATTGAAAAAAAAAAAAAAAAAAAAAAAAAAATTTTTTGTTGTTTTTTTTTTTTTTTACACTTTTTTTTAAGGATCAACATGACACCACCAATCTGCCACTCAAAAACAAAACATGGAACTATAGATAGAGGATGCCCCATTCCGAAATACCAAAGCGTAGCAATCAAGGAACACAAGGTAACTATGCTCCATCTTCACTCTTATTTTTTTAATACCTCTGTGAACATGTCAAATTAAAATTTTGATTACCAGAATTAACCACTAAACACATAATATTATCCCTACAGATGTGCACAATACTCTGCTGCGGATAATGTTTTCTTAGTATTAGACAAAAATATTACTGCCGAAGACCATGAAGATATATGCTATGTGGAAAGAAAAAAAACGTTATGCAAATCTACACAACGTAATAACTATTATTGATTATAAACTGTTAACCATGTTTTAACAACATACGTTATACACTAATGCCCTATCTTTTCTTTTACTAGGGACACCAGAAAACAGAAACAGGAAATCGAAATACATATTGGCCCAAGAGATACGCCAGAAACGATAAAACCAAGAAAAAATATGGAAACCAATTCAACCCTCAATGTACGTATAAATGTTTACCAATTCCAACCATGGGTCTTGCCAAATTTTTATACAAGATTTAGGCATATTGAACAGTGACACGACACATTTTCAATCTTGAAAGACCATTATACAACTTTGACACCGGCGCAATCGTACATGGATAGGAGTCAGTTGCAACTTTGACGTGACCCATTTTGTAAATTTAGATATGGATACTCTTTGACGCTCAAAGCACCTCCTTCCCCCACCCACGTCTCTATTAAAGGGAAAGGGGAAGTGGTTGGCATTCGACGATGGAAGCCATTCACAGCACCGAGTCGGCCGTTGCCAGCAGCATTCGCGTTTGGAACGAGGTTGATGTCGGCCGAGAACAATCAGAAATGTTCGGAGACTTGTTACATTCCGAGTTGTCCTGCTCAACTACCAAAAGATCAGGACACTTGCTACCTCGACTGAACCCTTTACCCTGGCGATGCCCGGCCCTCGCAACCAGCAGGTGAAGATCTCTCTCCCCCCCCTCGTGGATGCTGCCATTGCAAATTTTCCCATTACAACTTACCCACTACAGCTTTTTTTTACTCCTCAGCCCATTCACCGTGGATACCCTACACGAGCCATACCGGTTGAAAAATACCCCGATTCGGAGAAGATGCCGATTCAGTACTTCCATTGGAATCAGGAGGGCCTTCGAATGGATGCTACCTCGAGAGACGGACGACAGCTGGCGGCCCCGACCCCCCACAACATGGAATCCCCGACGAACCCTTTGACATGCGAACGCACACAGACACTTTTGATTGTTGAGACATTTTTGAATGTTGAAGATGTACTTTTTTTGATGAAAAATAAAAATCAATGATCTAGTTGACAGAGTATGTCCTTTTTTTTAGGGGGAAATTAGGGAGTTTTATTAGATTTGCATCCCGAATTGTGACAAAATGTGTGCATTACAGGACGAATTTGTTAAGAATTGTCCTCTTCCTACAAACTCCCAGAAGAATAGGATAAATATGGATAGCGTAGTCAAACTCGACATGATCCAAAAATGAAAGCTGGTCCAAAGCTGACTTTTCACCATAAAAACAGGCGATTAAAATAAGATCCTATAACTTTAAGGGTGAAAGTTAGGATGGTTGAAAGGGGGCTGACAGATGTGTTCTAGAAAATTTCTAAAAACTAAAAATATCAACAAACAAATTGTTTACGATTAGATATAAAATTTTATTGACATCATTTATAATACACAAGCATGACATTTCAATCGAAAAGAAAACACATTCAATAAAGATCTTTTTTTAAAAAAGAAAACCTTGCCAGTTCCATCACTGCTTTAAATTTCATTTTTGTATCACACAGAGATTTTACAATCTGTCTCGTGAAAGTTACCGGCACACAAGTTCCATTCGTTCTGGGTGAATGGGTCGTTGGACGTTGTTCTTTGGGACTCAGCAGGTCTCACATCGTGAATTGTTTTCGCAAGTCCATGGGAGCCGCGTCCCTGCCGACATTCAGTTGCAGGACACGCGCTCCTCCCCACAGGGCACTTTTAAGGGGTTCCTCACACTGTACACGATCATCCGTGAAAAGGTCGTAACGATGTGCGAAATAGTACGGGTGGGCCGGCCACGTATTCGGCGGCTGCTCCTTATCGGCTGCGTTTTGCCCTCTGGGGACAGGGAGCTCCATCGAAGACAGCATCGTCTGGATGCCTACGGAGACAGCTGGGACGATGCTCGGGTTCGGCGGCACCGTTTCGACGAGAGTGGGCGGCGTCACCTCAGCAGCAGCAGCAGTAGTAGTAGTAGTAGTAGTAGTTGGTATAACTCTTTCGAGGGGAGCTGTTGCTACAAGATAACATGAAACATGTTTTAGTCTACCCATTCTATTTTAAATGAATATTTTCAAAGATTTGATTTCCTCATAAAAAAAAGGAATACTTACACGGAAAGTATTCTCCCAAGAACGTCATCTCTCTTTCATCTGGAGTCGATGTCTCTGGATGAAGGGGTGTCGAAGGAGAGATGGGCGAGAAAAGGCCGGCGCTATACGAATTCTCGCCAAGATTCCTTAATTCGGTGAGGGTCTGCTGATACACAGGACTCGGTGGAATGAACCCCAACATGACTAGGGGAGGGAGGGAAAAAAAACACGAATGAGTCTCTCCACTTTTTTTAGGTGTTTCATTTTTTTTTTATAAAAAGAAAAAGAAAACTCACAATTTTCTAAATAGTCAAACTGCACCGGTGAGGGGTCCAGCTGGATGGGTGTCGCTTGGTCGTTTGCCAACGTCACACGTTCGTTGTTTCGCAGGGCACTGGTGGGATCGTTGTTTTGCAGGGCACTGGTGGGATCGATGTTTTGCAGGGCACTGGCGGGTTCGATGTTTTGCAGGGCACTGGCGGGTTCGATGTTTTGCAGGGCACTGGCGGGTTCGATGTTTTGCAGGGCACTGGCGGGTTCGATGTTTTGCAGGGCACTGGCCGGTTCGATGTTTTGCAGGGCACTGGCGGGTTCGATGTTTTGCAGGGCACTGGCGGGTTCGATGTTTTGCAGGGCATCGACGCGTTCGTTGTTTCGCAGGGCACTGGCGGGTTCGATGTTTTCCAGGGCATCGACGCGTTCGTTGTTTCCCAGGGCATCGACGCGTTCGTTGTTTCGCAGGGCACTGGCGGGGTCGTTGTTTCCCAAGGTCTCGACGCGGTCGTTGTTTCCCAGGGTCTCGACGCGTTCGTCATTTTCCAGGGCATCGGCTTGGTCGTCGTTCTCCAGGGCATCGGCGGAGTCGTGACGGGCCACTTTGTTCGGAGTTACGGACGCAGAAACTACCGAGAACGTAAAAAAAAAAATAGTCACTCTTTGTCGTCGTGAACAACCCATGCATTTTTTACGACACTCTCCCCATCCCCCATGAACAAAAAAAAACGCAACTCACTGCGAGAGGTGGACGGTGCACAAATGTCCTCTTCCCGCAAGCGTCTTTTCAGGGCCCACACCCTTCGATCCGCCGCCTTCTTCTGCAGCCGGTCCTCGGGTCGCACAAGAGGGGCATTTGGAGTCGGTGGAGGGAGGTCGAACGACACGTAATCCGTGTGCGTTCGAAAGTCCAGGGCTCCATCCACCTGGACTTCCTCCAGCAGCCTATCAACGCTAAAATAACCCTTTTTCAGAGTTATAATGAGATAACGGGTCCCTGCTGGGAGGAAGTAAGTCGTGTCCGGCCGAAATACATACATTTCAAAATATGTATAATCGCGTGGACAAAATGTCCGCCGATGGAGGGTTGGCACATCCCTGCCCCTCTGTTGTCTAGTTTGGGGCATATTACAGCAGAGTACTGCTGAATTTGATTTATAGATATGTCTCTCACCCTCCTCCACGATCATTAGTCCAAAGGTAAAAAATTTTGGGACTAAAAAAATGTTATGGTCTAATTTGTATAACGTCCGGACGTCGGCGTTATGTCTATCTCCTTCAAGGGGTATTAGCAGCCTTTTGCCGATTTTTTTGAAATCTTCCGGAGTTAAATTAATGGCTTTGTATTCAGGTTTCTTAGCATCGATAATCATACGCCTAAAATGATCTATATTTGTTGCATGCACGCGATGAAAAAAAACGCGGAGATCATCACGCCGCGGGGAAAAAGATATAAATGTTTCTGGATGTAGATGTATCCATCTATCAATCTGTGATAGCGGGTCAATGTTACGTAAGGATTGAATGTCAAAAATGATTTCGGAGCGCTGCAACGGAAATAGTTCAGACTGCATGTTTTTAAGGTAAATGTACACGTTTTTACAATTTTTTTTTTAAATTTTCATTGGAAATTGTTTTTTTTTAAATTTATACCACAGATAAAGTACACATAGGCTAACTATTTTATACAAGTGAAGAAAATAATTACATTCTTCAGAAAATCAATTTCAAGTGACTAGAAGACCCTAAATTTGATTGCTTTTACAGAAAAAAAAATTACAAGTCAAAAACTAAGCTATGGATTTTAATAATATTGGTATCATCAGAAAGTTAATTAAACAAACCCTATTATAAAGAAATAAAGCAAAATTAAATAGTTATTTTTTACTTTCTGTAAAGTGTACATATACCTTAAAAAAAGGGGGGAAAGAGTATTCAAAAAGGGTTATTTTATCGTTTTAGCATTTTATGAAATACCTGTTAAAGAGAAAAAAAAAATCCAGCGTTACATCATGTATCCAAAAAGTATAACCAGAGAGCAATGTTTTACATACATAACTAAAAAAAAAGTAGAGAAATAAGGAGTAAAAGGTAAGAGATGGCAAAGACTTACCCCGATCGACGACCAG